>CM052702.1:56176480-56217207 GCA_028551405.1 Uromys caudimaculatus
AGTATGAAATTGATGCAGAAGGAAGCCCATTCTTCATGTTCAGTGCTTGGGGTGGGGAGGGTAGAAAGGGGGCCTTTTCTTAAAATGAAAATAATTACTGCTATTTTGAAATTTCTTGATTATTGAATGTGAGACCCTCTAACATGATTTGAGAAGCTGTACACATAGAGGCAGAGTTATTTTCCTGTTTACATTCTTTCTTTGTTTGGGGAATTGGTAGGTGTCTAATTACTGTTTACTTCATTGTTGTATTGCAGTAAAAGATTTAAAACACCATTGCATGTTTGCTTTTGATGTACCCCTTTGTGAAATTAGCACTTTTGGGGCCAATGAAGAAACTTTGCAGCATTCAGTCCCCTTCCCCCTCCCTTATCCTCAGTAGAAACGTGTTTGATCAGCAAGTCGTGAGTCAAACTGCTGCCTTTAAAAAAAAAACCCACAAAAGGCTGATTCAGTTCAAAATTAATGCAACTCTTTCAAAACTGGGTTTCTGATAACTTGTGGATGTTTTCCTTTATTAGATAAGAATGTATTACCATTAAATCCATTAGTATTACATTGCTTTCAAAGAGAAGGTGGGTGGAACTATAATCCAGCATCTTTTACTGCGTTTAAAGATGGGAGCAAACTTTTTGTATGGTTGGGAGATGTGGCTGGAAAGTACTTTGGAAAATATACAATCAAGATATTTCGTCGCATATTAAAAGAAAAATCTCAATCACAGTGTTGGCTTTTATTTGGATTTTGCTCATCTGGGTTTTTCTTTGGAAACTCCCTCATTGGCATTGCTATGGTTTTAAAGAGGGGCCCGGTATTAGCTTGTTAAATTTGTCAAATCTTTTCTGAATATGAATGAGACTTGAAGGAAGTAGTGTTCCCACTGTCAGATACTGTGTAAGAAGATGGCTTTGCAGACCTCCTGCGCAGTATCTTGCAGTGTGCTCACCACCACTTGGTGGTGACTTTTAAGCTTTCTCGTCATATGCTCATAGCCTGTTTCATGAAAATAAATGAAACTATGACTTTCCTTCATGATGTATCATGTTTAATTTTAATGTATTTATTCCATAAACTTGGTGGGCTGTTGGATGTTGTGTTGCCCCTGTGCTTTACAGTGGATCATGTGCAGCGTCTCAGGAGAATGAAACAGGATGCAGCATTCTTTGAAGACAGAACAGCAGTGGGTTGGGGAGAGGGGTGGGTAACACATTTCCAGTGGAGTAGGGGTGCTTCCGTTTGTTCTGCCTGCTCCCATACTGCTCAGAATGTTAGCGTAAGGTGACACAGGAAGCTTATAAAAATAGCAGCTGGTGTTTCTCTTTGGAAAGTGACAGCAGAAGTTGGTGGCATGGAACTTCTGTCCTTGGACACAAACCTGCAGATAGTAGGACTAATGATTTCCCCAGAGGACAGCACGGCCAGTGTGACCATTTCTTCCTCAGCCGAGACACCATACATGAGTGAAGTGGGCTTTTGTGCCTGTTGCTGTTATTGCTAAATAGATAGTTTTGGTAATTGTTTTTAATAGAGGTGACTATTGGACTTTTGAATCTTGCATTTGAGATATACTGGCATCTTTAGTATTTTTATTGTTTAGCTGCTCTATAGGAAATATGAGGAGCCTGAATTTATATTTGTAAAATTATTTTGCCATCTTCTAGTCAAATATTTTTGTTTCATTGTTTAAAAGTATTGAAATGTTCCACACTGTTACATACGTTTTCCTGTACTAGATGGCTAGGATTCCAGAAAATTGACTATAAAGTATTTTCAACACATCTGACATTGCATTTCTCATTTTTTAAGATTCTTATATACAAGCTTAGATGGGAAGTGACGCTGCTTCCATCACCAGTACTTGTCCTCGATAGAAGTCGGTTGGTGTATCACTTAGGAGACCAGCTTCAGGGTCCTGGTTCTCAGCTAACACTGGACTCAGAGGCGGAATACCTGATAGGCTATAACTCGCAAAGGTTCATGAAGGTACTTACGTGAATAGATGGCACAGAATTACCAATTACTCCGTTTCCGGCACCCAATCCCAAAGTGATAACATCTAACCAGAGAGTAGTGATTGATTGCTCTCTAAAGAGTGGGGACTTCCTGATCAAATCTCTTTCTCCTGAATCAGGCTGGAAAGCAATGATCATACAAGTAAAATCTGGTTTACCACTGCAAACTGCAAATGGTCTGTACCTTTGTTTATGTTTTTTTCAAGACGCTTCTCTGTGAAGTCTTGACTGTCCTGGAATTCACTGTGTAGATCAGGCTGTCCTGGAACTCAGAGATCCACCTGCCTCTGCTTCCCGAAGGCTGGGATTAAAAGTGCACCAGTGCGCCAGGCACAGTCTTCATTTTTATTTTTTATTTTTCTTTTCAAGACAGGGTTTCTCTGTATGGCCCCGGCTGTCCTGGAACTCACTCTGTAGACCAGGCTGGCCTCGAACTCAGAAATCCGCCTGCCTCTGCTTCCCAAGTGCTGGGATTAAAGGCATGCGCCACCACTGCCTGGCCAGTCTTCATATTTTTAAGTGATGAGGTTAAAATGAGGTTCTGTGGGGTGGAAATGAGCACATATCATTGTCCCTCTAATTTTGCAAGTGCTCACACATGCTCATTTAGCTATTAAGTCCTAGTGAGGTTTGCTGTGGATTACCTAAAACAGCTGGAACAAAGCCTAAAATAGCTACTAATTCATCACAGAAAATGTTCAGCCTTTCCTGTTCTCTGGCTGTGCTTCCGTTGGTTTCTCCTTTGCCACGCTGGGGAATGACTTCAGGTCTTCACTTAGTTTAGTTCTCATGTGGACATCACAAGCTCCTAAACACTTGGCATCTCTACTAGGAGCATCTTGTGTTTGGTATGTTAACCTTCTGGCCTTGGGCTGCTTTGAAGTTTCTCCTTCATTGTTTGGATGAAGTTCTTGTTCTTGGAGTAGGATGTTGAGAATTAGTCCAGAGCACACTGGCATTAGTAGGTGCACCTGAGCAGAGGCCTGCAGTCACAGTGCAGGCTGTGAGGTCAGAGAAGAGCTGTTTGGCTGGTTTCACTGATTAGATTTCAGGGTCTTTTTCTGCTATTGATTTGCAGAGGAAATGGGAAGGGCAGTGATGAGGTGGGGCAGAGGTTTGGACTTGTTGAGGAAGCTTTCAGTAATGGGAACTGCAAGGAGGCTCAGGGGTCTACTGCAGAGAGCCTTCCCTATCAACAGTTGGTGTAACTGTGGTCTCGGGTTATGTTCTCACTCCCCGGGGTGCTGAGACTGAAGAAGACTGAGTGTAGTGTGGTCTTTGCCATCCTAACATCCTCCAGGAACAGACTAAAATGCTGTCATCCAGGCTTGTGCCTCCTGCTGTAGTCAAGCTGTTTCCTGTCTAACTGCCTTTAAATGGTCTTGTTTTCGGGGCTTCTTTCCTTGGGTGTGATGGGTAACATTTCTCTGTGTGTTGCACAAGTCTTTCCTTGATATCCATGGGAAGTTGCTTCTAGGATCTTTCCACTCCGAGGACCCCAAAGTCTCTAGCTGCCTAAGCCCCTCACATAAAAATGCTTATTACCTGTCCAGTGCCCATGCTTTATCTGCAGATAACGATAACTTGCAGTACTCAATATGAAGGCCTTTGAATGGTTCTTACACTATTCTTTTAGGTGATGCCAAAAGTCAACACAGGTGCAGCTTTAGATAGATGGGAAGAATGAGTCTGCACCTCACGGTGTGGTTCTGGTTGGCCTGTTATCCGGCATGTAATCTTGAGTGGCTTTGTCTCCATTCCTGCTCCAGACCCTCAAAAGTGGGATTCTAGGTATACCACCACTCCTGGAGCACATGATCTACATGCACTTGTTGAGTGTGTGAATGAGAGCTCAAGAGAACCATGGTGTGAAAATTGGGAAGCTCCTCATTTCTCATTAGCTCTTAAAAGGATTTGTGTTGAGTCCGTATTCTCCAGAAGCATGGGACCAATAAGAGATTTAGACATCAGTGTGAGAAAGGCTGGAGAACTGGGGAAGCTAGTGGTGATTCAGTCCAAGGCCAGAGAGCTGGATTGTTGGGGTGGGATTATGCTGATGCACAAGGTGTCACAGTGAGCTATCCTGGTAGTCAAAGGCTGAGGAAACTTGTCTTCCATTCTCTCCTCCCAAGGTCATGGTGTACACTTGTAATCCTAGCACTTAGGTGTCAGGTGGATCTGGAGTTCAAGAACAGCCCTGGCTGCATCGAAAATTCAAGGCCAGCCTGGGCTAAAAACAAACCCTTCTGGAAGTAAAGACAAAAATAGATTGTGTGATAGCCACCCACATTGGTGAGAACAGTCAGCTTTATTCATAAGTCCACAGATTGAAATTCTGATTGTCCAGTGGGTTGAATATCATCTCCTGCATATTAGATATTTACATTATAATTCATAACTAGCAGAATTGCATTTTCGAAGTAAAAACGAAAATCACATGAGGAGCTGTATTTAAGGGTTCTAGCATTAGGGAGATTGAGACGCTGGCTTAGACCGTGGACACATCCAGACAACGCTTTGCTAATTGGGTGTCCCTACCTGGGTCATAACTCAAGTGGCTAACCACCACAGACTGCTTTCTGTCACAGCCCTCCGTATTTACATGGGTCCTTAGAAGCCAAATGCTACTTTAAAGACTAAAGCAGTGTCTGACCAGATGCTGGATTAGATTATTAACAGCTTCCACTCCAATATCAAACTCCCAAAATTATTTGAAAACTGATTTTAAGGTGTTCAGTTGTATAGTCAGAGAAGTTGTGTACGCATGGCAGCACTTGATATATCATCTCAAAACTGAAAAAAAACCAAGCTTACTGGGGAAGTGATGCTTACAGTGACTTAGAGTGTGGGGAACTGTTTATTCAATTGTTTGAGCCTGGAGTAACTTCTGTAACCTCAGCATTTTAATGTATAGTTTTAAGAGTTTTAAGTCAATAGTTTCAGGCTTTTTTTTCTTTCTAGATTTCTTTTTTTGTTTGTTTTTTTTTTGTTTGTTTTTTTGTTTTTTCGAAACAGGGTTTCTCTGTGTAGCCCTGGCTGTCCTGGAACTCACTCTGTAGACCAGGCTGGCCTCGAACTCAGAAATCCGCTTGCCTCTGCCTCCCAAGTGCTGGGATTAAAGGTGTGCACCACCACTGCCCGGCTTAGATTTCTTTTGGTCTGTTAGATTTGTTTGATCATTTTGACTAAGATTTACCTAATTAGTCATTAAATGTTTCATGTCTATATTTGAGACTAGTCTTACTATGTAGTTCTATGTACAATTAGTCTTACTAGTCCTGGAGCTTACTATGTAAGTCACAGAGATCTGTTAGCATCTCCTGACAGGTGCTTGGACCAAAGGCATGTGCCACCATGATGCCTAGTGACTCCTACTGATTCTGAAATACTGCAATTCAATGTAGCTTTTATAATTTTGCACCATTTTTCAAATGTACTATATATATATATAATATTTAATTTGCAGAAGAACATGGAACTAAACAAGGAACTTTCATAACCTCACGTCCACCTCTGAGAACCCCTTTCAATAGCTATCCCAGCAATATCCACTGTAGCCGGAGTCCCAACCAGTTAATCAGCTGCTTTTAGTTTGTCTCAATGCAGGCCCGTTCTTTGATCTTCATGACTTTGATGCTTCATATTCCCAGACAGCTGCCATAAAATGTCACTCATCACTGGACTTGGGCACAAACCTGTAGGGGGAAAATGAGGATCGTTATTGTGAAATGAGCACTCCATTTCTCTTGATGTTTCTTTGCTTGAAGGTAGTGGCCCTGCCCGGCCTCTGCTCTCGAAGGCTAGCCTGCGTCGTAGCTAACCAAGATGACAGGGAGTCAAGTTAACCTTTCATAAATACCTTGTTTGTCACCTACCCACTTTAGTGCCTACTGATGCTTCTGAATCAGTTATTACTGTCATGGTTGCAGTTGGTCACTTTCAGACCTAGTGGATTTGTTAGTAGTTACTGTCCTGTATTGTTGGAGCTTGCCCCTGGTGGTCTATATTCAAACCTTGGCCTCCTGTTGAGCTCCACAGTACATAATTTGTTACTATCGTTATTCCGGGGGTGGACTTGGCAGGTTCCAGCATATGTGCTGTGCCAGGACCTAGCCAATCTGACTACTTCCTCACCCCTGGCATGCCTCTACCCTCCTTGCTGCTTTGACCATGATTGCTGGAACATTAGCTTTCTAAAATGTGAAATGAGGACTACTTGTCTTAGGGACTCTGAAGTCCAAAGTCAGAACGCTACAGCTCTGTGAGCTGTTTTCAGTTCCACTCATAGCTTAGCACATTTCACACAGGGTAGATGAGGTGATGTCATAGCCCCTGAACAGACCAAGAGAAGTGAGACTCCAGCCATCCTTGGTGGAACCAGAAGGCACAGAGATTGGCAAAGCTCCAATATGATGAATGCCATCCTTCTCTCTGATTATTTGAAAATCATTCCTAAAAAGATTTGTTCTTATGTTTCTTGAATTATGTATATATGACTGGGCTGCCAGTACTTGAGAAAGCAAGGGATTTCCTTGGAGTTTGAGTGACAGCAGTTGTCACCCAACTGCGTCCTGGGAATCAATCTTGGGTCCTCTGTAAGAGCAGTGTGCATTCTTTACCACGCAGGCATCTCTTCAGCCCCTGCAAAAGTTATTACTTTTTATTAAAAGATATTTTTAAAAATTTGTGTGATGAATTTATTTTAGGTAAATATTTTTTTTAAAAACTTTTTGGACTGAGTCCTTGTGGCACTGGCGTCTAATCCCAGTACTTGGGAAGCTTGGGAAACTGAGGCAGGAGAGTTCCAAGTCAGCCTGAACTCTGTTTTAAAACAAGGAAACAACACATCTTGACATTGAATGTAGGTAAGTGAAAACCCACAACAACTAAAACCTTGAATTTTTTGGAAGGGAAAGGAGGACCTAGGACCCATAAATTAGAGTGTTGTCATGGCAGATGGTGGGTTTTCCATTTCACACTTAAATGACTCAGAAAAATGAGGTGTTACCTCCTGTCTGCAGGAGCCTGCTGGGAGAGCCCCTGGGATGCTCACAGTAGTGCAGTAACACCGCCCCCCCCCCCTTCCCAGATGCAGGAAGGCCCTCTCAAAACTGCTCTGCTCCACTAGGCTCCCTGACAAAGAAAATTCATTTTTTTTTTCTTTTCTTTTTTTTTTTTTTTTTAAGAAAGGTTAGGCTGGGCAGTGGTGGCGCACGCCTTTAATCCCAGCACTTGGGAGGCAGAGGCAGGTGGATTTCTGAGTTCAAGGCCAGCCTGGTCTACAGAGTGAGTTCCAGGACAGCCAGGGCTACACAGAGAAACCCTGTCTCGAAAAACCAAAAAAAAAAAAAAAAAGAAAAAAAAAAGGTTAGATAGTCTTTACTAATAGTCATATACACACCACACTAAAATGTATTTCACTAAATAAAGGTCAATGTCTTTCGACTGAGTGCGGGATGTTTCTAATTAAATTGGCATAATCAAGAACAATGCAGATACTTGTTTTTTATTTTTAACCATTATCTGTTCCTGGCTAATACAAATTGAAACAAGTCTTGCTTTTGAGAATCTTCCATATGCATATAAATAGCTATGTAACTAAATCCAGTCTTCAACAGATTTTGAGGTGGCATTCCCCTACTTTGTAAAAAGTTGGACATTTCCTAAGTCCAAACATCTTTAGAAAGGGGGAAGTGTTGACAGTATTTACAGATCTGGAATATTATATATATATATATATATATAATCAATCACCTTTGATACAAGCTAATTTTACTTAAACCAGAATCAACAAAAATCTTGTTTGCCATTCACAGTCTGAATTCTGGTCCACAAGGTAGATCATGGTTCATTAAAAGGCAGGAGACATTTGTGTTGGGATAGCAATGGCAGTGACTGTGTCTCATTTGTGGCCTTTTAAAGATAAGTCACTAAATCAGCCTCTTCCCACTGGTGGAGATTATTTCCCATCCAGGGTTCGCTGTTGGGTTTTGTAAACCTCCATCAGGGTATCCTCTCTTTAGTTGAGGCCTTTGTTCTTGGCATCCATGTTGGAGAATCTGTCATCCCATTTGGTCTGTCCTCAGCACACAACTGCTAATGACTCCCAGGTCAGATCTCTCTCTCTGTCCCTCCCCCCTCCCTCTCCCTCTTCCTTCCCACTCTTCCATCTCTGTATCTCTCTGTCTTTCCCTCGTCCTCACCTTACCGCCCCCCCCCCAGCATTATGCATCCTGAATCCCCTACCTGCCTTAACTTTAAACTTACTATGTAGCCAATGATGACCTAGAACTCCAGTCTTGCCCACACCGCCTACGTGCTTGGATTACAGGCACACAACACCATGCTCAGTTTATGTGGTTCTTGGAATTCAAATCTAGGGCTTTTGTGTATGCTAGGCAAACAGTAGTACCAACTGAGCCACTTGCTCACTCACTGCTTGGCTTTAAACCTCTGTAAACCTTATCCAATGTACATTTCCACACTGGCCCAGGCCTGTTTATCCAGGTCTTCATACACCCTGGCATATGTATATACTGACTAGACATTCTCCTGTAGCCTTTCTCTGATGAACTCCTATGCACCCTTAAGATCCCACTTGAACACTGAAGGCTCTGTGGAGGCTTTTGTGTCTAGTGCCAGCAGAGGATTGCTCCCTTGGTATACTCTCTGAACAAGCATCAGGAAAACCACACCTCTGACCATAGTTCTTTATTTGTGTGGTTGTTTTTATGTACAGTGTGGCTTGAAGCTTTTGAATGCTACTGGGTTGGATTGGTTCACCTGACTCTGAAGAGGGAAACACAAACAACCCCAAATGAGTGTTGTTCAGAACAGTCTGGAAAAAGGGGAAGGAGGAAAACTACTCATTCTGCCGTGACTCGCCCCCTTGTGGTGAGGGGCAGATTCGCAGACTCACATGAAGTGCACGGGGGAAAGACTGGACAGGTGAGGAAGAGCAGGCTTCTCTGGGGCCTTGGAAAAGTGGGGTCATCTGCCAGGGGAAGGATGCTCGCCTGAATACCTGGCACACAGCAGCCTCGGTTGCCCAGGCTCTATCGCGGAAGGGCGGTAGAACCGAATTTACAAGCCTGCAAGCTAAAGACTGCACGGACTTGCTTAATCCTCAGGAGGCTGCCGTGGACATGAGGAAACTGCAGCTGAGAGAGAGGGGGCTGTGTGTTCTGGCGATCATAATTAGAACCCGCAGATAGAGGGTGGGAGCTCCTTGGCTCCTGGCCTCCATTTTATGCTGATATGTCTAGAGGAGGCAAGGATCAAGGAGCAGTGGAATTTTCTTTTAGTCTTTGAGATGGTCTTAGACCTTTGCCCCAACGCATGCCTGGCGGAAGGAGCGCACAGAGGGCTAATGAGATCTGCAGTCTAATGGATGCTCTCTTGCTCTCTCACAGCTCACTCTTGTTTATATTGCTGTAAATCGGCTGTCAATTTAGAAGAACTAACCTGTTCACTGATCACTTCTAAAACGCATCCACAGTGATTCAAAGCTCATGCACTTGGAGGCTGGGCCCACCAGCTGTGGTGGAGTGGGCGTGAGCTCACAACCAGATCCCATCTAGCCTGGGATCCTACTGAAAGCCTGTTATTTCCGTTATCCGTCCCTGGCTCAGCCCAATGCCATCGTCCAGCTGGAGCAATAGCCCTCTCTTGACTGTGTAGATTCTTAGGGAGAGGCGGCTGTTGGGAGAAGGTATAAGGGTGCTGAGCAAAGCGAACCCAGACTACTTTCAAGTAGCCCCTCTTGTGGCCCGGAATACGTAAGCAACTCTGTGCATCCATTAACACTATTGCACTTGTGGCTTGTGGCAAGCCGGGAGGAAATACGCCTTAGGCCTCGATGTGGGCTCAGAACACACATGTACACAGATGCATGCATCCATGCAATGCAAATGGCAGTGTGTGTGTGTGTGTGTGTGTGTGTGTGTGTGTGTGTGTGTGTGTGTTGGTGTGCACATGCGCATGTGTTTCAAGGATAAGAAAAACAGGACTAGAGTTTCAGAACCTTGTTCTTCTGGACATACCTTCCCATCATTCCCCCTTTAAGCCTCAAAGGTTCACCCCACTGTTCCTTCCCTTACACCCGCTTTAGAGATCTCCCTCAATGTACCAGAGCTTCTCATGACCAGAGCCCCATGCAAGAAGAACCTAACATGATGTCTTATAGTGGCCTGGAACGCCCTACAGCCTTCTGTGCTGGCCTGGGACCCTTACATGACGCTCCTGTAACATTAGCTCTTGGTGCAAAGCTGTAGCCACCACCACCACCTTTACCTGATTTCTTTTGGCATTAAGACTCGGAGATCCTCTAGGGCAGATCTTATACCTTTGTGTGTTTGTATGTGACCATGTGTGTGCATGTGTATTTTCTGTGCACTCCAAGGTGCATTCACATGTGGAGGCCAGAGACCAACATCTGGCATCCTTCTCTCTTAAATTTATCATTTTGAGACAAAGTCTCTCACTATTTCAGATAAACTAGCTGGCAAGCATGTTTCATAACACCAGAACCAGGATTACAGATGAATGCCACCGAGTTTAGCTTTTACAAGGGGGCTGGGAATATGAACTTGGTTTCCCAGGCTTACACAGCAATCTTTACTCACTGAATTATCTCCTCAGCCCCTTTTATGCCTCTAGTGCCTAGATGAACAAATATGAATTTTTTGAAGCCAAAAAAAAAAAAAAACCAGTCACTGATAAAGGATTTTTTTTTTTTGGGGGGGGGGTTTCGAGACAGGGTTTCTCTGTGTAGCCCTGGCTGTCCTGGAACTCACTCTGTAGACCAGGCTGGCCTCAAACTCAGAAATCCGCCTGCCTCTGCCTCCCAAGTGCTGGGATTAAAGGCATGCGCCACCACTGCCCGGCTGATAAAGGATTTTAAGTGACAGATTTAATCACATCCCTGATGACGTCTATGACCCTCACCTTTCATAATGAATAAAAGAATAAAATTAGTGATTGCCTTTTATTTTCAAAGCCCCTGAAATGAAAGGCTGAGTGTTCTGACCAAGCAATTATTCATTTGGCTTTAAACACTGGGGGAAGCTGTTCATGTGTATAAGCCTCATGGCTCAATTTCTTTACTGTTGCTGTGATCAAATACCCAGACAAAAGCAATTTAAAGGAGAGAGGGTTCTGTTCATTCTGGCTCATAGTTTAAGGTGCTGGTTGGGTTTATGGTCAACTTGATGTACGCTAGGGACATCTGGGCAGAGGGAACCTGTTGGGGGTGGGAATCACCCCACAAAGCGCTCAAACACAGATCTCAGTCAAATAGGGATGGTTTATTGAATGCCACACCCCAAGACTGATCTATCAGGGCCACAATCCAGACTCGAGAGCTGGCTGTGACATTGAGCCAAGATCCTATAGGGCTTTTAAAGCCTGAGATCTACAAACATCTGTGTCAAGTTGTTTCATCAATCAGGGTTTAGGGAAGGGGGATTTCCTTAGGAGCATATCTTTGTTATATATTGATCCTGTCTCCATTGGTTGGGACTTGCCTTCATGTGTCAGGAGACTTGCCTTGTCTGACACTGATGTCTTAAGTTGCCATCCAGAACGTCAGTTACCATGTACATGCCTCTTTCTGCCAAGTGGGATGTCAGTTTCCAGGAAGGTCTTGGGAACTTAAACTTTTATTCAACCACTGCTAAAAATTGAAGTCTTATTCTAAATAGGTGCAGGTGTGTCTTTTATGTTGGGGTCCATCCTAGGGGCAAATTATAAAGGCAAATATCATAAAAGCTCATACACAGGTGCAGGAAGTGCTTCTGGGTGGTTGGTTTGGGTCCACGTTTATTATGGCTAACTATATATATAAAGCAGTTCTGACTTCTGTCGCGATTGGTTTCCAAGAACACCAAAGCATAGAACACCCTAGTAACAGCAGATGAGAAAATTTTCTTATGACATTAGTAACAGCACAAAACGGCAGGCTAGATATTTTACCCAGGCCTTAATATTCCACCGAGGCCTTAGAGAACCTACATCAGATTGACCTGACTGTAGGCAAGTCTGTAAGGGCATTTTCTTGGCTAATGATTGGAGTGCGAGGGCCCAGCCCACTCCAGGCAGTGCCACCCTTGGGCAGGTAGGTTGTGTAAGAAAGCAGGGTGCAGAAGCCACACAGAGTAAGTAAGCAGCATTCCTCCATCGACTGTGTCCCAGTCCCTGCCTCCAGGGTCCTGCTTTGAGTTCCTGACTTGTATACTTTCATGGTGGACTGTGGTTGAGAAACGTAAGGCAAATAAATCTCTTCTTCTCCCAGTTGCTTTTAGTTGCAGTGTTTTATGACAGCCATAGAAAGCAACTTGATATAATCCTGGCAGGGGTAGGGGTGGCTTGAAGCAGCTGGTCACATCCTACCCACAGTCAGGACGCGACGATGAATTCATTTTACATTATAACATGGTCGTGGGCCTATGGACAAGTGCAGAAGTGTACGGCTTAAAGAGGATGTGTTTGAGTCAAGTTGACAAGGGTGGAATTGTAATGTCTAGTGTCCGTTGTCAAGTTGACAGTCTAGAAGCACATGGGAGATGGACTTCTGGGGGTTACCTTGATTGCATTAATTAATGGCTGCAATCTAGGACCCTAAGTAGAGAAAGGGAGCTGAGTACTCGAATGTGCTGGTCACTGTGGTTGGAGGGTGGCTGAGCACTTTCATGAGTTCATTGCTGGAGGGGAGCTAGGTATTTGCATGTGCTGGTCACAGTGGTTGGGAGGGGCATGACTGAGTACTTGCATATGTTCATGACAGGCGGGGGAGGTGAGCACCTGCATGGTTTCATCCCTGTGGGTAGGGCGGGGGCATGAATAAACTTACCTGCATTCATCGCTCTCTGCTTCTTGACCGTGGATGCGATGTGACAAACTGCTTCAAGCGCCTGCCTCCTTGACTCCTCTGCCATGTACCTTGAACTCGAGAGCAAAAATGAGCTTTGCCTTCCTTGGGTTGCTTTTGTCAGGGTATTTTCCCACAGCACCAGAGGACAGAAACAGAGATACCATTGTTCCCTCTTCTAAAAACAGGGAAGTGCTTGACCCCATCCTTCAAGAACCTGATGATCAAAATGTACCCACACATCATAGCAACTGGCATCTGGCATGCAATGGGTGCTTAATGAAAATATGTCCGTGAACATAGCTTACCATATATGGCCTGTGTATGGTGTCTTCCGTTAGAGTGGGGCTCCACCTGGCCTCTCTGCCATCCTGGGGCTGCTGGAGTAATGTCAACTTGTCCCCAGAGGTTTGCCAGGTTTTTTATTCTACCTGACTGGAAGAAGCCTCTCATTAGGCAGCTCATTAGGTAGGGCAAGAAGCAGGCAGGGCTTTTTTAGGACCTGGGTCAGAGAGTCAGCAGAGAGGGAGGCATTTGTATTAGAAAAGGAGTCTGTGGTCAGAAGAGACTTCCCCCAAAGCTACTCTCCATTGCCTGTTGCTTCTCAGCAGTAGATGGTAGAATCCCAGCCCTCCACTCCTGGTTCTCTCAGACTTTTAGGCAGGTAGTGCCATCATCCTTCAGTGGGTACTTGTTGCCAAGTGTCCGCCATTGCTGCTCCACCCAGGTCTGGTCCTGGGCTGACTCCTCCAATGATAGCCCTCTACTGGGTAGATCAGCATCTCTACGATCGTGCATCCAGGCCAAGCTGCGGTCTTATTAATTCATGTTTTCATGTAATAGGTATTGAGTATAAGTAACTAGGACAAGTGCCAGTGAGTACAGGAGTTAAGAGCACCAGACCTGCCAGGAAGCGGGTGACAGGCAGTGCTTCCCGGAACCGTCCTAAACACAACAGTAAATACACTGCCAGCACCAAGATAGGGTCTGCAGGGGCACTGGCCAAAAATCAAGAAAGGCTTCATGGCAGAGGTGATAATGGTCTGGGCCTTGAGGATCATATACGCGTTCACACAGCAGAAATCCCAACATTTTAAGCCAAAACCAACCAATTAAACAAACAAGCAAAACCAGTTTTTGTAGAAAGATACAAAAAAATCAGTAGGCAAACTGAGGACTGCTAAGTATTTGATGTGACTTAGGTTTTTTATAGCGTGTGAGAAGTTAGGGAATTGGAGGGGAAAGTAGGCAGGGCAAATGTTTAAGGACTATTCTGCATTAATCAGTGGGTGGAGTACTGGCCCCACGACCAGGCCACAAGGCCTTCTTTATGGATTTTCTATTTTATCAAGCATCTACTATATTCCAGGCTCAAAGACTAGATAGTACAGGAGAGGACCCAGACCCCCTGTCTCTGAAGCTACATACGCTCTCACATTTGGGACAGTTGCCTGTAAATTGATCAATTGTAGGACACAGATACATGGGCCTATTTTGTTGGGGAATAACGGGATGAGCTGGATTGTTTTCCTCCCCGAGACGGAAGATTTGTTTTATCTTGTTTTAATAAGGAGTAGATGCACTTTTGCATAATAGAGATAACTGTTCAGCAACCCAGTCCTTCCTACAGACAAAGCCAGGGAAGCAGGGAGTCCTCTGAAGCTAGACCTTATTTTTAGGGGTCCTTGCCCTGGACTGATTTGTCCCCTTTGCTGGACGTGCCCACGGACAGCCAATGGTGTGCCTTCCCAGTCCAGTCCCAAGAGAGAGCCAAAATAGAACAGCAGATCCTTGTGGGACAGAACTCAACCTCTGTGGTCTGGAGCATTCAGCCAGTACAATCCAGTATTATCCTATTCCTATTTCAGTCCCTGGAAAGAGGGATGAGTCAGGATGACCCAGGGAATCAGGAAGGACCCTGCCTGCAAAGTAACTCAGACCTGAGTTCCAATCTGCTTTGCCCATCTGTCAGCTGTGTGATCTTAGACAAGCCAGAGTTTTCAGAGCCTGAATGTCTTCACATATCGTGATAATTCTCAGTTCTTATACTTAGCTCATTTAGTGGTTACTGATACATTATAAAGTCACTGTCAAAGAGGTTACACAGTACAAAACAGCAACAACAACAACAAGGGACAAAACAGAAAATTCCTGAAGGCAATTTGGCAGCAGGGCTACTCAGTGAGATAACAATAGCAGGTTCTACTCTGGGGGCCTAAGATGCCCCCCTCACCCCCTTCTAGCCCATTCCTCCTACCCCCAGCCAGACACCACAGGCCTTTGACCAAGATTATAGTACCAGGCATGAAATCTCTCCCATGGAGCAGGCTTCAAATCCAATCACAAAGGGTTTTGTTATCCCATAATAATTCTGTCCATTGTTGTACCAATGGGCAATTTTTTTGCCTGGCAGGTCAGAGTAACAGCACGCAGGGGCCAGTGCTGGGCATGACTACTGATGTCTTTTCTCTCCCAGCAGCCCAAATGGCACATTCTGGCTTTATGAAAGCTAGCCAGCAGAGAGGACATTTTCTGGTTAGTTTGAGGTTGATTCCTTTGTGACCTGCAGTCAATGCATGAGGGGTCCTTGGTCAGATAAGCTTCTTTTTGCAATAGGCAGCAGTCAGTACAGAGAAGTATAAATGAAAAATTGCTGAGAATAGAGACAGAGTGCTTAGTCCATGAGCTGGCTGTTTTGATGTCAACTTGACACAAACTAGAGTTATTTGGAAGGGAACCTCAATTGAGAAAATACCCCTACCAGATTGGCCAGTGCAAACCTGTGGGGTGTTTTCTTTATTGATGATTGATGTAGGAGAACCTAGCTCACTTTGGGCAGATGGTCCTGGGCTGTAGAAGAAAGCAGGCTGAGCGAACCATGCAGCACAAGTCGTAAGCAGCATTTCTTTGTGGCCTCTGATGTAGTTCTTGCCTCCAGGTTCCTGTCTTCAGTTTCTATCCTGAGTCCCTGATAGTTCCTGGATGGTGGACTACAAGATCTAAGATGAAATAAACCCTTTCCTTCTCACCTTTGGTCATGCTGTAGAAACCAAAACTAAGTCATAAAGGGGACATCTATGTTAACCCCTACACCATCAATGCTCAGGGAACATCATGGAGGAGGAGGCAGAAAGAATGTAAGAACCAGAGGATGGGGGGAACACTGAAATGCTGTCTTCTGGACATGACACGGCCATTGTATTCATGAACCCACAGCAGCTGTGGCTACCTGCACAGGATCTAGCCAACCAAAATTCCAGCTTAGGTGGGGAGTGGAGGATGTTCTCCAGACCCCACCCCTTACTGAGGTGCTACTGGCAATTGGTAGTTGCTGGGGTGGGTGGGTCATGTTTTTGGGAGGATGTGGTCATTGGTAGAATCCATGCTCCAGTGGATGACAGCACTCCCGTGCACATGTGGGCGGCACTGACTGGACATAGTGGGTTGTTCACAAAAGAGAAAGGTAAGAAACTGGGAGCAAGGCATGTTGGTGAAGCTATGGAAGGAGCTGGAGGTGGGGGGAAGGTAGTAGAGATGATCATATTTCATTATGTACATGCATGAAATTCTCAAGAGTAAAGAAAAATTTAAATGAAGAAAAAAGCCATGCAGGGTGCACACTTTTAATCCCAGCACTCAGGAGGCAGAGGCAGGTGGACCTCTGTGAGTTTGAGTCCAGCCTAGACAATAGAGCAAGTTCCAGGACAACCAGGGCTACATGGAGAAACCATGTCTCAAAAAACAAAAACAAACAAACTGTGGAGAGCTCTTGAGGCTGCTTCTAGAAAATTGGCAAGAATTTGACATTGGGCCAGGACAAGGAAGTAAGCTCAGGCAAGAATTTGACTTTGGGCTAGGACAAGAAAGTAGGCTTAAGATCTTGATCATTGATCATTTTGATAAGTCCCTGAATTACACGAGACTTTGTTTATTGCCTCGTTTGTTCCTTGATCTAGAACTGACCTTATTCTTTGCATGTACTTAGAATGATATAAAACCAGACTGGAAAAATAAACCCACTTCAGCCTTAGCACTGGCTGGAGTCATGTTACAGTGTTGTCTATTTGTCTTTTTCTTTTCAATCCTCCCTCCCTCCCTTGAGACCTGGTTGACTGACTGAGCTGGCTTGGTCACAGACAAACAAAAATAAACAAAAAACAAAAACCAACCAACTAACAACAACAAAAACTGTACGGGAGAGAGAGAGAGAGAGAGAGAGAGAAATATCAAGCTGTGTTTATGTGACACAAGGAAACTCCCCTTTGTCACCTAACTTCCTGCAATTCTTACACCCTTCCAATCTAGTTATCTCACTCACAGAACCAACAAGACACACAACTCCTTTCACTAGGTTGTGGCTAACTACAGTCTGATGGTTTGAGTTAGATCCCACTTCTACTACACACAACCATGTGACCTGTGGTGTGTTACTTAAGATGTTTGTGCCTCTGTTTCCTCATCTTTTTTTTTTTTTCCCTTCTCACTCCAGCCCCATGTTTCCTCATCTTTAACATCAACTTTATAGATTCATAAGGACAAGGTAATTGATAATCGCATAGCTTTGGGGCAGGGCCAGGCATGTGTGAGCTCTCAATAATTAATGGCTAATCTGGAGATCACAGAGGTGTTTAGAGCATCAACTGAGATCAGCATTGTAAAGGTACTTTGTCAACAGCAAGACATGATAAAGGACACTAGTGCTATTTTTAAAATGTAAATTGCATTAGTTGGTTCATTACTATGAGAGTCCACCATGGGGAGCATACAGAAGTGAGAGGACAGTTTGCAGGAGGTGGTTCTCTCCTTCTAACTGTTTGAGAGCCAATGTTCACACTCTAGTAGTCAGACTTGATGGCAAGTACCTTTACTTGCTGAGCCATCTAGTCGGGAAAAGCGTGCTATTTTTTTTAAAGAGCCGCTTTATTGAGTTAAGAGGCAACGGTGGACCATGGGAGATTATGATCTGTCTAGGTCTGAATACCGTGTCCAAGTAGCACTGGAAAACAGATGAGCTCATGAGGGCTGCAGTCTTGTGGAGCCCTTACTAGGCTGCCCTTGTACATTTGGCCATGGGCACTTGCTAAAGTTTCTCATTTACTCATGGAAGGGCTTTCGAATCAGCCCAAATATGGCAAACATAGTGCTGGCAGGTTTTGCCTTTTCCCCTTCCCTCTGCCTTACTAAGCCATTAGATGACATTTCTAAAGCTAGCCCCCAAGGTCTAGTCCCTTATTTGGCCACTGAATCATCGCTGAAACCAAACACCAAAGTTCAGCAACCAAAATTCATTATGTGGCTCTACTGGCTAACCTGTCCACTCAGGACGCACCAATTCATCCTAACACAGACTCCCCCTTTTTTCTTTAAAAATCACTCCTACAGAGACACCCGTGGCTGCCTTTACCGGATCTAGAGGCAGCTCTTGCCCCTGCTTGCCTCTCTGGGGTAAGAAATCTCCTTTGTGCTGAGAGTTTAGTGTCTGGGTGTGATTCTGAATGTAATCCCCTGCTCCCCAGGTCCAATCATCACAACCAAACTTAGTGTGGTTGTATTTATCCACAACTAACAACTATCTAATGTTCCATCCTTCACTGTCATAATGTATTGAAAGCTTTCTGTACCCATATACCTCTCTAGGTGCTGGGGAGGAAAAACAATAGGCTCCATCCTCAAGGATCTCAAGCATTTGCAGGAGACTGGGTGAACAAAGTGTGTAGCTCATTGCCAGTTAGCTCTCAGATCCTGCTTTACCTTGCTCCACTGTTACAGAGGACACTGTCTTGAAGACTACATTTCCCAGGGTCCATTGCCAGCTAACCCCGTCCAGGTTTAGCTTCTTCCTCCTCTTCTTTCTCCTCATCTCCCCTCACTCCCAATATACAATAGTCCTCTGGGCTCATGTCTCCTCTCTGGCTCTGGTTCCCTGACCATACCATTCCTTAGTCAGTTTCCTCTATCACGTCCCCCATTCTAGTTCCATTAACTGTTTGTTTCCTTCTCCACCACTGTTCTCCTGTATGAGTTGGCTTCTTGAATTTGGACCATACCTTGCCAGTGTGTCCCTCATCTCTACTGGTTTCCAATTTGAATTCTTTCTGTTGAATTAGTTGCCTGGAGTGGGCTTCATTGTCCTGCTGGAGTCTGACTGAGTGCTTTGAAGAACACTTTTTCATGGAGAAGGACCAGGAAAGGGTTCTCTGAGAAGAGATCTTAGAATCTAGATAAGATGAGAGAGAGGCAGCTCTGTAAAGACCCATGGGGAGTGCCCTGTAGGGGAAGAATAGAGGTATCCAGTTAGGGATGAACTTGCTGTATTTAAGAGGCAGGAAGAAAGGCCTGGATGATGTATGTGGAATTCAGTGATGGGGCACTTGTTCAGAATGCATAAATCATTTGTTCCATCCCCACCATCACAACATCACAAAGATATAAACAAATAAACAAGTAGATAGATAGATAGATAGATAGATAGATAGATAGATAGATAGATAGATAGATAGGCAGGCAGACAGATTAGAATTTTTACTCATGCAACAACAGAGATATTTGATACAATGAAGGATACAGCACTTGGGGAAACTGAAGGGTATACACAACACCAAGCAAAATGGCAGAAGCAGAGGAAGAGATGGTGGCTATTAATGGGGTCAGGAGACAAGTTGGGGTTCAGGTAGAGCAGGAACAGACAGGATCCCTCAAGAAGTGCCCTTGGGCCCTGAAGAAAGAGGTCAGATGCAGTGAGTGTGCCCAAGCAGAGGGGCAGAGGTGGGCTTGAGGAGAAGACAAGCATGTCTGGAGGGAAGGTGTGAGTCAGAGAAAGAAACAAGCTGGAGAGGCAGGCAGACAGGCTGCCTTTGTGAGCAAGTGACTCTAGGTATAGGCATTTACATTTCCCAATTAGAACATCAGGAAGTGCAACATCTACCTTCCACTCTCCAGCTCACTGTCTCCTGTGGTTGAGGGCGTTGCAAGACTCAGCTGGCTGCTAATGTCAAGGTGTGTGTGCCCGCTGAGGTCCCTTCCTAGCAAAATTTCTGCTTATACCAAGGCAGTATCTATGTTGATGGCAGTCTTAATTAATAATCAATCATGGAAAAAGCTGGCCTCACAGAAATCAAAGGATGGTGGCCTTCACAGGCTTAACCTTTTCCTGTGTGTTCCTGTTCCAAGAACTGTGTGTACTTCCTGGGTGTCTTATGCAAATGACATTTTATTATTTTACAGTCCTGGCATCAAGAAATCTGCGATCCAGGTGTGGATAGAGTTGCTTTCTTCCATAGGCTGTGAGGGAGAATCTTGCAAGTCTTTGTCCCAGCTCTCAGGGTTTGCTATCCTTGGCTTGTAGAAGAAGCATCATCCTAAACTTTGCCTGTGTGTTAAGGTCTGAATTCTCCCATTTTAGAAATGGACAGTCATGCTGAGTCAGGACTCTACTGATAGTTTCGTTTCTTAAAACGGGATCTCTTTATGTAGTGTAGACTAGCTGTACTGGCTGGTTTTGTGTGCCAACTTGACACAAGCTGTAGTTATCACAGAGAAAGGAGTTTCAGTTGAGAAAAATGCCTCCATGAGATCCAGCTGTGAGACATTTTCTCAATTAGTGATCAAGGGGGGGAGGGCCCACTGTAGGTGGTATCATCCCTTGGCTGGGAGTCCTGAGTTCTATAAGAAAGTGAGCTGAGCAAACCAGGGGAAGCAAGCCAGAAAGCAGCATTCCTCCATAGCTTGTGCATCCACTCCTGCCTCCAAGTTCCAACCTGGGTGAGTTCCAGTCCTGACTTCCTCTGGTGATGAACAGCAATGTGGAAGTGTAAGCTGAATAAGCCCTTTCCTCCCCAACTTGCTTCTTGGTCATGATGTTTGTGCAGGAATAGAAACCCTGACTAAGACACCAGCCTTAGTCTCAAAGTCTTCCTGCTTCAGTCCTCCAAGAACTGGAATCACCAACAAAAGGAGAGCCTAGGGTGTATGCATCTCCTCTCCTGGCCCATGACTGGGTCTTGATAATCTGCAAAGACCCTCTTGTCAGATTGGTTGACTTTGAAAGTACCAGGGATGGAGCCTCAGTATCTTTGGGGACACCATGATCAAAGTCAGAGCACTAAGTATGATGCTAACTCTGGGGAGTAGAAGGGACAAGGACCTGGGCCCTGTGCTCACATGAAATCTATGGGCCACAGGCTTTTCCCATTCTCTATCCTTTCAGGAAGAATCCCATCCCTCTTCAGGTCTCCTACAGCAATCTGCTCCAGTTAAAACCTTCCGGCCAGCAGAGAAACTGGATGAGACTTAGGAAGTCCCTGAAACTGATCAAGTGTATTATTCCCCTCCCTCTCCAAGTTCCTTTTTAAGAAAGATTTATTTACTTTATGTATATGAGTATACTGTAACTGTCTTCAGACACACCAGATGAGGGCATTGGATCCCATTACAGATCGTTGTGAACCACCATGTGGTTGCTGGGAATTGAACCTGGGTCCTCTGGAAGAACAGTCAGTGCTCTTAACCACTGAGCCATCTCTCCAACCCCTGCAAGTTTCTAAAAACAGTAAGGACTGCTGAGGAGATGGGAAGCCAAGTGTATGAGTGAAAGGCTAGAATCCAGCCACTGCTCAGGCCACAATACCCTGCAGCAGCCTGTCTCCTTTTACAGATGGGGGCACAGCCTCCTGGAACAGTATCTGTTGAGTCCCTAGCTGGTAGACTTCCTGGAGCTAGGAACTCTCATGGGGGGGAGGGGGTTAAGGGGTGAGGGATGGGTGAGTTCCCATCAAAGGGGTGTTGATGGCCACATATACTACTCCCTAACTCCTTCTCTACCTCCTGCCTGAGAATCAAAGAGCCTTGCTGCAGGCTTGGTGAAACCTTACCCATCCTTAGGAGGGTACAGGCAGGAACTTCCATTTTTGACACATGGGTCCTCATGTCCTCCCTTCATGACCCCACCATACTGACTGTCTCTGGTTCTGGGGTCTGAACTCTCCTGAGAGTTCACCACAAGTTGCCATCTATCTGTCTGTCTGTCCATGGTGTTAAACAAATCTTGCTGCCAATCTGTTTCAGTGTCTGAGACCTTACACCAAAGCTGCCTGGAAGAGGCTCAGACTAACAGGGCTGCCCAGAAGAGATATTTTCTCAACTGTTAAGCTGCCTAAAAGGGGCATAGTGAAGTGAGCTCTGGATTTTAAGCTTTCATGAGCTGTCATCTATGCTGGGGTGGGCTCTCTGTGATGCAGCTGGCTTTTAAGTCATTCCTACTCCTGTAAGTAACCCCAATAAACTCACTGGTTCCCTAAGTTGGACTTCAGTACTCTCTACTTTGATCTGTTGTTGGTTCCCTATCCAGGGTAAGAAGAAAGAAGACGTTTGCTTGCATCTCCCAAGAAATAGTGTCCTAAAAAACCAGGTTATGTCTCAGGAGAGTCTCCATTTAGAGCCCTCCCCTTCCCCTCCAAGTCTAGATTTTTTATTCTTTGAGACAGAGTCTTGTGTAGCCCAAGCTGACTTCAACTCTGTATGTAGGTGAAAGTGCCTTTGAATTCCTGATCCTCCTGTCTCTACCTCTCAAGTGCTAGGATTCTAGGTGTGCTCCACCAGAACTGGCTTCTCTTCTTAGTCTAGATCCTAGATTGAACAACGCTCAACCCAGAGTGCCACCTCTACCCATTCCTCAGAAGAGCCTTGTCTGGGCCCCGTAGTGGTTCCATTATCTCCTGCCTGAGGGCAGGAGGCAGGCCATTTGCTGCACAATGTTGGAACACAGAACTGTGAGGGATAAGAGGTCATTCGATAGCATCTATCCCAACTTCTCTCAGAGGTGGGAACGTTGAAGGGTTCAGCATGGTGGTGCGTGCTTGTAACCCCAGTATATAAGATGCTGAGGCAGGAGGATGGAGAGTCAAGGACAGCTTTGTTTATATAGCAAGTTTAATGTCAACCTGAGCTACAAGAAATGTTGTTTCAAAAATATAAAGAGAAATGGGAGTGGATCTTTCTCCTTTGGGGTGACTGGCAATGGGAAAAATTTAATGTCTTTACCATGAGAGCCTTGGGTTGAAATAAATGTATAAGGGGAACTCTGGTACTTTCAGTGGGTGACCAGAAACTAACTGATGGGCATGTACCCCATGGGAAACAAAGTAAGGGCTCAGTGTATTCATCCAGTGAATCCTTGGTCAGACTGTTATCATGAATAGAGTGGATTCCCTATAAATGAATACACTGGTGCTTTCCCTTCTTTTTTTTTTTCTTTTATTGGATATTTTCTTCATTTACATTTCAAATGTTATCCCCTTTCCAGGTCTCCCCTCCAGAAACTCCCTATCCCATCCCCCCTCCTTCTGCCTCTATGAGGGTGCTCACCCACCCACCCACTCCCTCCTTCCCGACTTCCCGCCCTGGCATTCCCCTACACTGAGGCATCGAACCCCCACAGGACCAAGGGCCACTCCTCCCACTGATGTCCAACAAGGCCATCCTTTGCCACATATGTGGCTGGAGCCATAGATCCCTCCATGTGGACTCTTTGGTTGGTGGTCTGTCTGGAGCCAACCTGAATTTGAGTTGTTAGGACAAAATGGCCATGCGCTTAAGTTTCAGTTTCCTGAATTGTTAGCTTTAGTTTCTCAGAAATCGGGTGATCAACTTGTGGTTCAGTTAAGATAGAGATGTATTCTGTCAGCAGAATATTGCGTTGCTCATTGGAATTTCCCCACCCCTGTTATTTCCCCTTCTCTCACTATAAAAGCTGTGTGAGAAATAAAGTCATTGGAGCTTGATCAGAGAGATTCTGTCTTGCTCTCAGGTCCTTGTATCTCTTGTCTCTTCATTCATCTGTCCCCTCCTTAGGTACACGTTGATGACCCCGCTGGCCAGGGTAGTGGTCCAGTCCCCAGGAGCTCCAGAGGGGCCTGGCCTGTTGATGTTGTTGCTCCCCCCATCAGGCTGCAAACACCCTCAGCTCCTTCAGTCCCTTCTCCAACTCCTCCATTGGGAACACTCGCTCAGTCCAATGGTTGGCTACCAGCATCCACCTCTGTGTTTGTCAGGCTCTGGCAGAGCCTCTCAGGAGACAGGCTCTTCAGCAAGCACTTCCTGGCATCCACAATAACGTCTGAGTTTGGTGACTGTATATGGATGTATCCCCAGGTGAGGCAGTCTCTGGATGGCCTTTCCTGCAGTCACTGCTCCACACTTTGTCTCCATATTTCCTCCTGTGAGTATTTTGTTCACCCTTCTAAGAAGCACTGAAGCATCTTCCTTCTTCTTGAGCTTCATGTGGTCTGTGAATTGAATCTTGGGTATTCCGAGCTTTTGGGCTAATATCCACTTATCTGTGAGTGCATACCATGTGTGTTCTTTTGTGACTGGGTTACCTCACTCAGGGTGATATTTACGTTCCATCCAAAGTTCGCAGAGTAGGCTGGTTACATGCCCCAAAGTAGAGCCTAAAGGCAGGAAGAGAACCTGGTGAGTGTCATGCTGGCTGCAGAGATGAGAGGCCCACAGAATCCTGTGTGGGGTTGGTAGTGCTTGGCTAACAAGGAGAGCAGGTGGTTTATGACCAACAGATGCTGTGCAATGGCTGCATAGCTGCTTTCACCTCTTGTTGGTCCCACTGACTTGTCTAGACTTCTCCCTGAAGCTGGGTCTTCGTTTCTGGTAACTACCCAGCTTCCATGGTCTTGTAGGTAAAGGTATTCTGCAACAGATGGCAAGAGCAGGCTGTCGTTGGTTTGGGGATAGACTTGACAGTATCAGCCCTTGTCACAGTTACTGAGGTCCTGGGGGCACTAAGGAGCAACTTCTTTGTGTGATCATGTAAGGAGGAGGACGTGTCTCAAGTGTAATTGAATCCCAGTGTGATAATAATTGCCAATCACTACTTTCTATCCACCATACACCACATGATGTCCGAAAGTCTAATTAGATTAACTGACTAGACTCCCCAAATAGCCCTTCAAGACATTCACTTACCCCTGGGAGGGTTAACTTTATGCCAGTTTGCCAGGCCACAGTACACAGATATTTGGTTAAACACTATTCTCGATATTTCTGTGAAAATGTTTAATGGATGAGATTCATCTTAAAAGGTAGGTTGGTTGCTTCTCTTTCTCCCTCCCCTCTGAGTTCACAGCAAGGCAGTAGCTAGCCATCTGCAAACCCAGAAGGGAGCCATCAGCAAGAACCAATGAGTTCGTACCTTGATCTTGGACTTCTAACCTATAGATCTATGAGAAATACTCATCTGGGGTTTAAATATTCTAGTCCTATTTTGCTAGGACATCCTGAACTGACAAGACAATTATTAGCTACTCTCTGAGGCTGCTGGCTTTGCACACTGGTATTGAGGTCAAGACCACACATTGGTTGAACAAATAAGTAACAGCATGAGAAGAATATTATTTTCTAAGACAAAGACCTCGCCAGAATGCTGATCTTCAATGATTACAAGCTCCTGGATGCAGCAGGTGATAACACTGGCTCAGAGGAGGTAGGAGTAGAGTCTCAGAGGATCTTTTGGAACTTGGCCCTGGCCGAGCTGTCTGGTGACACCTTGATGCCTCTGGAGGAAGGCTCCTCCTTCTGCTTCTGAACAGAACATGTCTGTTTGTTGTCATCTGTATTCACAGCACTCTCAGCAAAGGCTCTGGGAGTCTTGGAAGGGTGTCACCTGTTGGCAGAGTGTGTGTGTGTGTGTGTGTGTGTGTGTGTGTGTGTGTGTGTGTGTTGGTGGGGTGGCATGTGGTGGGTGCTATGTAGTGACTGTTGAATTGAGGGAAACTTTTGTAGATTGCCAGCAATCCTTGAGTGGACAGAAGTGAGGGCTGGGAGAGCCAGGCAGTGGGCTCTGAGTTGTCCTGTGGCCAGCAGCTGTTGCCAGGAGAGCAGCTGAGAACGTAGAAATTCCCCAATGGTTGGATTTATGCATTCTATTAGCCTTGGGTCCCTGAGGAGGCTTCCAGTCCTTGGAAGAAGGAGTTGGACTGTGGGTTAAGAGTGTAATAAAAGGTACTCATTCAGAATCAGGAACTTACCTAATGATCTAAAGTCCAGGGTAAAAAGTAGAACATGTCCATTGTGGGAAGGATCCAGAATCCACAAGGACTCCCAGAACTACATTACCCCAGAGACTGGGTCTATTTAAGAGCTACCAAAAGTTGTTTAAGCCCACCTCTTCAGGTGTAGGTGTCAATACAAAATGAGGCACAAGCCTTTTGGTTCAAAAAGATGACAAATTTCAATATATTAGAGCATTGAAATTAAGTGCAAATTTCCCTGTCACACCAACTAGAGGTACGGATTGACTATTTGAAGACGATCAAGGTGGAACTCTCAGAGGATAGAGCAAACACTTCATAGTCACAGAGATCTGGGTTTGGGTATCTTCTCCCACACACCCACACTTTAGCTGTTTCTCTATGTTCCCCCTTTAAGGGTATTTTTAGGACAAAATATCCATCTATCCGTCTGCTCATCTATCCATCCATCCATCTTTTTAAAAGAATCTCCTGTAGCCTAGGCTGTCAGTGAATTCACTATATATCCTACGATGACTTTTCATTTCGGACCCTTCTGTCTCTATACCCTGAGCTCAGATGCTGGGATTATAGGTGTCGGTCACTATGCCTGGTTTGTGTGGTGCTGGGGATCAAACCCAGGGTTTTGTGCCTGCTGGGTAAACACTCTATGAACTAAACTACCTCCCTAGTCTAAGGTCTCAATTTGTAGCTCAGACTGTTCTGGAACTTACTGTGTAGCCCATGATAGCCTTGAACTCTGGACAATTGTCCTACCACAGCATCCTAAACTGGGATCACAGGCAAGCACCACCTTGCCCAGCCATTTCCTCCCCAAAGTAGATAATATAAGCCTCTGCAAGGCACTTTACACTCTCTCTTTTTCAGCCCAAATCATTTTCTGATTTTTATTTTGAGTCCACTTCCTCCTTTGGAACTGGGAGGGAAGAAGGACACGTGAGCATTGTCTAAACCAAATCCCTGTGTCCAGTTAGTCATAACCATGTGATTCAAACCTGCCCAATCCAGTGACTCTCAGGACTAGCAGAGCCTCATGCTTCCCAGCCACGTAAATCAGGTGAATGTGGATGGAGCGTGGGTGACAGCAGCCAGAATGGGCCACTCAGAGTGTGTGATCAGATGAAGTCAGCAGTTAGCTGGAGCACATTCGAAGCCTAATGAGGTCATTTCCATCCTGAATCAGTGCTTGATGCTAATCTAATGCCCTTCATGGGGTTTTCCTGGCTGACAAAGTCTCGTTTTTTCATAAAGAATGCTCCTAACTGATCTGTTCCCTCCTGGGGCTGCTTTGAAGATCAAGTGAGGAATTCCACTAAGAGTTCTCTGTCTCAGTCAGCTATTATGACATTAATGTAATGAAGGAGAACTAAGCCATTACCACTGCTGTTGCCACTGTTGTTCTTGGCTGTGACTGGTGCAGCCTGGCTTGCAGTTGTAGCTCTAGTTGACTTCCAGCTGCAGAGATCTGGGGTAGACCCAGGTGGAGCTCCCCGGGGCTGCCTTTGCTTGGAAGCTGCCTCTCAGTGTGAGCCTCTGGTGGTCTCCCTGCATGCTTAGCAAGCTGAAATTGCAGCCTCCCCAGCTGTTGGCCATGGAGACAGCCCAGAAAATGAGGCTGGCTCAGTAAATATTGAACCAAATTATGCAAATGAGATCACACAAGCAATTCAGCTGCAGAGATAGAGTCTGATTGGTGGGGCCCGGCCCAGTCTGTAGGATATCGCTCCCTGCTTCTTTTTGTGAATGCTGCTAACCAAAGACAAACACTTGGGTCGCACTAGAGAGGCTGCATGTGCTGGGGGGGGGGGGGCTGCCTGATCTAAGACCCATGAAGGAGGAAAGCTGGAACTGCTTTGGGGAGAGGGGGAGGAGGAAAGAAGAAGGGCAATGGTACCCAGTTCTTCCTTTCCTTTCCTTTCCTCTTCAAAGATAACTAAACCTTTAAGGCCACAATTGGCAAGGTGAATTCTCACCCATTAAGGACTAGGTAGCACCCTACAGGGATGATGGGACAATCCTCCCCCCCCCCATAACCTTTTCATGGAGTCTACTGGAGAGAAACCTGGATTTGGGAGATGGGGGTCGGACACAGGGTGGGCAACTTCAAATCCAAGGACCTTTGTGCTAGTAGAAGGCATGGGTGAGATGAATTAGAGGCCTCTGGCAATCAATCCAGTGGGCACTTACATGAAGGTCCACTTGCACAAAGACATTTGCCTGAGGGCAGGCAGTTTGTAACTGGAGCCATGGGCACACACGAAATGGGGCCAATGGCTAGTGCATTTATTGGCTTTGGGTCATTGACCACAATTCCCAACAGAAAAAGATCAAGGGTGGAAAGTTTCATATTGATGATAATCTACATGTTAGATGATAAATTTCATGGTGGGAAGGCAGAGTGTAGGGGTGAGAGTTCCCATTACTGTAGAGGAATTTTAACCTAACAACATGGCTGCTCTGACTAGGGATCACATTCAAAGATACAATCCTGCTGGAATGCAGATATGCCACACATCTTTAATCCCTCTAGCTGGAATACAGAAACACCCTTAGTACACACCTTTAATCCCTAACAATGAAGGTAAAGTTATTTGCAGAAGGAAGCAGCCATGTTTGAAAGTGACATCTAATTGAGGGGCAGACATAGTGACGAATCAGAGGAAGATTTGACAGAATGAGTCAGAGATAAGATACACCCAACTCACACAAGAACAGCACAGGAAAGAGGCTACTAAAGAGCAGTACGAGTGTGTGCATGCACGTGCACGCACACAGAGAGAGAGAGAGAGAGAGAGAGACAGAGAGACAGAGAGACAGAGAGACAGAGACAGAGACAGAGACAGAGAGACAGAGAGAGAGACTCAGTTTGTGCAAGTTTGTGCAGTGCAGGTCAGTAGAGGCACTGAATAAGGAGGCCAGAGAATAAGGAGCCAAAGGATTAGAACAAATCATCAAAGTTACTATGAAGCCAAGCAGAGCAATTCAGTGAGAAGCTGAGAGAAGCCAGATTGAATCTGTCAGCTTGGAGAGGAGTTTGAGCTGGGACAGCTGAGTTGAACCAGCCAGCCAGTTTCAGAAAGAACTAATAAGGGTGAGCTTATTCAGCAGTAAGCCTCTGAGATGATAATTACATTAGGTGAATAAAAGTTATTTTTATTATTACTGTGGAAGCAGAGTGAGCACCAGAAGCAGGGGCTAGGCTAAAACTTTTAAAGGTTGGCCCTTTGTGACCTACTTCCACCTGTGAGGCTTCATCTCCAAAAGTTTCCATAGTCCTTCAAAATGCCATTACCAGCTGAGGAACAGGGTTCAAACACAAGCCTGTGAAGGATAGTTCAAGTTCAAAGCACCACAGCTGACATGTGTAGAAAGTTTGGTCCTAGGTGCAGATCCCAGCCCTTCCCAATCTGTCATTTGAAGGGATGGCGCTGTGGGCCCCCACTGAAAAGGCTGAGCAGGGATGGAAGGAGCCCTCCCTTGAGACCTAGATGGCCAGAGAAGCAACATGGGAATGAGCCCTCTCTTGTTCCTCTATGGCATCAGGGCAAAGGGTTGCTTTGGTGATGCAGGGCTTGATGCTCTGTGTGTCCTGCAGGGTAGTGTATTGAGATGGGCCTGGGAGCTCTCAGGCAGCAGAGGCCATGGCCACACTGTTGTCAAACATCACCAATGCTTCTGGAATGGAAATGAAATAGCACCATTTATGAGTTTTTTTGCTATCTGTCCAGAGGAAACAGGGAGCCAGGAGTCAGTAGAAGGAGCCTCCTAGCAGTAGGGAGGTACTCTACGCCCCTCCTCACACCTCTGCTGCAGCATATGACCAGAAGTACAGTAGTTTGAGCCAATGCAAATGTATTATCTTATAGCTCCAAAGTCAGAGCTCCCACATGTGTGTCTCTGGGCTAAAACTAGCTGTCTTTGGGGCTATCTTTCTATTTGGCTCTAGGAAAGAATTAATTTACTTCCCTTTTCCAATTCCCAGATGCTTTCTACATTTCTTACCTTGTGACTGCATTACTCAGGCCTCTGGTCCATTGTCTCCTTAACTTCTTAAACTCTGATCTTCCTATTTCCCTCTTTGGAGACCTCTGTGATTGATTTTATCTGGACCACCAAGAGAGTCCAGAATAATCTTCATATCTAAATTTGTTTTGTTGTTGTTTTTTATGTTTACTTATTTAATTTTCGTGTTGGGATGCATACATGAGGAGGTCAGAGGTCAACTTGTGAGAGTCAGTTTTCTCCTGTTACCATTCAGGTTCAGGAACTGAATTCAGCTAATCAGGGTAAGAGTTAAGTTTCCTTTTTTTTTTTTTTTTTTTTTTTTTAGTTTTTCGAGACAGGGTTTCTCTGTGTAGCCCTGGCTGGCCTGGAACTCATTCTGTAGATCAGGCTGACTTTGAACTCAGAAATCCGCCTGCCTCTGCCTCCCAAGTGCTGGAATTAAAGGCGTGCGCCACCACTGCCCGGCTGAGTTAAGCTTCCTTACCTGTTGAACCACCTTCGTGGTCATAACATTCTTATTTCAAGAATAACTAGCAACCCTAATTTCTTCTTTCCTGTATCCTGATATATTCACAGGTTCAAGGAATTAGGAGGTAGGTATCTCTTTGTTTCTTTCTTTTGTTTACATGGGCATGTATGTACATGCCTGTGTGTATGTGTGCATATGTGTACACATGCACATATAGGCTAGAAGTCACCCTCAGGTGCCATCTACCTTCAAAAAAATGTATTTTTGTTTATGTATGTGTGTGTGTGTACATATGCAAGTATATGCAAGTGGCTTCATAGGCCAGAAAAGAGTGTTAGATTCCCTGAAGCTGGAATTACAGGCTGTCATGAGACATTGCACATGGGTGCTAGGAACTGAACTAAGGTCCTCTGCACTAGCAGCACGTACTCTTGGTCTCTGAACCATCTCTCCAACCTCCCCATCCTCCTCTTTTTTCTCCCCTCTTATTATTTTTTTTTTCTCTGAGTTTCTCAAAGTTTGGAACTGGCCTGGAACTTACCTGATAGGCGAGGCTTGGCTGTCTGGTAAACCCCAGGGATCCATTTGTCTCTCTAGAGAGCTGAGATTACGGGGTGCACCAGCATACCCAGCTCTTTCTTTTCTAAATGTGGCTTTGGGAGGCTGAATTCAGGTTGTCATGTTTGCAGGGCAAGCACTTTACCAACTGGGCTATCTCCCCAGAATATGGGGACTTCTATGATGTATTATTTTGCCTATCACAGACATGGACTAAACAAATTGAGTGAATGCTGTTGTAATGTAACCCCAACTCTTCCTCCAGGCTGTCAAGTCCTGGGGGAACCAAGTTACTCTTGGGAATATTTTACCCTCATGAAAATGAATAAGAAACACAGCCTGTAAGCTTGGTGACATACCGCCCGTGTAAACTAGAGACCATGGACACCACACTGTTGCTCTTCACATACCCTCTGGTCCGTTAGAGACTTTCTCTTCCCAGTTTTAACAAAGAAGCTTACAGACATATTTGCCATATTGCAGACAGGCAACAACAACAACAAAATGTCTCTCGTTTTCTTTCTTTTGTTCTGATCCTTTGTCCCCATAGTCCAAACTTTTCTGGTTTTATAGTTCAACATCCCTAAGCATTTCCACTTTCAATTCTATGAGATCGCGCTTATCTGAAATTAGTCTAGCCACAGGAAGGGTAGGCTGGTAAATCCAGGGAACACGTAGATCTCTGTAAGGAAAACTTGGAACCAGGAATTGAGAAGCAGGTGAGTTCAACTGACAACAAAGATTCTGCTCCTGTCAGTCATCTGTGAGGCACCAAGAGGACTCTCTCCTTTTCTTTCCTTTTTGCCTAACAGCTTTGGTTCTCATCTTGGAAAACCCCCACCCAGTAAGCCCCAAGCCAATCTTGTCTTCAGTTTAACTGTGCCAGGGTCTTTCCTATCTCTGTTAGCTTATCTCTCCCCACGCCCGCTCCGGTACACCTGCTATATCCAGTCAATAGAGGGAAGTCTTGATTTTGGGGAAATCCCAGCTACACTCACAAGGGCTGTTCTTTGTTCCTACTGGTTTGCCTCCTCGTCCTCTTCCTCCTCCTCCTTCTCTTCCCCATTCTTCCTCCTTTTTGTTCCTCTGACTGTTGTTCATCCTTCCTCCTTCAGCTCTGATGGTAACTGGTTTGTGCACAGCCCTGGCTCAGACCAAAAGATGAGCAAGTCTAGGCTTTGCCTCTGAAGATCAAGGGAGCAAACTAAATGTTTTAAGTCAGATGGTGGTAGCGCATGCTTTTGATACCAGCACTTGGGAGGCAGATACAAGTGGATCTCTCTGAATTCAAGGCCAGCCTGGTCTACAAAGTGAGTTCCAGTACACCCAGGGATACACAGAGAAACCCTGTCTCACAAAACCAAACCAAACAAAAACAAAAACAAAAACAATTTACTAGTTTAAAGTGCTAAGCAGGAGCTAGGGCGGTGGCACAGTGGGTAAGGGGCACTTGCTAGGCAAGTGTGAGAACCTGAGTTTGGATCCTGATGCCCATGTAAAAGCTTAGTATGATAATTCTTCATAGATCTTGAATGGACAATTCTTAGCTTCATATAGGAAAACAAAAAAAATTCAGGATCGTTAAAACAATCCTGAACAGTAAAAGAACTGCTGTAGGTCTCACAATCCCTGACTTCAAAGTGTACTACAAAGTTATAGTCATAAAAACATCATGGTATGGACATAAAAACAGGCATGTTGACCAATGGCATCAAATTGAAGACCAAGGCATAAATACATATACCTATGGACACCTGATCTTTGATAAAGAAGCCAGAAACACACACTGAAAAAAAAAAAACTTTAACAAATGATGCTGGTCAAACTGGATGTCTACATGTAGAAGAATGCAAATCCATACTTATCACCCTGCATAAAACTCAACTCCAATTGGATCAAAGTCCTCAACATAAATCGAGATACATTGAACCTGACTGAAGACAAAATGGGGGATAGCCTTGAACTCTTTGGTACAGGATAAGACTTTCTGAACAGAACACTGGTAGCTCAGGCACTAAGATCAACAATTAATAAATGGAACCTTATGAAATTGAAAATCTTCTGTAAGGCAAAGGATCCCATCATTTGGACAAAACAGCAACTTACAGAATAAGAAAAGATTTTGTTGCTGTTTTTTTTTGAAACAGGTATTTTCTGTGTAACCCTGTCTGTACTGGAATTTGCTCTGTAGACCAGAAACTCAGAAATCCAACTGCCTCTGCCTCCTGAGTGCTAGAATGAAAGGCATGTACCACCATCACCTAGCTTAGGAAAAGATTTTTACCAACTCCACATTTGATAGAAGATTAATATCCAAAATATAAAAAGAGCCCAAGAAACTAGATATCAAGAAAACAGCCCAATTTAAAATGGATACAGATCTAAACTGAATTCTCAACAGAAGAATCCCAAATGACAGAGACTCACTTAAGGAAATGTTCAACATCCTTAGCCATCAGGGAAATGCAAATCAAAATTATTTGGCGATTTCATCTTACACCTGTCAGAATGGCTAAGATCGATATCACAAGTGACAGCTCATGCTGATGAGCATGTGGAGCAAGGGGAACACTCCTCCATTGCTGGTGGGAGTGCAATCTTGTACAGTCGCTCTGGAAATCAGTATGGTGGTGCCTCAGAAAGATGGGAATCGATCTACTTCAAGATCCAGCTATCTCACTCTTGGGCATACACCCAAAGGATGATTCATCCTACCAGAGACACTTGCTCAACCATGTTCATTGCTGTTCTATTCATCATAGCCAGACATTGAAAACAACCTACATGTCTCTCAACAAAAGAACAGATAAAGAAAATGTGGTACCTTTACACAATGGAGTGTTACTCGGATATTTAAAAAATTACATCATAAAACTTACAAGTAATTGAAAGGAATTAGAAAAACCACCCTGAGTGAGAAAACACCAGTCCCAGAAAGATAAATATAGTACATATTAGCTTATATACGGACATTAGCCATTAATAGATGATAAACAAACTACAATCTGTAGACCCAGAGGAGTTAGGTATAGAGAAAAAGATGGGGGGGCACATAGATCTCATTTTGAGGAGAAAATAGATCTTATGGGTGAACTGGGGGTGGGTGGGAATGGAAGAATCAGATGGGTAGCAGGAGGAAGGGAGTTGAGGGAGGGGACAGTTAGAACTGAGGGACATTTGAGGGGTCAAATGGAAACCTAGTGTAGTGAAAACTTTCTAAGTTAAGTGTAGGTGATCCTAATGAAGTTTTCAGATAATGAGGAAGACAGAGTCCCAACTGGCCATCTCCTGTCACCAAAACAGTTTCCAGTAGCAGGACTGGGTTACATTCAACTGAGTTGTTGGTCAAGGGGGTTCCATGGAAACCCCAGAACTACCCAGGTTGTCATCAAGATAGTAGGTTGCTCTCTACAAACTGACAGCAAGACCTGATCATTGAAGACAACAACCACACAACTCACTGAACATGGAGAGGTCAAGCTGGTGTCTACATAGAACCATCACCAAGTTTTAGTGTCTTTGATACAGAAAAGTACTCTGCAGGCTACCAAAAGAGAAATGTAAGCCACAAAACCTCTGATGTACAATCTGTCGTGCCTGCAAAATATGTTAGGGTAGTGGTAGCACAAAGCTTGTGGGAGTAACCAACTAATGTCTGATTTGACTTAAGACCCACTCCATGAGAAGAAACCAAAACCTCACACAGACACATCTTGAGTGACCAAGAACTAGAGACTAGATAGCCTTGAGATGTAGGTAAAACCAATTAATTCTGGTTTAAAAAAAAAAAAGCTACATGACTCCGAATGGTATTCTGCATACTCATTGTGCTGGATGGTTTTATGTTAACTTGACATAAACTAAGGTCATTTGAGAGTAAGGGGCTTCCAGGGGCTGGAGAGATGGCTCAGTGATCAAGAGCACTGACTGCCCTTCCAGAGGTCCTGAGTTCAATTCCCAGTAACCACATGGTGGCTACTAATCATCTGTAATAGGATCCAATGCCCTCTTCTGGTGTGTCTGAAGAGAATAACAGTGTACTCACATACATAAAATAAATACATAAATCTTTTTAAAAATGCTTCCATAAGATCGGTTGTAGATGCCGGGCAGTGGTGGCGCATGCCTTTAATCCCAGCACTCGGGAGGCAGAGGCAGGTGGATTTCTGAGTTCGAGGCCAGCCTGGTCTACAGAGGGAGTTCCAGGACAGCCAGGGCTACACAGAGAAACCCTGTCTCGAAAAAAAAAAAAGCAGGCTGAGCAAGCCGTGGGGAGCAAGCCTTTAAGCAGCAACCCTCCATGGCCTCTATATTAGCTCCTGCCTCCAGGTTACTGCTGTGTTTGAATTCCTGTCATGACTTCCTTTGATGATGAACAGTGATGTGGAAGTTTAAGTCAAATAAACCCTTTCCCTCCCAACTTGCTTTTGGTCATGGTGTTTTCATCACAGCAATAGTAACCCTAACTAAGACACTTACAGATTGGTGCCCTACTACTCAGTTATCATGACAGAGGCTTCTTCCTGTGTCAGAGCAAAATCCAAGAATGGAGCTGTGTGAAGAGAAGAGCTTGTGAGAAAATTCAGGAAAACAAGACAAGAGTCTTGTAACCTCTGTTCCTTCTAAACAAAGGTTAGTTCTTGATGTACTCATGCCCCTCCCAGGTGGAGACAATAGAAGTGAGTTTACTTCAGATTGCCCATTATCTAACTTTTGTTATTCAAAAATGTGTCCAAGCCTGTCCATCATGTCCTTGAGTCTGTATACTTTTTGAAGTCATATAAATTTTGTTCATATGACCTTGCTTATTCCTAGTCTAGCCTTGCCCTTGTGATTCTATACAGCTTGAACTCATGTGAACTTTGCTCAAATGACCTTGCTAACTCTCATAATATAAATTGTATGATGCTCTAAATAAAGTTGGCTATTGGAGGCAACTTTAGTCAGCCTCGTTTTTTTAGGCTCCATTCTCCCAGGTTTATGACACCAACTGGAGTGATATCCTCCTGCAGCAGATGGGAACAAATACAGAGACCTACAGCTAGGTATCACACACACACACACACACACACACACACACACACACACACACACACACATATATGTCTTAGTCAGGTTTTCTATTCCTGCACAAACATCATGACCAAGAAGCAAGGTTGGGGAGGAAAGGATTTATTCAGCTTACACTTCCACATTGCTGTTCATTACCAGAGGAAGTCAGGCAGGACTGGAACTCAAGCAGGTCAAGAAGCAGGAGCTGATGCAAAGGCCATGGAGGGATGTTACCTACTGGCTTGCTTCCCCTGGCTTGCTCCCCCTGGCTTGCTCAGCTGGCTTTCTTATAGAGCCCAAGGCTACCAGCCCACAGATGGTACCACTGAAAGACCTGACCCCCTTATGAGAAAAATTAGACCCCTAGCACACTTGGAGCCAGAAACAGAAATAGGACTGAAATTGCATACCTGGCCAAACCCCACCTGGCTGCATTCTTTCCCCTAAGAAATGGCTGACCTTGGCCTGGCCCCAGGGCCAGAGGCACAATGTTTCAGGAACTAGCTAACCACAAAAATGTTTGTGCAACTGCCTTGTGACTAACTTAGAACATTCTGTACTTCCCCATAACGCAAATTCTTTCCGTTCCCCACCCCTTGCTTTATGGTTTTTTCCTTTAAACACCCCTGACTTTAACTGCTGGGGGTCGAACTCCTCTGCCTCTGCGTAGGTTATGAGCTCGACCCCAGTGCACTGGTCCCCCAAATAAACCTCATGTGATTGCAGCAAGGACGGTCTTTCGTGAGTTCTTGGGGGGGTTGCGCTGTCCCGAGACTTGAGTGAGGGTCTCTCCAGCTCAGGGGTCTTTCATTTGGGGGCTCGTCCCGGGATTTGTGACCACCCTCGTCTCTGAAAACCTACTTGGAGGTGAGATTCTGTTTGTGTTCTTGTTCGTCTGTGCCGGCTGAAGTCTGAATCTGTATTTTCGGTTTGCGTGCAGTCTGGTTTGCAGTTGCTCGCGCCTCCATAAGGGGACGACGATCTCCCAGTCTCGGGTAGAGGCTGGGGGTGTGATTGGCTGACGGGCTAGAGGATCACCGACTGTCGCCCTGGGAGACGTCCCAGGAGGTCTGGAGGGACCCCAGGGATGCCTGGGAGATTCTCGTCGGGGTGCCGGAGAGGACGCGGTCCTCCCGGCCGTCTGTTTTTCTGAATTGGTTTTGCTTGTCTCGGTGGAAAAGGGCCCTTGTCAGTCTTTGTCCGTGTATTTTCAGTCTGTTTGTTTTTGTCCATCTGTGCCGGCTGAAGTCTGATTTTGTACTTTTGGTTTATGCAGTCGCTCACATCTTCGTGAGGAGACGACGATGATCTCTTGGTATTGGGTAGAGGCTGAGGGCGTGATCAGCAGACGTGCTAGGGGATCACCGACTGTCACCCTGGGAGGCATCCTAGGAGGTCTGGAGGGACCCCAGGGACACTTGGGAGATTCCCATCGGGGTGCCGGAGAGGACGTGGTCCTCCCGGCCATCTGTTTTTCTGAATTGGGCTCACCTGACTCGGTGGAAGCAGGCGCTTGTCAGTCTTTGTCTGTGTATTTTCAGTATCTGTTTTGTCTTGTTTGCGACTTTGACGATGGGACAGACGATAACGACTCCTCTAGGTTTGACTTTAGGACATTGGACTGAGATTAAGGTTAGGGCACACAATTTGTCAGTTGAGGTAAAGAAAGGGCCATGGCAGACTTTTTGTTCTTTGGAGTGGCTGACTTTTGATGTTGGCTGGCCCCCGGAGGGCACCCTTAACCTCTCTATTATTTCAGCAGTGAAAGCCATCGTTCTTCAAAAGGGAACAGGGTCCCATCCTGACCAGGCACCTTACATCCTTGTCTGGGAGGATCTTGCACAAGACCCCCCCTCCATGGCTTAAGCCTTGGGCGCAGAAACAAAAGCCAGGCTCCCAAGTCCTGGCCCTCAGAGAATCGGAACTCAAACCGAAAGCAAAAACTCCAAAGCCTGAGACTCAGCCCGAGAGTCAGCCTTCAGCTTCTCCTAAGGTCTATCCCGAGATTGAGGAGCCACCCGAATGGCCAACTCCTCTCCCGCCTCCTTACCCTCTACGTCAGGTGCCGGATCACGGGACCAGCAGCGGTGCGGAGGGCAGACCAGCCGCCAGAACCTGAAGTCGGCACGCCCAGAGTCCTGTGCAGGGCCCTGGAGGGCCGACTCCACCACAGAGTTGCCGCTTCGTGTCTACGGGGCCCCTGGTTGACCCCCCTCAACTCCAACCCCTCCAATACTGGCCATTCTCCTCTGCTGATCTTTACAATTGGAAGACTAACCACCCTTCTTTTTCAGAAAACTCTGCCAGCCTAACAGGATTGGTGGAGTCCCTAATGTTTTCCCACCAGCCTACTTGGGATGACTGCCAGCAACTCCTGCAGGTTCTCTTTACTACTGAGGAGAAAGCGGATTCTCCTGGAAGCTCGTAAAAATGTTCCAGGGCCGGATGGGACTCCCACCAACCTTCCGAATTTGACAGATACCAGATTTCCCCTGAACTGCCCTAATTGGGACTTCAACATGGCAGAAGGTAGGGAGCAGCTGATAGTCTATCGATGGGCTCTCGTGGCAGGTCTCAAAGGGGCGGCCAGACGCCCCACCAATTTGGCTAAGGTAAGAGAGGTCCTCCAAGGACCAGCCGAACCCCCGTCTGTGTTCCTAGAACGTTAGATGGAGGCCTATAGGCGTTATACCCCTTTTGACCCAACCTCTGAGGGTCAGCAGGTGGCAGTAGCTATGGCCTTTATAGGGCAATCAGCATCAGATATTAAGAAAAAGCTACAACATTTAGAAGAACTGCAGACCCTGTCTCTGCAGGATTTAGTCAAGTAGGCAGAGAAAGTGTTTCATAAAAGGGAGATGGAAGAAGAAAGGAAAGAGAGGGAGAAGCAGGAAGCAGAGGAAAGAGAGAACCGGAGGGATAGTAGACAGGAAAGGAATCTGACTAGGATTTTGGCCGCAGTGGTAGGAGAGAGAGAAAAGACAGGACTTAGACAGACAAGGGACCTGGGCAACAGAAGACCACGAATGAGAGAAAGAGGGCAGAAGCCCCCACTAGAGAGGGACCAATGTGCCTACTGTAGAGAGAAAGGACATTGGACGAAAGAATGTCCAAGGAGGAAGACTAAGGCCTCCAAGGTCTTAACTCTAGAAGAAGATGATTAGAGGGGATGGAGCTCGGACCCCCTCCCCGAGCCTAGGTTAACCCTAACTGTGGAGGGGATCCCTATGAGCTTTCTGGTAGATACTAGAGCTGAATTTTTGGTCTTGAAACAGCCCTTAGGAAAGCTAAAAAACAAAAAGACTGTGGTCGTTGGAGCCACTGGACAGAAACAATACCAATGGACCACTTCCAGACAAATAGACCTAGGAAAGGGGCAGGTGACCCACTCTTTCTTGGTCATTCCCGAGTGCCCTATGCCCTTGTTGAGAAGGGACCTGCTGACAAAATTAAAGGCCCAGATCAGATTCTCCCAAGAAGAACCAGAAGTGACATGGCAAAACCCCACTTCCATGATATTGACTCTGAAGCTAGATGAAGAGTATCGGCTGCATGAGCCTCCTGGTAAGGCAAAGACACCTAATTTAAGAAGATGGCTGACAGCATTTCCCAAGGCATGGGCAGAGACTGGGGGCATGGGGATGGCAGTACAAGTTCTCCCAGATCCCTAGACCCAGAATATTTTGATCAACAGTGGAGGGCACCCTCCTCGCCTTCCCCTCCCGGGAGATCTGGCCTTGAACCGTGGGGAGGCTGTGGTACGCCAGACAGAAAAGCCATGCTGAGCGTTCTTACCTTCTATGTTTGCCCTGGCTTCCATAGAGACTGCGCCTTAAGCTCATGGTGCGGAGGCAGAGACGGCTACTACTGCCGTAGCTGGGGCTGTGAGACTACAGGTGACACCTACTAGAATCCTTCCTCTTCCTGGGACTATATTAAGGTTACTGCTAACTATAAGCATCCTGGTCTTGGTAAAGTAATTTATGACTGGCACAGCGTGCCAGAATGTTCAGGCTGGTGCCACCCGTTGCGTATCCAGTTCACAGATCCAGGAAAAAAATCCAAGCTATGGACTAGAGGTGTTTCATGGGGTTTAAGGCTTTATAAGGGAGGTTATGATGATGGCGTTATCTTCACCATAAGACTAAAGATAGAAAGCCCCCCGTCGCTGTCAGTCGGACCTAACAGAGTGCTGGCTGAGCAGGGCCTCCCAGCCCTGCTACCCCCAAAACCTATATTTGATTCCACCACCGTCAGCCTAGCCATGAGATCTCCAATTATCCCCACTAGGGCCCCTAATGAGACACCTTACCAGCCCCCAGTAGCGACAGGACAAAGGATGTTCAATCTTATACAGGGAGACTTCCAGTCCCTTAACACCACCAATCCAGAGGCCACCTCATCCTGTTGGCTCTGTCTGTCTTCCGGACCCCCTTATTATGAGGGTCTGGCTGTAAAAGGGTCTTTTAATATCACAGACCATTCTGAAGGGCAGTGCCCTTGGGGATCTCAAAATAAACTCACCCTGACCGAAGTTTTGGGAAAAGGACTCTGTATAGGCAGGGTGCCCGAGACCCATCAGCACCTTTGTAGTTCCTCTGTGGCCCTCAACCAGACAGAGTCAAACAAATATCTGGTGCTGGGATATAACAGATGGTGGACATGCAATACTGGATTAACCCCTTGTGTCTCTACTTCAGTTTTCAACCAGTCTAAAGATTTCT
>CM052702.1:56217707-56254062 GCA_028551405.1 Uromys caudimaculatus
AGGCTGGACAGGGGTGGTTCGAAGGATGGTTCAGCAAGTCACCTTGGATGACAACTCTGTTTTCTGCCTTAGCAGGACCCCTGCTGATTTTATTCCTTTTGCTCACTTCAGGCATCATAATCCCACGATCAATTAGATCAAGATGGTGGTAGTGAATTTGTAAGTGTCGGGATGTCACGGAGTCAATCTGTTGTTTTAAATGTCAATCTAAATCCTCTTAAATACTCAGAACATTAGTAATGTCTTTTGCTAAATGATTAACAAAGGTAGCTGTCTTAACTTCTTATGTTGAAACAATTGTAGAAGCAGAGGTGCTAGTCGTTAATGTAAGTAAAGCTGCTATTTCAGTAATAATCAACCCACTACCCTCTTGCGTCTGTTTTAGAATCTGACTCACTTCTTCCAGTATTTGTAAGCCTTTTTAGAATACCAAAGTCTTATAAAACTCACAAGCAATAAAACAAAGGCTAGTTGATAGATCACCATAACAGACATGCCAGATTTTAACACTCTAATACAGTTAGAAAGTGTACAATCAATACAACTTACATTAAATTCTGTAGAAGAAACAAAAATTTAACACGACCAATTGATAAAAAATTAGGAGCCTTAACACATGTACTAACACTTGTTCAAAACACAGATCCTGTTCCAACTTTATCTCTTGCTAACATAACATCATAGAGAACTGCAGCTAACTTCCAAATGTGTCTTTGAGAATGTCCATAACCAGCCTTCCCAATGAAAACCATCATTTCCAATATTGGATTGATTTCTATGCCAGTCCATGATTGAGTCAGAATAACTGGTCTCATTATAAGGAAAGAGAAAAGTCATTATAACTTCTCTTTTTGACTACTTTTTGAAGCAGTTTCCACAGTCTCCATGTTCTCTGTCCCACAAGGTCTAAAATCTTGAGGCAAGGCATCTTGTCCAATCTGGGATATAGGCAAGCAAAGGTAGGTCAGGAACAGATGTCCAATACAGCTTTCCTGTCACCATTGTCAGGGCACTCAGCAAGTTCACGGTCAGCATCATTCTTTGTCCCAGCATCAGCATGTTTCACCAATCACTCTGGCAACCAGCATGCTCCTTTAGCATCTTGTAGAAAAAACACAAATATACCCCTTTCCCCATGTTAAATACCTGATCTGGATCACGCCATGTGCCTGTAAGTGGATCCTTCCATTTCACCTAGGCATAAGTATGCCTAGTTGTAGGGTGCCATAGACACTCAGCACAGAGTTCCTTGGTATCCAAATTTTAAAATAAAAAGCATGATTTAAATAATTTTGTGTACAGGGATATAACTCCTCCTTTTTTATTTTATGAAGATATTAATTTTAAGTTCCACAATACCTTGTCCTTGAGAATTACAAGGAATCCAAATAATATGGAAATATTAAATTGTTGACAAAAAGTCTCAAATGCATGACTGTAATAGCCAGTTCCATTATCTGTTTTAATCTGATTGGGAACATCAAGCATAGAAAAACAATGTAGGCAATCACTAATTATATTTTTCGTTGCTTTTCCTGTTAAAGCAGTTGCAACTGGAAAGCCTGAAAAGGTGTCAGTAGTTACATGTACATATTTTAGTTTTCCAGAATCAGAAATATGAGTAACATCCATTTGTCATAAGTGATTAGGTATAAGTCCTTGAGGATTAACACCATTATGTGGTACAGGTAGAAATTGAGGACATTCAGAACAAGTCTTTACAATTTGACATAAATATTTTCTAGAAATATTAAGTTATTGTTTCAAGCTATTACTATTTTGATGATGTAAAAAATGAGATTGTTTGGCCAATTGTTCCTGTGTAAGGCCTATAACCTTCTTGGTATACAAATTTGCTATGGCATTGCCCTTACTAAGGGTTCCAGGCAATCTAGTATGACCTCTTAAATGTCCTACAAAATAAGGAACTGTACATTCTCTTAAACTGAGTTGTATTTGCATAAATAATTGAAAAATTGAGAATTAACAGTATTTAAAAAAGGAACAGTTTCAAGTAATTGTAAACCATGAGCTATATGTTGGCTATCATAAATTAAAAGCTTGATTTTTTAGCATTTCAAAACAACAGCTACAGCATATAGTTCAATTACTTGTGCTGAAGCAGGGGAAACTCAAGAAAATGAACATGTGATCCAATCACATATGCTGTCTTCCCATTAGATGAGCCATCTATAAATACAGTAAATATATTTCCTATGGACTGCATGCGTAAATTTACAGGAAATACAAAATCATGCATAGAGGCAAATTGCAACAACGTATCTTTTGGATAATGGTTATCAATTTTCCCTGAAAATATTGCGCATATGATAGGCCAAATATCAGTATTTTGTAATAAACAATTAATTGCTGTTTGGAATAAGGAATAAATATTTTATCAAACTCCTTCCCAAAATATTTTTAAAATTCTGTTCTATAATTCTGTATTATAACAGTAACAGCTTCATAATAGGGTGGTAAAACTTTACCTGGAGATGAAGAAAGGTGAATCCATATTAACGGTCCCTTTAGCCAAAGAACTGCTGAGGGCACATGAGTTGTAGCAATAATGCAAACAGCCAACAATTGATCTATATTTTATATAATGTATCTGTTGTTGAACAATAGCTTCTTCTACTCTCTGCAAAGCTATTTGTCTTTCATCAGTTAAATGTACAGGGGAATTAGAATTTGCATCTCCCTTGAGAATATCAAACAGAAGTTCAAGTCCTCCTGTGATGAGCCTGAGGTAAGGTCTTACTCAATCAACATTTCCTAACAACTTTGAAAATACTTGAATTTTCTGTTCCACAGTTTGTTTAAGATATAACTGAGGCCCCAAATATTGAACAAGATATTGTCTTTGAATCTTTTCTGGAGCAACAACTACTCTAAAATTTTAAAGATCATTGTACAAGAGCACAGGCTTGTGGTAAAACTTCTTCAGAGGGAATCAGCCAATAAAATACCCTCCATAATGAATAATATACACTGAAACATTCAAAGTCCTAGCATCTTGTATTGAAGCAGCGACAGAAAAAAATTTTTTTTCACATAATGTAGGGCTTTTAGCCATTCCTTGAGGCAAAACTTTCCAATGATATTGCTTCATGGGCTCTTCAAAATTACAAACTCCCTAAAAGCAAATTCTTTACAATATCAGGATGCAAAGGGACAGTATAAAAACAATCTTTTAAATCTATAATAATTTTATATGCATTTCCTGGAATGACAGCTAAAGTAGGCAAGCCAGGTTCTAATGTCTTTATAAGTTCTATAGCCTCATTAACCTTTCATAAATCTTATGTTTGAACTTTATTTTGGATTAATGGGATAACCAATCCCATGGAGGTGAGTACATCAGCTCCAATGTCTATTAATTCTTCAAAACTTTCTTCAATTATTAATTTAAGGTTAGGTCTCTTATTAGTAATAGATTGAACTCAGTATACATCAGAGGAACCAAAGTCATCTTGTCCTAAGCGTAACTTAAGGAAACTAAAACAAGTTGAGCAAGTCTTTTGTTAATGCTATAGGGAAAGCAGCCATAATTCTTTATGACACCTAGATAAGGGCCTGTTGTGAATGCCTTGGTGTCTGAGGCTGACCCCCCACAAAAGAAATGCCATGCCTGCTTTTGCAGAGGCTGCTCTGAGTTTTGCACCAACTCAAATGCAAATGTTTCTTAATTGGGTCTATTTACGGATACCAGTCCCAGAGTTTTACTTCCTACACCAAGGTCAGATTCCTGAGGCCTGACTTGATTGTCCGCTCCTGCTTCTGTTCCTGGAACAATCATTTTTTAAAATGACCCAAACCTCCACATTTAAAACATCTTTATCCCTCATTTCTGTGGAAGTATTGCTTGCACAGTGGTCCCTTGTAAGGCAGCAAGCCATGGCCAGACCCTGATTGTATGAGGGTCTAATTTCTGTACAAAGATGAATATACCCAGCTAAGTCTGTCTCTGCTCTGTATGGCCTAAGAGGGGCACGACAGGCTGCATTAACATTCTCATAAGCCAATTGTGTAACAAAAGGAACTCCTGCTAAAGGAGCTCCAAAAATTCTACTAGCTGCTTTTTCTGAGGCTGTGATTGAACTGCAAGCTGCAGCTAATGGAACACTGGCAGTTTAACAATAATTTTTAAGTTTCTCTTGCAACATCAGAACACAACCATAACTTTGGAAACAATAAAAATCAATATCAAGAGTATTACCTTTACATTACAAAGTTTGGCGGTCAATTCTTATATCTGAATGCATGACAGTATAACTTTCAATACCTCAAAGAGACATTGTTCTAAATATTAGTCTGATTTCTAGGATAAGAATTACATAAAATATTACCCAATTTAAACGTATCTTTAAAGACCTGTTTCCCTGGGTTGACTCGTGCCACGTTTTGAACAACTCCAATCCTGAGTTACCAGTTTTAAGCCAACTTTCTGTTACCAAAGTTACAAATTTTTAATCATACCTAATAATTTATAAGCCAATACTCAATAACTAAGACATGTAGAATATTTTTATACTTTAAAAACCAATCAGAAGCAAAAATGAAATAACTACACATTTATTCATTTAGATCAAACAAAATTTAACTTTTTCTAGTAATTTTAAGAGTGGAGCACCTTGTTACTTGTTGAACCCAATAATCAGAGAAATTTTTCTAGGAGAAACAGCTGTTAGCTCCCTTACCATAGAAGCCGAAAGCTGTTGGCCCCTTTACGAGTGGCTTGTACAGATAATTAAGCCTCTGACAGGGCTTTTCTAGCCACTCCCAGCCACAGGCGCAGTCAAGTAAGACTGTTTTTTAAAACAAGTTAAGCTAAATCAAGGGGTAGATAGCTAGCGGATAAAGTTTTAACCAATTTTTCTTTTCTTTTCAACATAAAACACAGGACAACATCCATTCATATGACACAAGGACACAGACTTAACATAAAACAGTCAGTTTTGACACATGGACAAATTGGTGCACCAAGAACATACAATACAAGAGAATTAGATGTCCCAAAGGGACTCAGATATCCTACTTAAGAGACCCAGGACTAGAATTAAGCATTCCTCCTGTAGGAACCAGAGAAGAATTGGGACATCTCCCAAATCTCCTTCTGTCTCTAGGGGAGCTCTGAAACAGCATACATTCATTTTCCTTCCCTAGATAGTCGGGGAGGTTTGCTTTTATCAGATCAATATCTCATTTTTAGGGTATAAACCATCTTTAGTCAGGGTCCAAAGACTAAAAGCACCTATGAGAATTACCTTCACTTCTCTAGATTTTAGCATAACTCTAAACACATACAGAAAACACATTATCCTATCATTTGTAAAGATAAACACAGAACACTTTTAACCAGTACCTATAAACACATGTATAAAAAACATTTTACCATCACCTTGTCCTTCAACAAGGTACTAATTCATCTTTTAAGATTCTAATATGACATTGCCTGTACAGGAATTTTCTGTGGACCAAATGTCTGATAATTGCCCCGACCAGCGGGACCAGTTATTGGAGGGAAACCCGAGGAGACCCCATGACCTGTGGGAGAGAATGGGCGAGAGAGAGAAGAAGGAGACCAAGCAAGCTCTTTGTCAAGGTCTCGTTTAATTTTCAAAACTCATCTACTTTTATACAATACTCAAAAAAAAAAAAAAAACTCAAAGGTAAAAAAAAACAGGGGGTATAAAGTAATAAAAAGGGGGTGGGCTCAGTCCACAGTCACAGTAACTCAAATGTTCTTCTACAACAACAGGGTGTCCTTAATCTTTGTGGTTTCATATTCAATCACAATAACTCAGTTGTACTTTTACAACAGCAAAGTATCCTTAATCTTTGTAATTTCATATTCCGTCACAGTAACTCAGTTGTACTTTTACAACAGCAGGGTATCCTTAATCTTTGTGGTTTCATATTCAGCTCTTAAAGTAGTCATAATATTTTCCTGTTCTTCTTGGCTTCATTTTCTCATAACCTATAAAAATCTTAGCAGCTGGGGGGTGGCGGCTCCCAACAGATAATAATCCTGCAGACAATCTCCTACTCTGCGCCAGCGAACAGCGCTTATGGTCCCTTCTCTGGGGAACCATGGGCAGGTTTCCTGAATGAAATCAAAGAAATGCCTTAAATTTTTCTTTTTAACCTTAGTACCTCGAGTCCTGAGGGACTCCTTGATTCCCTGTAAAAAAATCTCATGTTCACCTAATGCCTGCCCCATGATCCTGTGCTACTTTACACAGTTTTTACACAAAATTTCCCTTTTTAACTTTATACTACTTTACACAGTTTTCACACAATGAAACATACCTTTTCTAAGTTCATGTTATTTCACATAGATTTCACATAAACTGACCGTAAGTTTGTGTTACTCTTCACAGCTTTCAGACAAACTCTCCCTTTTACCCGAGTATCTTGTGCCTTGAAGGAGAATTTTCTGTGAACAAAATTTCCTGTGGAAAACTTCTGTCCCTTTAGTTGTCACTCACCTCTCTCCTAGGAGTTTGTTTCATTGGTCAGGTAACTCCGCGAACATCTCCGAAAACATGATCCTCAATAGGACCACCTGGGCCAGGCTTTTCCGTGAGTGACCTTTGGCAGCTGCACTTTCCCATTCCTCGAGCCCCATGTCGGGTGCCAACTGTCCCGGCCTGAGGGACGTTCAACGAGGGTCTGAGGAGGGAACTGTCAAACTAAAGAAGAGACAGGAGACAAGAGATACCTTGGGAGCAAGACGGTAATCTGATCAAAATCTGAAGAACTTTATTTCGGAGCAGTATATAAAGCACTTAAGACGGGAAGTAACAGGGGTGGGGAAGTTCCAGAAGGTCAACGTTCCTGCCAGATGTCACGTATTGTTGCAAAAACATGATAACAGGATATCACAAGATCACTCTAAAACTGCAGGTTAGTCACCTGATTTCTGAGGAGCCTGAGGCACCGGGTCTGGGAAACTGAAAAGCAGGCCTACTAGTCAGGCCAAAGCCTGTTGGTCTCCGACATATATACATGAACTACGGTGCATTTGTAGAGGTCAGAGGACAATTTGCAATAGGTGGTTATCTCCTTCCACCATGTGGGTTCTGATAATCAAACTCAGGTCATGAGGTTTGGCAGCAAGTACCTCTGTCCACTGAGCCATCTCACTACCTGGCCCCCACATCCATGCCACATGATTTTTATCAGGTGGTAAGGAAATGTACTCTGGCTTCTTTTCCAGGATTAGAGGCCTTGGAGGAAGCAGGGTGATCCACTATATAACATTAAGCAGCCATGGAAGAATGGGAGTCCTTCTGAGGCATGTGCGGGGCTTCTGGGAGATACCTGTTCTGGTTAGATCTTATTGTCAGCTTGATGTAACTAAGCGCCACATGGGAAAAGAAAGTCTCAACTGAAGGATTGTTTAGATTTGCCTGTGGTTGTTTGTGAGATTGTTTATTGATACAGGAGGGTCCAGTCCACTGTGGGCGGTGTCACCCTTACATAAGCCAGAACAACCAGTAGACCTGGGTTGTATGAGAAAGCTGGGTGAGCATGAACCAGAGGAAGCAAGGCAGTAAGCAGCAAATTTCCATGGTCTCTGCTTCAGTTCTTACCTTGAGTTCTTTCTCTGACTTCCCTCAGTGATGGATCATGGCCTGGATGTGTAAAATGGAATAGACCCTTCCCTCCACTACCCTTTTGGTTGTGGTATTATCACAGAAAGTAAACTAGGACAAGGTGGCTGATGAGAGGTGTTGCTGGGAATGAGAGGTACCAGCTTATAGAATAAAGTCTGACGGTCTAAAGCTACAAGCAATGGACTGTGTTGGCCTGTGGACATGGAGTGGAGGAAGGATACCTTCCAGCCTTGTAGCTGTAGGTTGTCTGGGGGGATGGGTGGAGTTGGAAAGCTGCTCCTGAGAGATGGGGATGGGTAGTGTTGGTGACTTTAAACCTCTGACTTGAAAATTTCCTCCCTGCTAGCTCCCTTTCATAGTGTAGGAAGCTTCTCACAAGCCCCTGAGTAGAGCAGTCACCAATGAATTTAACCAGCAGGGGACCCTTATGTTATAATAGTGACCTGACAAGCCAAGTGTGCCCACTGGTGCAAAAGGCATGACTGTAGGTAACTAACTACTTTCTGGCTGGATTTGAGGCCTGATCCACAGGAAAGAATCTATGCCTGATACTGTAAATCTGGTTAAAAGCCAATGGCTGGGGGAGGTCATAGGCCCTCAGTGGGCACCTACTTTTGTTTTGCTAAATGGACATGCTTGTCAAACTGATTATGTATGTATGTATGTATGTATGTATGTATGTATGTATGTATGTACATATGTACATATGTATGCATGTGTTTGTTTATTTATTGTTTTTCAAGATAGGGTTTCTCTATGTAACCCTGGTTGTCCTGGAACTCACTCTGTAGACTTGGGGATTTGCCTGCCTCTGCCTCCCAAGTGCTAGGATTAATGTTGGGCACCACCACTACCACATCCAACTGACTTTTTGTATTTGTACCCATATGTTAGTGCTGCTCCCAGTCTTTCCCAGAGAAGCTTCTTTTTTTGGAGTGGGCAGCAGTCAATGCAGAAATTAATACTGATCAAAGTGTTGAACATAACTGACTGTAGAGTGCTCGTCCTTAAGTGGAACATTTATGAACCACCTGACCCCCAAGGCACATCATGGAAGAAAGGAGAGGAAAGCACGGGAAGAGCTGGAGCATAGAGAGGAGCACTGTGAAACTCTGTCTTCTGGACATGATGTAACCTTTGCCCTCATGAGCTCACAGCGGCTGTGGTTACTGCAAGGTCGAGCCTGCCAACATTCCAGCATGGATGGTGGAGAGATGGAGAAGGCTCTGTCCCAGCTCAGGAGCTATTGGCAATTGATGGAGAGAACAGAGGAGGGGGAGTCATTTTCCTTCAGGGCTGTGGCCACTGGCATGTTGCACATGCTCTTTTCTGGATGGCCCCACACTCAGGTGCGTGCAGGCAGCACTAATTAGATTCAGGGGTTTTTGGTTTGTTTGTTTGTTTTTGTTTTTAAAGAAGAGATGAAGGTGGGAGGGAGAAAGATTGGGGATGTTGAGGGGAGTGGGAGGGGAGATTTGGATGAATATGATCAAGTTGCATTATATACTTGTATGAAATTGTCAAAGAATAAACTTAGAAATCTATTTTGTAAAAAGCTGCCAGGCTTAGTGGTAAATATTTGTAATTTCAGGAGGCAGAGGCAGGAAGATTGTGAATTAGGAGCCAGTGTAAGCCACATATTGAGGCTACATTTCTTTTTGGGGGGGGGGGGGGTTGGGTTTTTTTTGAGACAGGGTTTCTCTGTGTAGCCCTGGCTGTCCTGGAACTCACTCTGTAGACCAGGCTGGCCTCGAACTCAGAAATCCACCTGCTTCTGCCTCCCAAGTGCTGGGATTAAAGGCGTGTGCCACCACTGCCCGGCGAGGCTACATTTCTATCCAATAAACAAAAATATATTTTCATGTATGTGCGCATTAAATGTGGAGGAAAAACTAGTACGCAGCATTCATAGTGCTTCTCTTAAGGTGAGAAGACTCTAGGTGATATTTCTGTGTCCTGTGTTTTATAGTTCTAAATGAACGGAAATCCACGCACATTATTTGTAAATAATGTAAAATGTAACTTTTTTTCCTCTTTATTTATTTTTAGTTTAGTTTTGACAATCTATGTTAGATAGATTTATATCAGCTTGACACAGGCTAGCATCGTCTGAGAGGAGAGAACATCAATTTAGAAAATTCCTCTGTAAGATTGGGCTGCAGACCAACCTGTAGAGCATTTTCTCAATTAGTGATTGATGGGGGAGGGCCCACTCCCACCCCAGCCCCATCATGGGGGATGCCACCCTGGGCTGGTGATCCCGGGTTTTATAAGAAAGCCGGCTGAGCCAGCCATGAGGTGCAAGCCAGTAAGCAGCACCCCTCCATGGCTTTTGTATCAGCTCCTGCCTCCAGGCTCCTGCCCTGTTTGAGTTCCTGTCCTGACTTCCTTTGATGGAAATCCAAGCCAAATAAACCCTTTCGTCCACAACTTGCTTTTGGTCATGGTGTTTCATCACAGCAATAGAAACCCTGCCTAAGACCCACTGACACACATGCATGAAATATATTGAAATTATAATAAGCTCCCCTCTCCCCTCGTATCTACCTCCAGCTCTCACTCATTCTCCTTTTCATAACTAGTTCCCCTTCCTATTCCTCTCTGTGTGTCTCTCTGTCTCTGTCTGTCTCTGTCTCTCTGTGTGTGTGCACACACGTGTGCACATGTGCCGTGCGTGCGTGCGTGCCACAGGCATGCATGTCTTGTACAGGTAGTCGCAGCTGCCGTGTGTTCGTGACTGTGACAGCCACGCCATATCCAGCAAGCAGCATGCACAACTCCATCCTCCAGGGCTTAGTCTTTCCTCTCCCTCTTCCATGACGCTCCCTGGGTGTGGAGGGTATTAGATACACGTCTCAATTAGGATGGAGCATTCAATATCAAAATTCAATCTATAAGACACCCTAAATAGGGAATAACATGAGTACTAACAGCTTGGGCTACATTTAAGATTTTTAGGTTTCCATAGTCCTGTTCCATTCATGTCTATTTGCTCTTCTGGCTTCTAACTCTTTCTCTCTGGCTCTTGCACTGCCCCTGGCTGGCATCTTTAGCATCTGAATCCAAGATCTTTAGCATCTGAAGTTGAAATAAAGGCAGATGAATCAAATCCTGCCAACTACAGAGAATAGATATAAAGTACTATACAAGCTAAATACATGATAGCTTAAGAAGTATGTATATCCTCATTCTGTTAACCATTTAAATATTGCTTATTCATCACCACAGCAGCTAGACAGAGAGTAATTGATTTCAGTCATCTTTGATATTTTTCTGAGTTTAATTGGAAACACTAGCATTTGGATATTTTTTATTTTGTCATTACCAAGGTGTATTTGTCAAGGTAAGGGACTGAAAATACCTTACTGAGAGAGAGAGAGAGAGAGAGAGAGAGAGAGAGAGAGAGAGAGAGAGAGAGGCTGGCCTAGAACTTGATATGGAGCCGAAGTGGACCTTGGAACCTCTGTCTTTCTGTCTTTCTGCCTTAACCTCCCAGAAGCTGAGATCACACCGTTCTCTTGGGCGTTTGTTTTCAATTCAGTTGTAATTTCAGGTACAAAGCTAACAATTTGTAGAATTACAGGGAGGGCTGGGCAATCTGACTTCCTAGAAGAAGTTCTGTGTGTCCATCAAAAGTTGACAGACCTTCTCTTACCATACTAAGATCTCAGTGCTGAGGAGATGGTTCAGTCAATAAACTGTTTGCTGTGCAGTCGTGAAGAACAGCATTTGGGTCTTAGTGCAGAGGAAGCAAATCCACGTGCACACATCTGTAATCCCCAGACTGGGGAGATGGAGACAGAGGCTCCCAGAAGACAGCGCCACAGGGATTCTCTCCATCCCCAGGGTTTGCAGTTTTCCCTCTTCCTCTTCCACGATGTTCCCTGGGCCTTAGAGGGCATGACATAGATGTCTCAATTAGGACTGAGCATTCAATATCTATCAGAATCTAGCTCAAATATGGAAGTCAGCTGAAAACACACTAAATAACTGATGAGTGCTCGTGTGTGTGTGTGTGTGTGTGTGTGTGTGTGTGTGTGTGTGTATGTGTAGGTCAGAAGACAATTTTATGGAGTCAGTTCTCTCCTTCCACATTTGTGTGGATTCCAGAGATTTAGCTCAGATCACCAGCTCTGTGTGATCCTTGTCAGTGAGCCAGATGATGGAAATCACACTAAATTGTTTCATAACCAAACTCCTTAAAATCTATACAGTGAGATTCTGTGCCCCACCCCCAAAGATACATACTCTAAATCGTAAACTGAACACTAAGCTATCACAATAAAGAGTCAGAGCTAGTAAATTAAAGATTGAGCGACTGGAGATGCTCAGTGGTTAAGAGCACTTGTTGCTTTCCTGGAGGACCCAGGTTCAATTCCCAGCACCCACATGGTCATTTACAAACCTCTGTGACTCTAGCTTCAGGAGATCTGACGTCTTCCTTCAACCTCTGAGAGCAACAGGCATGCAAGTGTTGCATGTACATTTCTACAGCAAAACACTCACACATAAGATAAAAAAATGAATAAATCTAAGAGGTTTTGGATTAGAGATGGAGATAAAATGGAATCTTAAAACATAATTAATAAAAATAAACAGGGAATAGAGAAAAAAGGAAATAAAAACCAGACATAAAGATAATGTATTACAGAGCAGAATATCAATAACCAATAATCAAATATAATGAAACTAGGAAAACTAGAAATAGGTAATCTTTTATGTCAAAAGTTAGTAAGTTGGGGCTGGAGAGATTTCTCAGTGGTTAAGAGCATTGGTTGTTCTTCTAGAGGTCTTGAGTTTGGTTCCCAGTATCTACATGGTGACTAGAAACCAGGTACACACATGATGCACATACGTACATGCAGGCAAAATAATTATATACATAAAAAAACCACACACACACACATATAATTTTTTGTTAGGTTTTTAAAAAAGATTTATTTATTTATTTAATGTATGTGAGTACACCATTGCTCTCTTCAGACACACCAGAAAAGGGCATCGGATCCCATTACAGATGGTTGCTGGGAATTGAACTCAGGACCTCTGGAAGAGCAGTCGGTGCTCTTAACAGCTGAGCCATCTCTCCAGCCCCTGCTAGGTTGTTTCTGTGATAGGGTTTTACTGTGTTACCTGGGCTGTCCTGGGGCTTGAACTCATCCTACTTAAGTTCTGGGATGAATGTGTCATCACACCTGGTTAATTATAATCTTGAAAGAGTTGACCATGGTGAGGAGACGGTGCAGGAGAGGCAGACTGCAACTGTCAGTGAGGTTGTCAGAATGAGACTTTGTTATAGAGGGCAATGCAGGCCAGGAGGCTGCCTGACAGCTGCCTGTGAGAACCAAAAGGTCAAGATGTAAGCAGGACAGACAAATCAGAGAGCTGTAAAAGTAACTTATTCTCTTGATGTAATTGTTGTTTCAGAGGCTTACGACCCATCTGCTAACCTAGGCCTAGTCCTGAAAGCTCCCAGCCTCCCTACAATCTAATCTAGACCTAGAGTGTTTTTACCTCTGAGACTTACTGCTGAATAAGCCCACACTTCTAGCTCTTTCTGATCTCTGGCTGGATGGTCAAATAAGCTATTCTGACTCAAACTTGTCTCCTAGCTGACTGATTCAGTCTGGCTTCTTTCTTAACCTCGGACTGAATTGTTCTTCGTGGCCTCAAATTAACTTCAGCAATATGTTCTAATCTGCCGGGCGGTGGTGGCGCACGCCTTTAATCCTAGCACTTGGGAGGCAGAGGCAGGTGGATTTCTGAGTTCGAGGCCAGCCTGGTCTACAGAGTGAGTTCCAGGACAGCCAGAGCTACACAGAGAAACCCTGTCTCCAAAAACCAAAAAAAAAAAAAAAAAAAAAAAAAAAAGTTCTAATCTTCTGGTTCCTTCTCATTTCTTCTCATTTTGTCTTTACCTGGGTCTAGCTTGTTCTCTCTCCAACCTGTCTCTGTAAAACTCTCCTTCTCTTTTCCCTCTCTTTCTATACTGCTCTCTTAATTAGCTTCTGTTTCTCTCTCTTCTCATGAGAGTTGGGCATATCCTATTCTGTCAAATGTGTCTCCAATTTGTCACTTTGCCTGCTGCTCACTTTCAAACATGGTGCTTCCTACTACAAACTAACTTTACCTTCATTGTTTGGGATTAAAGGTGTATCTTAAGGGTTTTTTGTTTGTTTTCTGTAAATAACAGAATCTCAGGGTTCACAGTGTGATCTGCAAGAGAGAGTGGAAAGATCTAAGGTGTCTGGGGTAGAGCAAGTGGAAGAGGGACAAGGAGAGATGACATCAAGGGATGTACAGGGATCTGGAAACAGATCCTGGACACTGGTCGTAGGCCGAGTGCAACGTAAACAGTCCAGGGAGTCAAGGAAAAATGTGAGCTTAGGTGATGTGAGCCTTAAAAGGCTCATTCACATTCAGCTTGGGGGTGGGGGTGGGGGTATCAAACTCAGCAGGGGGCAAAAGTACAGTCAGGAGGGTAAGGGGCTGCTCTACAACTCCAGAGAGAGAGAGATGTATGAAGGCAGCAGGAAAGCTTGGTTTCCAGGCGGATTCTGGCACTTCCTAGAAGGCAGAGAGTCCCCAAAGATGATCCAAGGTAGGTTAGTTACTTTTCTCACTACTGTGACCAAACACTTGATGAGAAACGACTTACGGAGAGTTCATTTGATTTACGTGAGGTGATATGCCAGTGATGGCCTGGTCACTGTGCATGCAGTCAGGAAGCAGAAAGTGGACAGGAAGTGGGGCTGATCTATAAAACCTCAATGGCTGTTCCCATGGGTCTGTTTCCACCAGCTAGGCTGTACCTCCTAAGAGCTCCATAATATTCCCAAACAGCACCATCACCTGGAGACCAAGTGTTGCGACACATGAATCCATGTGGGACGTTCCCGTTCAAACCACAACACACAGTTTTTAGTTTGAGTACATGGGAGATAGGGGCTCCCTTCACCTGAAATCGAGAGTTCCTGGGGTGAAGCCCATTGGCTTCCATTTTGGTCTTGTTGAACTTGAAGTGTCTATCAGAAGCCCAAGAGAGATGTTAAAAGACTATAGAGTAGTGGTTCTCAACCTATGGGTTGTGACTCCTTTGGGTGGTCAAACAACCTTTTATAGGGGCCACACCTATGATCATTGGAAAACATAGATATTTACATTACAATTTGTAATGGTAGTAAAATTACAGTTATAAAGTAGCAAGAAATAATTTTATGGTTGGGGGTCCCCCACAGCACAGGAAACTGTATTAAAGGGTGCAACATTAGGAAGGTTGAAAACCACTACTATAGAGGAATCTAGAATCTGAGAATTATTGGTTTTAAGATAAGGAAACTAATGTTACTGAGGACTGAATGCAAGTAGAAAGGAGGAGAAAAGGAAACTCGGAAGGACTTACCAGTGAGGAATGAGACAGGGAGAAAGAGGGTCTAAAGGGTGGGTGCGGAGAGTGCATGAGAGAGGAAGGAATTACTGAGCGAGTCCACACTGGGTAAGTGTGCCCTGTACTCTACGGGGTACAGAGTGGGAAGCCTGAGAACCAGCCTGTGGATTTAGTGGCTCAGAAATCACTAGATAAATCAAAAGATAAGGACTTTGGGGAGGGTCTAGGGAGCTCATGGCTATGGTTAGTTTAAGAGAGGGCAGAACTAGAAATTGGAAACAGGACACACACAAGGGAGCTTCTCCTGTGCAAGGGCACAGAGACAAGGACAGGAGGTGTTCTTTCAAAGACTTGAAATGAGCATCCTGCTGACTGATTGATGGCTGTGGTCCCAGGTGAGAGGACAGTGAGAGAATTGTTGGAGCAATATTCTCAAAAGCAAGAGTAGGGGGCTATGAAGGGACGGAGCATAAACCAATTGTTCCCACGCTCTCAGCCATAGCCATCATTTCTCTGATGCTGCAGAGAAGGTGACATGTAAACCCTGAGGCAACTCCATGCTGGGTTCAGCGGCCTTTTGGTTACACAGGACTCTGGGGGTCAGTTTAACTCCCAGTGAGCAATAGCATTAGTGGAAGCCTATGTTCATGCCCTACTCTGTGAGATGTTCTTTCAGCTCTCTCTATGACCGCTAGGCACGCAAAGGGGAAGTCCAAACCGTTCCCACAGAGCAGAATACTGAAAATGGAGGAGGAGGCCAGGAGAGGAAGGTGAGGAAACCCCGGAACGAAGTGCATGAAGAAAAGGATGCTTAACCCGAAAGTCTGCTAGAGAGGTACAGTAAGACAAAGACCGAAGCGCACCCACTGGGTTCAGCCAAAGGAGGCTTTGTCAAGGTGGTTTCAGTGGCGAGGTCAGGAGGAAGCCTGATTGCCGTGGGCAGAGCACGCGTGGGAGGTGAGGACGTACAGACAGTGTGTGAGGACTATTTGTTTAATTCCTTTGGCTGGGAAGAGAAGGAAAGCCGCAAAGGTCAGGATGAGGGGAAGGGAGGCTTATGTCAAGATGGGAGGCAGGGGAGGGAACAGAAGAGGAAGGCATGGAGTGACTGAGAATGAGGAGCATCAACGCAGTAGGAGCCTGGAAGGAAATGGACAAGACTGAGGGATGAGGAGGGGGAACGTAGGGTGTGAAGACAAATAGGAGGCACTCAGCAGTGGAGAGAGATGGGCTTCCTGTGGTGCAGATGAGGACAAGGTGGACTGAAGGATGTCAGGATGTCTGTGGTATGAGAGGGGACACTGTAGCGTTGGGGCAGAAAAGCTGTAACGACTGGATGCCCACCGGCCGGGCAATATGTTGGACTCACTGACCCTTCACCATGAGCTTGGAGGCTGTTGAAGTCCCCTGCTCACCCTGTTAGAAGCAAGTACACCTGTCAAAGGAACAAAGGCACAAATCGAACCATAAGCAAGGATCTGACAAAGTGCCACACGGCCTTTCTCACCACCCAGCCCCTAAGAAGTAGGCGTCCATGCTCGCTCTCTGCTTTCTGTTTTATTGCTTGGAGACAGATTTGTTATCTAGCCCCGGCTGGCTTTGAACTCACGGCCATCCTCCGTCCTGCCTCAGCTTCCCCACAGTTGGAATCAGGCATACATCACCAGTCAGGCCTCTGCCCTGCCCTTTGACAATCAAAATGTGTTGGGATGGCAGAAATGCATCTGCCTTCTGTCCAAAAAAGAAAGGAGAAGATCATGACATTGTTTCATGGTTCTACCTGTCTCAGTCAGCAAAACTCGGGAGGCACTCGTGGCGTGCACATTTATAACCCCAGCACCTCTGCAGATAGAGAAGGGCCAGGAGTTCAAGGCCAGCTCCCACTAAATATCGAGTTTGAGGCCAACTTGGGTTACAGGAGACCCTGTTTCAAGTGCCCCAAAGAAAACAAGGAAAAAATTGAGATGGTGAGGAGCTCTTTGGAATAAAAGGGGACAAAGTAGAAAGTTCTGGGAACTCAGTAACTCCAGGGCAGTGCAAGGAGGCTCTGATGTTTCCTTAATAAAAAAGATGTATGTGCTACCTCAGTGTTAACTTCTTTTGGAGAAAGTCAGTGTCTGCTGTGGGGAAGGCTGATTGATGTCCCACTTCATCCATTTTATTTTATAATATTTCTGTTTATTGAAACAAACTCTTGTTGCATACTATATAGGTTAGCACAGAATTCACTAGATAGCCTAGGCTTGCTTCAAAGTCATGTTTGTGTTTATGAGTGCTCCCAGGTGTACACCACCACATCTGTCCACCCTCAAGACAGTTCAGAGAAATCCGGGGGAAGCTTCTTGCTTGAGAAGAGCAAACCACAGTGAGAGCACCTGGCCACACCCACGCCAGTGCACAGGATGACTCAGGAATCAGGTGGTGAAGAATAACACTGGTGACTCTGGAGCTCCAGAGTTTGGAAGTCACAGGCACGGAGGAGAGTCGGGACTCTTGCAACATGAAGTGCATGGGCTATCCCAGGGAGGAGTGTGAGACTGTGGGGTGACTGGCAGAGCAAATCTGAGATGAACAGTGAGAGATTGGGTGTTAGAGTAAGATGTATGTGAGGGTGTACACTGCAGGCAGGCATGATGGGCCTGAAACCTGGGCAGCCATGCCTGGATTTGCACTTTGTTGGCTTTTAAGTGAGTTAATTAATGTCAGATAGGGTCTCATATAGTCCAGGCTGGCATTGAACTCACTATATAGCCAAAGATGTCCTTAAACTCATGGTCCCCCTGCTTCAGATTCTCAAGGGCTGGGATTAGAGTTTGCCACCATGCCTGGCCTCTGGCTGACATCAAAGAGCTCTGTGCTTGCCCTAATCCTCTGATGTAGCTGTTTGAATATTAACGATTAGTTTTGAACAGAAGGCCTGACCCTTCCATTCATACTGAGCCTCGGGAAGGATGTGGTTGATCCTATGAGAAGGTTTGTAAGAATCCAAGAGGCTAGGTACCATGGTGCATGTCTGAAGCCCCGGCTACTCAGCATGCTATAGAGGGGGGATTATCAGGTTGCGGCCAGGACCTAGCAACAAAAAAACACTATGTCTCAACTCGATGTGTGTGTATGTGTGTGTGTGCACGTGTGAATTCCTTGACATAGACAGAAGGAAACTAAAGAGGAAAATGGCTGGGCATAACAGCACATGCCTTTGATTCTAACAGAGGCAGAGACATGCAGATCTCTGAGGGGAAGAAATACAACTCTCTCCGTATATTTATCTACATATTAATGCATTCTCTAAATTGATCTATTTGTGGAGACCGGGTCTTACTTTATAGCCCAGCTGGCCTTGAACTCTCCACCCTCCTGCTTTAGTCTACCAAATACTAGGATTACAGGGGCCTGCCATAGCACATCCCCAGACCTTCTCTCTCCTCAGCTGTTATCAACAGCTAGGTGTGCATTTCCTCTTCCTCTTGAGACAGTGAAACTCTGTCCTCGAAAATATGTTTCCTCTTTATTTTATATAATTATCTTCAATTGTGACTGTATTAGAAGTGGATTCTCATTCAATGATTTGTCTGTCAGTATCAAGGAATTTAGTCAGCCACAGAATCTTTTTGTTTTGTTTTGCTTGCATGTATGTCAGTGTGCCGTGTACATCCTATTGCCTGAGGTGGGCATCAGGTCCCCTGGAACTGGAATTACAGATGGTTGTGAGCTACTGGATGGGTTCTGGGAATCGAACTCTGGTCCTCTAGAAGAACAGCTAGTGCTCTTAACTGCTGAACCACCCACCCACCCCCTATACAGTTTTCTTAGTCTGCTCCTGAATTCAGTTTGCAAGTATTTTGTTGAGAACTTTTGCATCTATGTTTATCAAGAAATTGGTCTGTAATTTTCTCTTATTTTTTTCTTCTTGTCTATGTCTGGTTTGGTACTAGGATAATACTGGTTTTTTGTTTGTTTTTTAGAATAAATTTGGTAGTGTTTTTTTCACTTTCTATTTTGTGAAAAAATACTTTTGTGAAAAAGAATTTATATGACATTTTTTTTTTGATAGACCTTTGCAGTGAATCTGTCTGGTTTATCTTTGAGAGGAGACTTTTGATTATAGTTTTGATCTTGTTGCTTATAATGGGTCTGTTTAAGTTAGTTATATCTTTTGAATTTAGTTTTAGTAGGTCATATGTATTGAGAAATCTATCCAATTTTCTAGGTTTTCCAGTATTTTGGAATGTAAGTTTAAAAAAATATTCTCTAATGGTGTTCTAGATTTCACTGAAGTCGATTCTAACCACTCCTTTTTTCATTTCAATTTTGTTAATTTGTGTCTTTTCCCTTTTTCTTTATGTCAGATTAACTGAGGTTGTCAATCTTACTACCGTTTTCAACAGACCAGCTCTTGGTTTGGTTGATCATGTATTTTTCTTTTAATCTCTAATTTCTTCCCCACTTTCTTGCTGTTTACAGTTGGCTGCTTGTTTTTCAAGAGTGTTTTTCAAGAGCCTTCAAGTGCATCATTAGGTTATTTATTGAGATTTCTCAGCATTTAAAAATGGGAGTGCTTTTCACATTCCTTTGGGGACTGCCTGGGCTGCAGCTCAGAGTTCTCACAGATCTTATTCTGATTTTCAGTTGATTTGAGGAATTGTAAAATTTGCTGACTTCTTGGGTAACCCATTGTTTGTTCAAAACTAGATTATTCAGCCTACAAGTGTTTTCTATAGTTTCTCTTGTTGTTACTTTCTATTTTTATTCATTGTAGCCTGACAGAACCAAAAAGGCTTATTGTGATTTTGTATTTGCTGAGACTTGATTTATGCCATCTAATATGATCAATTTTGGAGAAGATTCTATGTGCTGCTCAGAAAATTATGAATCCTGTATCTGTCAGCAGAGTATTGTGTATGTATCTGTTAAGTCCACTTGATCCATAATATACTTTAGATCTGAAGTTTCTTTGCTGATTTTTAGTTTGGAAAACCAATCTAAATATGAGAGTGGGGTGCTAAAATTCCAACTATCATTTTTTTCAGGATCTATATGGTCAACTATGTCTTTTAATGTTTGTTTTATAAAATTAGGGACTCTGATATATGGTACATAAATGTTTAAAATTATTACATTATCTTTCTCCCCATACAATCTCCTCCAAGTTTTAATTATATGTATTTATTTTTAATGTGTGTGGGTTTGCAGTGCCTATGGAGGCCAGAGGAGGGCAATAGATCCCCAGGAGTCACAGATGGTTAACAGGTGCTATGTGGGCGCTGGGAGTTGAAACCAGATACTCTGGAAGAGAGCAGCCAGTGCTCTTAATCACTGAGCTGTCACTCCAACTGTCATCTTCCTCCAACTTTTAAAAAGTTTATATTTGGTCTGGAAAGTTGGCTCAGCAGTTAAGAGCACTGACTACTCTTCCAGAGGTCCTGAGTTCAATTCCCAGTAGCCACATGGTGACTACTAACCATCTGGAATGGAATCCAATGCCCTCTTCTGGTGTATCTGAAGACAGCCACAGTGTACTCATATACATAAAATAAATAAATAAATCTTAAAAACGTTTAAGTGTATGAGTGTTTTGCCTGTGTGAGTCTGTTTGTCTGAGTCATTAGTCTACCTATTCCATTTATTTTCATCTGTTCCTTCCTCTACACCATGAACTTTCAAGCCGGACCCCTTGAATGTGTCCCTAAATTCTTGAAAACATTATTCATGCCCCTAAGTATTTTCCCTTATATATATGATTGTATTATTGTCTCCATTTTGTCCTTCATCCCTGAAATTCTCTCTTCTGCACGGTCTTGTCTGTTAACAATTCTATCTGATCTAGCATGTATTTGATTCTCTTTCGTTTAAAATTTTCTGTTTGGTTGCTTTTCAATGCTTCTATCTCCTTTCTGAAAATGTCATCCATATTTTGGACTTTCCCCTCCAATTTACTAACTGTTGAGGTCACTTTGGAGACTGTCTTGTTGAAGTCTTAGATAGCTTTCCTTAATTTGTGCATCTGTGTTTGAATCTTCTATATGACCCTTAATTTTTTAAAGAGTAAACTCTGAATTCTATCTCAAACATGTCAGCTATCTCTGTGGCTTTGGATTCCTTTATAATGGCGTTAGTCAGTAGTGGATGGTCATGGGTGGTGGTTGTGCCTTGTCCCTTGTGATTTGCATACCTGTTCAAGTGGATTTCTCTTCTGTTGTTAACATCCCCTTCCAAATCTCTTTGATGTTTTGTTTTCTATGACTCTCCCTAGAAGGGTGTTTGCAAGAGGTTCAGCTGGTCAAACTTGGTTTTGATTGTCAAATGGAGGTGATCCTGTCTTGGCTATATGCCAACAGGTTCAAGGGTGGGGTTGCAAACTGATCACCAAGAAGACCAGATGGAGTCAAAACCATGATCACTCTTTGGATTCTCTGAACCTGCTTGAGACAAGAGTTCAAATACCAGACCCATTGAAATCTGTGCTCTGACTGAGAGCTGTGGTTAGAACTGAAGTCTATAGTCTGACATCATGAGAGCATAGACTGCTGGGACTCCAGCCCCACACTGACCTTTGAGACTGCTAGAACCCAAACTCTAGTCTCTCAGGGGACTCTGAAGCTTTATCCCTGCTCTGACATCTAGGGCTGGAAACTTGATCACATGCCTAACATTAAACTTTTCTTTAAGAGAAGGCGTTATTGAGGCATCAAATACAGAATACCTAGACCTCTTCTTTCTTGGAGTTGTCCCTTTTCAGCTTCCTAAAAAAAATGATAAGTAAAACATTGACACACACACACACACACACACACACACACACACACACACACACACACAGAGACACACCAGAGAGAGAGAGAGAGAGAGAGAGAGAGAGAGAGAGAGAGAGAGAGAGAACAATGAGGCTAGGCTTTCAGCTCTGTCAGGACCAGAGAGCACTTCAAGTTCTCATCACTACAGATCAAGCTGTGATGCTTTCCCATCACAGTGAACTATACACTAAAACTCTTGTCTTAAGTTGCTTCCATACGCCATTTTGTCATATCAACAAGAAAAGTACTAATGGTGTGTGTCTTGGGTAAAGTTTGTATTGACAAGCCGGGCAGTGGTGGCACACGCCTTTAATCCCAGCACTTGGGAGGCAGAGACAGGCGGAGTTCAATGCCAGCTTGGTCTAGAAAGTGAGTTCCAGGACAGCCAGGGCTACACAGAGAAACTCTGTCTTGAAAAACAAACAAACAAACAAACAAAAAGTTTGTACTGACAATATTTGCACCTCTGACTTGTGTAAATTTCCAGGACTTTGTGATAAGAAGAACCGGTTTCTCCAGGCTTTGCATGAGAGAGAAAGAAGAGGAAGAAGAAGAGGAGGAGGAGGAGGAAGAGGAGGAAGGGGAAGAAAAAGAGAAAAAGAAAAAGAAATCTAACAAGGAGGGGCCACATTGAGATAGTGTTTATAATCTCTTCTTGTAGAAAAGTCAGAGTGACTATTAGATATCAGAAGACTTGTACAAGTGAATTATCTTTAGCATGGTAAGCAACTGTCGGGCTTAATTCTTACCCCAAGTGGACAGGGAGGACAAATAATGGCATCTACGTGACTTCTCCATCTCCCTAAATCCAAGAGAGACACTTCTAACTCCATCATAACTCAGCCCCACTAAACCTAAGCCTAGCCTCAAAGCCTGACCCTGCACCCAACCAGAACACAACAGGATGCAGAGCTCCACAGAGCCAACTCAGTTGCCCTAAAGGACAGACTTAGTATTTGGGAACTGATGGAATCTTTCTAATCTCTCTTGACTAGCACTTGGCGAGCTCTTTTGTGTGTGAGTGGGGCTGTGCTCTGTGGTGCTGTGATAGTCTCTTGTAAGAGAGGTGCTGTAGCACCTGACCCTCATCTTCAGTTCTTTGTTGGATTCATGTTACTTTGGCTTTTGGAGTTCACATATCATGGGCATCTGAAGTGACCTTTTTCAACCTTTACTGTGCACCCAGTCTTGAGTTAGGCAAAATCTGATGTAGCAGGCCCAATGGGGCCTGAGGCTATGCACTGCCACCAAGCTCACAGAAGTACTATGCTATCTGTTGTCATTACCAAGAAGCAAGAGGATGGAGCACCTAAGTTTGATTCACTGGAGAAGACTGGAAATTTTCAGACCAACAGGAGTCTAATAGAACTCACAGTGTTCTAGAGAAAATTTGGCAAGATTCTACAGCCACCTGAACAAGCAGTCTGGGATGAAGTCATTTCTCCGTGCAGAGTTGTGATGAAATTCACAAGTAGCTTTGAGGAAGATACACATTCTGAATTCCTATGGCCTCAAGTGCATAGTTGCTCATGGCAGGATGGCTGAAAATGACGGGCCTGGTCATTTTGGAAGGGTGGCAGCAAGAGGGTCTTAGGGAAGTTGTAGAACTCCCTAGGATGAAATGGGAGAAGAAAGAATGTACAGAATCCCAGGAGTAGAGTTACCAAGTAGGGGACTGCACCCCGAGCATGGGCAGCTCCAGGTTTTCTAGGACCCAGGGTGACCTTGGACCTGTGACCATCTTGTGAGAGATCACCTGTCATTATCTCCTAAGTAGTCCCCCTGAAGGTAAAGAAAAATTGGTGTAGGGGCTAGAGAGAAGGCTCAGCAGTTAAGAATGCTTGCTGTTCTTACAGAGGACTCAGATTCAGTTCCCATTATGCACATGACAGCTCACACCAGTTCCAGAGGATCTGCTGCCCTCTGCTGCCCTCCACAGGCATACATGTGGGTATACATATACATCCAGGCAAAACGCCCATATACAGAAAATGAATACATTTAAACAAGGTCTAAAAGAAACATAGGCATAATGATGGTTTAGTCTCTTCTTTCATGCACATACTGTGGCTGTGGCTGGTCTTGAGGAATATTTAGATAACTACCTGAATGCTCACATTATAATTAGCTACTGAAGTCGGGAGAGAATCTTGCTGGAAAAGAGCTGTCACTGTAGAGCCTCCTGAGGGCCCTTCAGACAGGGCTCTGTCACTGTGGAAGCAATGTAGTGTGCGAGAAAGGAACCGATGCTGGGTTCACTCACTACTTCTGTGGCCTTGGACAAGCTACTCGATGTCTATAGCGCTTGGTTTCTCCAGTGCAAAACTTGTCAGAAATGGCACTTTACTGAAGATCAAGTTCATACTGTCTCTGGCATTTGTGTGTGGTAGAAACCTCCCAGGCTTCACAGGGCACTTTCCTCTCGCCACACCATGCTGACCATGGGAAATAAGAGCCATTGACCTTCATCCAGCCTCTCTGGGGCTACCTTCCTATTTCAGTTCCCTGGTAATTTATCACCCAGGGCCGGCTAAGAGGAAGCCCACCCACATGTCTCCAAAACTACAGATGGAGGTGCCAAGGCCTACCCTCAGGCTCTTGGGTGGGTCTTATGAGGTGCTGGATTTGGCTGTATTTCGTGGTGTATTCAGAAGAGCCAGAGTTACTAGCCAGTGTCTTGCTGTTCTATTTAGCAATGTTCTCAAGGGTCCTGGTTGGGATGTAAGATATTCAAAACTTTAAGGGGCTAGGCAAGTTGCTGCTCATTGTATGTCATACTTGAGGTTACAGGTTGGTGGTGCTTACTATAAGCAAAAGCAAAGAAAGAAGGATGCTGAACTGGTTTTCTGTTTACATCTAGTTCCTGAATATCCCTGCCTTCCAGTCCCTATAATTTGGGGGGCAATAGGAAACCCAAGGAGTTTTGGTGACTAGGGAAAGCTTTAGGGACAAGAAAATGCTGCTGATCAGAAGTTGAGCTCCTTCCGGGGACATCCTCCACACACTTGGACTGGGTGCTTGGCTTCTCTTTAACATGTGGCCAGTCAGTGGGGGGAGCACTTCCACTCTTGCCAGAGAGGACATCATCCTATGTAAGTTTCACACTCACTCTTTTTAGCCACAGCCTGGTGGAGCCTCCTTGATTGCGTAGCCATCTCTCTTCTCCCTCACCCTTCTCGTCTTTTGCTGCCTCTGTGGAAGCTAGGCTCAGATTGAGCAATGCTGTGGAATAACTGGGTCAGATCAATCATGCCGAGAGGAGAAGGCAGTCAGACTGTGGAGGTGACTGTTATCAAGAAGCGGCAAACATGTTTCAAACTGAACAGGAAAATCAGGAATGTCCACACAGACAACTCAGCGGCCCAGTGCCTACTGGATCAAGCCCAGCTCTACTGAGTCTGCAGATTTGGATCATGAGGTGCCCACTAACTCCTCCACCTCCTTCTTCCCCCCCCACTCTCCACCACGCACGCTTATCTTCAGCCACACTGGGGTTTCTGATGTCTCCTGAAATGTATCAAGGATCTGTGCCTCTGGACCATTTGTATCCCATTCTTTCTCCCTGCAGTACCCTTGTACATGTATGCACATACATGTGTATGAAGGCTAGAGACTGACACTAGGTGTCATTCTCTATTATTTCCATCTTGTATTTTAAAATTTAGATTACATGAATGTATGTGTGTATACATATGTATGTATGTATTTGTGGGGGGTGGGACATGGATGCCCCAATGTGCATTTGGAGTTCAGAAGACCCCTTTTGGAAGTCCATGATCTTCTTCCACCATGTAGGTCCTATGGATTAAACTCAGGCTGTCAGGCTTGGTGCAACCTCTGCCTGCTGAGACATCTTGCCAGCGATCCACCTTAAAAGAGAATCTCTCAGTGAGCCTGGAGCTTACCAGTGTGTCATTTCCATCTGGGCTCCTTGGCACCAAGCCACGAAGATCCTTGTATTTCCACCTCTCCATGAAGGGATTACAGGTGCTTGCTGCCACATCCTTTTTATGTGGGTGTTGGGGATATGAACTCATGGTCTCATGCTTGTAGGCCACACATGCTACCAACTGAGCCAACCCCTTAGCTCTCTTGCTGATTCTCCTTCTCTCTTTATACTGCCTCTCTGAGGTGTCCCTAAGACACCTTCCGCCATAGCTCTCTGCTTTCACCCCCCTCTTTCTCCGAAGCACATTACACGTACTCTCCCACACACTGTATAGCTCTGTCTCTCAACTCATTAGATGGAGCTACCAAAGGCTGAGCCACGTCTCACTCATCGCTGAATATGCAGAACTTGGCACAGTACTTTTTGTATGACGTTCTTAGTAAATGCCTGTCAAAGGGATAAATGAATGAATGAGCAACGGTAAGAAGATTAGCTATTGGGGTCAAGACACCTTGATTGGTGATATAGGTGTGCTAGTGACCGCTGGGTGATTTATGCTACATCACTTAGCCCATCCTAATCTCAGATGCCTTTCCTCTGTGGTAGATAGCATCACCTACACACCTCTATGAAGAGGCAGCGACATAATTTGTGGGGAAGCATCTCGAAAGTGGAACAGGGCAGTGCACACACAAACCAACAGTATGCAGTCTACTAGGTTGATTGTGTTCCAAGTCTCACTCCTGTGCGAGGTGAGTGTTGGAAAGGAGGCTTCCTGCTCAGTGAACTTGCCAAGAAGCTATCAGCAGTGATTCTTTCAAGGTGTAGAGACAGATGCATGTGCTTATATGGAAATATGTTTTGAACTAACATAACAGGAGAATGGAATCCTTTCAAAACTCCCTACATCCAGCCTCTATGGCTAATTACCTCTGCCTGGAGGATACAGTCAGGTGTCAGGCAAGAAAGAGTTCTCCGTGTTTGGAGAAAGAATTTACAGTAGCTGTAAATGGCATAGGTCAGTCAAACCATTGGTTTGAAGAGTCCCAAAGTCACCAGTCTGGTCTTGTTACTTACTGGAAGGGGACATGAAGGAAGGGGACACAATTAACCTAAAAACACAGTGGAATTGATCATAACCCTTTGTCTTTCTTAAACTCTCTCCTGTAGACTAAATATCTCAGACTGGCCTTGAACTCTCTCCCATCTGTCCATCTCTTGAGTGCTGGGATTCTGGTAATGTGCCACTCTGCCTGGCTTTATGTGAATCTGAGCCTCCAACCTAGAACTTTGTGCACATGAGGTATGGTGGACATGAGAAATGTCTCCCATGGGATCAGGTATTTGAATACTCACTGTCCAGTTGGTGATGTTTAGGAGATGGGGCCTTGCTGGAGGGAATATGTTTCTGGGGTGGGCTCTGAGAGTTTATAGCCGTGTCCCATTTCCAGTTCACTCTCAATGTTTCACATTTAAAGTTGAAGATAAGTTTACTCAGCCTACTGCTCTAGCTACCCACTGCCATGCCTCTTGTACCATTACATACTCTGTCTGGAACCAGAAGCTCAGAATAAACCCTTTCTTCTATAATTTGCTTTTGATCATGTTTTATCACAGCATTAGAAAGGAAACTAATGTACCAGGCAGGTAGTCTACCAGCCTAGCCATTTCCCCAGCTCCTGTCATGATTCTCTCTCTCTCTCTCTCTCTTTTTTTTTTTTCCCGAGACAGGGTTTCTCTCTGTAGTCCTGGCTGTCCTGGAACTCACTCTGTAGACTAGGCTGGCCTCGAACTCAGAAATCCGCTTGCCTCTGCCTCCCGAGTGCTGGGATTAAAGGCATGTGCCACCACTGCCGGGCTTTGATTCTCTCTCTCTCTCTCTCTCTCTCTCTCTCTCTCTCTCTCTCTCTCTCTTTAATGGATTTATTTATTTATTATATGTAAGTACACTGTAGCTGTTTTCAGACACATCAGAAGAGGGCATCAGATCTCATTACAGATGGTTGTGAGCCACCATGTGGTTGCTGGGATTTGAACTCAGGACCTTTGGAAGAGCAGTCAGTGCTCTTAACCACTGAGCCATCTCTCCAGCCCCTTTGATTCTCTTTTTTAAAGATTTTTTTAATTAAAAAAATTTCTATACTGTATCTGATCATATTTGTTCCCAACTCCTTTCAGACCATCCCCTTCCCTACCTACCAAAGTTCATGCTCTTCCTCCTTAAAAACAAAACAACCAGAAACACCCCCCTGCCTAACCTCCTCCCCCCAATACAGAGGAACACATCAAAGTGTTGTCCACCATGATCAAGTTGGCTTCATCCAAGAGATTCAGGGATGGTTCAGTAAATGTAATCCATCCCATAAAACTGACAAAACCACAGGATCATCTCATTAGATGCAGAAAAGGTTTTTGACAAAATTCAACGACCCTTCCAGTTAAGTCCCAGAGAGGCTATTGATATGCAGAACACATCTCAACACAATAAAGATTTACAGCAAGTCCTGGAGCTGATATCAACCTAAAAGGAGACAAACTCAAAAGCATTTCCATTAAAAACAGGAACAAGACAAGGATGCCCACTCTCCACATCTATTCAATACTATACTTGAAGCCTTAGAGCAATAAAAAACCCCGAAAGAGATCAAGGAATGCAGATAGGAAAGGCAAAACTCAAAATATCTTTATTTGCAGATGATAAAATTTTATATCGTGGGGTGGGATTGGGGAGGGAGAGAGGTGAAACAGTCCCTAGGTGAGCCGTCCTTCCACCAGGCCCCCGGCTTGGGGTGCCCACCTTCCCCATGGCTGGACACCTGGCTTCAGACTTCGCCTTCTCACCCCCACCAGGTGGGGGTGATGGGTCAGCAGGGCTGGAGCCGGGCTGGGTGGACCCTCGAACCTGGCTAAGCTTCCAAGGGCCTCCAGGTGGGCCTGGAATCGGACCAGGTTCAGAGGTATTGGGGATCTCCCCATGTCCCCCGGCATATGAGTTCTGTGGAGGGATGGCATACTGTGGACCTCAGGTTGGACTTGGCCTAGTTCCCCAAGTTGGCGTGGAGACTTTGCAGCCTGAGGGCCAGGCAGGAGCACGAGTGGAGAACAACTCAGAGGGAGCCTCCTCTGGGCCCTGTGCCGCCCGTCCCAGTGCCGTGAAGTTGGAGAAGGTGGAACCAAGTCCCGAGGAGTCCCAGGACATGAAAGCCCTGCAGAAGGAGCTAGAGCAATTTGCCAAGCTGCTGAAGCAGAAGAGGATCACCTTGGGGTACACCCAGGCCGACGTGGGGCTCACCCTGGGCTTTCTCTTTGGAAAGGTGTTCAGCCAGACCACCATCTGCCGATTTGAGGCACTGCAGCTCAGCCTTAAGAACATGTGTAAGCTGCGGCCCCTGCTGGAGAAGTGGGTGGAGGAAGCTGACAACAACGAGAACCTTCAGGAGATATGCAAATCGGATACCCTTGTGCAGGCCCGAAAGAGAAAGAGGACGAGCATTGAGAACCGTGTGAGGTGGAACCTGGAGAACATGTTTCTGAAGTGCCCGAAGCCCTCCCTGCAGCAGATCACTACCATCGCCAAGCAGCTTGGGCTGGAGAAGGATGTGGTTCGAGTGTGGTTCTGTAACCGGCGCCAGAAGGGCAAACGATCAAGCATTGAGTATTCCCAACGAGAAGAGTATGAGGCTGCTGCGGGGACGCCTTTCCCAGGGGGGGCTGTATCCTTTCCTCTGCCCCCAGGCCCCCACTTTGGTGCCCCAGGCTATGGGAGCCCCCACTTCACCACCCTCTACTCGGTCCCTTTTCCAGAGGGCGAGGCCTTTCCCTCTGTTCCCGTGGCTTCTCTGGGCTCTCCCATGCATTCAAACTGAGGTACCAGCCCTCCCTGGGGATGCTGTGAGCCAAGGCAAGGAAGGGAGGTAGACGAAGAGAACCTGGATAGAGCTTTGGGATTAAATTCTTTTACTAAGGAGGGATTAAAAGCACAACAGGTATGGGGGTGGGTGGGAGATGCCCAGTGATGCTGTTGATCAGGAGCTCGACCATCACTCATCTTTTTGTTCTTAAATAAAAGACCGGGTCACACAGTAAAAAAAAAAAAAAAAAAATTTATATCGTAAAAGACCCCAAAGACTCAGTCAGGAAACTTCCATAGCTATAAATCCTTTAAGCAAAACAACAGTTTATACAATGAACACACAAAAACCAGCAGTCTTCCTGTATACAAATGATAAACATCCTGAGAAAGAAATCAGGGAAACAATACTTTTACAGCAGCCTCAAAAACAAACAAACAAACAAACAAACAAAAAACCAACCAACCAAACAAACAAACAAAAAACAAAACCAAACAAACCAAATCACCTTGGAATAACTTTAATAAAGCGTGTGAGAAACTTCTATAATACAAATTTTAAGGCATTTAAGTGTAAGACTCTGGGGAGTCTACTTACTGTGTCTGACATGTTCAGTACTTTAAGGATCTTTCCCTCCGAATGGACACACGGAGTCGGGAATTGATGCAAAATGCAAGAGAAATTTATTGATTCATCAGAATGCTGAGGTTGCTCTACATACCAAGACAGGAAGGCGACCTCGTGGAGCCCGTTCAGGGACCTTATATAGGATTTTAGAGCAGCCACCATTAGGTACAATGTGATTGGCAGAACAGTGTGACTTTTAAACTGATTGGTGTTTAGGAATGAGGTAGCAGGGGCTTAATCAGCCCCTCCCTTCCAGCCTATGTGCTTTTTAACCTGTTTCTTCCATGTGCTCGGAGGGGAGAGGGGACCCTGGTGGACTATCTCAAAGTTCCCGGGCTGACCTCTCCTAAGAAACAAACTGAAGAAGATATCAGAGGATGGAAAGATATTCCTTGCTCATGGATTGCTAGAGATAATAGTGTGAAAATGGCCATTGTACCAAAAGCAATCTATAGGTTCAATGCAGTCCCATCAAGATTCCAACACAATTCTTCACAGAAGTCAAAAATTATTTTTAAATGTCATATGGAAGTGCTCCCTCTCTCTCTCTCTCTCTCTCTCTCTCGCTCTCTCGCTCTCTCGCTCTCTCGCTCTCTCGCTCTCTCGCTCTCTCGCTCTCGCTCTCTCTCCCCTTCCCTCCCAGGTTAGCTAACATAATCCTGAATAACAAAAGAGCTGCTGGGGAAATCACCATCCCAGAGTTCACTACAGAGCCATAGTAATAAACCAGCATCTTATTGGCACAAAAACACACAGGTTGATCAATGGAATGGAACTAAAGACCCAGAAATAAGTGGGTACCTGATTTTTGACAAAAAAAGCCAAAAAAAAAAAAAAAAAAAAAGCACTGGAGAAAAGAAAGCATCCAAAAATGGTGCTGGCCAACTGGATGGTTGTATGTTGAAGAATGAAAATAGATCTATATTATCATCCTGCACAAACTCAACTCCAAATGGATCAAGGACCTCAGAATAAGACTAGGTACCCTGACATATTATTTCTTAACCAATCTATTGGTGGCTGTCAGATTGAGGAGGTGTAGACAAAGCCAATTGTTTCAGAAAATACTCTTTTGTGTAGGAATCGTTTGCTTTACCAGATAGTATGCCCAAATGACCACGCCAATATTGATGAGCCCTGGCCTTCTACCTTCTCCTTAATGATTTCCATTTTCTTAGATCTCAGATGTTTCTGAAACAGTGTTTATCTCTTTAATATGTTAGTAAAGCACCTCTGATGTGCTAAGTGCCCTGGAGGATTGAGCCCTGTACTGGATTCTGCCACAAGGAGATACCATGTTCATCACTACAGTGAAGGATGAGGTGGAGTGCTCCCAGGGGGCCAGGATTCTAACTCTAACCCTGCTACTGACCTTCTGAAGGACCTTGATGAGGCACTTCCATCCTCTGACACTGTTTTTAAGCCTTTAGAACTAGGCTGAATTTTTAATCTCAGGTCCATGAAATTGGCTGAGATTCTTAGTTGTGGGGCAAGTGGACCATGCCACCAGACAGAAGACATGGTAAGGCCGAAGCAGGTTCAAAATCCTGGGAACTCTCATGATTGAGAACGAAAGAATGGCAGGTGTTAGAATCAACTCACAGCCAGGTTCTGCCTGTCCTGGAACATGTAACCATGATACCCCATTGAGAGGGCCATGACAACCGGACATGTAGCATAAAAAGAGTTCTTCATACTAAGGAGGTATCTAGATAGGCTCTGAGTATTTAGCCAATGGTCATCCCTTCCTGCAAAAGGTATCTGGTTCACCCGGAGTAAGATTTATGCATTCACATCCACCATAACAAGAAAGCAGTTTGGACAAGCAAGGACTATCTCCTTCATCAAGGAGGGGGGAGGCCTTCTTCTTAAAGAAACACTCCTAAATCTCAGGGAGAAGGCCTCTCTTCCAGCCCTTCATTCTTTTTGGCACTCACTTGGAGCCAAACCAGATTCTGCCTTGTCCTGGGCTCAGCCACCCCTTCTGCTTGGCGAGTAAGGGAAGCACCCTACAGACCCTGTTCCCAACTCCCCTCAGTCCCCAGCAGCATCTGGGTACACGGGAGATTAAGAACCACAGCATCCATCCCAGCCCCTACTGTTTCTCAGGTGAAACATGGACTGGGCCTTCCCTAAGTGGCATGTCAACGATCCTTGGGTGTCCCCTCAGGGAGGCAGACACACAGCCTAATACTTAGTGTTTATGGGTCCAAGTGGCATTCAGTTCTTTTTCAAATTCAGATGCATCCCTGAACTAGATAGAAGAGGGGTGATAGGATGGTTTCAGAGACTATGGAAAGATCCTTAAAGTACTGAACATGTCAGACACAGTAACAGTCTCAGACAGGAGCCAAGTAATGGCTCAGAGGTTTTGCTCCCTTCTCTGTGAACTGCTCTTCCATTCCTGCCTTGTCCTTTGAGATGCTAAGGGACTAGTGTGGTTGACATTAGCTCTAGCTAGACCGACTGTCTCTGCCTCTCCAGAGCTGCGATTACAGATGTGTACTGCTGCGACCATTTTGTATCTGTACATGGCTGGGGATCTGAACTCAGGTACTCTTGCTCACTTGGCAAGCACCTTACTGACTTAGCCATCTCTCCGGTCTCTAGCTGGTATTCCTGATTGTGTTCCCACCTTTCACTCCTGGCCATGTCAGCAGTGCCCAGTTTACTCTACTTCCTGTCTTAGCATCTCTTACATGGGCAGCTGTACCTGTCTCTTAAACTGCCCCCTTTCTTTCTTTGTAACTTTTCTTTCACTCTGTCCTTCACACTGGAGGGAAAAGCAGCAAGTCTCATTATTTGTTTCTGGTTGATTGATGTTTTGGGGGGAGAGGGGGTTAAAGACAAAGTCTTGTATAGGCTATGCTGGCCTCGAACTCTTGACTTCTTGCTTTCCCCTTCCAAGAGTTGTTTCTGAGACAGAGTCTTACTGTTAAAGATATTCTGCTATACTTACAGACAGGAGTCTAGCATAGGCATCATCAGAGAGGCTTCACCCAGCAACGGATGGAAACAGAGGCAGAGACCCACAGCCACACATTGGATAGAGCTTGGAGAATCCTGCAGAAGATGGGAAGGAAGGACTGTAGGAGCCGGGGAGGGGAGGTCAAGGACAAGAGGACCTATAGAATCAACTGACCTGGCTCCATAGGGGCTTACAAAGGCTAAACCACCAGCCAGGGAGCCTGCATGGGGCTGAGCTAGGTAGGCCCTCGGTACATATGTAACAGTTGCACAGTTTGGTCTTCATGAGGGACTCCTCATAGCAGGAGCTCTTTCAGACTCTGTTGTCTGCTTTTGGAACCCTTTTCCCATTCTGGTTCAATAGAAGAAGATGCAACTAGTCTTACTGCAACTTGACATGCCAAGGCTGGTTGAGGTTTGTGGGAGGCCTCCCCTTTTCTGAGGAGAAACAGGAGAGTGGGTGGGGGGTGGGACGGAAGGGATTTGGAGGAGAGGAGGAAAGGGGAACTGTGGTCAGTTGGGATGTAAAATAAATAAATAAATAAATACTCCCCCCCAAAAGAAAGAGACAGAGTCTTATTACAATCCCTGCTGACTTCAAATTTACCCTTCCTACCTCAGCTTCCCAAATGCTGGAGTCACAAGTTTTTGTCACTACACTCAGCCAAGGTCTCATGCAGCCTCGATGCCTGGGTCTTGCTCTCATAGACTCCAATGATTTACTGTGTCCCCATATAAGGAGTCTTGAATGCCTTTCTAATGTGGAATTAAAATAGTCTTTCTGAAACTTGAAGGATAAAGTCTAAACTCTCTACTGGCATTACTGAACTATTCCCAGGCGGGGCATGGCATCTCCCATCTATTACTTTAGTTTTCCAGTCGGTTCCTGTGTCCAGGCATGGAGATGAATGCTGTCTGTAGCTACAGTGTAGAAGATGGGTCAGTCTGAAGGAGAAGAAGCAGGGAGGCCATTTGGGAGTCTGGTACTGTATAGCCGGAGGCATGATGAAACAAGAGCCAGGGCATAAAGTGACAGGAACAGAGAATTCTACTGACTGTTATGTCCACTTTCAAGCCCAAAGGCTCAACTAATACCAATGTTCATAGATGCAAATACTTAGGGACCATCCTACTAACAACAATGTTCATGGATGCAAATACTTAGGGACCATCCTACTCCTTCCAGCAAAGGAGAAAGTTTGTATAGACCAACGAAACATCTTAAGAATCACGGTCAGATCAGGGAGAGTGGGAAGGGACAGCCTGGTACCACAAGTACTTCCAGTAAACCATGGCTCCTGCATGCTAGTTCCAAAGAGGCTGTCCCCTCCCTCTGAGCAGCCATCTATCCTCCACTCTGAGCTCATCAATCTATTCACTGAGGCTGCACCTGCCTACTTCACACCCCATCAGCCTTCTTTTCTTTGTTTGTCTGTTCACTGTCCCTACATCCCTTTCTTTTGGTTGGGACTAATGCTCAATCAGTTGGATTCATCTAGCTGTCCTTGGTTAAGATGGTGGGGGGTGAGGCTGTGGAGCTCTTGGACAGGTATGAAAAACTCTCCCACCTTACACTCTTTCTCTTGGAACAAGCATCTCTTAGGAACATTTGTTACTTTGATCAACTAGGACCTTTCCGAGAACCATCTGATATGAACAGCATGAGGTCAGAAAGCAGATGTGCAGAAGAGAGCATTTCCAGAACCTTCTGGCTTCCAGATTGATGTCCTGTGGTGAGAGAGGGCCACAGTTCTCTTGATATCTCTCCAACAGGCAGTTTCTTCTAGGATAATGTTTTAGAGGCAATGCACAGGCTAAGTCTGAAAAAAAAAAAATGCTGACAAGCAGTGCATGTCAGCCTGAGAAACTCACTTGCCTCTGAAGGTTTTTTTTTTTATTGTTTTGTTTTTGTTTTTGTTTTTTTTTTAACACCAAAGGTAATCTATTTGTTTTGTCATGGTTCACTGTGGAGAGTCTGTGGAAGAATGCCTGGGAAGGAGCTGTGTAAACTGTGAAGAACTCTGGGTCCAGAATGTGTTGTGATTCTAAGAGTAAATGAGAACAATTGATGCTGGCGGTGAACCATATGGGTTGAAGCATTCCCTTGAAATGCTAAAGCTGGCCAGGTATTGATTCACCAAGTGGTGCATATGGTTTTCCAACAAGGGATCATAATTTATCTTTGGACATCCATGAGCTCCTGTAAAACAATGCTGTGCAGGTTGTAACAAATCTAAGATAAAGGCATATGGGCAAGATACCCAGATTTGCAACACACTGGCTGTTGTGTAATTCAGAAATCTGAAACCCGATTTTGGAAAGAATTGTGTGTCTCCTAGCCAAGCAGTAGAGCCAAAGAAAGGCAGAATCCAATGGAGATAGTCCAGTGCTTGCTTCCAGAGACCAACCAGGGTTGGGACACACTAGTGCCTACTGGGGCAACCATAGGGGTAAGATATCAGTGGAGACTCAGGTGAGCAGAGTTTCTTAAGGCAGTGACTCTGTCATATAGGCTCATGGTAGCCATGTAGGTACTGGGGCTTAAGGTTCTTGATTTAGGATTTTTAAAGAGAAATTGGAATCTAGGTGTTTGTGTGCATACTTGTATGAAATTTCCATGTTTAAATGTTGGCAGGCAAACTATGATACTCTGTGTGGATCAGGCTAACTAGATATGTTGACTGCTTTTGGCTACCCACATATAACCTCTGCTTTGCATTGCCTGGCTGCTCATGACAACCAGTTGGGAAGACTTTAGAAATGCCGGAGCTTGGATGGACCTCACACAAGACCTTTTAAATCAGAATTTCTGAGGATGAGGACGAGATCAGACATTGTATAAGTTGGCTGGGCAATCCCAGTGTTCAGTCAGGTTATCAAACTGGTGTGCTAATTACAGCCTAGCTCCTTAGTAGCTCAGAGATGAGGCCAGGAATGTGAGTTTTAATAAAGAACCACAGAAAAGATGCTATTCCTGTATTCAAGGTGCCTGTAAATCATCCAGGCATCTTACAGAAATGTAGACTCTCATCTAGGCCTGGTGGTACCCATAGACTCTAGGCCCTAGCAGGAGTGAATTCAAGGTCAGCTTTGACTATATCACAAGATCATGTTTCCATTTAAAAAAATGAAAAAGAAAAAGTGGGGGAGGAGAGGAAGAGGAAGAGAAAAAAGAAAAAGAGGCTGCGGCAGAGGAGGAGGAGGAGGAGGAGGAGGAG
>CM052702.1:56254162-56349585 GCA_028551405.1 Uromys caudimaculatus
TATGGTTATCACTGTAATGTAAATATCAGTGTTTCCCGATAGCTTTAGAAGACCTCTATGAAAGGATCATTTGACCCCCAAAGGGGTCACGACCCACAGGTTTGAGAACCAGTGTTTTAGATGGTGTCTATTCATCCAGCATAAAACCCAGTCTGGGGCTGAGGAGGTAACTCAGCTAGGAAAGGGCTTTACCAAACATCATGAAGACCAGAGTTCCATCTCTAGAACCCAGAGTATAAAACTACACAGTGCATTGTCTTCCCCAGCACTGGGGAAGTGTTGACAGATGCCCTGGAGCTCTCTGGCCAGTTTGCCCATCTGAAGTGACAATTTCTGATACAAGTGAGAGAGCTTGTCTAAAAAAAGAGAGAAGAAAAGAAACAACAGCAACAATAACAACAAAAAAACAAGGTGGCTGGTTTCTGAGGAATGACACCCAAGATTGACTCCTCAGCTTCCACACACACTAGCAAGTACATCTACATGTACGTGGCCACACATAACACAACGTTGCAAAACTCCAGAAACTCAAGTCGGCATTGGGAATGTGGCCCGTCTCCACTCCAGGTAATTATGGGTGTTCCCCGTGCATCAACTCCACAGACTCAGTCCTTTAGATAGCACACTGCTTAATAATGTATTGTTTCTTAGCTACAATCCATGGGTCTTTCTTTGCCTTGCTTGGAGATAATGGAACTAAACCCTCAAGGCACTTCTCCATTGCCAACGAATTCAGCATAAAGCGTATTTCCTTCCTCCTTCTAAGGTGCAGCCTATGGGCTCTGCTAACAGACCATAGGCACGTGCAGGGCTGCCAGTCTTATCACCGGAGCTGGCTTTCAACTGTGAATTCCAGCAAATTCTCCTGTCTTCTCTGCCGGTAAACCACGGCTGTTTACTGACACCAGACTGCCAGTCCCTTTTAACGACCTTTTCTGTCTTCCCACCCCCCAGGACTATTCTTTTTACAATCTCCCTTGTGCCCTGCAGGCAAGATCCTGGTCCACCAGGTGGATCTCGGTGGGAGGGAGAGGGGAAGTGAAGATAAGCCCTACTGAGCACTAGATTCGTGGTTCACTTTCTCAGCAGTTCCCTAGTCTTCAGCTTCCTTTAAAGTCCTCCCAGCTTTTGAATACTAACCACATTGCACCTTTACAAAGTCCTTTGTAATTTTATGAGCTCTCTAGAATACTCAACTGCATAAAACAAGGAAGGTAATGATCCCCCGGAAATGGGGGAGAAGGGAAACAGAAGTTAGTACTTTGTGGGGACCGAGTTCAGTTTGAGAAGCCTGTACTCTGGAAATGGTGCTGATTTTTTGTGTACCTGAGGTCACTAGCTGTACACTTTGAAAATGGTGCAGGACTAGGTGCAGGTAGAATGGTTGCCTAGCGTGCAAAAAGCCCTGGGTTCAATCCTCAGTACTGCATAAACTGGGCCTGGCCGTACATGCTTACAATCTCTGTATTTCGGAAGCAAAACAAGAGGATTTGGAGTTCAAGGTCGTCCTCGGCTGAACTCTGCAGGTTTGAAGTCGGTCTGGAATACATAAACCCTGTCTTTAAAAAAAAGTTAGTATGATAAATTTTAGTAGATTTTTACTAAAAATTTCAAAACCATCTTTGTGTTAAACTTTCAAGTGCAGGTATATCCTCTGCCTGTGGACTAGCGCTAGGCTGATACACCGCGACCCTGTGACAGCATGCCCAGCGGCTACTCATCTAGGCCCTTGCTTTAATCTCACAGCCTGTCAGTGAGCCACAAAGCCTTGCTCCTAAGTGCTCGTTCCTAAGGCCACCACTCTTTTTGTTCTTTACGGAGTATGTACGGCCTTCACCCTAAGCCAGGTGTTCAAGGCCCTGAATCATCGGAGACAAGGTGGCCTTCCACCGTCAGAGGACAGGTGGCCTTCCAAACCTTAGTGATGTTTTGCTCCACTTGTTTTTTTCCCCCCCTAGCTAGATGGAACCTCCTCTCCACTGCGTTGACCTCTGCTTTGCCCTCTAGGTGTTTGCTTAGTCAGTTCCCCTTCTCCATCTAGAATCCCTTCTTCTCCTCTTTCCATTCTCACATTACCACAGTTTTAAAGCTCAGACATCCTCCAAGACTCTGGATGCCAGCTCCCACCAGGACACACTCATCCCTCACAATACTTTAAACACATCTCCATGTCACTCCTTCATATCTCATAATATCATCGTTCACACAACTCCAGCTCCTGATAATGGAGAAGCATCTTGAGAGCGAATCAACACTGAAAAAGTCATTGGATTCCTCTAAAGCATTCAGCAGAGATCCTTGCTCATAAGCACTCATAAGGCAAATCAATGACAGAGCCTTTTAAATATTTTGGTACTTTGAAACTCATCTTTGTTTTATGCAGGCATGGCTAAATTGTTTTAGTCTTGCTCCCAATCCAATTAACTGAAAGTGGCCACTTGAGGTGCTAGACAAAGATAGACAGAGCCAATACTCGGTCTCCAGACAAAGGAGTTTTTAATTGATTGACTAGTAATGTCTGCCATGGTGTAAGGCTAAAAATGGCAGCAAGCCTCAAATAGATTGACATTTCTGTTTCAGGTGCTGGGTGAGCAGAGTGCTCGTGATACCTTTAGAATCTCTGTGCAATTCGGAATAGAATGGAAGGATTAGGAGAAGAGTCTTCTGTAGTACTCTGTGAGTTCATACTCTTTTAGTTTGAAACACTGGAGATCAAACACTGCACTCACATGTCCTACCACTGAGTTATATCTGAAACCACTTAATACTTTTTTATTATTTTTGGATATAGCATTGCTAAGTTTCCTAGGCTGATTTTGAATTCACTCCATAGTCCAGGCAGCATGGGACTTGCAATCCTTTTGCCTCAGGCTCTTGAGTAGCTGGGGTTACAGGCCGATAGGAGCAGGTTTAGCTCATAGTCTTTCTTTTAGTGAGAAAAATTGCATGTAATCTTGGTTAATAAAGTCCTGACGACAGCTCTTCTCTAATCCAGTAGCATCTGAATGGCTTGTAGTGCCAGGGAAATGTTAGCGATCCCCAAAACACAGGCAGGAGCTGATCTGATGCGATCACAGTAGGTAGGGCCTTTTTATTCAAGCTAGCTCTGGCCCCTCAGCTCACCGCTGTCACGCAGGACGGTTTTGGTGATGAGGAGCCCTGAATATCTATGGGACAAGACTTTATAGAAAGCTACTAGCGGTGGGTGTGTGTTTACGCATCTCATCGGAGAGCTACCATGGCCTTAACATAACTGGCTGGTGCTGGGAGTCAGATCATAAACTTAACTTCTGCTCCCCTCTGCATTGGTGGTTGTTAGGCAGGGGTGGGTTCATAACCTTGGGGTGCAGGTCTGTTGGAGTAATAACCTGGTCTTGTTGGGGATGTAACCTGGAGACCCAGGTCTTGTTGGGGGTTAGCCTAGAGACTGGAGCTAGGTTCGGGTTTTGTTGGGGGGCAACCTGGAAACTAATGCTAGGTACCAGCCTGTTAGTTTACCTGAGTTCAAACTTAGGTCAGGTTCTCTAAAATGGAGTCTGAACTTAAAAGATTTGGCCTCTCATCTTCAGTTTTAACACACTAGTTACTTTAAGCAAAATACACTGTGCAACAGAGAATTAAATACTTGAAAAAATAATTAGGAAAGGGGTTGTGGATGTGGCTCGGTCAAGTACGCACACAGCCCTCCTTGGTTTAACCCTCAGCTAGTACCGAATAAATCAGATGCGGTAGTTTACGGCTACAATCTCGGTATTCATGATAAGGAGACAGGAAAAACAGGAGTTTAGGATCATCCTCAGCTACATAGCAAATTTAAGGCCATCCTGAGCTACTGAAGACTGTGCCTTAAAAACAGACAGACAAACCAACATAATAGATACAGGTGGCCGTGATGATCTGCACTTCAGAAAAATTGTTTTTCAGTTCTTTGTGAATTTTATATCATGCACCCCACTCCTCTCCAAATCACCTAAACCTGCCCTCTGTCTGCCCTTGCAACCTCCTCACCAACAGAGGGAAAAAAACCCAAACAACCCATTGTGGAAGCTTTAGTGTCATATTGTGTCCCAAAGTACACCCTTTGTCCACATGTCTTTGCCTGCAAATGTTCATTGAAATGACTCGTTGGTCTGGTAGAGGCCTCTGGCTTCTGCTCCTCTATCAACACTGGAACCCCACTGGGACTCCTCTAGGATATCCTGTTGTTGCCCTGTGTCATGGAGGTCCTGTAGTTTTGAATCTGTAGGGCCAGCCCCTTCATGCCCACCTGCTGTTCATTGAAGTACAGGTAGATGTTGGGGTGGGACAATTCAGAGCCCTGCCTCTGCACCTGAGAGGTATCCAAGCTGGTAGTTCCATTGGCTCTCCTGCTTCCACACCCTCGGGGATGGCTCAACAGGAAAATCCATAACCAAGGCCGTTCTACCCTGCTGCCCAGGCAAGGTGCAGGTCCTGCTGTAGCAGGTGAAGGGCAGAGACAGCTCTCCTGCTCTCATGACCCTGTTGGGGTCAAGTTTCCTATTCAACACCGGTGATGAAGGTCAAAAGGTGGAAAGGGGAATCTCTTGCTCCCCTATACCACCATAGAACAGACAAGAGGCGGGGCCAATTCTCCCATTCTTACACCCCCGGGGCCAGCTCACTCACAAGCCCCACATCTAGGGTCATCTCTACTGTGCTGCCCAGGTGAGGTCCAGGGCTTGTTCTCCCAAGTGCTGCAGCAGGTGAGGAGCTAGGCCAGCTCTCTCACTCATTCTGATAACCTGAGACATCTCTCCTGCCTGCCATAGGTGGCAAACGGAGAGAGGGAGGTGGCTTCCTCTACCATGTCAACACAGGGCACACAAGGGATGGGGCCAGCGCTCACACCCTTGGGGCTGGCACATTCCTGCCCTCACCACCAGGGCCAGCTCTCCTGTTTTCATGATCCTAGGGCCATGTCTCCTACCTGTAAGTAAAGAGGGAGGAGGGAGGAGGAGGGTATCTCTTTCTCAGCCACACTACTGCACAGGAGACAAGTGGTAGGGCCAGCTCTCCCATACTTGTGTCCTTGAGGCTGCTCATGCCCAACCCCAGCAATGGAATGGGGTCAGCACTCCTGTTCTCAAGTCTCCAAGGCCAGCTCTCCCACAATGCTCAGGGATCAGGGCAGTTCTGCACAGCCTTCAGTCAAGCAGCAGCACAGACCAGGAAGGACCAATTGGCTTTTGGTGGTAACAGATACCTGCTGCTACAGGGCCATGGACCAAGACTGGTGGCTATCTCAGACTAGTTCCAGGTCTGGGCTCCCTGGCATTGGACTGGTGCCAGGCTAGGCTTTGTTTTAGGGTTAGGTTACTACTAATCTTTCAGATGTTCAAGGGTCTGAACACTGAGTGTACACATAGCCTCTCTCCTCTCTGCCACCTACTGACACACATGTGACACAGCAGCCACACCTGCAATGCCCCTTGGGTAGGGATGAGATGCACTTTTTGTTGTTGTTGTTTGTTTCTTTGTTTTGTTTTTCGAGACAGGGTTTCTCTGTATAGCCCTGGCTGTCCTGGAACTCACTCTTTAGACCAGACTGGCCTTGAACTCAGAAATCCACCTGCCTCTGCCTCCCAAGTGCTGGGATTAAAGGTGTGTGCCACCACTGCCCAGCTGAGATGCACTTTTAACCCTAGTATTTGGAAGACTGAAGCAGGATATATGTGAGTTTGGGGCCAGCCTGGGCTACATAGTGAGCTCATGACTAGCCAGAGATACAAAGTGAAACAATGTTTAAAAAAATAAATAATGAAAAAAAGGAATCATAGGACAGGCTCTGAGGTGTCTCTAGAAATGGTTCCTAGCACATCACAGACCTAGACTCTAGGGGCGTCTCTGGCTCACACCCAGTCAAACTTAAGAACAACCCCTCAGGCCCTGGTTATATTTTGAAATAACAGTCTTCACGTAACTCTCCAAATTCCTTCCCTGCACTTCCCATCTGAGTCTGCCCCAGAATGCCCAGCCCTCACCTTCTTCCCAGAAATGGGACACAGGGAAGCAGAAAGACCTCTATACAGCGATGGTCCAGGGGAACGAGCAAGATATAGTTGGCTCGTCCAGCTTCTGTTGCCATTGTCATCACCAGATCCCAAGTGATGCTACTTCAGGGCTCCATCCCAGTGGGATGCTGGCACACTTAGGGTAAGCGCTTGCCCTTCACCTGGCTCAGTCTATGTGGGAGGGCTTTGCTCTGTGTGTGTGTGTGTGTGTGTGTGTGTGTGTGTGTGTGTGTGTGTGTGTGATAGGACGTAGAGGAGGATGTTAGGTGTTCTGCTCTGTCACTCACTCTCCATTCTGTATTTTGAGACAGTCTGTAGTTGAACCTGGAGCTAGGAGGCCCCAGGGAATCTTCTCGCCTGTGCCCACACAAAGCTGGGTATGGGTAGCCACCCCTAGCTTTTGTATATGGGATTTGAACTCAGGTCCTCATGCTTGCATAGCAAGTGTTCTTACCCACTGAGCCATGTCTCCTGTCTCCCCCTTTTGGGGGATGGGCAATGTCTCACTCTATAACAGCCCAGGTTAGCTTGAAACTCACTCTGTAGCTTAGGCTGGCTGAAGACTTTGGTGGTCCTCCTACCTTAGCCTTCTAAGTGTTGGGATTGCAGGTGTGAGCTACCCTACATAGCCGAGACACTAATGTTTTTAAAATGATCTATGCTGTGTAGGTGGAATAAGTTTCCAGATGGAATATCATGATTTAATAAACCAACATTTATTTTCTCATATTTGTGCTTTATGTTACAATAAACTATTTTTTTAGGTCAAAAGTAAAAAAGTACATGTAGAGATGTCACTCAATAGCATGCGTATAAGAGGCACAGCATTCAACCCCTAGGTCCACAAGGAGAGAGACAGAGAGAAACAGAGAAAGAAGGAGAGGGCCAGGCCGGGCAGTGGTGGCACACGCCTTTAATCCCAGCACTTGGGAGGCAGAGGCAGGCAGATTTCTGAGTTCGAGGCCAGCCTGGTCTACAGAGTGAGTTCCAGGACAGCCAGGGCTACACAGAGAAACCCTGTCTCGAAAAAAAAAAAAAAAAGAAAGAGAGGCAGACAGACAGACAGACAGACAGACACACACACAGAGAGAGAGAGAGAGAGAGAGAGAGAGAGAGGAACAAAGATGAAAGGCTTTAACAGTAGCATCAAAAAAAGAGTAAAATGGGGTTAGTGGGTTTTCACAATGGTGGGATAAAGGTGCTTGCCACCAAGACTGACAACCTGAGTTCAATTCTCAGGACCTACACAGAGGAAAGAAGAACTGACTCCAGCAAATTGTCTTCTGACCTTCATGTGCACTCAAGGGCAGATAAGCCCATGGGTCTTTCTCTCATGAGCACACACACACACACACACACACACACACACACAGAGGGAGAGGAAAGAGAGAGAGAGAGAGAGAGAGAGAGAGAGAGAGAGAGAGAGAGAGAGAGAGAGAGAGAGAAGCATGCCTCAGAGAGGAGGACAACAACAAACAGAAGAGTACTGGGCCCTGGGGGGAGTGTGGGACAAGACACCATCTCCCACTCTTTCCCTCACAGCCACTCAGTTCTGGAAGGAAGGACCGCCATGTAGAACCTGAGGGGCTTGCTCACCATGTGTATTCCACAGGCTCTGTGCTTTAGAGTTTTCCGGGCACATGGATAGTTTCAGTTTTCAAGTTGATATGACTCTGGACAGTTGCCAAAGAGAAAGATAACGCTTTAAAACAAATGTGCTGTCACTGGAAGAAAGGAAAAGGCTCTTCAGCCCGAGGGACACTTTGAGAAGCTCACTCAGTCTCCAGGTGATCTCCTGTTTCTGTGCTAATAAGACCCTAATGATTGAGGGCAGCAAAGCAACTCGATGTGCCACGAGTTCAAGGGCTACAGGTGACCACTGAGGATAGTGGGTGGAACTTCCAGGGAATCTCTTATTTGTTTTCCTGATAAGAAAATAACAGGCTCAACTGGATTATGGTTTTATCTTTTGTCCTTCCTCCACTTCCTGCCTGGAGGCCCTACAGCTGTCATTTGAGCCTGAGAAAGAGGGTCATATGTTCGAGGTGGTAGAACAGGAGAGACAGAAGCCTGAGTGCTTAAAGAGCTCCTTCTGGGATGCAGCTTCTAGACTTCCTGACATACTCGGGGGCAGGAAAGCTCTTGGTTGTGAAGCCTATGTGGAGTTGTTTCTGTGATCTGCAGCTCAATGACCTCTGAGAAGACCAAGTGCTTCTAGCTGGGAAACAGCGCCTGAAAGCAGAGAGGTCTATGAAGACTAAAAACTCAGCTAGTAATTGGGGGCTTCCCTCTGTCAAGGCATCCAAGAGCCAATTGTGAGGAATCCTTGCTCCTGCCCAGGAGCAGAAATGGCATAGTAGGGAACAATGGGAAGTGAATGTAGATGATTATAGGGGCCAAGGAGATGGCTCAGTGGGTAAGTGCTTGCCACACAAGCTCCAGGACCTGAGCTTGACCTCCAGCTCCCCTGTAAAATGTCCAGCCCAGTGACACGTGCTTGTGATATCAGTGCTGCAGAGGCAAAGGCAAGAGCAAAGCTGGGGCTCACAGGCCACATAACATAACTTACTTGGAGAACTGAAGGCCTTTTGAGAGACTGTCTCAGGACATGTGGATCTCTTGTAAGGAACACATCTGCTGTACCCACACGTGTACATACTCACGCAAACATGTACACATCACACACACACACACACACACACACAGAGAGAGAGAGAGAGAGAGAGAGAGAATGATTTGCAGGCTTCCCACTAATCCCCACATGTCCCAACAGCAGCCAGCATCACTCTGGGGGCTAAGTATTTAAACACACAGGCCTTTAGGGACCATTTCAGGAATGTACTGTAGCAAGGACCAAACTTGGATGCCCTAAAGAGTTCACATTTTGAAAGATTCAGGTCATCATGGAGTGTTTGTCAGAACCAAGACAGTTTCCTATGTCCTGAAGGTTGGCTGTAATGGAGCAGAGGCCAACATAGACAGAGGAGCAGAGTGGCCGGCAGCTCACCGTGTCCCTGGCCTCCCCTAACCGACATACACCCACATCTTAGCTCATTTACATCAATACCTGATTCCTGCAGGCACTGCCACCAGTGCTCTATGCAGCAATGTTGGATCTGTAGGCAAATAGTTGAGTTTCAGCCAGGAACAAGGCAAACTACATCCCGAAAGGCAACTTTACTTTCTAAAAAAATTCCTTCATCATTTCCGAATACCACTTTTATATATTCTTCTTAAACATTTTCATATCTATTTTAAGCAGAATGGTTAAACATTTCACACCAGCATTGCCGGAATAGTGACTAAGAGACAGTAATCTTTTGAAGTTTGAATGTGACTTAACCTCATAAGCTTATGTGTTTGAACATTTGGTCCCCAGCTGACAGTGTGGTCTGGGACATTGTCACTGGAGAAAGACTTTGGGGGGTTAATATCCTGGTGCACTTCCTGTTTTCTCTCTGTTTCCTAAGTGCAGATGAAATGTGATCAGCCTGCTTCCTGCCTCTGCCTCCATGCCTTTCCTGACTGTTGCTGGGTCTTCCTGTCACGATTTTCTGCAATTCAATTCAAAGCCAAATAAACCCTTTCTACAGTTCTTCTTGTCTGGGTATTCAATCACAGCAGCACAAAAGTAACGAATACACAACTTAGGTGTCTGTCTACTGGAGGTGTGGTTAAGTCAGCCTCAAGATCTCTAAGACAGAGTACTATGCAGCCATAAAACAAATATGTTAGTTGTAACAACACCATTTAGCAGCTGGGGTGACCGCTCAATGGGAAAAGAGCTTGCAGTGCGAGCACAAGTACCTGGGGTCAGAGCCCCAGGACTCATGGGAAAAGCTGTTTTTAAACCAGCATTGTGGGTCAGAGACAGGAGGATATCTGGGACTAGCTGGCTGGCAAGTCTAGATCAGTTTGTTCTGTGTTAAGTGATGGGCCCTGTCTTTAAAAATAAAAGGAGAGTGATTGAGGAATCCTGTACATCTACCTCTGGCCTACACATGCACACATCAAGAATGCAGATCGACACATACATATAAAGAACCACACACCTGTGCATGTGGCGCGTGCGCGCGCGCGCGCACACACACACACACACACACACAGACTTGAATAATGAGACTTTGAAAAAGCTCTCATGTAGAATAAATGAGAACAGTCAGTTGTAAGATAGTATACAATGAGATCTTGTGATTTGTGTTTACAATTTGGGTTACACATAGGTGCAGGCACATGGGTGGATAGAAAAGGCTGAGGCTGACACCGTGGTCAGCTCTCACCAGCACCCTTGATGAGATTGGGCCAGGATAACGGACAGCACACAAGAAAGACTGTTTTTGTTGGTATCCCCCCCAACCCCAATGAACATGTGTTTATTATTTAGGCTGTTGAAATCGAATTAATAAGACCCACCAATCCTGCAGTGTGCATCCTCTTGTTTTGGGGATGAAGATGGTGAATGTGGAGAAAGGAACTCCCAGATTACATCGCCTCTGTGAGCCTCATTAAACTACCATGCTTATTCACAGAGTCCACGCCTCTGAGATTTCCTGGAATGGTCCCAATCTCATCTGCTTTACGTTCCCACAAATACTCTCAGCCAGACACAGCATTCTGATTTTAAGCATGGAAAAGGCAGACACTATAGACCTCATACAAATGTCTGTTTCTAAGCAACTGCGTATCAAGGATATATCAAATTCACTAAAAAGATACTCTGGAAGCCTCTGTGTCCCAGAGCTCCACAATGCAGCACCACTGACTAATATAAATTCTTGTGGTTCAGAGCATGAGGGAAATTCATTCAAGAATTTTGTCTCAGTTTCAAAGGGCATAACGACAGTACTGTTGAAAATAACCCACTGGGGTGTAGCGCCAAGGTGCCAGCCTGCGGGGCTGCATGTCATGTTTCTCCAGAGGTTGCGTGTAGAACTTCAGCCACTGCCAGTAGCCTTCCCCTCTAGACACATGCCTGGCTCTTTGTGGAGTAGCCCAGGTAGGGGTTAGCAGCAGGACTCAGACCTTTGAATCTCCTGAGACAAAATGGGACTTGAGTTCTGGACACACAAGAAGAGAACTCCTCACAGCATCGTCCTGCCTGGTGAGGACAAGCCCTGCTGGTGGGCAACCTGATCCAGTGGAGGAGTTCAATAAAGAATGGGGGCCTGGATTTTTATCATGTTGAGGGAAATAATACAAATGAGATGCCGCTGAGCATACAGTAAAATAGCAATTTCAAAACTACAGTAGCATGCTTGTAATCCCAGAATATGGGAAGCAGAGGCAGGAGGATTGCCTCACAGACTGGGGAGAATGTAAAATGGTACAGCCGCTATGGAAATAGTATGTGGTTTGTTTGTTTGTTTGTTTGTTTAAAAGAAAACTCAAACATAGAATTATATATGACCCAGCAATTCTATGTCTGGTGAGATCGCCAAAAGTTTTAAAAGCAGAGATTCAAAACAGATAATTGTGCCTTCGTACTCACAGCAATAGAGAAGAGTCGAGGCAGTGCAAGTGTCTCCGGGCTGATGACTGCATCAAGAAAATGTGGCATGAATCCCTAACAGAATTTAAAAAAAGAATGAAGTCAGGTGGAGGTCATCCTTGCCTGGCATGTGCAAAGTTCTGTTGTCAGTCCTTAGCAACCTTCCTGGTAAAGGATGAACTATCACAGGGCTAACCTTGAATACATTATTATAAGTAAAAGCAGCCGACCAAAACAGTGCTTGTTTCCCCATTTATATGAAGATCAGAGTTGTTAATTCATGGAGGGAAGTGGAGCGCTTTGGGGGCCGATTCTAGGAATTTGGCCGGAATTGGACTTAGGGCTAGGACAATGAAGTAGGTTCAAGGTAAATACAGCCGAGGAATGGATTGTATTCCTTGCATCTTGGTCATCCTGATAACTCCTAAACAAGGTGACCCCGGCGACTTTGTTATTGCCTTGTTTGATTACTTTGCTTATGCTTTGTTTGTTCCTTGACCATTTTGTTTATGCCTTAGGATTGATCATATCATTTGTATGTACCTAGAATAATATAAAAGCAGACTGGAAAAAACTAAACCCACTTCAGCTTCAGAACTGGCTGGGGTCATGTTATAGTGTTGTCTAATTGTCTTTTTCTTTTCAATCCTCCCTCCCTCCCTGGAGAACCCATTGACTGACTGAGCTGGCTTGGTCAAGGGAATATGTACAGGAACACTTACAGGAGGGCCGGAGATATCACAGTGATAGAAAGTAAGGGCGGCGTCTACAGGGACTGTGTGGAGACCAGAAAGCATGCGCGAAGGGGAACAAAGTTAGGAAAGTATTGATAACATTGATATATATACAATGATACAAACGTATCGAAAGGAGGTTAAACTGATACATTGTATAGACATTTTACTATTATAGAAAAGGAATAGACTGGGTGCAGAGAAAGCTGTAGGGGTACCAAGGAGAAGTGGAGAATGCAAAAACAGAGAATGACCCAATAAGACTCTAGGATTTCATTTGCTTTGGTTCATGCTTCCACTCTCTCTAAAGGAGGAATGAAGCTTTAAAGTGAGTATTAATTGGGTCTGATGCCTCTTAGACTAAATGTCCTCATAAATCTGGGGAAAGGAAAAGCTAAGGATACCTTTGCATGTGTCAAGGATGGCTTTTCCTTCCTAATTTGATGGCTGCCAGAAGGGTGGGAATACACCTTCCACATCACAGGGTATGAGTTGTGCTCTTTCCCTGATTAAAATTAGCGGTTCTATTCTACTTTCGGTTCTCCCCCTTGTTTAGGGACACTGTATGTTAAATCCATGTTCTTGTGTTAATGCAAAGGTGAAATTGCATATGGCAGCCATATCCTCTGCATAGGGACCAGAAGACTGGTTAGTTCAAGGAGCTGAGCAGAAAAGCCTGGGACGGCTGTGTGGAAGGTGATTGAAGAAGCTTGTGGAAGTGTGGGAGTGGATTTGAAATTGTTACTAGTATCTCTGTCTGGACTGTTTCCAGGTTCTTGGCATCTTGTTCATAGAGTTGAAGAAGTGCACAGAGATAGTCCAGTAGCAAGAAGTTTTATTCAAAGGCCAAGGTCCAGGTTAGATGTACTGGAAGGGAAGAGTAAGTCCTGAGTGAGGTTTACTTGGGTCCTAGCATACCTCTGGGGCTTCTTGTTATGAGTCCTTAAAAGGAGGGTTGTTTGTAGGGGTGGAGTTAGGTGGTTTTTTTTTTTTTCGACAGGTTTTTATTATGTAAGCCTTTGTTCACCATGCATGTCCCATCCCATGATGCATCTGATTTTAATCATTTGCATGCCTAATAGGCATAAGATACTAAACAAGGCTTTTTCTCTAAATATTTGCTTACTGGACCCTGGTTGCTTTACTATGTAGGTACCCCAACCCAATCCAGACTGGATCGGTACTGCCTTTAGCACTAGGAAATGCTCTGAGATGTGTTTGTCCATGAAAGGGGAGTAACTCAGAGGGTGCTGGGAAGCCTTTAGGGCAGAGTGGCCAGTAACTTGTTTAGAGAGTGGTTACATGCAGCTCCACCCAGGTGGAAGTCCTGGGTTGTCAGATACTTTGTTGGGAAAGGGGAATGTGTGTGTAGGTCAAGCCAGTGGAATCCTGGGTTGTTAAGCTAGAGCGCACATGTGAGGGGATGAGTGTAGACAACTGGAAACTCTCACCCAGAACTCCTTACGTGGACCATCAGCATCGGTCAGACGAGAAGACGAGATGTTGGACAGGAAGGAATTTATCCCAGTTGCTGCAGTGACTTAGGAGTAGCATTGGAGCCGGATGCACACTTCCCAGGCCTGGGCCATGACACTTAGTGCCTAGGGTCACAGCCACCTTACTGGCTCTCACTGGAACACAACACTGAATTTCCAGAGGCAGAAGTTTGTACCTAAACCCGGTATTACAGGTTCAGCGAATGTGACTATAACTCTAAGGCCACCTCATGGTTTCCTCTGGTGTTCCAGCCCTGAGTGCAGGTGGGAGCTAATGCCTGCTTCCAGCCAGTAGAACATAATCAAAGAGGTGGTCTGCCATTGCTATCATTCTGTTATATCATGTGGCAATGGTGACAAGATCTTGTGACGTAATTAAGGTCCCTAAGCAGTTGACTTTGAAAGAGCAAAACCAGAAAGGAGACCGAAGGGAGGGGAGAGGCAAACACCGTGGGTGAGTGGTGCATTCCTATAATCCCAACACTTGGTGGTGGAGACAGGAGGACCAGAAATTCAGGGACAGCCTTCGCTACATTGTGAGTTTCAGGTTAGCATGGGCTACATGAGACTTTGCTTCAAAAGAAAAAGTTAGCAAAATCTGGGAGGAAAAGTATTGTGTAAAATTTCAAACACATTCAAAACTAGAAACAAAGTTATCTACCACATGTATCAACAGACAGACAAGCTTATCCCCTCCATCCCATAATGTTTAGCTCATCTGTATGTCTTTACACAGACCATTTGGGTCATTTTTGCCAAATTCCACCCATTGTCCTGCTTATCCCCTTGTAATTCTGTGATTTGTGAAATTTTTTTTTTTGGCTCCTTCTAATCATAAAAACACAATATAGAAAAGGAACACAGCCAAGGTCATGACCCAAGTTGTGAAAGCATGAACTTCTGCTCCCTGAAGACATGCAATCAGAAGATCCCAGACGGCCAGGTGACAGTATATAAGGGAGAAAACTCAGATACAGGAGTCAATGAATCCCTTCCTACACTCAGTGCTGGAACTTTCCATTTTCTGCCATCCACCAACCCACACTCCTACCTTCAAACACACACACACACACACACACACACACAGACAGACAGACACACATAGACAGACACACACACACACACACAGAGACACATCCATTCCTTTGCCAACTCATCCATCCATCCTTCTCATTCACTTACCTATTTCTCTACCCACTCATCAATTCATCTATGCATCTACCCATTTATCCATCTACCACCTACCCATTTACCCATTCATTTATCCATTTATCTATCCATCCACTCACTTACCCATCATCCACTCACCCATCCATACATTCATCTATTTGCCCCTCCTTCCCGCTCCCTCCCCCTGCCTTCCATTCACCCATCCATAGACTCATCCCTTTATCCACCCATCTACCCTATCCACCTATCTATTCACCCACTGATCATCCGTCTATCTTTACCCTTGGACATGCACCAGCCATTACTTAGATACCATGACCAAGGAACTGAATCAGGTACTGGGGACACTGAGGCTGAATGAGACTCAGCCTTAGTCATCAGGGTGAATCAAGTCAGTGCAGAGATGAACAGGGAGGTAAAAGATGCTAGTGCCGGGCTTCCTGTTTGGCTGTATAACTCACAGGTGTGAGAGCAAAAAGGAGCTCACCACGTGGGTCCTGGGTCATTTCAGAGGAAATGACTCCTGAGATGTCTATTGCAAAATTCATAGGACTCAGCCAGGCAGGAAAGAGAAGAAGAGCGGTGGGTATAGACTCGAAGGCACAGGGAGAAGCAGAGGAACTGCAGGTACGAAGCCTGGAGTCTCTGGAGAGGAGAGTCAGTGAGAGGAGCAGAGAGTATCTAGATGGCCAGTGCAGAGGGTGGGAAGGGCCGGATTGCTTTTGACCTTGGAGGCCCCCAGGCACTGCTATTCCAAGGCCCCACTGCCACATCCTACCATACACATTAAAATTCACCCACTTTGCATATTAAATGAGTTATCTATAGCTATCTAACAGCAGAGGCCAGCTGCAAGACAGTTGACATGATGTTACCTTTTGTAGACATTTAATTATACAACAATTTCAACTTGGCAACCTCATTTGAAGCTTTTTTTGGGAAATGTGGGTGTGTACAGAGAGACTGTAGAAAACAAATCTGACAGCTCTGCTTGCAAAGCCTGGTTGATAATGGAGAGTGGGTCACAGGAGGAAGTGAGCCCCCACCCAGGGCCATCTAAGTGCCTTCCCAGAGGGCTTTGGGTGCATTGCAGAGAAATGCTTTAAGGATTTAAAACAGAGGATGGGGTGGAAAGCCCAGGTAGGAGAAGGAGAAGTCTAGAAATGGGAAGTCGGGAAGAACATCAACCTAGGACTTCAGATGCAAAGTTGGGAAGGATAGTCTACCCTGGGGCCCCGGAAGGGGCATTTGCAGACTTTCTTTTTTTTGTTTCTTTTTTTATACTTTATTTACTTTTCAATGTTTCCCCTTTTCTAGGTCTCCTCTTTGGAAACCACCTATCCCCTCCCTGTCCCCCCTCTATGAGGGAATTCCACCTCCCACCCACCCGCCCACCCACTCCCATATTCCCCCCTTGACATTGCCCTTTACTGGGGCCTCTAACACCCTCAGGCCCAAGGGCGTCTCCTCCCACTGATGGCCAACAAGGCCCTCCTCTGCCACATATGTGGTCCGAACCATAGGTCCCTCACTGTGTATTCTTTGGTTAGTGGTCCAGCCTCCAGGAGGACCGGGAGTTGGGGTGGGGGGTGTGTGTGTCAGGCCAGTTGACACTGTTGCTCCCTCCATGGGGCTGCAATTTGCAGACTTTCTATGGCTCCTCCAGGCCTGGTTGGAGTCAGTTCCCAGAACCCAGAATAGGCTTGAGCCTTTGGTGGAGCAAGAAAAGAAGCCTCCTTCCTCCAGAGGGCGTCACAGGACAGCTTTTCCCAAAGGAAGGCAGCATAGACAGCAACTGCCAGGGCAGGCTTTGGCTGGCTGAAACAATTACTGAGCTGGGCAGGAAGTCAGCACCTATGGCGCTCCGTGAATAGAGACAGACTGGAAGGAGCCTGGTTATGGGAGAAGGATTCTGGCTTTCTAGGCTAGCTGAGGCCAAGGTCCACAGAAGAAACAAACAAACAAACAACCCAGACCAAACCAAACATAACAAAACCTCCAAGGCATGTGAAAAATTCAGGGGCTTCCAACCTCAGTGTGCAGTTGGGAGGCCCTCTAGTCAGGCCCCCTCATCTTACCCAAGAGAAAACTGAGACCAAGGAGTAAGGGAGCTTGTGTGGGGGCTTCCGAGCATGTTGGAGGCAGGCTAGGACCGGAGGGTAGCCCCGTCTAGGCTCTCACCTCCTTCAGTTAGGTATGTAGCTGTATCACATCATGCTGCTCAGAGACAAGGCAGATAAGAGCAAATGTCAGGTATCTGCCACACACTAGGTTCTGTGCTAACCACCTGATTCTTATTGACCTTCATCCACATGAAGGGATGACGCATCCCTGAAGACTGTATCATGTTACCCCTGTTCCCCCCACCCCCAAGAAAACCTATCCACTGCAGGCTGAAGCTATGCTTGCCTTAAAAGTCATACAGATGTGGCACAGCCAGACAAACTCTCAAAGGGTCTCCCATACCAGCCCTAGGGCTCGATTGTAATTCTCAGGAGGAGATAACAATGCCAAATTATTTTCTAAGAATAGCTAATTTTTGTCCAGTGAAGTAGGTTTTCAGTGCTGTCGAATGGATTCATATACTATTTGTATTTTCAGTAGGGATGCTCCCTGTAGTTGATCTTCAGCCAGGAAATTAAATTAACCAGGACACTTCTAGCCCTGAGCGCTCTGGCTGGGTGGTTAATGGAGACTTCACAATGCCAGCTATGCGATTTAGGAGTACATCACAGAGTAATTGCCCTCAGGAGGGACCTAAATCTTCAAAAACAATCTCTAATCCTCACATTTGGGCAGGAAGGGCCCTTAGACATCAACGTTTAGGGAACCCTGGGCCTCTGAGAGAGACAGCCACCTCTCTAAGCTCACGGGACAGACGGAACTCAGGGCAAGACCACTTCTAGTCATGGTGTAAGCCCTTCACTCCAAAGTTCAGTTGGAGATTGGCAAAATGGAAGACTGCTCGGGTGGAGTTCATGTCCTCTCCACTCCCCACAACCCAGAACCGTGGTGTCTAGACCACACATTTTGGCTTCATGGTAGACTGTGCTTGACGCAGTCACTCCAAGAGGAGCTTTTCTTTCTTTCTTTCTTTTTTTTTTTTTTTTTTTGGTTTTTCGAGACAGGGTTTCTTTGTGTAGCCCTGGCTGTCCTGGAACTCACTCTGTAGACCAGGCTGGCCTCAAACTCAGAAGGAGCTTTTCAATATCCATTCAGCAAATGTTTACTGTGGGGACCAAGAGGAACCCAGCTAACAGGAAATTTAAAGTCTTGCTCTCAGGGGGCTTATAGCGTAAGGCTGGGGGAGGAACACATAGAGAGTTGCCACCTGCTATGCTGACCTTGACTGGATGATATGAGGGAAGAGGGAAGGAGCTGGGTATGTGAACTTTGTGATTTGAATAGCAAGGAAGAAGGAACTTGTGCTGTACTGAAAGCATTCTAGATAGAAGATCAAGTTCAAGCTGGGCAGTGGTGGCGCACGCCTTTAATCTCAGCACTTGGGAGGCAGAGGCAGGTGGATTTCTGAGTTCAAGGCCAGTCTGGTCTACAGAATGAGTTCCAGGACAGCCAGGGCTACACAGAGAAACCCTGTCTCGAAAAACCAAAAACCAAAAACCAAAAAAAAAAAAAAAAAAGAAGAAGAAGAAGAAGTTCAAAGGCCCTGGGGCCAGTCACAAGCTTTTTGGGAGAACTGAGAACTCTAAGGCTTTCTATAGAAATGCAGGTGCCATTTTCAATGTTCAGAGTGTACATTGTAAAAAGAAAACAAGGAAATGAGTAAAATTAACTTATGTTTTCTTAACACAGAACACAAACCTAATAAAACAGCATTACTGAATAGTCTCTAATCCTTTTTATGTATTAGGGAAACAGAGACAGGAGGATGGTGAGTTCAAAGCCAACCCGGACAACATAATGAGACCATGTCTTAATATATCTAATTAAGAAAAAAAAAAACCCAAAAAAACGGGGTTGTAGTCAAATGCTTGCCTACCACTCATGAGCCTTGAGTTCCATATACCTGGTACCAAAACCAACCAAACTAACAATTTACGCCCCCTCCTCACCTATGTTATATCTTCAACACAAGGTCAGATTAGAAGCACATGTCAAGTCCTCATTAACCATGGATGGCTAGTGCCTAGTAATAGTAGACCAGAGTGGGTGTGATTGCCAGGGATTGGAAGAAAGGGTTCTAGATTTGGAACCTCTCAGGGCTGTATCTTCAAATCCTATTTGGGCTCTCTGCCTGAGGGTCGAGGCACACAGAGGGGAAAGCCACATGCTGACTTCCTCAGAGGCCTCTTGGTCGCTTCCCAGGACCTGTTCTGAGGAGGCCTGCTTGTGCACACGTGGGAAAGCTGCATGCTGGCCCTGGGCCTGGAGCCACCTTCCGCGCCCACTCGGCCAGGTCTCATTCCAGAAGCGGCGTCCGCCCAGGTGAGGTGAGGCCTCTCTTCCAGCCGTTCAGCCCCGCCCCTTGGACACGGTTTTGGTTTTCGGGTGCAGACAGGTCTGCATTCCTCTGAAGAGGCCCGCTGGGCCCCATCAAAGCCAGCGACAGAGCCACATCAGTCACCCATGATACCAGCCTGCAGTTCCAGCGAGCACCACGAGGGGCGCAGGCAGGCCAGGCCATGCTGGCTCAGATGCCTCTGTGGGCCTTCTCCTGGAGCCCTGGGGGCTCTGCTCCCATCACTGCCTTCCTTTCACCATCACTCAATCCATCTGGTCAGTGCTGTCAGCGGTTGCCTGGATGCCCATAGTTTTCTTGAACAACTGATAAGATGATGGGGGAGGATCCCAGCTGTAAGCCAGACGCAGGAAAAAAAAAAAAAAAAAAAATAGAGTCGCTTTGGGAGCCCTCTGCTTGGGGAGCCCTCTGCTTGGGATGAAGATTCGTGGAGAAGTCGGTGAATCCAAAGTCTGTACATTCCGAGACTGGAGCCAGGAACAAAAAAGATTCCACTGTTCGGATGTTTTCACCCCTGAGGCTGAAATAACAGCGGAGGCCTGACTACCCACGTGGTGTCTGTGGCCAGAATAGGACCCACATAATAATGGCTTAGATCAGGGAAGGGCCTTTCCCATTCCATGATGCAATATTGTCATGACAGCAAAAACAAGACTCCGCCAGCTGAAGGAGGTATACAATGGCGCCTTGCCTCTGCCCTGCCCACACTTCTGTGCCTTCCAGTAGCATTCCCTAAACATGTGTGGAATTGCAGGACTACAGAAAAGTGCCAGAGTCTAGAAGGACCTGCATCTGGCTGTTCCCTGGGGGACTAATGGGCCAGGCGGGTTCGTTCTTCCTTAGCCACCCTTCAGCAACAGAGGGCTATGTGGGTGGGCTATCTTGTAGAGACATAATCACACTCACCTTTCTGTAACGTTCCTAAGCTGTGATCACACTTTTGCAAACAAGCTTACCTTAAACAGCCCTAACAAGATGGCCCGGATCAGCTAACCAGGAACGCAGGGTATGATAGACAGAAATCTACAAAGCGGTTCTGTGAGCAAGCTCACTTTTGATTTTGTGACAGAAATAATCATGGATTTGGGGGGAGAGGAGTCCAAAGCTGTAAGGCCAGATACAAACAACCGTACCTATCTGGAAAGATTGCAGTTATACAGAAGGATGTGAACTCGTTCAGTCAAAGCTGAGGTAAGGAGGAGCGTCTCTTCTCAGCATAGGTAAGGTGGAGCCAGGAGGTTCACGACATATATCATGTCCAAGGCTAGCCTTGGGTACATAAGCCCATCTCTCAGAAAACAGGGCTAGGCATATAGTTTAGTGATAGAGCACATGTCTAGCATGCCAGAGGCCCTAGGTTCAATTCCCAACACAGAAAGAAGGAAGAAAGGAAGGAGAGGAAAGGAAGAATTAAAAACAGGTCTAGGATCAGCAGAAGGTAGATTTCAAACACACAAATCAAAAGAGGCAGTCTGGGAGGGGCCTGACTGGGAAGGTAGGGTGGGGGTGAAGGAAGAGCCACCTCTTGTCAAGTGTTTTTGGGCATCCTGTGGACCACAGACTCTGCAAAAAAGCACACTCATGTCCTGTGAGCCTGTTTGGCTCTGGCAGTAGCCCTCAAAGTTCTGAATCCACAGTCTCTATATTTCACATTCCTGAAAACTCTGGAAGAACAAGAATGCTTTTGTAACTTGCTTGGTGATAAGGGTTGGACTGGAGGAACATGAATCTATCTGCTTTTATCTCTGCCAGTATGAATATTCATGCTCGATGCAAAAAAAGCAGTAAGGTGCTTGATATTTGGGGTGCTGCTCTGGACTTCAGTGGGAATGCTTTATTATATATAGTATGTGTTGCCTTTCAGACACCTGAGACTTTCAGAATTCTGGGATGCGTCTGGATTTGTGAGCTTTAAGAAAGAGACTGTAGACTCACATTCTTCTATTTTTTTTTTTTTTCTAATGGCTTTTCAAGACAGAGTATCTCCATATAATAGCCTTGACTGTCCTGGGACTCACTCTGCAGACCATGCTGGCCCTGAACTCAGAGAGATCCACCTGCCTCTGCCTCTTGAGTGCTGGGATTAAAGGCGTGCGCCACCACGCACAGCTATGTTATTCTTACTTGAAAGGAGGAAGGTAGGATCTGAAAAGAGAAATAACAAATACTGTGTCACAGAGGGGCAGGCAGCAGATCAAAGACTGGAGCCCTGATCTTGTTCCAAACAAGGGACAGTGATTTTACAAGGCCCAACACAGGATGAACCTGAATAATAACCTGGTGGAGAGAAGGCTGCATGGGTTGTTTATAAGCCATAGATACAAAGGGAAGATAAACACACACCGAGCCAGAAGGCAAAGGGACTTCTGTACTCCCACAAGATGTGGGCACCTCCAGAGCACCGGCACCTGGACCCTGGGCAGTAACAGATGTTTCAACACACTGACTCCGAGATCTGAAACATAAGCCCCACAGCTCATTAGCAACTAGCTTTGATTTTTTGCTTGTTTCTTCTGCAATGTAGAGATGATATCATTTTCTAGATATGGTGCGTTTGAAAGCAGTTAGTGCATGGATCCTAGTAAGGCTGAAATCAATGTTTGCTGTGATTATCCCACTAGTCTTCCTCCTGCCATCCATGGGAGACACAACACAGAGCCCTCAATGATGCTTGAAACCACCATAGCACAGAAGCCTTTATAGACAGGAGTCATTTCTATGTCTCCTGGTGCCAGTGCTGCGCAGAGCCAGTGTTCAGGAAGATCCATTGTTGTGAGTGAGAAAGAGCAGGACAGGTGTCCCACGTGGGGAGTGTGTACAAGGACGGAAATGAGCAGCCCGTGCAACAAGTGTTCAGAGTAGGAAGCATGCAGGCTCCTGGGTTGCTGGTTAACAAAAGACTCTGGTGCCAAGGCAAGACATTTGGACTTGATCCTGGACCAGAAGCACAGCCAAAGGAGCTTCTTATAGAGGGAAAAAGGCCAACGGATTGGCAGTTCAGCAGACTCCCTTTGGAGGGCTGGTGGAATGGGAAGGGGAAAATGAAGCTGGCCCAACAACTAGCCTGTCAGACGCCACTGCACTGATCTCATTGCTACACAGAAGCCCTGAGGTAAGAAGCAGGCAGCATCACAGGCAAGTAGTGGTTTATACAGAAAGATTATGGACAGGCTCTCAGGAGGTGGGAAGACAAGCAGTAAGCCCCAGCTGAAGCACCAGGTGTGCATACAGACAGCCTGAGATCAGGTGTTGCCAATGAAGCCCAGAGAAGGTCAGTAGGCTAAGGTTAGGACAGAGGCTGATCAGAGAATGGGGGGGTGGGGGCTCTTCTCTTCATACCACACCATATCTGTGCAGTGTGTGCGCGAGCTTGTGCGTGTGTGCCTGCCATGGGTGAGCGGCGTGGATGTTTGGTATGCCTGGGATCGGCCTAGGATGGGTGTTGGACACTGTTATACCTTTCCCCAAGCCTCTACACACCACCGAAGATATAAGGGTCCCCTTGGCAACAGTTCTAGCAACAAAGAGAGTCACGGAGGGAAGACTGCCAGGTTACCAGTTCTACCTCTGGGAGACAGATCAGCCTCCTGGGGAGAAAGATGCCACTCTGAGTACCAGCTCCTTGGAATACATTTGAGTAATTCTCACACACTTACAGGGCATGGAGAGAAAGTGGGAAACCAGCATTGCCAGAGAGCCAGGAACAGTAAAAGCACAGGTAGGACCTAGGAACGGGGGGGGGGGGGGGGCTGTCCAGGAACGAGAGAGGGAGAAGGATGATGGCAGGAAGGACCATGGACTTGAAGTCAGAGAAGCTGGGGTCAAGAGTTTCATCAGCCATTTGCTGCTCGGTGACTTGGGACAAATGTCCCTTCTTTGGGAGACAGTTTCTAAAACGGATTGGATAATCCCTAAGCTCTCTTCCAGCCTTGACGTTCTATGCTTTTCCTTTTAGAGGTACTCGGGTGCAACGTTCCCAGGGAGATGTCCAAGCTTTCAAAGGGCAAGCTTTTGTATGCTCTCCGGCGTTTGTGTTGTGCTCCAGCCAATGTTGTCTACGTTCATGTCCAGGGGATTTTTCTATGATGTCTGCGTTTTCTAATTTCTCCAGATTTCCTTGTTTGTATAGGTTGACTGTTGCAGAAATGAGGCTCTGTTGTTTTAGGCAAATAAGGAGTCCCATGCCAACAGGAATATCCTGTTGACAGGGGCCTCTTCTCACAAGGCACCAGCTGTTTGAAAACATTTGTGTATTGCCCCATCAGAATGGGTCTTCTGATAGGCAGCTGTTTTTTTTTTTTTCTTTCTCTCTTATCGATATTAATTTCTTGAAGGTAATCTTTGGAAAGTAAATATTGAAGGTGATTATCATGCTAGCTTTTTTTTTCTTCCCCCTGTGTTAGTTCTCTGGAGCTGATAGGACAAATATTTACAGGGTGCTTCAAACAGAAGGGATGCTGGAGGCTTGGTCAAGGTGCCAGGAGAGTTGGTTCCCACTAAAGCATGAGGGAGCCTGTCATGCGCCTCCCCAGCTATATTTTTACTGGTGAATTTTGCTCTTCTTTGGCTTATAGAAGACACCCTTCATCTTTGTACGGCACTCTGTCTATCTGTACTCTAATTTCTTTATTACACACACCCACACCAGTCAAGGGGTTAGGGAGATGAATCAGTGGGTAAGGTGCATACAGTGAAGGCGTGAGGACCAGGGTTTGGATCCCCTTATAAAAGCTGATCACAGTGACGTGTATCTATAACACCAACACTGGGCCATGGAAACTGGAGAATTTTGAGGGTTTGTTAGCTAGCCAGTCTATCCCAAACCAGGGTCAATGAGAGACCCTATCTCCAAAGGAAAAACAAAATAACAACAACAAAAAGGTGACAAGTGATTAAAGAAGTCACATAATATTGACTTCTGGTCTCCATACATGAATGCACCTGGATGCACACACAACAGACATATGTACACACAAGTACACACAAGTACACACAAGTACACACATACGCAATAGCAGCCAAGCTACAGTAGCTCACCCTTGTGATCCTAGCACTTGGTTGGTGGAGACAGGAAGATCCTTGGCTACATAAAGAGTTTGAAGCCAGCCTGGGCTAGGTGGAATCCTGTCTCAAAAACCAAAACCAAACAGCCAAACAACTAAACCACTGGGTGAGGAGCCACTGTGCCCCAGTATAACCTCATTTGACTTAACTGATCACATCTTCAACTCTTCCACCAAAAAAGACCATAACACCATAAATACTCTAATTAGGACAAATTCAAAATGAACTTGTTGGGAAGAGCACATAATATAATGCCTTTGTTTGTCAAGTTTTCTATGCAACGCTGTCCCTGTGCTCCAAGTATGGGTGTGGGTTGTTTATGGTGACCCAGTCCTTTATGGAGTTTATTCTTAATTTATGCATGCTTCCTGTCATGAGATGAGATGTTATGAGCAGCTTCCCCTGCCCCTGCCTCCAAGGTGGGGCCACTGGGGGAAAAGATGGCAGAGTGACTGAGCTAGGTAGTCTAAGAGGCCTGGATTGACCCCAAGATGGGTAAGATGTGAGTTTGCCTTTAATAGTCAAGCTCAAAGGAGGCTGAAGCCTTCCCAGAGTTTTGAGCAAAGAAGACAGCTAGTTAGATAGAGCTAGATTATTGGTCAAGAGCCTTCTTGAGCAAGCCCCCTGAAGCAGACAACAGTGACTGATCAGAGGATGGGCTGGGGGGTATCACCTTTCTCTCCTTGTGTGAAGGCATTCAGGGGACACCTAGAAACTGTGATTTCATTCATTCGTTTTATAAATCATTGTTGGGTGCCCACAGGGCCAAATGTATTTTGCTCACAAAAGGAATAAACCCATGAAACACAGGTGTGGGGCCTATACCTGTAGTTCCAGCATTTGGGAGATGGAAGGAAGTTCTGGAGTTCAAGGGCAGTCTCAGAGTTCTTGGGGGAGAGAAAAAGAGAGGGAGAGAGGGAGAGAGGGAGAGAAGGAGAGAGGGAGAGGGAGGGAGAGAGGGAGAGGGAGGGAGAGAGAGAGAGAGAGAGAGAGAGAGAGAGAGAGAGAGAGAGAGAGAGAGACCCAGGGGATTCAGAACTGGCGTTAGGCCAAGCCACAGACTTCCTTCCAACTCTGAGGAGAGTGACTGTAATGTGTCAGGTGACTGCTCTGAAACCCACCCCATGTTCTCACAGTTAAGCTCCCCCCCCCACTCCCTTCCCATTGGCTGAGGAACACACCAAGGCAGTTATTTTACCAGGACTCAGAGCCTCTGAGGTTAGCTGTATTGACTTGAGAATCACATTCCCCAAACTGTCCGAAGCTTCTTCGCTTCTTTCTTGGTCTCCTTTACTCAAGCCAGACTTGCATATTCCCGAGTCTATCTTTCTTATTGTTAAATTTTATTTATTATTATTGGTGGTGGTGGTGGTGTCATGGGCGTGTGCGTGTGTGTGTGTGTGTGTGTGTGTGTGTGTGTGTGTGTGTGTGTGTGTATGCTTGTGTGTATGTGCTATAGTATGTGTATAGAAGACAACATTAGGAGTCAGTTCTCTCCTTCCACCTTCTTGAAGCAGAGACTCTCTTATTGTTTCTGCCAAGCTGGGACTCCAGGGTAGCTGACCTGCAAGCTTCTAGGAGATTCTCCTGTCTCCACCTTGCATCTTGCCTTAGGAATACAAGGATTACAGATTCTTGCCACTTCATGTGGCTGTTTCACGTGGGTTCCAGGGATTGAATGTGGGTTATCGGGTGTGTGTGGCAAGTGATCTGCTGAGTCACCTTGATGGCCTCTTTGACACTTTCTAGATAACTTCGACTCCTTTTCAATCCCGGTGTCTCCTCCTGGTTCTTTCAGCCCTTTCTGGTTTGCTCTCACACGTGTTGTTAGTCACAGCATCCTTTTGTGGTTAGTTCTGTGTTAGCACCGACGTCCCAGGGGAGCTGGACTGGTAGAAGGAGTCACGGAGACTTAGTGCTTCCAAACCACAGCAGAAGCCGGATGAAAATGTCTGTTGTTTCAGCTACAGAGGAGTGCAAGGCAGAAAGAACACTTGAGCTCAACAGTCCGAGAACAGTTTGGGCAGCACAGTGAAGGTCCGTTGAAAAAAAAAACAAACCCACAAAAAACAAAACAAAACAAAACAAAACAAAAATAGAAAAACAAACAAAAACCAAAAAAAAAAAATTAAACAGACACACATATTGTAGCAATAAAACTCTTTCCTCCTGGAATGTGGTAAAACTAGAATTGGGAATTTACAGTTACTATGGCAGAATGTCTTGAACGTTGGGTGGAGTGACAGAATTAGAGATTCTCCAGGCTAAGGAACACCTCTGGTGGCATTCTCGTCTATTCCTGCCTACACCCCTCTAGGAGCAAGGAGTACCGTCCTTTTCCTCAGCCATCTACTGGAACTGTCTCATTAGCTCTTCTTGGTACACTCCTCAAACCTCCATCCCCAGTCGTTGGTCTTTTTCTTCAGGCTACGTCAAACAGCTCGCTCTGTTCTCCTGGCCCTTCTCCGTGTGCATGCTGATATCCACTCTTGCCTAGCTTGTGTTGAAAGACTATCATTTACCAGTAGCCAAGATGTCACTTGAACCCACATAGGGAGCTCCTTTACAACTCTCTTGAGACCCACCTATGAGCATACACAAGCCATACACCATTCTTATTAAACAATGCTCGAGGGAGGAGGAGTATGGGATGCCCATATAAAAATGCCAGAACAGCTCAGGATGGGAGTTTATGCTTAGAAAGATTCAAATAGTCTAAAGCAGGGGTTCGCAACCTTCCCAAGGCTGTGACCCTTTAATATATTTCTCATGTTGTGATGATCCCTAACCATAAAATTATTTCGTTGCTACTTTATAACTATAATTTTGCTACTGCTATGAATTGTAAAATAAACATCTGATGTGCAGGATATCTCATATGTGATTTTTGCGATCCTTAAGTTGAGAACTACTGGTCTAAAGGCTTCTGTTTGCCATTTGACCAGGTTAAAACCTAATCTTTCCACTCTCAAGATGCCCTCAACACCTCATGCCAAGGAATTTTACAGTTCACCAGACAGCGGGAGTAGACAGGAATCCATGCCCCGGCTTGGCTTATTCATATACTGTGTTTTAGATAATAGAAAGACAGGAGTATCAGCTCCTGGCAATAAGATTTATGTTAAACAAAGCATTTTCACCAAACAAATGCATCCTTTGCCCACACTCTACCACCAAGGCAGTAATGCCATAGACACCCATCCTTTTCATCCAGAAATTTCTCTTCGTAGAAACAAAATACACACCCAGGCACAAGGTATGGGTATCTGGCTAAGGCAGGCAGACAATCAACATGGACATACACAACATGTACGTTCTGATTTTAGCATTTTCTTTTTGTCCTCTCATTTTCAAACTTAGATTAAAACAACAGCGTACAAAAGCAAACAAACAAACAACAAACAAAACTCAGAGGCTTGAGCGTGTCAAGAACCAGGTTGATCAAGGCCAACTGGACCATATGCCTTTGGTGCTTGGTGCCTCAGTTTCTTTGTCTGTAAGTTGATGTTTTAAGGGGTGACTGTGTTGAGGAGATAGACAGCTCAGTTGGTAAGTGCTTGTCACTCAAGGATGAGGCTCTGAATTTGATCCCCCAGACCTCATGTTAACAACAGCAGGCATAGGAAGATGTGGTTAATGGCTCGATGGTGGCATGGCTGGTGCAGAGTAGCTAACCACTTTCTGACAGGATGTGACATCTGCTCCAAGGGGGGATTTCATGCCTGGTTACTGTTATCCTGCTCATGGCTGGGGAGGTCATGGCCCTAGGATAGAAGCTGTGGTTATCTTGCTGAAAGACCATTCTATCAAAGTGCCTTGTAAATATTTATGCTTAAACGGGACGGCTCTCAACCTTGGTCAGAGAAGCTTCGTTTCACTGTGGACAGCAGTCAGTGCAGAGACTCATAACTGGTTGACGTGGCAAGAATAAGAGATGAATACTCAGCCTTAATGGGACATCTTTATCAATACCTCCCCTCCCCCACCAAGGCATGGGGAACATTGTGGAAGAGGAGGAAGAAAGAATATAAGAGCAGGAAGGGGGGAGGGGTGCTGTAAAATGCTGTTATGTGGCTATGACACGGCCATTGTGCTCAAGAACTCTGCACAGAATCTATGGTGACCCTCAGAGAATCTATGGCAACTGGCATAGAATCTATGGCGGCCCACACAAAATGAAGCCAGCCCAAATTCTGGCATTGATGGGGGAAGGTGCTTTCTAGTTCCCACCCGTTATGAGACGCTACTGGCAATTGACTGAATGGAGGGAGAATTATTCTCTTTCAAGGATGTTCCCATTGGGAAGTTGCCCCTCCTCCAGTGGGTCAGCTCGTACACATGCACACACAAACAGCACTTATTAGACTTAGTGGATTATCAAAAAAGAGAGAAAAACAAGACATGAAGTTGTCAGTGTAATGCTGGAGGAGAAAGATGGAGCGGTGGAGAAGGGAAGTGGGCCATGGATATTATTATAGTTCACTGAATACATGTAAAAACTTCTCAGGAATAAAGACAAATATAACACTTTTAAATGCTGCATTTATTTTTAGTTTATGTGTTTACAGGTATTTTACCCGCATATATGTCTGTGCACCACATTCATGCAATGCCCACAGAGGTCAGAAGAAGGAGTTGGATCTTCTAAGAACTGCAGTTACTGACAGTTGTTATCTACCGTGTGGGTGCTAAGATTCAAACCCAGGACCTCTGAAAGAGTAGTCAGTACTCTGATCCACAGAGCCATCTCTCAGGCCCCAATAATAATTAAAACAAAACAAAACAAAACAAAACAAAAAACAAAACATAAGCCGGGTAGTGGTGGTGTATGCCTTTAATCCCAGCACTTGGGAGGCAGAGGCAGGCAGATTTCTGAGTTGAGGCCAGCCTGGTCTACAGAGTGAGTTCCAGGACAGCCAGGGCTACACAGAGAAACCCTGTCTCAAAAAAACAAAAACAAACAAACAAACAACCCCCCAAAAAACAAAAAAAACCAAAACACAAAAACAAAACATGTTTGGTGGCATGTAATTATTATCTCAGCACTGGGGAGGTAGAGGCAGGTTGCTTTCTGGGGACTGCTGGGCAGCCATTCTAGCTTAATTGGTGATCCCCAGGTCCCTGTGTGACTTTGTCTCACAGAACAAGATATATGACCCCTGAAGAATGACACTGAAGGTTCACCTCTGGCCTCCACTATATATATATACATACATACATACACACACAAGCACCTGCATGCCCATGAATACTCACACACACACAGAATAATTCCTGCGCACAGGTGTGCATATCCTAATACTAGGAATCGCTGCAGGTCTTCCGTGTACAGCCTGTGTTAAGTCGTCATTACCCATTGCGCCAGGTAATCTTCCCTCATGGGATGATGCCCTCCCAAGGCTCACTACTCCAATCTTGATATGACGTTGCATTTTATTAGTTTCAGAATGTTGTAGAGAAGACCAGCTTGGCCTCAGCAAACATTCAGGAAGTTAGGTCATTTCCACTCTGTTTTAATGCTGGGGATCTAGAATCAGAGATGAAGAACTCGAAAATCACAAAACCAGGAGGCGACCAAAGTAGCACTTCCCTGCATCTGTCCTCTGCAAACGAAAGGCCCAAAGGTACAGAAGAACTGGTGACTCGGTAGGGAGGTGAGACTTTGAGTCTGGCTTTCACGAAGAAGAAGAGAAGTGAAAAGCACAAGTCAGAGATCAAAGCTCTGGATGGTAGCACACGCAAGGCCAGATGGCACAGAGAGGTGCCTTGGTGGGGACTGTGGAGCAAGGCTGGGAGTATTCTGCACCAGGTATGTCACAGGCAACAATGAATGGCAAACCAACAACATGCCTCCCTACCTTAGAAGTCAGCTAACATGTACTTACATGAAGTCTGAGGGACACAAGAATACTCAGGGAAGCTCTGCAGTCAGTGACACGGCCCTGGAGATTAAGTGCAATGTCCAGAGACAAGCAAAGAAATGACAGTTCTGTTCTGTTCACACAATAGTGTCATCTACAGAGGTGGTATGAATGGATTAAAGATACATGCAAAGATGTGGAGTTAATGCGTAAGAAGTCTATGGGATACATATAGTATCTTCCAGCCTTACAAAAGAAAGATTGTGAGGTCAAGGTCAGCTTGGACTAGACAGTGAATCCCTGACAGGAAAAGGACAAGGAGAGAAATAAAGAGACACTACCATGAACAATAATGTGGAAAAACCTGGAAGACTTAGATTTAGTGAAGTAAACCAGATACAGAAAAGCAAATCCATTTACTCAGAGCACCGAAAAGAGCCAACTTCATAAAAAGCACAGAATAGAATGGTGGCTGCTGGGGTGGGGGAGGGAGGAGTTGTCACTTGGTATGTGTAAAGTTTCACCTGCATGAGATAAATCCTTGTTAAAGAGCTTCTGTGTGCCAGAAAGCCTATGGGCAGCGGTGTGGGATTGTGCACCTTAAAGTGTGTTACAGCCGGGGTTTGGTGTTCGAGCTTCATAACTTGAGTTCGATTTCCAAAAAATATGTTAAGGCTTGGTCTGGTGGAGAGCACAACCATAGTTCTAGCACCCAGGAGGCTGAGGCAGGGGGATCATAAATTTGAGGCCATCTTAAAATACATAGTGAAATCTTGGCTAAACACACACACACACACACACACACACACACACACACACACACAGAGAGAGAGAGAGAGAGAGAGAGAGAGAGAGAGAGAGAGAGAGAGAGAGAGAGAGAGAGAGATATTAAATAAGTTGTACCATGGGGCATTTCCCTATGTCCAAATTCATCAATATGGATACACTAAATATGTAAAACTTTTAACCATTTTGTAAGAGTTCAAAAATAAGAAATACTATCATTTTAGAAATCATAAACAATGTTAGAAACATGGATCAGAAGACTCAGGATGGTGACCAGGGTAGGGTCTCTAACAGTTGATACAGGGTGAATTAGGGAAGGCTCACCAAGGTGGCTGCCACTATATGTATGCATTCAAATATACATAGTTTGTATATCCTTCTGCACTCCTTATCTGAGTGGGGGCTTGACTGTTCAGCTAGGCTAGCTGGTAGGTAGTCACAGGGATCTTTCTGTTTCTGCCTCTCCAGCATTGGGATTGCAAGAGCATATGACCACACTAAGCCTTTTCACATGGCCGCTGCTGGGGATTGAAAGCAGGTCCTGATGTTATTGACAGCTATCTCTCCAACTCTTTCTTTGTATTTTTTATCAGCTTTGACCACTGTGCAGAGCATAGTGCTCCCCACTGGGAATGAGGCTGAGAAGACAGATAGCTCCACTTGAGAAGGGAGCTCATGATGTGGCCAATCCAATGGCTCCTCCAACTTGTCGGCCTTCTAAAAAACCTCCTGGAATAAAGACATGATATTCTTCACGTGAATTGTGTATAAGATAATACACAGTCCTAGTTCAATAGTTTCATCTGTAAACAGCCTACATCTCATATGTCTTGTGTGAGCTTGTCTCCCCAGGGATCAGTAGCTGCCTCAGGCTTTTATATCATCAAATGTGTCACTGATTGCTGGTCTTCAGTGCTTTACATACAATAGTTTATCCACAAGTGGGCTGTTCCTGTTCAAATGGATGCCTGTGACATCTTGTGTTGCTAGGGCCTAGCCCAGGGGAGCTACTCATGGTAGTGCTGTATAATATCTCCAAACAAGAAACCCTTCCTGGATTTGGACCCTGTATATATCTCTTCTCAAGCTTTACTCTCTTAAACCCAGGGCCCAACACCCACTCTGGGCTGCTCTTGTGCATCATCTCTCAGAGCATCTCGGATAGGCCCCAAAGACACATTCTCCAGTCAGGGCGTGTGTGTGTACGTGTGCACGTATGTGTGGAGGCATAACATGCAATCTGGTTATTCTGGTTACACTGCATCGCACTGGAAACCCCAGAGCACCAGGCTGTCCTCATTTAGTTTAAAAACAACAGTCTCTTCCACTCCTTCAGAAGCATTTAATGCCTTCCAAAGAGCTTCCACAGCCACTCACATGGTGAAACTGCCGGCTGCCCTGAGAACTTGGCACCTCTCCCCCTCCTTGCTCTTATAGGTGGGGAAACCAAGAAGCAGGTCACCACACTGATCTGACCAAACTCAAACTAGATTCAGGTCTTCCAGGCCAAAAGACAGAGACTTGTTGGCACTTAGCAGTAGGTTCATGCACAGGGCTGAGCGGGGCTTGGTGCCTCTCCAGGGGGAGGGAAGAGACGAAGCAGAAAGGCTCTCATGTCCTGGCCTGCTGTAGAGACTTGATGTTGGTCAGAAGCATATGCCCCAGGATGGGTAGAACTGGAAATTAGATTTGATTGTGAAAAGTTCTGCCTTGTCTCTCCTTTGGACAATGATAGCTGCTCAGATCCCTACCCTAGCTATCTTCCTGCTGGGCAGTTTCACTTCAGGGGTTAGTTAGCTCTATGTCCTGCCTCCAGAAACTTACTGAGAAGACTTTTGGTCTAGCCTGGACTAGAAGTGTGTATGTGGTGGAGGGGTGAGGTGAAAGCAGCTTTGGGAGCAAGGAATGTCTGAGCTGGACCTTCAAGTGGACATTAGCTGGGCAAAGGGTCCAGTGAATGAGGGGACAGAGGCCAACAGGAGGAATGGCATGGAGCCAGTCGGAGAGTAAGCAATGATACATTTCACGTGTGTGCACACCACCTCCACAATTTCATTACATATGACTACCACCCACAGGACATTTACATAATATTTTATTGGACTGTTTTTTTTTTCTAAAGGCAAATGCATTCTCCCCACCCCCACCCCATCCCCAATTTGGAAAGTAGGTCATTTCATTGTACTCTGATTTCAAAGGTGAAGGTACCAAAGTGACGAGGTCGATGACAATGTTGTATGAACAGTGTGATCTTTGGCAGGCTTCTATGTGTCCCACATGTCAGGTTCATCGTCTAGGGAAGATACTGTACTTGGTGGGCAGGCCCACTGGGGACAAGAGAGGCTATCATCAATTCAGGTTATTTCTAAAACTACCTTTGATAGTCAGCAAAAGCATCTACCTTACGTCTACCTCAGCATGATTTTAAAGACCCCTAGACCTTTTTCATTATACAAACGCTGTCTTTTAAAGGGATAGGATATATCATGGGGTTGCTGCCTACTTGCTTTCTTTCCTCATACAATTTAAATAAGGACCTAAGAATGCAAATGAGAAACGGTCCTCTCTTCTCCCTGTAAGTTCATCTGGTGTATCCAGGGAGCAGGGCGCCACAGATGGGAGCCCGTGAACAAAGGCTTGACTCTGAGGAGGAGGATGGGGCAGGGAGGGGGTGAATGGCTCACAGCCAGAGTAAGGCACAGCCTGTGTGGATGGAAGGTGGACAGGGCCTGAACTTGAAAGGGCTTGCACGCTGGATCCGATGAGCTGGGATCATCTTGGAGATGGAAACAGAAAATCACGGAGTGGCTGTGCTATGAGCCACTTGCAAGGCAAGAGAGATTAAAGATCACTTGGCGCTCAGATTGTCTTTTGGGGATCTTATTTTAGAGGGACCCATGAGGGCAGTGGGGTGGGGCTCAGTGTTTGCCTAGTGTTCATGAAGGATCAGTCTCTAGTACAAATTAAAAATTAAAACAATTTTTAAATTAAAAAAAGTAAGACTGGGAGTGTATCTCAGTTGGGAGAGTACTTGCCTACTATCTACAAAGGATTCAATCTCAGCATCACATAGAAGCAGGTGGCTCCCAGCACTCAGCAGAAACAGAAGGATCAGAGTGTTGAAGTCCATCCTGGACCACACACTCAAAGTGTGAGGCCAGCCATGGCTACATTTTGGGACCATGTCTCAAATTAAAAAAAGAAAAAAAGGTTTAAAATTGAAGAATAAAAGTAACCGTAAATCTTGATTCTCAGAAAACGTTGGGCAAGCAAATCTCCAGCAAAGAGTAGACCTTAGAAAACCATCCTTTTAATAATTATCTTTGGGCAAGTTGAATAACCATTTGCCATCTCTAGTGTTCTGTCTGTAAGTCTGATGGCTTGCCAAGTCACCTGCAGTAGGGCTGGAAGGTCGCAGCCACAAGCCTCTTTGTCCCCTTCCCTCTAGGTCCCCTGACCTCCACTTCAGCCTTGTTGATATTTGCTGCTGGCCTGCTCTTTGCTGCGGTAAGATGCCCTCTGCGATGCTATGATCAATTCGTGAAATGTGCCTCACAGCCTCATATATTTAGCACTTGGTCTGCAGGTGGCAATACTGTTTGGAGGAGGTTGTGCAGCCTTTAGAAGGTGGGGCGTGGCTGGATAGAGGACGTCACTAAGGGACAGACCTTAAGGGCTTATGAACTTGCCTGCTTCTGTCTGAGCTCTCGGCTTCCCAGTACACTGAATTGTGAAGAGTCCTAGCTACATGCGCTTGCCCCATGAACTCTGTCATGATGCTTACTATTGTAACAAGATTCAGAATGATACGGGAGTCAAATCTCTGGGCAAGTCTGTCAGGGAGTTTCAAGATTAGGTTTTTGAGGTGTATGGTACCATTCCATAAGTTGGGGTCATGGATGGGGGTGGGGGGGATAAACCCCAGGGAGTAGAGAGATGGCTCAGCAGTTAAGAGTGTTCCAGAGAAACAGCACACGATTGGAGCTGATACCCTTGTTCTGGCTTCCCTGGGCACTGCACTTGCATGCACTTACCCCTACACAGACACATATGCATACATATAATTAGGTGAAATCTTTATCAGCAACAGCAGCGGCAGCAGTGGCAGCAAGTTCCAGCATTCGCCCATCTGCTTCCTGACTGCAGACCCATGTGACCAGCCACCCTTTACTCCTGTCACCATAATGGTCTGCACCCTCAAACTGGGAGCCACACCAATCTCTCCTTCCTTAAATTGCTTCTGTTGGATAGTTTGTCACTCAATGAGGAAAGTAATGAATATGACTGCGTGCCTTCCCTTCCCTGTCAAAATGGTGTGCCTTCTCAGACCATGAGCCACAGAAGCGTTGCCTCCCTTAAGCTGGTTCTGTCAATATTCTGTCACAGTGATGTGGAGAGTCACCGACCCTAGGAACACCTCCTCTCAGTTATGACAAACACAAACATCTCAGGCACTGCCAAATAAATGTCCCCAGGAGGAAGAGAGGGTGACCCAGTCCTGTCTTTGCAGAGGGAGAGTGGGTTCTGGTAGCCTCAGCAGTTTAGGAACAGAGAACTAACTGCCTGCAGAGAGCCCCATGCTGCCCTCTCCCCCATTTCAGAGAAAAGGAGCAGCCACTGAAGGAGTTCTATCATCGTCTTTGTTAATGCAAGGGTCCCTCATTGGTTCTCTGATACTCATTGACTATTGATTCGTAACTGTATCCAGGGACAAATACCCCACAGAAGGTCACATGCTCCCAGCACTCCTAGGCATGATTTAATGCTTCCTTGCTTGGACCTGTCTTCCCCAAGAACGCAGCCAAGAGGAGGAGAAAAGACCATTGTTTTAGTCATGGAACAACTATGGGAAGATTCAGCATGACTGCCCAGCATGGCGGTCGATTCACACACAGTTTCCATGTACAAGAACCTGGCCAACCTGTTCCTTGACTCATAAAAATAATTATAGTAAAGCACTACTAAGCACCTACTGTGTACCATTGCGCACACTTACCTAATCCTTACAACAATCCATTATCTCTTTTATTACCCAAGGAAATTGAAGCACTGTGAGATTGGACGGCTTTCAAAACACTGTCCAGCCATTAAGGAGAAGGTGGCCTGTCCAGAGTGTAGACAGCAGACATGAGTTCAGGTCTGCCGGGCTCCAGGTCCTTTGTTGGTTTCCTTGTGTCAGATTTGCCTTCCGGGTGGTGGCGTGAGAAAGGTAAGGCTGACCCAGTGCTAGCATCCTGAAGAGCCATAGTCACATACACATAAAACTGGAGAATGCTACCTTTGATGATCTTCACCTTGTAAAATAAAGCCTCGGATACAGAAAACCCCCACACAAATAGCTTTCTTGATTATTGTGAGGATATCTCTGTTAAGAGCTGTTAGACACAGAAGCCTCACCCTAGTCACAGGCCGAGTACTCCTAAAAAAATAACCACCACATCACACTCATTCATTCTTCATTCTTTCTTTTGTTGACAGGGTCTTCATCCCAGACTGGTCTGGAAGTCTGAGTGTTACAAAGGATGACCTTGAACTCCTGATCCTCCTGTCCCCACCCCCACCCCGCCCTACTGAGATTATAGGTGTGTGCCATCACACTGGGTTTAGATCCAATACTTCCTGCATAGCAGGTAAGAACTCTTCCATGTAAGCTACATCTCCAGCTTTCTCCTTTCTCTTCTGTTTATTTTGGAGACAGAGTCTCCTGTATGCCAAGCTGACCTCAAACTTGCTATGTGGCCAAGGAGGATCTTGAACTTCTGATTCTCCTGCCACCCCATTCCCAGGGTTGAGATCAGCAGTATGGGTGGCCATGCCTGGTTTATCCAGGGCTGGTTATCAAACCCAGGGCCATGTGCACACTCTTCCATTTCAGCTTTAGCCCCAGCCCAGAGTCTCCACCCCTTGTATTGAGCATCCAAGTAGGTTTATCTAAACAGAGTAAATTTTATGTTAGAAACTCGATAAACCCCCTAAGTCTGTTTTACCTATAGGTCTCCCCTTCACATTTTTCCATATATTTCTTACTTATTTTAGTTTTAGCTGTATATATCCAAGGTAGATCACATGGTGTTTTGATATGCATTTACACAGGGAAATGATTCTATCATCAGGCAAAATATTTCAAGGTCATCTTCCCTAGTCTCCATTTTTGCATGTGGTAAGAGGAGTTAACATGGACTCTCTTAGAAGAATTCCAGTGTTTCCTACAAATGCCATCAACTCTGACTTCATATTGTACTAGAATTCTTTTTAACTTCAAAATGGTGAGATTTAACCACCCTTAACTTATTTCACTTTTCCCATGAGTACTGTTTTACTTGTGTTTCTATGTATTTGACTTTTCCAGAAAAGAGTCTCTGTGAGATCAAGTGACCTTTGTCTTTTTGTACCTGGCTTATTGCACTTGGCTGGCCTCAAGGTTCAGCCATGCAGCGTTTCCCATGCAGGCCTGTGCCCAAAGAACACAAATTCAGCTCCTCTTGGAGGTGTCTGAGCACCTGGATTCATTGAGCACCCCATAGCTGAGATCTGGAAACAACCTACATGTGTGGTAGTAGACGAATGGATGAAGAAATTATATACAGTCGGAAGTGGTGGTATAAACCTTTATTCCCAGCACTCAAGAGGCAGAGGCAAGTGGATCTCTGTGAGTTTGAGGCCAGCCTAGTTTGCATAGAGAGTTCCAGGCCAGCCAGGAATTATATATAGAGAGACTCTCGCTCAAAAAAACAAAACAAAACAAAATAAAACAAAAAAGAAAGAAAGAAATTAAGAAATTCCATACAGTTCTGATCTCCACATGCACACTTGGCATGCACCCCTTGTCATTAAATAAGTACACTTAATTAAATATATATAAATAAATTACTTCCAGGGTTAGGAAGATAGCTCAGTTGGACAGGTGCTTGCCATGCAAATACAAGGTCGGGGGGGGGGGGGAGAGAGAGAGAGAGAGAGAGAGAGAGAGAGAGAGAGAGAGAGAGAGAGAGAGAGAGAGAGAGAAACACTAACCAAATAAAATATGACAGAATATCAATCCATTTAACGGCCCTGCCATTTGTGGCAGCGTGGATGCATCTGGACGTCTCATCCACACACTTACATGTTTTTAACTTCTGCAGAATGACCTTGGAAAACATCTTGCAAAGAGACCTGTCCTCATTTGTAGACTGACTGCCCTGTTGTGCAGTGCTTTCTCAGATCTGGTTTTGGAGGGGAAAGAAAGCTGTTCAATACAAGAAATTAATTTCCGGGTCGATGCCTTCAGATTTCCCGGCTTGCCTCATCTCCAGTTCTTCCGTTCAACATCGACTCTGTTGGTCAGATAGATGGCTTCATCCCCTCCTCTGTCAGTCTCCCTCACTGCCCATCTCCCCTCTTCTGATAGTGTAGCCGTAGACTGCATCCTCTGTCCTTTTCAGAGTCTGCTTCAGGAAATCAGTTTTTACACTGACTTGAAACATTCCCTGTCTCTTCTTCCTTGCCTTCTGGGCAGCAGCTTAGCCTCTAGAGGACCGGCCCCAGGATGTTAGCCTCAGCATCTATCCCATCATGCACTGGGTCGTGGAGACATCTCACCAGCAGCAGGGGAGTGGTGCCCAGATGGCTCTCTCAGACAGGCCCCTTGTCACTCCAGCCCTGTTGTTGTGTTTGTGTAAAGGGGTGTGTGTGTGTGTGTGTGTGTGTGTGTGTGTGTGTGTCATTTGCGCTTCTGGATTCAGCCCCCCCCCCCCGTTTGTTATATAAAGCTTCTTCCCTTCTTTCAGTATATCTTTATTTAAATGTTTAAAAATTTGCCCGGTGGTGGTGGCACATGTCCTTTTCCCCCCTTTGATGTTTAGAGTCAGGTGTTCTCTGTGTAGCCCTGGCTTCCCTGGAACTTACTCTGTAGACCAGGCTGGCCTTGAACTCAGAGATCTTCCTGCCTCTGCCTCCCCCGAGTGCTGGGATTAAAGGCATGTGCCACCACTCACCGACCTTAAATATAATTCTTTAAAAAAATGGTTAAGAATCAAAACCAAAATAAAGCTATATAAGCTATATGTACATATAAATATATTGTGCTTTATTGGTATTTTAAAAATTGATTTATTCCAAGTAAAATTTTATAAAAACAGAAAGTTAATTGTTTCCAAGAAGGCCTTTAATACAAACTATTCTTGTTTCTATAGGCTTCATGGCTTGAAGTTTGAAAAGCGTCCCCCTTGATAATAGACTTTGATAGCTTTCCTTTGAGAATGGCTACTGTCATCCTCACAGAAATACAGAGGCTCAGAGAATACATGCATACTCTTCAGGCATAAATCCTTGAAAATTTGCTCAAACTCTCTTTTTAAAAAAAGATTTTCCAGACATGGTGCACAGGCCTTTTATCCCAGTATTTGGGAGACAGAGGCAAGTGAATCTCTGTGAGTTCAAGTCCAGCCTAGTCTATATAACAAGGTCCAGCCAGCCAGAGGTACATAGTGAAACCTGGTCTTAAAACAAACAAACAAACAAACAAACAAACAAACAAACAGCAACAATAAAATAAGAAGCAAGAAAGAAAAGAATGTATACATTCTGACTTCCATATGTGGCTCTGTCATTTGGGCTGTATATTTACTTATTTAATATCTGTCATTAAATACATAAATGTAATTAAATATATGTATACACACATATTTAAATTATTTCCAGGATTAGAAAGATGACTCACTATTCAAGTGCTTGTCATACTAGTGTAAGAACCTGAGTTCAATCCCCAGCTGGGTGTGGTGAGATGCACTTATAATCATAGCTCTGGGGAACTGATTAATGAAAGAAAAAAAGAAAAGAAGGAGTTTGCTGCTCACCATGATGTCTGAAGACAGCACTCGAGCATCACTCTCTCCCCGTCTTCACAGCATGCATTTGTAATCCGTGTGGGATATGGGTATAATAGTTCATGTATATAATTAATGAACACCCCTGTGGGCATACCATGCCTGCCTTGCGTACACATACCTTGCTGTTTACAAATGCATGGGCAGCACACAGTATGAATACAGATATGGGCATTTAATGATGAGACGCTAACACTGGCTGAGGAGCAATGGGCCAAAGGAGATGGCTGCATTGAGCAGCAGTCAGGTTATTTTCTGTCCAGCCTGCTTCCTTGACGAGGTCCTAGGCAGTGCTGGAGCCTGTAGGGGAATTCTGTGTACAAACAAATGACAAGGGACACTTGCCACACAGGCCTGATGACCTGAGTTTGAGCCCCAGAAGCTACATAAAAAGCCAGGTGTGGTAGCACACATCGGTGGTCCCGGCACTCCGTAGGTGTTGGCCCTCTTCTTCCATCTTGGTTGAGGTAAGGTCTCTACTGTGTACACCTAACTAACTAGACACCTTTCTGGGTTCTAGGCATTCTTCTGTCCCTATCTCCTGTCAAGCACAGGGGTCACAGCCTCTTGTTGCCATGTCTGGCTTTTATGTGGGTTGTGGGAATCCAAACACAGGTACACACGTTTACATGGCAAGCACTTGACCTGTCAAGCCTTTTCTCTAACCCAAGAAATGGTCTCTCCTTAGCCATCTGGAGAACCTAGGAGACAGAATACTATGGGCTGTATAGCAATGGAATCCTGAGTGCAGAAATGTGATAGAAAGAGGTACAGTTAATAAATACCCGCATTGCCCTTGCCTTCTGCTCCTGTGATTTTGAAATTACACACTGCTAATAAAAGATCTGGGCTTTTCCTTTTAACTGCAGAGGCAGTCTATGCAGTCACGAAGGCCAAAGCTCACAAAGCCAGTTCTGTGGCTGAAACAGACTCCATCTTGATCCTTCTACAGTGATGTTAATATTTTTACAGCGGTTTCTACAACTCCAAACATGATTTATATGCAAGGTCTGATCTCTCTGTCTGTCTGTCTTTGTCTCTGTCTCTCTCCATGTATATGTACTGTGCCCTGGGTAGGCACCCATCTTGGCACATGGGTGGGAGAAGGTGTGGGAGACAGATTCCTATGTTTGGAGACAGATCCCTGAACACTCTGGGTAGGTTGAGGAAGCCATTTAATGAGTGATCTGGAGGTAAATTAAACCAAATCTTACAACCTTTCATGGCTCAAAGGGAAGCCTTTGTGTAAAGCATGCTGAGTGAGTGCCTGGGGTCGGGTCTGCCCAGTCCTCAGCCCTGGCATTTTCTACTGGAAAACTTTCCTCCAGAGCCTTAGCTGTTCACGTCATAGGGTTCATGTCAGCTAAGGAAAAGTTATAAAGGAAGTTTCAGGCTCCTCCTTTTTCATCATTATTTGGAAATAACTCTAAACTTTCAAAAAGTTGAAAAAGTAATGCCAGACATAGCCTATGAGCTTGTGATCCAGCACTTGGGCTGTGCAGGCAGAAGGACCTCAGCTTCCCCAAAATGGCCAGGGAATGTGAGCCAGTTAGTAATAATAGTAATAAAATGGTATTTATAAAATGCTTGCCAAGAGGCAGGCACTGTTGAAATACTCCATACACAACCCATTTCATTCTTACTGGTAGCCTCACTTTTAACAAGATTCATTGTGTTCCCATTTTACAGATGATGAAACAGAGGCTTAGCAGGATTAAGGAACCTGCCTAAAGTTCCACAATAGAAGTAGATTTATGGGCACATGAGTACACTCTTTCTAACCACAGCACTGTATGCCTCTGGGGACAAGTGACTGGAGAAGATGAGGAGGGTTCAGTGTGGCTTCTCAAACATGCCATAAAACTCATATTCACAATAGCTAGATATGAGCTGTGGCGAGAGCTCAGGGGTATAGCATTAGTTTAGTATGTTCAAGGTTTGGTTTGAGCCCCGTTAACACACACACACACACACACACACACACACACACACACACACACACACGAACAGAACAGTCAGGTGTACAGAGGCACTCCCCACCAATTTTTTGTTTTGTCTCTCCTAATTCCAACACATCCAGTTTTCGAGCAAATGAACATACAGTTCACAGTGGGTAAGTGAATTCTGTAAGGTCCTGTGGCTGTCACATGATTGATAGTAGAGCTGTCCTAGTTCCACTGTCTTCCTGCCACCCACCCAAACAAGAATATGGTACGTGATCAATTAGGGAATGTCATACTTAATGTCAATGCTCCAGGTCTTCAAAAAATTAAAGATAGGAATACCTCAAACTTTCTTTCTTTCTTTTTTAAAAAGATTTATTTATTTTATGTATATGACAACACCGATGCTGTCTTTCTTCTCGCTCCGGCCTCTGCTCGCTCCAGCCTCTGCTCGCTCCGGCCCAAAGATTTATTTATTTATTATATGTAAATACACTGTAGCTGTCTTCAGACACACCAGAAGAGGGCATATGATTACAAATGGGTGTGAGCCACCATGTGGTTGCTGGGATTTGAACTCAGAACCTCCGGAAGAGCAACCAGTGTTCTTAACCGCTGAGCCATCTCTCCAGCCCTCAAACTTTCTTTTTCCATTTTTTGGCATATTATTTCATGTAGTCCAGGCTGTCCTAAACTTATAGCTGAGAATGGGCTTAAACTCCTGATTATCCTGCTTTTAGCTCCCAGGTGTTAGAGCTAAAAGGCCCATGTCAGTGTGTTTGGTCAAACTCAGTTCATGGGGCCAGCACTGCTGTGTAACAAATACCAAAGATGTTTCAAAACAGAAAATTATAGACCAATATCCTTAATGAACATTTGCAAAAATCAGGGGGCTGGAGAGATGGCTTGGTGGCTAGGAATGCTTGCTATGCAAACAAGAAAGCCAGCATTTGGATCTTAGCACCAACATATCAGGCAAGCTATTGGGGATGAGGCACAGAGACATGTCCCTGGAACTTGCTGACTTCCAGCCTCCTTGAACATGGGTGTGTGTGGGACCCTCAACAAGGTGTTAGTGAGCCATCCGGCCACAGTAACTTGTGGTCCCAGGACCCTGAAGGCAGAAGCAGGAAGATTGCCCTGTCTCAAAAAGTCAAACTAAAATAAATAGCAAGCCGAATTCAACAGGAATTTAAAAGGACCATACAGTACAATTAAATGGAATGTATCTAAGGATACAATGATGATTTTACACATGAAAACTAAAATTTGTAGTATACTGTGATGGTTAATTTTCATTATCAACTTGGCTGGGTTTAGAATCACCATGGAGTTGAACTTTGGGAGCAGAATATTGGGGCCTGCTGGGAACAGGACTTATAAAAGGCAAATATGTCTGGAAGGCCATGGTGAAAGGAGGGTGTTTTTGCTGGCTCTCAACGAAGTCTTTAAAACCAAAGAGAGCACACAGCTTTTCTTAAAAATGAAGATTTGTCTGAGATGAAACTGAAGTTTACTAGGGCAAGAGAAGTGTATATGAAGAAAACAAAAACAAAAATGAACCAACAACAACAACAACAAAACCAACACAGACAACTCCAGGTGGCAAACCAAACCAAACCAAACCAACCCAGACCAGACCAGACCAGACTAAACCAACCCAACCCAGACTAGACCTGACCAAACAAACCAACCCAACCCAACCCAGACCAGACCAGACCAGACCAAAGCAAACCAAACCAACCCAGACCAGACCAGACCAGACCAGACCAAACAAACCAAACTAAACCAACCCAGACCAGACCAGACCAAAGCAAACCAAACCAACCCAGACCAGACCAAACCAAATCAACCCAACCCAACCCAACCCAGACCAGACCAGACAAGACCAAACCAAAGCAGACCAGACCAGACCAGACCAGACCAAACCAAACCAAACCAAACCAAACCAGATAAGAGTGATCTGGGGCAAGGTAACCTGGGCCCATGGAAACAACAACATGCCATGCAATTAGGAAGCAACCTTCCTACAAAGGCTGTTGGACACAAACAAAAAAAATGCTATATCCTTCCTGGGTTTAAAGTAATAAAAACTAACTAAATAAAAGTTAAAAAAATTAAAAAAAAAAAAAAAGAAAACCTTGTTAGCTGTGCCTGTGAAAAGTTTAGCTGGGAAAGACAGAAGCATTTTAAATGTGGAAGGCCTGGGGTTCTTGACTAACCAGGAACGAGGAAGCAAGATGAGCTTCAGCACTCATCTCTGTTTCTTGACTGGGCATGCAATGTGATTAGGTAACTTCAGTCCCTGCAGTCCCGCCCTTCTGGTGACTATAGACTGCATGTCCTGACTAAAATAAACCTTTCTCCCTTAAGTTGTGTCTTGTCAGGTATTTGGTCATACACTCACAAAACAAAAGGTAGGAAGAATGTGATAACCTCAACCCATACAGAAAATGCATTGGACAACATTGAACACCCCTTTAAGATAGGCAATCTGAACACATGGAACAAAATACAGGCCATATATGATGAGCTCATAACACACTCAATAGGGAAAATTAAAGTATTTCCTTTCCTAATAGAAACAAGAGAAGAATGGTGATTCCAACCCACACTGCTGGTATTCTAGCCAGAGCAATTAGGCAAGAAAAGGAAATGAAAAACACCCAGATCAGAAAGGAAGAAGTGAAATTATATCTGTTTGCAGATAATAGGATATTCTTTTTTTGAGACAACATTATTTGTAGGCCAGCCTGGTTTCGAACTAGCTATGTAGTTCCTGAGTACTGGGGTTGCAGACATGTGCCAGCATGCCAGTTCACACTGGGCTAAAAATTCACCAGAGGATCTTGTGCATACATCCTACCAACTGACCTATAGCTTCAGCTTCAGATGATATGACTTTATGAATGGTAAACACTAGAGATGCTACCAAAAATTCTCTATTGATTCTGATTAAGTGAATTCAATAAACTTAAAAGAAGATAAACACGCAAAAATCAGTTGTTTTCTTAGACAGTGACAATCAACTGTCTTAAAAAAGAAGCTAAGAAAACAATCAATGTAAACACTTGAGAATTAACCATGAGGTGAGATACTTAGACAGTGAGAAGGGCAGAACAAAGAAGGAATTGAGGAGTACAGGTACATACACACACACACACACACACACACACACACACACACACACACACACAGAGACAATGGAAATGCTTGTTATGCTCACTGATTACAAGACTTTATTATTGTCAAAATACTCACATGAGCCTAAGCTTTCCAGCAATTAATTCAGTGCTATCTCTACCAAACCAGAAACCAACTTTTCACTGTTCACCCTAGATAAGACTCTCCACATGGGGGCTGCAGAAGTGGCTCGTGATAGAGAGCATTATCTGCTCTTTCAGAGTACCTAGGTTCTAGCCCAATACCCAGAGGGTGGCTCACAACCATTATAACTCTAGTTCTAAAGGATCTATGCTGTCTTCTGGCATCTGCCGGCACCACATGAAGGTAGTAAACAAACGCACTCACTAGCAAAACACTCGTATACATAAAATACAAATAAATCTTAAAAAAATAAAAAACCAAAAACCTCTACGCCCATACACCAGGAAATGCACACAAGAATCTTCAAAAGTGCTGCTGTAAATTACCAAACAAAGCTGGAAACAAGCATAATATCTGTTAATAAGAAAATCTATGAGTAAGTTCTATTTATTCAGGGGGACATTATTTCAGAGAATAGCAGTGGATTCAGTTGAGTGTGGTGGTTCAGTCTGTAACTCCAGCCATTCAGGAGGCTGAGATGGGAGGAACATGGGACCCCAGGAAGCTGAGGTCAGATGGACAACACGAGACTCCAGAAGCCCAAATTGAAAACTAAAAGTTAGAGGTATGTATCAAAGATAGAACACTTACCGAGTATTCAGAGGGCCTTGAGTTTGACCATCACTACTGCCAATAAATAACCGAATAAAATTTACAAAGGAAGTCCTGCCATTTTCAGCAATATGGAGGATTATGCTGAGCAAACACATACTGAATGATTCTTGTTCTATTTACTATCTAAAATAAGCTCATAAAAGCAGAGAGTGTCTGATGGTTGCCAGAGGCCTGGAGAGGCAAGTGAGCAGTTGTTGCTCTGTGTGTGTATTCAGTTATAAGGCCTAGAGATTTGATGTATAATACAGGGCCTATATTCAACAATACAAAACTGTGCACTTTAAAACTTATTAAGCAGCTAGGCATGGTGGCACACACCTATAAGAATAGCATTTAAGAGGCAGAGGCAGACAGATCTCTGTGAATTCAAGCTAGCCTGATCTACATGGTGAGTCCCAGGATAGCTAAGGGCTATGTAAGGACTTTGTCTAAGCGCGCGCGCGCACACACACACACACACACACACACACACACACACACACACACACACTTTATTAAGCCAGGTATGATGGTGTGCACTGTAATCAGAATGGAGGGCTAGGGGGAAAAGGTCCAGGAATTTAAGGCTAGTCTTGGTTCTATGGGAGTTTGAGACCAACCCGGGCTTCCTGAGAGCCTGACTCGAACAAATTGCCAAGGGGTGAGAGATGTAGCTCAGTTAGTAGAGCGTTTGTTCATAGCGTGTACAAAGCTCTGGGTTTGATTCCAGTGCCTCATAAACGGCCTGGTGGCCTCAACTCTAATCCCCACACTTGAGAGATGGAAGCAGAGTTCAAAGTTCATTCTTGGCTACATTGTGAGTTCCAAGTCAGCTTAGGAAACAGCAGACCATGTCTCAAAACACACACACACACACACACACACACACACACACACACACACACACACACACACACACAGAGGGGAGAGGAAGGGAGGGAGGGAGGAAGGGAAAAAGCTTAATTTTTTCTACTTTTTGGTATCTTCTAGTTTGAAGAGTAGAGCCAAATTGTCCTCCACCCAAGAATGACAAGCCTTTTCTTTTTTAGTTTGACTTCTAAGTATGGCCATCACCTGATAGTAACTTATTTTCGCTTCCTATGAGTCAGAGAGGAAAAAGCCCTGTCTCCAAGCCGCCAGGACAACTTTCAAACAAATGGCCCATAATGAGTAGTTTTGGTAAAGTAACAGCTGTTGCTTACCTTGTTATAATATGTGAAAGCTCTCTAATTTGCTCAGTGCTCCATATTAATAAAGCACATGTCCTATCATTTCTAAAGAGTCATGAAGAATGCTTGCTCAGACAGACAGTGAGCCACCCCACACTAGAGCCTGGGAGAGCAGAAGCGCTGTGTAGCATCGTGGAGATGAAGCAGGGTGTAAGTGATGACTCCGGGCTCTGAGCAACAGCACTGTGTCCAAAACCTCATGTCCTTGCGGGGTTCATCCAGAGAATGACTAAGTGGATAAGATATTCATGGAAATACTTTGTTGACTACTAAGGACAGGGGAAATATCAGACATTTTTAACGGGATGCTTTGTGTCTTTTTGTTTCTTTGCATTTTCTATTTGAAGAATGCTAGTGTGTGTGTGTGTGTGTGTGTGTGTGTGTGTGTGTGCATGTGTGCACACATGTGTGTGTACCCTTCCAGTTTATTTAGTTATTTTTATTTTTTGATACTTTATTTACATTTCAAACGTTTCCCCCTTTCCAGGTCTCCCCTTTGGAAACCTCCTATTCCATCCCCCTCCCCTGCCTCTATGAGGGTATTCCCCCACCCACCCACCCACTCCCGTCTTCCCACCTTGGCATTCCCCTATACTGGGACATCTAACACTCTCAGACCCAAGGGCCTCTCCTTCCACTGATGGCCAACAAGGCCCTCCTCTGCCAAATATGTGGCCAGCACCATGGGCCCCTCCATATACATTCTTTGGTTGGTGGTCCAGTCTCTGGGAGCACCGGGAGGACCTGACAAGTTGACACTGTTGATCCCTCCCCATGGGGCTGCAAATTCCCTCAGTTCCTTCAGTCCCTTCTCCAACTCCTCCATCTGGGACCCCACGCGCAGTCCAACAGTTGCTGTGAATTGAATCTTGGGTATTCCCCAAGTGAGTGAGTACAAACCGTGTTTGTTCTTTTGTGACTGAGTTACCTCGCTCAGGATGATATTTTCAAGTTCCATCCATTTGCCTTCGAATTTCATGAAGTCACTGTTTTTAATAGCTGAGTAGTACTCCATTGTGTAAATGTACCACATTTCTGTATCCATTCCTCTGCAGAGGGACATCTTGGTTGTTTCCAGCTTCTGGTTATTATAAATATGGCTGCTATGAACATAGTGGAGCATGTGTCTTTATTACGTGTTGGAGCATCTTCTGGGCATATGCCCAGGAGTGGTGATAGCTGGGTCCTCAGGTAGTATTATGGCCACTTTTCTGAGGGTCCGCCAAACTGATTTCCAGAGTGGTTGTACCAGCTTGCAATCCCACCAACAGTGGAGGAGTGTTCCTCTTTTTCCACATCCTTGCCAGGATCTGCTGTCACCCGAGTTTTTGATCTTAGCCATTCTGACTGGTGTGAGGTGGAATCTCAGGGTTGTTTTGATTTGTGTTTCCCTGATGACTAGGGATGCTGAACACTTGACATGCAAGCCTCTGTTGTTCAAAGGTGGGGGAACCAGGACAGCTGGCCTTTGAGCTTCTGGAGATACTCTCCCCCCCCCCCCCCAGCTTTGTAGAGGAGCCCTGAGATTTCAGATGAGTCCTGGTGGGAAGTTCTGGAGGTGCAGGCTCTGACTCTCCCCACCAGGAGCTGTCTCCCCCGTCTCCACAAGAGCTAGAGTGGTCGTGGGGACTTCCTTTCCCTCGAACCTTATCACAATCCGCAAAAAGTACCATATTTGGATTTTTGCTTCACTAAAAAGGAATATTATTACATCAGTGCTTATATACTTCCTATTTAATCTTTTTTGCCTTTATTTATTTTTTTTTAATTTATTTGTGACAGAGTCTTGGCCACACAGCCCAGGCTGGCCTCTAACTTTCAATCCTCCTGCCTCAACCTCCTGAGTGTTGGGATAACAAGCATGGGCTACCATACTCAGTAGGAGTAATTGCAAACAACACTGCACCGATGTCCTTCTCACCACAATCCCCCACTTCTCTACAAAGGGCACAGAAACCCAAAAACAAAACAGAAAGGAAAAAAAGCAAACCCTAACAGAGTAGCCTGGTGAGGTTAGCACCTCACCTGCCTGCACCTTACATGCCTGCAGTCCCGGAATTTGGGAAGAGGGGGTGGGGCGCAGGAGTTGAAGGCCAGTCCAGGGTATGCAAGACCCATTCAGAAAACAAGCAAAGAAGCAAAACCTCATAACAGATTTCCATGGTGACTCGTTTCAGTTCATGATGACTGTTGAGTTAGATGCCCCAGAACAGGACTGAAAGAGAACAAGTCCAGGAAGAGCCACCACTCCCTCTCTAGGCAAAGTGCCAACCTTTAGCAAGAGCGCACAAGTGTCAGGCCCTTTGATAAAGCCAAGGACTGGGAAGGTTGTGAAGGGAAGCTCTCCCCAATCCACCAAATCTTCACACTGCTCAGTCCCAGCAGGAGCTACTAACTCACCCTGAAAGATGTGGGTGCTGTACCGGGTCCAGGGAAGCTACAGGATAAAGACCTCAGGGAATTGGTAGCACTGACACTTTCTAGCACTGTCACTTCTGAAAGGATGTGAGATGTGTGGGAGAGGTGCTAAAGAGAGATGAGAGCACATGGCCCCGGGAGTCAAAGCTGAGCATGGGCTGAGATGTGGCTTAGTGGGTAAAGATGCTTTCTGCTCTCTTAAGAAGATGAGAACACATTGTCTGAGATTTACACACAAACACACACTAAATAAGGAAATAAATAAACGGGGAAAACTAAGTTGTACTCTGACCTTGATACATGAGCTGTGTCGTGTGTGCCACCCCCTAACCCTAGCGTGCACACACATCACACACACACACACACACACACACACACACACACACACACACACACACACACACACACACACACACCCCTAGTTTGCTGTAGTGCAAGCTGCCGGAGCAGACATGATTGCCACAGGCAGAGGTCTATAGACCACTGAGCATCTGCGATGTGTTGTAAAACAAAAGGACTCTGGATCTGTGTGAGGGGCAAAGTCTCTCCTTGCACCTGGTGTTTGTATGGGTGTGTGTGTGTGTGTGTGTGTGTGTGTGTAATACTGTTGCTCTTGGGCCCTGCCAGCTGATGTCACAGCTAGGGGCTTTGCATTTCTTACTTGGGATGCAGATAAGATCATTCCTATTTTGCAATGAGGATATGAGGTTCAGAGAGAAGACAGTTGGGTTCACAGCCACAGGTGACAGTATCCCACCTGGGCAGTCGAATTCCTTCTCCGTGGGAAGGTAAATGAGTGGGTGTAGCTCTGCTGTCCAATACCTACTTAGCATGCACGAAATCCTGGCTTTAATCCTTGGTACCAAAACAATAAAAAAACAAACCCAGAACCCTGTCCTCGTCTGCCACCCACCCACTTCTTCTCTGAAATGTTCGTGAGACCTCCCAGTATGCATCTGCCAAGAAGAGGCCTGGGAATCCAGTTTTAGGAACCCCAATCCACGTACTGAGTGAGAGTCAAAATGAGAAATACCCAACAGTCTAGGGCCTGGGTCTCAGGTTCTCTCGCCTGCGGCCGCGTTGCTGCGGGAGAACCGGCGGGGGGCGCTGCAGACCGCGCTGCACCCGCCTCCAGCTGGAGCCCTCAGGCCTCCGGGGCACCCGGGCAGCCCAAGAGCGTCGCAGACTTTAGGCGATCGGCTCTTCCGCCAGCCACACCCTGCGATCTTCCATTCCACCTCCACTTGGAGAGGAACAGGGACGCGACGGAGTTCTTCCGGGCGTGGCAGGAGACCTGGAGTACGTCGGTGCGCTCCGGCAGAGCGAGAACTGCCCCCAGCGCGGACTCCAGGTGGAGCCCAGTGCGCACTGGAACGCGCGTGCGCTGCTTTCCAGCCCCAGTCCCAGGTCTTTTCCGCCTGCTGCCGTGAAGCCGCACCGCATCCCACCCCACACGGTGGATTCCGACATTGAATCCCAAAGTCGAAAGGCTGGTTCTGGGCCTGCATTGTAGCCAACAGAAGCCCAGGCAACAGACAGCCCAGACCCCGGAGCGGGGACCCAGGTCGTTTCTGCTGATTCCCAAATGCTAACTGATCTTAATTGCCTCAGTAGAAGCACTTAGACCATTCAGGTGCTGGGCAAAGAGGAAGGATGTTTCTGAGATTCGCAACCTGAAGGCAATGGCTTTCAGAGATAGCTTAAATACACCACCATGCTTGTTGGATTTCCGTTTTCGCTTTTTCATAGCTTTCCAATTCCCAAGGACTCTGTAGAAATTCAGAGGTGTGTGTGTGTGTGTGTGTGTGTGTGTGTGTGTGTGTGTGTGTGTGTGTGTGTCGCAGATAGCGATGGAAGAACTGCCCAGAACATGTTGACATTCGTTAAAATACAAGTTAACATTCTCACACGTTTTAAAACTACAGTATTAGGAACAACGAACGCATCATGGCAAAAGTTATTCGCCCAACATCTGTTCCTTCCAATGGAAGGGTTTCTTCCCTGCCAAGAATTTTATGAATTTTATATAGGAGCTTGGTCCTGTTTGGGGAAGGTAGAGAAGGCCGGCCAAAGTGGCCTGGAAGAACTAAGGGACGATTCGCTTGTGACTTTAAAAGGCTCTTGACCTGGAAAAGTCGCCCGTAGGAAGAACTCAGAAAAACAAAATCCCAAACAAATGGCATGTGACCATAAACAGCAGAGCAAGGTCAAGGCCCAGAGTCTGGCTGACCTGTGCGATTCTGTTCCTGCTTTGTTCAGAGAGGGTCTAATCCTTTATGGAGAGAGGAGAGTATTACGGGGCTGAAACCCAAACAATTCCTATCAGGGGACACTGAGAGCTCCTTTCATTTCACACAGAGCAGATAGGAGTAATCATTCATCACCCAAACTTCTCACAATCTCATCATCTCCAGTCAATTGTCCTCTCAATTGGAGTCTGCTGACTGGAAAGTTTATCTTCTGAAACCCATCATCAGGGGTTCGTGGAAAAGCCATCAGAGGGAATAGGTCACCGAGTGAATTAGCCCTTGAAACATTAATGATTACCTCTGGACTCAATGTGGGTTTATTTTTCTAAACAGGTTTCCAATAGACTTCTCCTTAGCCATTGAAAGAACTATCTACTGCAGAGTAGGTCTGACGTGAGCAAGGGGAAGGCTGTCCTCTCCCATCTGAAAGGCCACTGCAGAGTCTTCATACAAAGTGGAATGGCTGTGTTGTCGTTCCGGGATTTCAGATGTAATATGTCAGGTGTTGTCTTCACTGTGTTATGTTATGGAAAAGAAATAGAAGAAGCAATCCTGATATGTTTTAAATAAGCATCAAGAGGAAAACCAAGCAGGCTGAAGAGCTAAAGAGAAAACAGAAAAGCTCTTTTAGTACAATCTGGAAAGGGTAACTCCTAGACAACATTCCTTCTAGAATTTTCCTAGTGTAAACAATCACCTCAACTATGAAGTTTTAAACATTCTCCATATATATGCAGAGAGACACTGAGAGAGGATGAGAGGGAGAGAGAGAGAGAGAGAGAGAGAGAGAGACTGAGAGACAGTCATTTATGAGTCTGGCAGGACATGGTGATACATACCTGTAATCTCAGCTTCCAGGAGACAGAAGCAGAAGGTTTGCAAGTTCAAGGGTAGCTTGAGCTACACAGGGAGACATGGAGCTCCATACCAGCCTGTGTTTTGTAGGTAGAGAAGAGCCCAGCTCTAAGGCCCAATGAGTACAGGCGCTCGCATTCAAGCCTGAGAACCCAAGTTCAGTTCCCAGAACCCACGGTAAAAAGAGAGAACCAACTGGAGTACACACACACACACACACACACACACACACACACACACACACACACGGGGGGGGGGGGATGTTGAATCCATAGCTTCATTGTTCACTTGCTTTTCTTCTGCTTCAGTTATGCAGGCTCATCTAGGTTCTCATGTCCTCCGTCCTCAGAAGAAGAACTGTTGTCATGGAGACTGAATGAGAAAAATGCATAAAATGCTGAGCATAGGAATGCCAGGAAGGAAGCCTTGACACACGCTGGTCCATCTTCATGGCTGCTCACCTGAGTGGTGTGTAGCAGCTGGTTCCGAGGTTACACTAGGACTTTCATAGCTAATGCCCTACTGTTGGACAGAAAGAGTATATAAACCTCTGAGCTGAAGGAGAAAGGCAAAGCAGTCGCACAGCCCAAAAAACAAGACTCAACACAGCTGAACAGAAGCTCAGTGGAGCTAATAACCCACATCAGCACAGGTTCTAGAGGAGACCGTTTCCATTCTAGGTTCCTGATGATGAGCACTCCTGCTTTTGAAGGCCTGTTCACTGCCTCTCAGCTCCCCACCCCACCTTCAGTCTCTGTTAGGATACCTTTGTTAGGACTACTTGCTTTAGAAACTTACCCTAAAACAATTTTTTGCAAGTTGAATCCAAGGGTTGGGAATCTGAGGCTCAAATGGAGTTCTACAGGAACGTAATGTTGAGGGGAATGAGAGGCCCCTGCTTCCCCATTTGTGAGAAGGCAACCGAGCAAGCCCATCTTACGCCTTCTAGCTGGTCATTCACAGGCTCCTAGACTTGGATCCTGTGTTCAGCGAAGCCTTCCCGGCTGCTGAGATCCGAAATGGCTTCTGAGTCATTGGTCCATGCCTGGTGGCACATGCCCAGTGCTATTTTCAGTTGAGATCCTGGTTAAGGGAAAAGGGATTATCTTTAGATGTTGGGAGCATTAGAAGAATGTTGGCAAAGGGTTTTGGAAGATGGGCAATTAATAGGAGTGTTTCCCATGGCCGTGGCTGAGAAGCAGGCTCAGCACGTAGTTCAGTGTCCAGCTTCCCCTGATGCACTGTGTATTGATGAGGCTTTGAGATGGGCGCTCTCTCTCTCTCTCTCTCTCTCTCTCTCTCTCTCTCTCTCTCTCACACACACACACACACACACACACACACACACACACACACACACGAGTCCAGCCATGTGGCAGAGGTCAGCATCGAACGCCTCCTCCTTCCATATCCAGGGTGCCAGGCTTACTTGCATTTTCCAGCCTCCTAAGATGTTTTCTCTTAAACTCACCTCCAGTGGACCCAACTATAAACAGAGATGCTGGTCCTTGTTCTCAGCAATTGAAGATGTGCATAAAATGGTTTGAAATCATGCGGGAATTATCCTGGAAGGAAAGCTATGACTTATTTGTGGTGCTTTCAGTCAGTGCTATGGGTTGCTACAATGCAGGAGGTGATCATTCTTTCTGAGGCCATCATTCAAACTGGAAACTAGAGGAATGTGGGGTATTTTTAATAGAATGGCAGTAAGATCACTTGTCTCTATTGGGAAAAGGAATGGTGGGGTCGGTCCTGGCCGTGTGTTTTTGCATGCAGAAAAATATCACCCTGTTTAGATTCAAAATGGCAGGGAATGAAGAGCTTTAGTTTACCTGAGAAAGAGTATTTTCTTTTCCAGTAAGAGAATGGTCTTCCAAGGCAGACAGACATGGATTCCTTTTGTACCTGTGCAGCCTTAGATAAGTCACACACCTATAGGTTTCTGTCTTTAGTCTAAAGCTGTGCTTCTCAACCTTCCTAATGCTGTGACCCTTTAATACAGTTTCTCATGCTGTGGTGACCCCCAACCATAAAATTACTATCATTGCTACTTCATAACTGTAATTATGCTACTGCTATGAATTGTAATATAAATATTTGTTTGGGGACGGTCATTTTGGGGGTCATGACCCACAGGTCGAGAAGTGCTGACTTACAGGGCTATAACAAAATGGCATGGTGACATGCCCCTGCAACCCCAGAACTTGGTGGGGGGTTGGGGCGTAGAGTCAGGAGTTCAAGATCATCCCCCACACATAGAGTTCAAAGCTAGCCAGGGCTACAGGAGACTTTGTCTCAAAATAGCAAAATAATGAAATAAAATATGTGTGGCAAATCTTTATTATCTTGCAAAGTTCTCAGCATGCCAGGGATACTGAGTGACTATGAATTTCCTCTCCATCCACCTCTACCCTACTCAACCAGCATCTCTAAGTTCACATTCCTGCTGTCACAGAGGAAACGCTTCCAAGCTGGGGCTAGTGACAAAGCTAAAGGACAGAGACATAGACTTCAAAAGAAAATAAACAAACAAATAAACCATTCCTTCTAAACCCACAACCTGTAAAATTGTCCCTCCTTGAGAGTCTATTCCAGCTTGTAGGCTGCCCACCTGGGAACAGTGTCAAAGCAAATGTTAGGTAAAATCTGTTTGCCAAAGGATAGGCTGTTGAACGCCGGGTTGTGTTGAGAGTGTTGTTATGGCAACTTTAAAATCAGTGTTCTCAAGCCTTTATGTATAAAGGAAGATGCTGAGCAGTTAAGGCTCTCTTCCTTCAGTTTACTGACTGCATCTCTGCAGAGTTCTTTTGTTAATGGTGTGCCCTGTGTTCTAATTCAGAAAACCAGTGACACCTGTACGCCTATCACTATGAATTCTTTGTCACTTTCTATTTGATCCTTAGTTTGGTATTTTTGAAGCCCAGGTAGGTTTCCCCCTAAAACCAACCTACAAGAGGTCTGGAATCACTGCAAACAGTTTTACTAAGTTTTACAGAGTATCTGCTGCAGACTAGGCTGAGAAGCTGAGAATAAAAGAGAGCCAAACCTGGAAGAGGCCTTGTGTTTCCATATGCAAATTGAGACCTGAACATTAAACAGTAGGGATCATCTAATCCCTTGACAAAGGCACAAATTGCAAATCAGACTTCTAAGCCATAAAGGCTTTGGCTAACAAAGTTCTTAATGCAAAGAATCCCCCAGGCAAAGCCTGCTCTGTCTCCTCAGACTTTGGCACCAGGCTCTTCTGATGAAGTCAGTTATTCTCACGCTATAAACTTCATTGTGCTTAAAAGAAATAATTTTCTTCCCTTGGCTAAGATACAAGGTCCCTTGTACCATAAAACTCAAGGGTTAACCTCCTCTCCTCCTCCTCGAAAAGTGTTCTATTTTGCTTGAATCATTAATCCTAAGAGAAGTTTAAACTATTTTGTTGAATAACACTAAAATCTTTGTGCTCAACTTGAGTAGCATGTTTTAACATGCACCCGAATAACAGGTTGAATATATATAAAATAATAAGCAATCAAGAAAACTGTATGAGGCACATGACATGTGGGGTGCAGGGATTGTGGCTGAGTCTTTCCAAGAAAACTTTAATCACTTTCCCAAGAAAAGTTAAAAATAAAACCAACCAGCCAGTTAGCCAACCAACCAACCAACCAACCAACCAAAGAACTGATGAAGACTGGGATGCTGGTTTCCTTTACTGAGACAAAGTGGCATGTATCCCAGACTGGCTCAGAATTCAGTAGATACCTAGGATGATCTCAATACTAGGGAGGCAGAGGCAGGGGGACCAGTACCTCTAGGTCAGGTCCACCTCCATACACAGGGACTTTGGAACGAATGTGGACTTACTTATATGAGACCTTGTCTCAAAATGAAATACTCCAAACATCTTGACAGCAAGATGGGCCAGCAGGTAAAAGCTTTTGAAACCAAGTCGATGACTTGAGTTTGAGCCCTAGAGTCCATTACAGAAGGAAAGAACTCTGAGATGTTGTCCCTCTGACCCTTACATATGTCAGTTTATCTAGGCATATTATAAAGTCAGGAAATGCCTAGAAACCCTGAGGGTGTCAGACAGATGAAGAGGTGGTCCCTTCCTTTGGTCTCATTCGCCCACTCGAAGCCCAAAGGTGCCCCCCCCATTACCGTTGTTGTCCTCAGTATTCCTTTTCCATGCATTTTCCCATGAAAGACAAAGCCCAGCAGGCCCCCGAGAGGAGAGGGGTAAAATAGCTCCTTTCTCCTATGCATTGCTTCATAGCGAACCTGCTCTTGGACTTCTGACCACCTGACAATGGCCCCCACAGCCTCTGCATCCTTCAACTCATTCCTGAAATATGTCAGACTCATAGTCAACACCATGATCACCCAACAAAGAAGAGTCCACTGAAAGGAGATTCTGAGTTTGGGGACTAAATGTTCATTAATCATTGATTTTGTTTTGCTGAGGATGATGATGAGAGGGGTCCAGTGGCAAACAAGAACTACTCTCTATGGGTTCTAGTAGCTCATGTCTGCTGGAGAAAGCCACACCACCAAACCTTGCAGCAGCTCAGTGTTGAGGGAGGAGCACAAAGGAGTCTTTTCAAGAACTCAACTTTGAAGCCTAGTGTGGTGACACATATTTGTAATCCTGTCATTTGAGAGGCTGACACAAGAGGCTTGCTGTGAGTTTGAGGCCAGCCTGAGCTACAGAGGAAAAAAAAACTGAGGAAAAAGGGAAAAGGGAAAGGAAGGGTGGAGAGGGTGGAGAGACAGAGAGAGAGGGAGGGAGGGAGGGAAGGAGGGAGGGAGAGAAAAAAAGAGAGAGGGAGAGAGGGAGGGAGGGAGGGGGAGAGGGAGAGGAGAGAGAGAGAGAGAGAGAGAGAGAGAGAGAGAGAGAGAGAGAGAGAGAGAAATAAGGTAAGGGAGGGAGAAGCTGGAACCTTCCCAGTTTGATGAGGAGAACAACATACTAGTTGGGAGACAGAAAGTCTCTGGCTTTTGATTCTGAGCAGCATTACTGGAAGAACCTGGGTGTTAGCAAATCCTCCTGAACTGGATGTATCTGTTTTGCCTGCTGCCCTACTTGTCCAGCAGACTGAAGACAAAAGTATTAGAAATGTTTCAAGCATAGCCGGGCGTGGTGGCTCCTGCCTATAATCTCAGCCCTTAGGAACTGGAGGCAGGAAGGCTGGAGTTAAGGCTAACCTGTGCTGCATGAGACCCCAGCTAAATGAAACCTTCCAAAATAAAAAGGAAAAACAAACAAGAAAAAGTACTCAATGTGTAACAGAAGAATGAGAAATGAAAACTGGTAACTTTATCAAGAGAGAATCTCTGCATCTTCATCTATGTAATGGGTCTGGGAGGGAGCAATCCGACCCCTGCTCTTTGTTGTAAGGTAAAGCTTAAAGAGTTATGTATAACTAAGGGACTATTATACATCAGCAAAAGGGAACCCAGATCAGAATGAGGTGCGCCTGCCCCATGTGGGGAGTCCCTTCCCATTGTGCTGATTGCGTTCTTCTTTCCTGACTTATACTGCCTTACCTTCTCAGGCTTTCAGCAAATCGTCCAAGCTTCCTTCCACATCTCTGTTGCAGCAACTACTTCCCTCAGAGGCTGAGTGAGTATGCAGATGTAGCACCTGAATGCATTAGGTTCGAGCCATGGCGATTTGGTCACATAGCAACCCATTGATCCTGTGTCAGTGCAGGTGGTATAAGAACTGCCTAGGGGTCTGCTCAGTTGGGAAGGTGCCTGCCTAGCAGTACTAAGCCCTGGGTTTGATCTCCAGCACTGTGTGAACTGGATATCATGACATACACTGTAATCCCAGCATTCGGGGCGTAGAGGCAGGAAGATCAGAATTTCAAGCTCCAAATGGGAAGTTTGAGACCCTGTCTCAAACATAACTAAATAAAAATAAAAAGGGATAGGAACTTCTGGCCTCAGACACAGTGACCTGGACATATCTATTTGTTGTAGTTGATTTAACTAGATAATTGTCCAACCTCTAGCAGAAGTCCTCTGTCTGTCTATACATCATCAGCCATTGACCTATATTTCCCTTAACTACTTGTTATCTGCCTTGCTTAAATGACAACATGTAACATAAACAGGAGAACAAACCTAAAAACATAGCAAATGGCCCTAACATTCTGGGGGTATTGTTTTATAATCATTGAGTTGTATCCACAAAGCACATGGTTCCATCAGCTGACTGCAGAGGAAACTGAAGGTGTGGATTGTCTTTTTGCTCTTCTTAGGTTTCTATCTATTTCCCTTCTTTTCCTTTAAGAACAATTGGGAGACTTTTGGGCGGACCTGTTTGCAACATGTTGACTCATTTAGGTGTGAGAGAACCGAAGTAATTCAAGTGAGACTCTATCAAGAGCATGGTCAAAACAATTAGGGCTCCAAGTATATAATGTTACAGCAATAGGACACCTCTGGTGCATCTCCTTCCTCAACCAATGTAATTGGCTACCAGAGGGAAATTGTGTTTCAGCACACATTTTTTTTTTTTTGATTTTTTTTTTTTTTTTTTTTGGTTTTTCGAGACAGGGTTTCTCTGTATAGCCCTGGCTGTCCTGGAACTCACTCTGTAGACCAGACTGGCCTCAAACTCAGAAATCCACCTGTCGCTGCCTCCCAAGTGCTGGAATTAAAGGCATGTACCACCATTGCCTGGCTCAGCACCCATTTTTGAAGTTGTTTTCCCTCTGTTTTGACCGTGATCTGGGCATAGACACACTGCATAATTTAAGGTGATTGAAGAATTAACCATTTTTCAGTACATGGTGAGAAATTTCCTTAAGATTTTCTTTTGTGTTTAGGACAAAGCTTGCTCATTTCCAGCTCTTTTTAGTTTCATTTAATGCAAAATTTAAAAAGACTAATTTCATACAGTGTTCAGATGTTGATAGGCTTCCTTTCCCGCTGAATTTCACAGAGCACATTCCACAGCCTTCGTTATGAAGACAGCAGATCATGTTGGTTTTATAGGAAATATCTTTGAATGACTGTACATGTGAACAATGGAAGACAGTTTCATAAATGACCTTTAGGAGGCAGACATGGCTTCGGTTTAGCACTATAAAAACTTGACAGTATACAATAGCCTGTAGAAGGTGGTACGAAAATACAAAGAACTAAAATAAATATAAAAAGCGTAATACATAATAAAATGATAAAATGATAAAAACAATAAACATATAAAAGTGTTTTTGTAGGACTGGGTGTTACCTTTGTCTGTGTGAGAGGGGGAGGGGAAGAAGGGGTGTGTATGGAGATGATCTGGTCTGTATAGTGCTAATACAGCATCAGAAGCCAGAGCTTTAATGGAGCAAGTGGCTGCCACTCGTTGCTAAATCCAGAGATTCCCTGATTGTCAAAGCACAACAGGTAAAAGTACTTATGTTAATATTTTTCCTATGGAACAGCTTCTACACATTGAAGTACCTGGTTTCCCTTATAAAGACTCATGTAGCCGGGCAGTGGTGGCGCACACCTTTAATCCCAGCACTCGGGAGGCGGAGGCAGGCGGATTTCTGAGTTCGAGGCCAGCCTGGTCTACAGAGTGAGTTCCAGGACAGCCAGGGCTACACAGAGAAACCCTGTCTCGGGAAAAAAAAAAAAAAAAACCAAAACAAAATTCAAACAAACAAACAAAAAACCAGAATTGCAAATCTCTTCCTGTAGAAAGTATATTTTGACAGAATAAAAGTCAGCCCACATGTCTGTTGACAGGCAGGAAACACTACAGTTAATCCCCTTGTGTAAGCATGCCAGTTAAAATCTAGGACATATAAAATTAAATGTCATAAGGAAAATATAATAAGCAGGCACGTCAATTATTAGGTACTCTCTTGTACGTGAGCGGTTTCGTACCTCTACAGTGACGGTGTGCCTGGCAGCCCAGAGCTACTAGGTGTGAGAGGGAATGGTTAGGGCTGTGTTGAATGTGTTTTGTCCTGTTAGAGAACTCTTCCTCCTCATTCATCCGAGATACTGAACTTACTTATGCAGATTAAAAAAGCTATTGTGTACCAAGGTTTCCCTATGACCTCAGACATTTTTGAATAAATTCTTAGTGTCTTGATAGTTTATGTATAAGATGGTAACAATCATTCAGAAAGGTGTCTCCCCCTTTGTTTGTTTGAGACAGAGCCTCACACATCCCAGGCTGACCTTGAAATGTACGTCTGTACTACGAGGATGACCTTGAACTTCTGGTCTTCCTGCCTCTGCCTTCCAGGTATTGGGATTAAGGCAAGTACCACCAGGCCTGCTGGGGATCAAACCCAGGGCCTCATGCGTGCCAGACAAGTCCTCTGCCAACTGACTTACATCCCAGGCAGAGTAAACCATTTATAAGACAGGAGGGTTATAAAAGCAACCAGCCACTATTTATTACAAGGAAAAAGTCATTAAGCACATAGCAGTTTTGTTTTACATAGTTTTAATTCTTTAAAAAATTAAAGCCCAGGCGTATTTTAATTTTATTCTTAGAAAAGCAGTTTCCCCGTACTGATTCTTATTTTTGAATGTTAGCAAATTGGTGGGGGAGGGGTAGTATTTGGTTCTCAGATCCATTTAGACTGAAATTTTAAGTCAAGAAAACTACCATTCATCTTCCGTGTTTCTTTCCTTTTTTTTTTTTTTTTTTGGTTTTTCAAGACAGGGTTTCTCTGTGTAGCCCTGGCTGTCCTGGAACTCACTCTGTAGACCAGGCTGGCCTCGAACTCAGAAATCTGCCTGCCTCTGCCTCCCGAGTGCTGGGATAAAAGGCGTGCGCCACCACGGCCTGGCTCTTTCCAATCTTCTTATTTCCTATTGTTTCTGCCCCTCAGCACACATAACCAAGTCACATATGACAGTAAGCATCTATCACAGCCTGGGGAGGCTGAGGCGAGAGGGTCCCTGTGTTCAAGGACGATTGAACTACAACTCGCTCCAGGCATGCTTGAGCTACAATATGAAAACCTATTTAAACAGACAAACAAAACCCAAAAAAGTCAAGGACAAAACAAATCAGGAAACAAAGCACAGTCAGGTTTGATAGAGCATACCCGTAATCCAAGAACTTGGGAGAGAGAGGCAAGATGACCAGTTCAAGGCCATCCTCAGCAACAGAGCTAGGCTTGAGCCAGCCTGGGTCACAGGAGACAAACCCAAACTCAAGTCCATGCACAAACAATTGGAGTCTCGCTGTTTATTGTGTTATATCCTGCCTTTACTTAGCATACCATGAACATTTTTCCATGTCATTAGCTTCGCTTTGAATATGTTCTTGACCACATAAAATTCCAGCCTCCTGATGCACCTGTTTCCTTTTAAGCAAAGACACATGCTGTGGTTTCAATCACACTGGCCTCTTAAAAGTCAAAGAAAATACTTTGTGCTGATCTCCCATGAGCTCCTTGTGAATCTACGTTTTAAAATTCCATTTATAAAGCATATTACAGTGTAAATACAACTCCGGGCACTAGGTAGAATGGATGGTTAATAAGCACTCTAAAAAATAAGCCAGTCAGCTTCTGCTCCCTTGATCTTCTGAGTCACCCACAACACCATTAAAATGTCTACAAGTATCACACGTACTTTTCCATTTTGTGACAGCTAAAAATAGTTTTACTTCAACCTCCTGAGATAGTAATTAGTGTAGTTTTAAGCTTAAATAAGCTCAGAAGTAGAAATGCTTACAAATTTACAAGGACACCACTTAAAAGTTTTAATTTATGAGTTACACGATCGAGTGTGGGGAAAGGTGGCTATCTCCAGGGTTTTGCTCACGTGCACCCCACCACTGAGCTACACAGTCCTGTCCCCCAGGGTTTGAGTGATTTTTTAATTGTTTCCATGTCTTCAGAGAGATTGAAGAAGCTTTAAAATACTCTGTAGACAGTATGTTTTGGATTTCTTTAGGGATAACATATGCAGCATAAATGAAGCCCTTAATCCTCAGGAGGGCACTGTGGAACTACAGTCCATTCCTAGGGTTGTTTGCCTGGGGAAGGTTCTTTTGTTACTCAGATTCTTTGGGGACTACAAGGCCAGGCCTCCAGGGAAAATGATTCATAATTGCATTTACTTTAAAGACAAAATATAATATGTATATACACACATATGTATATGTGTGTGTGTAAGTGTATGAAACTAGAGTGTCCTGGTTTACTGTTGAGTTCTCCCTGCTAAATTGAGCAGATCAAAGAATAACTGAGCCATGCATACCTGGAAATGTGCATTTGGGTAAGGAGGTGTGCTTTTGTATTTGTACTAAGCAAACATGAACCAGATGTTTCATAAGGTCCCATCCGTACAGCTCTCAACTCCAACATCACTTAATGTAAAACCGAGTAGTATAAAATCAAGTAGTCTATATCCTCTTGTCAAGGTAAGGCTGGCTTTACAGAGTGGTTCTCACCAGTCCTCCCTCCACCACCGTGCTAAAGGGTAAATTCGTTTCTGTAAATTCTTTTCCAATCCAGAAACAAAACAAAGAGATTGCCGTTCAGATAAAATATTATAGGTTTATTTAAAACTTATTTCTCACCTTGAGTATGCAAAATACAAACTCCACAAAATGTTCATTTTTTTTTACTTTGTAGTTTACAAATATACAAAATAGAAGTTTGCTTAAATTTATATTACATATTTATTAAGGCAAGGAACTATATAGAAAAACACATTTGTTCTGCTTAAAGGCATACTTGGGAATAAACCATTGTACAAATTATTGCACATCTGAAACCACAGTGCATAACAGACTGTCTGCATAAAAATGTTACAGAAATAAACCAGGCTTATTTACCTGACTTAGGTCATAAATGTAGATCGGAAGACAAAAATAGATTTTCCTTGTCAAAGTATGCAGCAGTTGGAGGAGGACTTTGGCTCCCCCGTTTGGTACCTTTAGAACCACGACTCACCAAGCACCATCGGTTAGGCTATTAGAACATGTTCTGTACCTGAATTGCTTCCTCTTCCTCTGACATAATAATGGCTTTTTAGAAGGCAAAGAGCATACAAGGTGATCTTTACATGTATATTGCATCATCGAAACACAATTCAAGGGAATTCTGGTCTTCCCTCCCCCCAGCTCACTGATTTAATAATGTATACCCTGATATCCACAAACTTCCAGTCACCCCTTGGCATTTTGTAAGTCCAGGCATGTTCAAGTTGGATTTGGTATTGGAATGATAGAATATCCAGTCTCAGACCCCATCTGTTCTGCGATTGTTTTCTTTTGTTTTTTGTTTGTTTGTTTTTAGTTTTTTGTTTTGTTTTGTCTCTTGGACTCTTCCTTTCTCCTGATTATCCATTCACAAGCTGACTTGCTGGGAACTTGACCATGATTGTAGCGCTTGCCAGCTGGGCTCCTCCCCTCGTGGGAAGACAGTGTGAAAGGTTTAAAAAAAAAAAAAATACTGAACTCTCTCCTGGCAGTGTGGGTCATATCCACTATGTGGGATTTAATAGTGCCTCTTCATGTGTAAGGCAAGGTGGTCCGACCTGGAAAAGGCCCTGTCGCACTTCTGGCACTGAAAGGGCCGGTGCCCTGTGTGTTTGCGGTAGTGCCTGGTCAGTTCATCTGAGCGGGCGAACTTCCACCCACAGCCGTCCCAGTCACAGTGGTACGGTTTCTCACCTGTAAAGGGAAAGGGAGAATAGGCCGCTGAAGCCATTGCTAGAATGAAGAATTAGCCCCTTTAAAACCGAGAGGCCGGAGAGCAAAATCTGGTGCAAGCCCTACCCTCTGTCTTTCAAAAAAGTAAAACTACAATAAAAAAAAAAAAAAATCCAGGAATGTCTTTATGACACTGAAGGGCCATACGGATAGGAATGACATGTGTTGTGAGTTTAAACTCACGGAGAAACAGTAGTTAGCAACCAAAAAAATGCAGATAACTTTCTCAATCTCCATCCACTCCCACAGAATGGGGTTTTCACTCTTCTGAGCCTAACCAGCGCTGGAAATGGACTGGATTAGGAGTTATCTCTGCCGAAACCCAAAGTATCCCATGCCATTATGCTGGGTCCACAATGCCACCCGTGGATAATTTCTTCAGCAGTGGCGTTCTGGCTGCTTTAGTAACCGGATCTAGAAATCTTTACCCACTTAATGACTACCTTTAAATTTTCTGTTATTTTGAGACTGGGGTTCTTGACCAGGCTGGTCTTAAGTCAACAGGATTCTTTCAACTCAGTGCCTTTGGTATTTGTAACTTCAAAATTGAGTGTCACCATACCCAGCTTGCAGGGACAGTTTCAAACCAGAATCCCCAGCAGTGCGAACCATTACATTTTTGGAACGTAAATCCGATCTAATTATTCTAAAGACCAGAATAGAGTTAGGGGTAGGTAGATATAAGAGGAGGAGGGGACAACTATGAAAATAATCTAGAAAATTTAAAACTTTTCTTCTAAAGATGCGTTTTTGCATTGCAAAGTATAAACTTCCCTATTGCCAGGTTAGGAGGGGCAGGCACACACCGGAAACTCCTTCTCTTTTAAAGGCCCAGTGAGAAACTGCACATTCAGGACGCAGATAGCATCCATCAAGAAAAAGGCTTCTGGGCAAAAACATAGGCGCCTGTTTGCTGCCCTCCTCTGTGATCCAGGAGATGGAGACGAGATACACCCCAGCACCCAAGAAAGCCCTAAGGAGTCCACAGCCAGCCTACGGAGCAGGCAGGCACCAACCCTCCTCCACCGCGCTGGTTCCCCTACCTGTGTGAGTTCGCAGGTGTGCCTTGAGATGAGAACTCTTCGTATAGGTTTTGCCGCAGCCGGCATAGTCACAAGTGTGGGTGGCTGTTCTTTTCCGAGGCCACGACCTTCTTCCCCTCTTTGGCTTGGGCTCCTCTGGCAGGCAGGAACCCGGTGGCATGAGCTCTATGGGTAAAGAAAGTGGGGTCAACTTCGTTCTGGATAGTCTCGAGAATCCCCAGAAACAAAGCTCTCCAGACACATCTCTACCAACCAATCCCTTCCCCCACTGACCTTGATAATGGAGAGAGGGGACTTGCGACTGCATCTGGTCTGGCAGGAAAGGAGGGTAGTTGGGCCCCGGATGGGGATGGAATCCTGGGGGAAGAGGCAGGCCAGGGTGACAGTCCCTGCTGTTCAGCAGTTCCTCGGGACTCAGTGTAGGGGTAGTCCTGGTGGGGAGCTGCCGCCCCAAGGGGAAGTCGTGTGTGTTGGGCCGGTGGCCATTGCTGATCTGGGGTCCAGCGCTCAAGTGGGCCTCTAGGGACCTGCTGACGGTGCAGGACGGGACCGCCTCTTGCTTAATCTTGGGGCACATGCGCGGCGGGCCACCGCTGTAGGGCGCCACTACCACAGGGTGGCTGCCGTCTGGGCTTCCTTTGCTAACACTGATGACCGAAGGGCTGCTGTACTCGCTGCCAGGGGTGCTCAGAGACGCCTTCAGCACAAACTTGCCCATCAGCCCGCCACCTGGCGGCTGAGGCTGCTGTGGCGGAATGTATACTGGGTCCAACTCCGGCCGCAGGAGCTCAGCCACGAAGCCGCCCGAGGGGCTCACGTCATTGATGTCCGCCAGGTTGAAGGGGGCCGTAGGAGGTGGCGCAGATTCTCGGCTGTAGAGGAGCCCTCCACCTGTGTTGCTGGCAGCCACGCCCGGGTCACCCCCGGCCCGGATCGGATAGCTGAAGCTGCAGGTGGAGGGCGCGCTGGCAGGGCCGCTGCTCGCTGGGGAAGACGAGGATGAAACTGGCGCCGAGGTGGTCACGGTGGCGGCCACCGATTCCTGGTGGGATAGCGAGTTGGAAAGGATAAAGTCTAGGTCCAGGAGATCGTTGAACTCCTCGGTCTCCCTCCGGGGTAGGAGGGCCGGGTTGTTACTGCTGCAAGCTGCACCAGCTCCACCACTCTCCAGGTCTGTGGCCACCGTCGCCGCCAGGTCGTAGGGGCGGCCGGGAAGTGGGGGAAGTCGCTTCATGTGAGAGAGTTCCTCTCGCCAACGCTGCAAGAATAGGGAGGGAGAGAGAAACTGTTAAGTTGTAGCCCCCTGTTACCACCTCTAATATTGACTTGGTGGGTGAAGCACACCAACACCCTGCCATAGGAACTGGACAGGACAGGAAGGCAGCCTCGGGAACTCCAGGGGCCAGCACTGCAATCTCAGCTAACACCAAGGTAAGAGGTGACACGTTCGTATGGCAAGCTAGTGCCATAACTCCGTCAGCCCAGTTCTCTTCCCCGCCAGATCCGCGGGACGCTCCAGCCGCCCACGGAATTGGGACACTGGGACACTGTGGCTTTCTCCCCATGCACCATAGCCACCCGGTCGCCTACGCGCTACGATCACTCCGGCCCAAAGGGTCTCCAGACTTGGCCACCAACAATAGTGGCCTGAGTGCGCCCACCCCACGGTCCGGACGCCCGGAGACCTGTGAGGAACCGCTGTGCGCCCCTGGCGGTACCGCAGTGCTGGGACCACACGCACTTAAGGCCGACTCAAGGGCCGAGGAGCCACCTTGGGAAAGCTGTAGAGAGTCCCAATGGAGGACAATCCTTGTCCTAACCAGGGGCTCTTGGTGATCCCCGGATTCCGCCCATCCACCCCACCCCATCTGCAGAAATCTACTGGGCACTAGCGCGACACTCACGTTAGTCGGGGCACCTGCTGGACGCAGTGTCTTCTCCCTTCCCGCCGGGCCGGACGCGAACGTGGAGAAGGACGGGAGCAGAGCGTCGCTGACAGCCATGTCAGACTCGCCAGGTGGCTGCCTGCGGGCCGGGCGGGGCGCACAGGGACCAGGAGTCAGGGGACACCTTGGCCACTGTTCCGAAGTTTCCCACCAGTCCTCACCCCTTTCGGTTCCCAAGCCCAGCATCTCACCTACCTCATTAATGTGGGGGCCCAGAAGGTCCTCCGGAGTCCGAAGAAGAGAGAGGGGTACCCGAACCCCAAAGTCAACGAAGATTAAAACCAACTTTAGAAACAAAACCCCAAACCCAAACCCCCAAACTGCCCGAGATCCTTCTTCTTTGGATTCAATATAAACCGGCGATGTCTTTAAAAAAGTTCCTTTGTATACAAAAATTCTTAGAAAAGTTGTAAACTCTTATAAAAATAGACAATCAGCAAGGCAGATAAGTAGGTCCGATGGCCAGGCTGCAAGCTCTTGGACTCAGCAGTGTCCCCCACCGTTGTCGCGGCCACTGTGGCTGTCGGCGGCGCGGGGGCTGTGGTCCGGGCGGTGGGCGGGCGGCGCCGCCAGGTGAGAATGGCCGCGGTGGCGCGGAACTGCGAGCTGGGCGGTGGCGCGGGGTGCGGAGTCCTGGGGACTATGCCGGGTGCGCGCGGCCATGGGCGCGGGTCACGGGCGGGTGGCTGGGTGGGGGGCCGGAGGGGCGGGGAGGGGCACTCGGCGGCTCCGGGTGCCGCCGCCGCCCGCCACCGCCTCTGCTCCCCGCGCGCCCGGAGCCGCGCTCGCTCTCTCGGCCGGGGAACTGCCGGCGGCCGCCGCGCGCTTCTTACTTATAACTTCTCGCTCGCTCGCTCCCCGCCTCCTCCCTGTGGCGCGCGGGGCTCCGCCGCCAGGCCCCGCCCCCTGCCTTTCTTCTCCCCGCCTCCCCGCAGCCCCCCCCGCGGTTGCCATGGCAGCTAAATAAACAAACTCCGCGCACGTGGGGGCGGGGGCGAGGGAGGGGCACGGGCGGGGCGGGGCCGGGCCGTGACGCCAGCCCGGCAGCTGGCGGGCTGGAGCCGTGCTGACGCCGGCGGGGACGGCGGCGACGGCGGCTTCAACGCTGGGAGCCCAGAGTGGCTTCCGTGGCCGCGCTACTCGGGGTCCTCTGCGTGCCCACGGTCGGTTCCCTGGGCTCGAAAGTCCTGCCACGGGAACCCTGGCGGGGACAGGAGAGGTTGGGGGGGGGGGAGAGCCGGCGCGCCCCTACCCCTGCTCGCGTATGCGCTTGTCCAGTCGTCTACGCACTCAAGAGCGCGATTATCCGCGTGACTCATCCAGCCCGCCCTCTCTCGCATACGCACGCAGAGGCCGGGCTGTGTCGGCGCTGGGCCTGGCCTGGCGCGGGTGCCCGTGGGGCCTCTTGTAGGGTGGGGGTGGGGGTGGGGGCCGGGTGATGGGGGGGACTAGGAATCTGCGAAGCTAGAAGGGGGTGCGCCTGCTATGGAGGAAAACGACCGGGATTGGGCACGTAGTCATCGTCTTGATAATGGAAGGAACCAGGAAGGGAGTGAAAGCGTTCCAGATTTACATGGGGGGTGGGGGTAGGGGGTGGGAACGCGGAGAGGAACCGAGGCGCGGAGATACCTTTCACCAGGGATCTCAAAGCTCTTTACAAGCTACGCACTCGCACTCTCTGGTTTGAAGATGAGAAGTGAGTCATAAAGAGGTGAAGCGGCGAGGTAAAGGTCATAGGACAACTCGCTCCCCTTAACTTAGGTTTTGAGCTTGCTAACCCACTCAAAAGGAGGTGATCGTGTGCTGGGAAGAGTAGCGCTGCAGTGGGACCTTAGTTCTCCAAAGTGCCACCTCTGGCCCTTGCCCACCGGGAGGGAAAAGGCAGTCTTTATTTCAGTCTTAATAACTTCTTTTCCCATTCCCCACTACCTTCTTAGTAGGTGGTCAGTAATTTTCCAGCCGGGAAAGGTTTTCGACCTCATCTCTGCAAAGTCCTAAAACAAAACAAAAACCGTGAGTTTGGTGTTCAGTATAACTCGCTAAACCAGGTTAATTTTTTTTTTTTTTTTTTTTTAAGACTAGGTGTTTACTTTGGATTGGGGAGCAGAGTTGGGCTCCGCCGCCCACACGGTTGAGCCCCCTCACTCCTGGCGGAGACAGCTGAGGGTGGGGACTGAAGAAAGGGACTGGGAAAGGGGCTGATGCTTCAGCACAGGCAGCATATGCACTCGCTCGTCTCGTGGCGTCGGTGCCACGGTCTCTGTCGTTTCACCTGTTTGAGTCCCGGAATCCTGGGACCTAGATTAGTTTTCTTCGGAATATTTGTCATCCTGAATTTTCCACTTCTGGCCGTCCACAGAAGCGTTCTTGGAATGAATCTCGTCCAAATGAAATGGGGCTGCCCAGTCTGTCAAAGGCAGGTCTAGAGCTGGGCGCTTTTGAGGAGGGACTTCATCCTTTTTCTTGGTTTTGGCAGAGGACTAGGCGGGCTTTCGGGGTAAGGAGTGGGGGAGAGCATGACTTCGCTTGGAAGTGGAGCACCTCCTTCATATGACCCGGAGGGGTTCAACGCCATTCCCTTGGAACTAGGCCAGTTTAACTCTGAAAATATTACTCGTTCAAACAAAGGAACAACAAAAAGAACACCTGTTCCCCCACCCCCATCCCCATTGTGATGGCAAGAGAAAAAAAAATCCCGACTTGGAACACTAGGATTGAGTTTTACTTGGACTGTGAGCTACTTTAAGGCCAAGGTCTCAAACCCTTGATGAACTTGGATGAGCCTGTGCTTGACAGCCACCACCCTTAGGATGTAAACACCTAAGTCAGGGCTTGGAATTTACAACTTCGGTAGTCAAAGTCAGTCAGGGCCCTAGACTCTTTGAGCTCGGTTTTTATTTACCTAGGACAGTAGCCCCTCCCCTTCTGACTCCAGCAACCACCACAATGAAAAAACAAGATTTCACAGATGAATTGGAAAGCCACTATTATTATGTCATATAATCAAGGCAAGACTCTGAAACTCAACTGAAAAAGATGAAGTTTCCCAACAGCCTTCTGGAGGATAAAAGCCAGCAGGCAACTCTCGGGTTATTCTTGCGATTGCATCATAAGAGGAAATCTGTATATTCATCCCAGATTTCTAAAAGAGCTATGAAGTTCCAGCTCACAACTCATCCCTTTCAAGGCAGGTGCCGGGTGTGACACAGGGTTATGACCCTCCCGCTCATCAGAACAGGTAGGGCCAGAAGAGTTAAATCCCTGCCCTATATAATTTATAAACATGAGGCTGTGTAAACCTTTGATGACTAAATTGCACTCTAAAATAATAATAGAAGACACCCTTTAAAGAAGAATTAAATACTGGTGACTTTATTTCAGCAAACTCATATTACAAGTTTTGTGGTACGGAAGCTAATTATTGATGTCCGTAGAGTATTAAAATACTTTTTTTTTTTTCCAGCACAAACTGTAGTAGTTGGCAGATGACGTAATGGCAATAGCCAGTGCTAGGGGATGAATTCCCAATTGTGGGGGAGAACTATGTGAGTGTCTCCAGTGCAGGACTCCACACAGCTGGGCACACACAGGTCGGGGCACGTGGAGTATCTGGGCACCTGTATCTTTTCCTGGGTTTTCTGTATATAGCTGCCAATAGGACTCAAGAAAAGGTGTTCTTTTAATTTTTTAAAATTGATGTAGAGTCTCACTGTTGTCCAGTCTCGTGTGGAACTTATAGCACAATCGGGTCTTGAACCACCACAGCTCATGAGTACTGGGACCATAGATGCCAATCACCAGGCCCAGCAAAAAAATTTTTTTAAAAAATTGAATACAGGAAGTTGAATTGAATACAGGGGCCTAACATGAGCAAGGTGAGCACTCTGCCACTGAGCTATGTCCCTGGGTTAATAGCTGTTTGTTCTTAAAGGCAAAGGAAAGAGTGGCTTTCAGGGCTCAGGTGACCCCTGTAAAATTCCGGCTGGGAGGTCTTGAACCCCCAAAATGGACCAAGGTCCTTTTTGAGTTTCTGCTGCCATCTTGTAAAGGCCACCCTCATTTTAGCACCACTGTTTTTGTTCCCTTTGTGAGACTTGATCTTGCTGTGTTTCCCAGGCTGGCCTTGAACTTCTGGGATCAAGCATTCCTCCTGCTTTAAGCTTCTGAGGCCTGGAATGACAAGCATGCACCGTCGTGCCTGTCACGCTTGGCATTCACTTCAGACTTCTGTTGAGGTTAAAAACTCGGGTTTTCAAAAGTTGGGCATGATGGTACATACCTGTAATCCAGTATTGGTAGGCTGAAGCCGGAGCATCTAAAACTCAAGGCCAGCCTGGGCTACAGAGTGAAACCTTGTCCTGGGAGGGAGAAAAGAATACGTAGAAGGAAGATGGCTTTAACACTAGATTTTCAAATTTTAACTTTGCTGATTTGTAGCTTGGCAAGTGAACTCAGTTTGCCCGTTTCCTCGTCCATAAAATGGGGATATAAATAGTAGCCACTTCTTAGAGTAATGGGAATCTAATTAGATCATCTCAAGAAGTGAGTCTTGACACTCAGGACTTAATAGGTTTTAATATCACTAGTTTTCTCCGGGCACAATAAACTGGAGATAGATGGGAACCATTGTGTTGTCCGCTCGCTGCTGTGCCTCCAGCTGCTCATTTAGGACCTGCCTGACCCGTGCTGTGCTCTGAGCGTTGCTGAATGGATGAGTTGTGCACTTTCCCTGTGTCAACAGTTATTAACAGGAAGCTGCTCTTTCAGCTCTCCACTGTAGACTCCTTAGCGCCCCCTTCAAAGTGAGACTCCTTAGCGCCCCCTTCAAAGTGAGACTCCTTAGCGCCCCCTTCAAAGTGAGTCTGCTCAGACTCTTACAAAACCTCACCTCTCTTCCCCAGCTTCCTACACTGAAACCTGGGTTTCCTTCAGGTTCTTCCTTACCTTGTCCCAGGTATACAGGTGTTCACAGAGGTTGACAAATTTGGTTCCTAAATTGCTCTACTGTCTTTTTCCTGTTCTGGCTACCTTGATTTAGCTTTTAGTCATGGCTGTTACCTCCAGCCTGGAGATGACTTTTTCTGGTTAAGGCAGGGGTGTTATATATCTCAGGTTGGCTTTCTGGGACTTTCTAGGTAGCAGAGGAAGGAAAGGGTGACCTTTAACTTCAGACCCCTCTTGCTTACTCCGTAGTGAGTGGATTATAGGGATACACCAATAGACTGCTTTATGCTTATTTTGATACTTGAACCCAGGGCTTCATGTATACTAGGTAAGCACTCTACCCACTGAGCTACATCCCAAGCCCTGTCAGCAGACAGACCTTTTTGCCTAGAGAAGCAAGACCTAACTGCTTACCCCAGGCTAGACCAGACACTTCCTCTTCTGGCCCTAGATAAACTTTCCAGAGCCCTCTTTTTTTTTGTTTTTTTTGTTTTGTTTTGTTTTGTTTTGTTTTGTTTTTTTGAGACAGGGTTTCTCTGTTCTCTGTGTAGCCCTGGCTGTCCTGGAACTCACTCTGTAGACCAGGCTGGCCTCGAACTCAGAAATCCACCTGCCTCTGCCTCCCGAGTGCTGGGATTAAAGGCGTGCGCCACCACTGCCTGGCTCCAGAGCCCTCTTTAGAGACCAGTCCAAGATCCTTAAACACTCAGCCCTCAAACCCATGGATCTGATGTCTGTTTTCATCAGCTGCTTTTCCTGTTTGGAATATCCTCTGTGCTGGGCGGTAATCATAGTTAAAGCCCAAAATTGTTATTTAAAAAAAATCTCATCCATTTCTTTTTTTCTTATCTATCTGCCTCCCTGCCTGCCTGCTTATCTATTTATCTACCTACCTACCTACCTACCTACCTACCTACCTACCTACCTACCTATCTGACGGCAAGCTTCTTGCTCTCTGAGCCATCACCAGTTCTTTTATTCACATTTTTCTTTCTAGTCCAGTGTTGGCAAGATGGGGCTTAAGTTTTCATCCCTTTTATTCCTCTACACATTCTTTTTTTTCCCTTTGTAAAGTTCTCTGATCAAGACAAACAAACAAACAAACAAACAAACAAACCAAAATTGCTTGACTCTCTCTTCTCAAAGCAGCTGGACAAAGCAAGTGAACAGCCTATGCCCAGCCATTGTCCTAAAGCAAACTTGAAAACACAAACAAAAATAACCAAAACTCAAACCAAAACCAAATGGAGAGAGACTCTCTTCTGCAGCCAAATTCATTGCCTTTCAAAACCCAGAACTTTGGGTATTGAAGTTTTTAGAGCAGAAAATGAATCACAGACATTTAAGAATCAATTCTCAGAAATGTAATTAAAATCTTTTTCATGAACTCTTAGGTTTGATCACTTTAGCTGCATTCTTAGTGCATGAGGCACATTCTCTCTCTCTCTCTCTCTCTCTCTCTCACACACACACACACACACACACACTCACACCCCTAACAAACCAAGGGGGAAAAAAACAAAGAAAAACCCAAAAGACTAGGTCCAATACATGCTTTAAGCTATTTATAGAGGAAATCTAAAATTAATGAAATTATCAATTATTTTTTAAAACTTCTGATGTTTTGTTGTGCTGTTTTGTTCTTGATACAAGTTCTTACTCTGGAGCCCAGGCTGCCCTCATACTCATGGCAATCCTGCCTCAACCTGGATATCAGTGCTGAGATCACAGGCTGAGCTACGATGTTCTGTTTAGGTTTCTTTTTCTTTTTTCTTTTCTTATTCTGGTCTTTGATATAGGGTCTTACTATGAAGCCCTGGAGCTCGTAGGTAGACCAGGCTGGCCCCAAACTTAGCACAGTCCTGCCTCTCTCGCCAGTGCTGATACTATAGTTCTCCCATACTGTGCTTATATTTTTAGTCTTAGTGTCAGCATAGAAGAGAGTAACTTTTAATAGTAATAGATTACAATAATAATTCTCTTACGAAATTAAGGGCTATTGAGAACCATCATTGACCTCATGCTTTCTTTTTAAGCACAAGAGAAGCAGCCCACTGGATACAATTACCATTTGAAACAATTTAAAGTTAAAGAGCTGAACAGGTATAGTGGTACAAGCCTGTAATCCCAACACTTGGGAGGCAGAGGCAGGAAGATCATGTGTTCAAGGCTAGCCTAAGAGACAGGAAACTGCTTCAAGAAATAAAAAAGACTAAGGGAAAAAATGAGTTGGACCCCCTCCCCCCTCTCTCTATGTGTTTGTAATTTTCTTCTTGCCCTGGTCCACCAAGTTTTGCTGCTTCTGGGACTAGGGAAAACTGACCTCCTGTCTCAGATTCTACCTTTACAGCTGAGAGCTTTGGTACCAGGATTATTTGCTGGGTTCACTCATCTTTCAGAGGAAAACATTTCTGGTGTCCATCACGCTGGAGCTTGCTTGTTTGTTGTTTCGATTTTCCTTTTGCATTAGGCCAAGTGTAGGATTTAGGAATCCGTTGAAAACAAGTGCTTCACACCCTGAGAAATGCAAACAAGAGCCACGCCACTCTGTGTGGAATTTTCTTCTCAGTTTGTGGGTCGGAGGATAGGTTATTTTTGCCAATATGACTTTATGTCCTTTGAGCCAAGGATCTTTTTAAAAATTAACAATGCATTTGATTACTGATTGTTCTTTTCCTTCACATTGTGTTTGTTGATCAATTGTAATGTCCTGGCTGGTGGGAAGAGAGCTGGAAAGATGACTAGAGCGAATGTTCAGAAAGGAAAAAAAATGCCAAGAGAGCTTTCTAGCAGAGCCTTTTGCATGTCTCATAGTGTATTTGATGCGTGTGAATCAGTAACGCAAACCTAGATGCTTTCATATGTGGGAAGGCCAGAATCATCCTTGAAGTGAAAGCCCCTGGCAGTGTTACCTGATCTTGAGAAATTCCCAACATCGTGGTAGATATTCAAGGAAGGCAGTCCATTCAGAGTGAGTTCAGTCTGTGGAATCAGTTGCTGATGCATTTTTCTGGTTGCTAAATTTAACCAACGCAATTAATTCTCAGTGCCAAGCATTGTGGAAAACATTGACATTGAATTCAGCGTTCAGATGTTTCATTCAACAAGCTCAAGACAAAACAGCATCTTTGGTTTTTCTAAGTGCAGATTATCGTTATCTGAGTTAGATTCTTTGAGCCATCTTGCTGTAACTCATTTAAGGAGGTGGGGGTAGAGGGGATGGCCAGAATTACTGGACTATGGAAGATGGAAGAATGGTAGGAAATGAAAGCATGCCAACTGCTGGGGGAAATTCATGATTGATGCCACCCAAGTAATTAGCCTGAGGTCCCGGTGACCTTCAGCACATCGATCATACAGTAGCAGTGCATTTGACTGTGAGAAGGGCTTGGATATATATGCTTCATAGACTACTGAGAACACATGAAAGGTGCCAATTAATATTACTTTTGCCCCTCAATCAATGAGACTTGACATAGTTAATTCTTCAGTACACCACACTGGGCCATGGTCTTGCTTCAAAGATTGGGATGCACTGTCTCCCAATTATGGTCCTCCAGTCAGCATCACTGCATTTGGGTTACTCAGGCACTTATGGCAGTAAGTTTGGACTTCTCTCCAACTCTGAAAAGATGGAAACTAAGTTGGAACTGAACTAACCCCACCCCCACCCCCCGGCCTAGCCTGCACTGACAGAATCAGAGACCTGGTGAGCAGGGTATTGCTCTTTGCTTGCAGAACTGGAATGAGAAAACAGGCATCTTGACTCCTGTCCAAGCTCAGGCATTGGACAGCAGTGATGAAGGAAGCCTGTGGTAAGTGCTTCTGTGAGCCCCCTTCCCTCCTGGGTCAGTACACACCAGGCAAGCAAGCCTTCAACAAGGGCTTTCTCGGAGTCCGAATCTGCCCAGACACTTGTTACTCATCAGACCCACAACAGCCCTGCACAGTGGATATTATCCAAGTTTGCTGAAGAAGTGAGGAAACTGGAAATGAAATGTAATGAAATCAGTCATTTCCAGCCCATCCTGAGACAAATCTAGCACTGGGAGCCTCACAAACCCTTAAAGCGCAGATAAGAATCCCAGGCAGGAAGTCTCGTTGATCTAACTAGTCTTCCCTCCGCAGCTCAGGGAGAGATTTCCTGAGAGCACTGAAGACATTCTGATGACCCTTTCTCCCCCCATAGCCTAGTTCAGTGGTATCAATCAGCATAAGCAACATGTCAAGACTCTGTCCCATTGACTCGGGATCTTGGCTCCTCAGGAGAGGGCTGCACAACTGAACACAGTCCTTAGCTGGCTGAGCCCCTGTTCAGGTATGCCTGAGCTGTCCAGCATGGCCAGTGTGTAAATGTCAAGTAAACATCAAATTCAAGTGCAATCTACCCATTGTCCTGAAACTGTTTGCTTTAGATATAATAGTCAGCAGGAAGAGGAGGTGAGGCAGGGAGAGAATGTATGTCATTCCGTAAAGCAAAACACGAACATGGTGGGCCCTCCCTTTGCCAAGGTGTTGAAAAGACCAACGTCAAATAAAAAGCCTGCACTTCATGCTGCAAAACCAAGTGTGTTCTTTAGCTTGTAAAAAAAAAAAAAAAAACCATGAGATGAGGGAACATTTTCCAGTCAATCACACTGCAGCAAGTCATCCTGTTGAATTTGTGACTCACAGGCTCTCTGTGTCAATAGGCTGATGAGCAAGCCCAGCATTATGACTTCACTGGGGGATGGAGCAGAAGTTGGGGATGAGACAGGGCCAGCTTTAAATGGGCTCTGAGCTCTGACAATAGCCAAGGAAACACCGAACACTGGGTAACCATGTCCACTGTTCTTGTTTATTTCTTGTATCCTGGGAAATAACTAAATTTGAGTTCATCCTTTTCTGCCTAAAGTTCGAAGGCTGTGGTCCTTACCTGGGCTACAACTGATGGAGTGTGTCTCTTTTCCTGTGCCCTATACATGGTGACTGCTTTTTTCTATCCTCACAGCAATCCTAGGAGGTAGAGATATTTGTATTACTTTATTTTACTTTATATTATTATTATTATTATTACATCTTTTGAGGCAGGGTCTCATGCAGCCTATACTGACTTTAAACTCAATATATAGCCTAAGGTGACCTTAAATGTCTGATCTTCCTGCCTCTGTCTCCTGAGTGATGGGACTGGATAGGTGCACACCATTCATTATGAAGTGTGCTCATTTTTGTGGTACTGGGAATGGGACTCAGGGCTTTGTACACGCTGGGCAAGTGTTCTACCAAAGGAACTACAACTTCAGTGTATCTTGTTTTGTAGTGCTAAGATATGGTCCTAAGGCCTTATGTCTGCTAGGCGAGTGAGTGCCCTAGTTCTGAATGATACCCCTAGCCCTTGGTGTCATTTGAGGTAAGAATATTGAGGCCCATAGAGGCTAGGTAACTTTGAAAGCACCTACCTAATGATTTTAACCTACCCATCTCTGGCTTCAATATCTACTTCTGTGTTATATCTTTGTTTTTCCTTTTATTTTCATATAGAGTTTCATAAAGCCAAGATTGGTTTTGAACTCTTAATTCCACTTTGAGAGTGTTGGGATCATAGGTGTGTGCCACCAGGCCTAGCTTTCTGTGTGTCTCTCACTCTGCTGACCTACTGGGTGCCAGTCCCAAATAATTAAGACATGCTTCCTGTCTTTGGGAATCTCCAGGACCAGCTAAAAAGCTCTTGGAATTTAAGATAGTTGTGCCATGATTGCATTAGATTGCAGGAAAATCAGTTCAGATGAAAGAAAAAAAAAATAGTACCAAGAGACCAGCCACTTATTTGCAAGATGTCTCAAGAATGCCTGTGGGGATAGAAAAACCACAAAGAGATAATAGACTGTTGACCAGCATACAGGGGGGCAGAAACCACTGACTTGAAGACAAAGCTTCAGCCGATCAGCCATTGGATGTCCTGGGTAGCAGAGAGAAGCTTAATGCTTGCTTCTGTCTCACCACAGAGCTGATGTGTGCAGGGCAGGGGCCTGGCTGCTGAGGGGGGAAGGCCTAGGCTCTAGTCTGGACTTGGCTGTTATATATCTAAGTTTGAGTTAGCCCTTTGATCAGTTGACATGATGAGTCCTCCATCTACACTACGGGAGAGGGAAATGGAGCAAGTCTAAGGCTCAATCAAGATTGGTGTGCGTAGACAGATGAGTCCTTGACCATTGGTATGGCTGACCCCAGCCAAGGTATTCTCAAGGTAAGAAATCTTTGGACTTCAAGCATGTGCCATGCTCTAGGTTTTTTGAGACAGGCAGGTCCCATACTCTCTATTTTAAAGATGACCTTGATCTTTGATTCTTTTTCCTCCACCCCTTGCGTGTTGTGATCATAGACATGCCTGGTTATGGGATGCCAGGGATAGAACCCAGGGCTTTGTGCATGTGCAGCAGACACTATACCAGTTGAGCTAGACCCCCAGCCTGTCCTAACTCTTTGCAATTGTGCTGAAGACCAAGTCAGAAAGTATCCTTGAGATAGACATGGTGGCTTGACTGGCAGTCTCAGCACATGGGAGGCTGAGGCAGGAAGACCAGTGTGAGTTTGAGACTAGCCTGCAATAGAGTGAGACCTCATCTTAGAAACAAGACAATAAAACAAGACCAAACAAAATCTAGGTGTGATCCTTTTAAAAACGCAGTTGTCTGCCTAGAAAAATGCAGCCCAGGGTGGCTTTGTCTTCACTTTAGTATAACAGTGTTCATTTCTTCTTCCTTTCCGTGGTTTCTGAGTTCTCTACGTTCTGAGAAGTTGTCAGCATATGTAACAGGTTTCCTTGCCATCCCTGCTCTCTCAGTTTTTTCCTCTGGCCGAAGAGTTTCTCGAAAAGACATGGCCAACTCTTTCCTGGGGTATAGTTTTAAAATTTTTATTTTGGCTATGTGTTGCTTGTCAAACCTTTACTAGGTCCTGCAAGCAAGGGTGCTCCACTTACCATTCTGCATTTCCCCCCTGATTGCTGGCAAACCTTGTATTTCCATTATGGCCGGCCTGAAAAAACAAACAGGAGAGTTAACAGCAGTCTTCCTGCCAAGCATCCACCCCCTCAATGAACTATACAACAGTCTAAGAGTTAAGAGACCGATTGCACATGTGGTATAAAACAAATCTACTCCTTCATTTATGAAGTTGGTTTAGGGAACACAATCCATGTGTGTGGCCCAGAGCTAGACGCTGAGAAGGAATATCAGCACAAGTGAAGATGCAATCCTAGCCCACAGGGAGCTGGAATTATCTAATCAAATAATCACAAACATGCAAATGAATAAAATAACTGCTAGAACCAAAGATGCAGTGTTCGACATTGTTCTGTTAGTATAACAAAATACAATAACTAAGAAGACAAAAGCTGTGTTTCAGCTTGTGGATTTAGAGGTCTGCGTCCACACTAATTTGGCCATGCTGTTGAGGCAGCATGCTATGGAAGAAACAACAGTAGAACTTACCTCATGGAAGCAAAGAGACAGGGAAAGAGGTACCACTGTCCCTCAAAGGTCATGCTCCATGCTCTCAGCAACCTTAGATATCTTTTTTTTCCTAAGATAACATCTTGTTCTATAATCCAGGCTGGCCTCAAAATCACTCTGTAGCTTAGGTTGCTCTCAGGTGTACTTTGATAATCCTATCTCAGCATCCATGCACTGGATTATAGTTTGAGCCACCACATCTCCAATAGATCCGAGGAACTAGCCAAGGCACAGTACTGTATTTCCAGTTCCGAGTCTGTGGTTGTCTACTTTGTTTAGTCCCAAAGTCTTGGATATTTTGTTTTTCATTCACCTAGCAGAAAGCGGCTGGATGCCTACAGAAGGAACTCTGCTCTATGCTGAGAAGTCCAGAAGAGAACATGAGTGGCATAAACTGTGCTGCCAAGAAGTAGAGTCTACATCAGGGATTAGGCAAAAGACGCGTTTGAGAGTCCACCTTACCCCATCACAACAGATTTATCAAGAAGATGAGGGATCACACATTCTGGGGAGGACATGGGGAAATGACTCTCATTGCTGGTGGGAACATAAAACTGATCAGCCACTATGGAACTCAGCATGGAGGGGCCTCAACAAACTGAAACTAGAATCATCAGATGCCCAGATGTTTACTTGGTTTATATATTAAAACCTCTTAAGCCAACCTGGTATTTTGAGATAGGATCTCAATGTGTGGCCCAGACTGATCTGAACTTTCATGCCGTAGCATAGCCTGACCTTGAACAAATGGCCATGGTACTTGCATGCACATGTTTGCAGGTGCTCTTCTCACCAGGAGGTGGAACCAGCCTAGATGCCTGTCAACAGATGAGTGACTACTGGAATGTTATGTTCCTATAAAGGAAAGTTAAAATCTTGACAACAGGAAAGTGGATGGAACTGGAAATTATGTTAAGTGAAATAAGCCAGTCTCAGAAAGACAAATGTGTTTTCTCTCATATATGAAACCTAAATTTAAAATTATGTAGCTGTGTGTGTGTGCATTTACACATGTGTGCTTATAGGTCATGAAGCTAGAAAGAGGATCATGAATGGGGAAGAAAGGAGGGCATAAGAAGGGTGATGAAGTATGTGTAATCGGAAAGACAGAGGGCCAACTGCTGGCAGAAAGACCCAAGGGATGAGAGGACGGTCTGGGGGGTGGAGAGTAGGGTAGGAGATCATTAATTACATGTGAAGATGCCATGATGAAATCAAGTGCTTTTTATTCTAATATATATGAAATATTAGAATATATAATATATATAATATATACAAATACATACATATATATAAGGGACCTTGCCACCAAGCCTGATGACCTGACTCCAATCCACTGGGCAGAGGAAGACAACTGACTCCAATAGGTTGTCCTCTGATTTCTATGCTTAGAGAGTTGGGCACAGTGCTTCATGTCTGTAAATCTTAGTACTTGGGAGGTTAAGGCAGAAGGATTGCCTTGTGTTCAAGGCCAGGCTGGGCTACAGTGTGAAAGTTCAGATCAGTCTGAGCCACACATTGAGACCCTATCTTCAAATATTAACCCACTACCACTATCACTACCACCACACCACATCACACAGACACACACCCCTTATCACTGCTAGACCTGATTTCTAGGAGCAGTCATGGATAATATACTCTTTGAGGGAGGCATGCTGTTAGTGCTTCAAATGACTCAAAGTCAGTGTATTTTCTTTTCCTGTATAAACGTAACAATATAACCCTTTAAACCCTTAAAAAGGAAGGAGAAAAGAAGAAATTGAGCTAGCTAACATGGGACAGGGCTGTCATGATTGTCAAATCTGTCTCCTGGCTTCCTGGCAGCCAGGACAGAAAAGGAACAAATCCTGCCCACAGCTCTCATCAGAGGGGAACAAGCCCATGGTTATTTTGGTCCTTTAAACCCTACGCTCAGTTCTCACCTGGAAGCCCACATAAGGACATTGATAGACACAATAATTAATGTTTTTGGCAAGAGCTTTACCGCAAATGCCAATTTTTGTCTGCCATTTCTTGCACAGGCCTTTAATTAAGGTCAAGGGCTTAACACTGAAGCAGACATCAGTGAGGGCTTGGCTAACCTGGTTCAACAACTGAGTGCAACACAAAGCAGGCTTGGAATAAAGGGCTAGTTAGCACTGCAAGTGAGCTCAGGATCCTACAGTTATGTGAGTTGGGACATGAAGCAGGCTCTAACAAAGGAGGCAGCCTTGGGACTCCACGAGGACACAACACCCAGGAAGTGGGGTGACCGGCAACCTAGGCTTGGTCTACAAGAGCAAGGGCTTTGTGAAATGGAAATGCTTGGCCCATTTGGAGAATGTCAGGCTGTCCAGAGTTGAGAGAAGGGATTCTAATAAGACTTCCATTAAAGAAGTTGGGTTTGCCACTTGGATATTTTCTGGTTCTTCCAAGACAACTTTTTTGTCGAGTTAAGCGAAAATGAATGAGAATCAGATGGAGCACATTTCTCTTGAATACACACGGGCTTAACAATGAAGAGGGAGAAAGAACTTGACAGAATGTGTCCCGGCTTCTGCCAAACCCAAAGTATTTGAGGAATCACACAGGATGCAGCTCGGACCCAAACACATGCCTGGATTCGCCAACTCCTAATTGCAGCTGCAGCCAGTTAACGCAATGGAGTGTGCCCATGAAAATGGGGTCTGAATGGAGGGGCTGCCTTGAAGAGAGTGACTGCTGGAGGCTGCTGAGCTGGCTTCGACCTCCCGGAACCAGTCCATTGCCTTGCAGGGAACAAGAGTGGGCCAACGCACAGTTTCTTAAACAAGCTATTGAATCCAGCTCTCATAGAGAACAATTAAAATCCATTATTTAACTTTATTGTGTCGTGTGTGGAAAGAATTCAGCCTCTCTTGTTTCCTACATTCAGGGGTATACAAAGGAGAAGAAATATGCTTTGCCTCAGGGTCTGTTCTCTCAAATGGGTACCCAAGAGAGCAAAACTCTGGTGTACCATGTATTTGGATTCTCAACTCTTGGCCAGAAGATCATGGATATCTGAAAACTAGAAAGAACCCAGAGAAGTTATTTGATTTGTTACTGGTTCACAACCGGTCAGTTTTAGAGTAGAAACACAAACTGGAGCTCTTTTTTTTTTTTTTTTTTTTTTTTTTTTTTTTTTTTTAAGGAAGTATCTCATATAGCTCAGGCTGGCTGCAAACTTGCGGTGCTGTTCTTCTACCAAGTCTGCCTCTACCTCCTGAATGCTGGGATCTCAGGCACTCATCCCCTTGCTTGGCTTATGTGATTTGAGTGGGATATTCCTATGACAACCTGACATGTTTTGGGGAGGACTTTGGAAGGACTTTGGAACTTTGGGCTAGAAGATCCATTTGGTGTTAAGAGCTCTGTGGGATGTTGTATAGGAGCTTGGAAGATAATTTGAGAACACATCCCCAGGGCTGTGTGCACGCTAGGCAAGTGCTCCACCAACTGAGCCATACCCCCAGCCCTGTGATTCTTCTTCATAGGAAGTACATCAAAAATAAAAATAGAGTTTTAAAGAAATGGTCTCATGATGCCCAGGCTGGTGTCCAACTTGCTATGACCTCTTCATTCTCCTGGCCTCCACGTCTCAAGTGCTGGGATTATAGATGTACGTCATGCATGCCTGTGTCTGCGTGCGTGCGTGTGTGTGTGCATGCATGTTTATGTGTGTGTGTATTGAATGTAGCCAAGGGGACATACTCATTGAACCAGGAGTTTCAGAATCATGTTCATTTCTGTATCTCTGCTCTTCCTCAAAAACCAGGAGACTCTTCTTGATAGGAGAGTCTTCACTAGCTCTGGAGCTAGGAGGCCTCAGTAAAGGCTGTATCGGCATGATGAGGATCCCTAGACCTGTGACCCAAAGCGACACTGGAAAAATGGGAGATTATTGTCAGAGAACACGCCTACCAGTCACCCCTGCCTGGGTGCCCAAACCCTGTCTGCTCATCGTGACGGGTGTCTTCCTCTCATCTCTCTTAGTTTCTGCTTCCTTCCCCTCTGCCTTGTATATCTTTGCCTTTTTGAGTGTTTGGAGCAGGCTCTCATTCTGTAGCCCTGACTGATCTAGAACTAGAGCAGTCTTCTTACTCCACTGTTGCGATTATAGGTATGGTTTATCATACCTGATCTTGACACCAATGTCAGTCCTCCAGGCCGATGAACCTTACTCCACGTCTTTCTTTTCTGAGAGGCTCTCATGTAGCCTGAGCTGGCTTGACTGTTCTGTGTAGCCAAGGATAGCCGTGAACTCCTGATGCTCCTGCTTTTATGTGCCAGGTTCTGATGGTAGCTTTTATTTTATTTTATTATTTTTTCTTTTACTGAAAATATATTTCTTTTTATAAAATATATATGATTATGGTTTCCCCTTGGTCTACTCCTCTTAGTTCCTCCCACCTTCCCTCCCATTGGGATCCACCCCCTTTCTATCTCTTTTTAAAAATCAGGCTTCTGAGGGATAATAACAAAATAAATTAAGATAAAACAAAAACAAACAAGGAAAAGAGTTCAAAAAAGGGTTCAAAAATAAGATACAGACAAAGAGACCCACGTGTTCACACTCTCAGGAATCCCATAATAACATAAAACCAGAAGCTATAATACAGATGCAAAAGACTTGTGGTGTAAAAAGGGAGAAGAAAATACAAATAAAAAATAAAGATAAAATTAAAAAAAGAAAAAAAAGTCCCTGACTAAGCATTATGAGACAAGGACCCTCCAAGGACGCCACTGAGTTTCTTTTCTGTAGGCTGTCTTCTACTGGGCGTGCTGCCTAGGAGTAGCTTCCTTATTAAGACTCCCTTGAAAACGAAATTTTTATTTGCAAGTGGTTACCAATTGGAGACAGTTTCTGGGTTAGGGATGTGGACATGTGTCTACTTCTCTTTTCAGCCCTATGTTCTCATCTGGTGCAGACCAGTGCAGACGTGTGCATGCTGCAGTCTCTGAGTTCCTATGTGCATCAGTCCTGTGTTTAGAGAGCCTTGTTTCCTCAGTGTCCTCCATCCCCTCTGGCTCTTACAGTCTTTCTGCCTCCTCTTCCGGAGGTATTCCCTGAGCCCTGAGGGGAGGCATTTAATAGAGACATGTTGTTTAGGGCTGAGTGTCCTGAGCTCTCTTGCTCTCTGCATATTGTCTGGGTGTGGGTCTCTGTGTTTGTTCCCATCTGCTGCAGGAGGAAGATTCTCTGATGATGGCTGAGCAAGACACTGACCTATGAATATAGCAGAATGTCAGTAGGAGTCATTTTGTTGCTACCCTCCTTTAGTAGAACAGTATTTGTTTTCCCCCTAGGTCCAGGGACTATCTAATCTCAGGTTCTTGGTAACTGTACTGGCTGGTTTTGTGTCAACTTGACACAAGCTGGAGTTATCACAGAGAAAGGAGTTTCAGTTGAGAAAATGCCCTCATGATATCCAGCTGTAAGGCATTTTCTCAATCAGTGATCAGGGAGGGAGGGCCCCTTGTGGGTGGTACCATCTGTGGGCTGGTAGTCTGGGGCTCTATAAGAAAGCCAGGTGAACAAGCCAGGAGAAGTAAGCAAGCAAGCCAGTAAGGAACATCCCTCCATGGCCTCTGCATCAGCTCCTGCTTCCTGCCCTGCTTGAGTTCCAGTCCTGACTTCCTCTGGTGATGAACAGCAGTGTGGATGTGTAAGCTGAATAATTCCTTTCCTCTCCAACTTGCTTCTTGGACATGATGTTTGTGCAGGAATAGAAACCCTGACTAAGACAAATTGGTACCAGGAGTGGGATATTCCTGTGACAACCTGACATGTTTTGGGGAGGACTGTGGAAGGACTTTGGAACTTTGGGCTAGAAGATCCATTTGGTGTTAAGAGCTCTGTGGGATGTTGTATAGGAGCTTGGAAGATAATGTTGAGAACAGTGCAGAAGATGGAGGCCTGGCTTGTGAAATTGAGGGAAGATTAAAGACTCTTATCAGGGCCATTGCTAGTTTGATTTAAGATTCTGTGGTTTTAATTAGCTGGGGTTAAAGAAATCAGCTGTGATTAACAAGATACCAGAACTATAAAGCAAAACCATTGCATTACTGGGACTATTGATGCTGGTTAGCTGGAGCTGTGAAATTGTCGGTGATTGGGAAGAGACCAGCATCAATGAGGTGAAATCTTCTGAGAAGTGTTTTCTGAGAGCACAGAGGCTGCATTCCAGAGATAGCCAGGGTTGTACCTTGTGCTGTGGATGGACTTGGTAATGCGAAAGAGTCATCCAGGTAGTACTGGTTTTGAAGGCATGAAGGAGTCATGAAGAGCAGCTGAGGCCTGGGCACTATGAGAGGCCGCAGAAGGTCATTGGTGAAGGTGCAGCCTCAGTTGCAATTGATGGCCCAGGACTGAAGGGGTCATTCAAAGGAGGTGAGGCTTGGCACCATGAAGAGAGCCTATGAGAAGCTGTTGGTGAAGCCTAGTTGCAGTGGAAGGCAGCAGTGTTTTGGAGATGCCAGTACCATGAGATCACCACCAAGAACAGCAGCAGCAGTGGAGTACAGGCATCTGGAGCCTAGAAGACAAGGTGTGTGCTACAAAGGGCAGAGTTGGAGAAGTGACTGAAGCCCTTGGAGGAATCCAGAAGTTAGTGAGTTGATCCCAGACATTGGACGGTTGGAGTTTGATTTTGCTTTTGATTGTGACTGTGTTCTGATATATTTTCCCTCCTGAAGGAAGAAGGTATTTTAGTGGATCCCATAGTTAAGAGACTTTGATAAAAAGACTTTGAATTCTAAGAGATTGTATATTTTTAAAGAGATTGAAATTTTGATATGTAAGAATTTGCAAAGACTGTGGGACTTTTAAAGTTATTTAGATCTTGGGGATAAATAAGAAAGTAAGGGTTGAGACTTAATAGTGATGTATTTGTGTGTCAAGTTGACAAGGGGTCAATTGTACTGGCTGGTTTTGTGTCAACTTGACACCAGCTGGAGTTATCACAGAGAAAGGAGTTTCAGTTGAGAAAATGCCTCCATGAGATCCAGAGGTAAGGCATTTTCTCAATTAGTGATCAAGGGGGGAGGGCCCCTTGTGGGTGGTACCATCAGTGGGCTGATAGTCTTGGGTTCTATAAGAAAGCAGGCTGAGCAAGCCAGGAAAAGTAAGCAAGCCAGTAAGGAACATCCCTCCATGGCCTCTGCATCAGCTCCTGCTTCCTGCCCTGCTTGGGTTCCAGTCCTGACTTCCTCTGGTGATGAACAGCAGTGTGGAAGTGTAAGCAGAATAATCCCTTTCCTCCCCAACTTGCTTCTTGGTCATGATGTTTGTTCAGGAATAGAAACCCTGACTAAGACAGTCACTCAAGCATGGGTATGGGTTCTATTTCATGGAGTGGGGCTTAAGTCAAATCAGATATTAATTATTACTTCTATAAACTTTGTGCCACCATTGCTCTAGCATATCTTGCAGGCAGGACACTATTATAGATCAAAGGACTTGTAGTTGAGTAGTGTATAGGATACCTTTCAGTACCAAGAACACCAGACCATAGGAGGAAAGACTCCATGTAGGCACCTGCTCTACTTCTCCGTGTTCAGTGAGTTCTGGAGGTGTTGCCTTCAGCAATAGGGCTTTAGTGTCAGTTTGTGGAGAGCAACCTCTAGCTTTGGTAACACCTTGAGTTGTTTGGGGTTCCTAAGTGATTCCTGTAGTCAACAACTCAATTAGGTGTAACTCATTCCTGGTATTGGAAGTTTTATTTGGTGATGAGAAATATCTAGTTGGGGCCCTGTCTCCCTTGTGATTTGGCGATTTCATTTAGATGGCCTTCACATATGTGGACATTTTAGGAAGGTTCTACGGTATTTGGTTTCTATACTAGGACTCAAAAGGCTCCTAGTTTTAGCTCTCTCTCCATATTCCCTCTCTCATCATCCTCTCTTCCCTCTTAACCCCCCCATTTCAGCCTCCACTCCCCCTTCCATTCATAACTATTTTTCTTCCCCTACGGAGATCTTTCTGTCCCTCTGTAGTCACCTACTTAACCTCTGTGCTTATATCGACTGCAGCTTGCTTATCATTGACTTAACAATGAATATCCACATACAAGAGAATACATGCCATATTTGTCTTTCTGAGTCTGGGTTACCTCACTAAGGATGACATTTTTTTCTCATTCTGTCCATTTACCTGTAAACTTCATGATTTCATTTTTTTCTAACCATCTGAGTGATATTTCATTTACTCTCCTCTTTTAATAATGTCGGACACCCCCTCCCCCGCACATACTATGAATATATCCCTCTCCTAACAACCTAGGAACCCACTGAGAGCCACAAGGTAACAAGTCTCTCTGCCTCCATCAAAAACACTTTCATAGACATTTTCTATTCAGAAGTATTCCCAGTTAAATCTGCATATGAGAGCAAGGAAACAGTCTGGCCTGCCCTGGTTTTGAATGCATGCAAAGTAAGGCATGCTGTGTCCTCTGAGTGAACATTTAGGGAGAGGAGAGCCCCCTATTTTCCATCTTTGCCTATGCACAATTGAGCATCCACATGACTAAAGTTAGATGCATTGTGAGAAGGGCCAGTGTAGAGACAAGGTTATGTCTGTCAAACCTGTCAGTCAAAACAGAAGCAGTTGTGCTGTTCCTCTTAGCAACCAAACTCCTGCTTCTCTTGAATCCTATAGAAAGAAACCCGAAATAAAACCTGGGGATCCTCGGAGTATTCCTAGGCCTGGGCCCCACTGTCATTCTTTTCCTTATTTGAGAAAGGGTCTCAAGAAGCTCGTTTGGTCTTTACCTTGTTGTGTAACCCAGGATGACTGTGAACCTTGGATTCTCTGACCCCCTCCTCCTAGTGGAGGGATTATAGACCTCCACACCCAGCTCTCTGCTCCTGTCAGCACTCTTGAGAGCATGTTTCTGACTCGTATTAGCTTTTTGATTTTGAACCAAGTTTCCTTGCTACTTTCTAATGTTTGTGCGCATTTATTACAAATTTTGCTAAGAGGCCAGGAACCTGGAAGAGCCAGGTGAAGACACCGACTACCAGCAACACTGAAATTACAAGTGTGTGCCATTATGCTTCATTTGCGGGGTGCTGAGCATCATAGCCATGCATGCTTCATGAATGCTGGGCAAGCCCTCCACCGACTCAGGGACATCCCCAGTCCAACCCTGAGCCCTTCTCTTGCCTCCACATCCCAAATGCTGCCATGACAGGTGTGCACTGCCACACCCAGCTCTTTCTTAAATGTTATTTTCCCTGCAGCTCCTTGTTTATGGCCCCCATTTTGTCCTCATGCATCTTGCTCTCTGATTTATGTTTTATTATGATAGACCTAGATTATCGCCATGGTCTTTATGACAGCCTCCTCCATCTACCTTGGCCTTGAAAACGGCCCTGGATCTTGCTTTACTGTGATCCTTTAAAGACGCCTTGATGTCTGTCCCACTTGGCACCCTGTGTGGGCCAGAGAATCATCCAATTCTAACTAGATGCCCATGTCTTTAACACACACACACACACACACACACACACACACACCCCTTTTTTTTTTTTTTTTTTTTTTTTGAGACAAGGTGTTACGTATCTGGACCAGTCTCATATTGGCTATGTAGCTGAGGATAAAGCTTCTGATCCTTCATCCTCACCTTATGAGTGCTGGGATTATATACTACCACATTCAAACTATGAGGTGCTGGGGATTGAACCCTGGGCTGCTTGTACTCCATAAATACCCTCAGTACAGTTCTCTATCAACTGAGCTATTGTAGCCTCCTCCCTGTGCCCGTCTCAAGGCCTCCAGCTTCAGGCTTGATCTGGCACACTGTGGCTTCTAGTTTCCTAAGCAAAGTGTGCTTGGTTGGTTTCTTTGCTTTTTGGTTTGTTTGTTTGTTTGTTTGTTTGTTTGTTTGGTGTCTGTGCCTTTGCTGCAGTTGTCTTCTACTCTGGGATGTTCTCTCCACCTCTCACTGCCTGGCCTGGGAGGACTTCCTGAAGCAAGGTCTTCTAGATGTTTTCATCCTCAGCATCTGGCCTGTAAACAGGCACACTGCAGGTGTTCACTAAAATACTGAATGAATGTATGAGCTGGGGTTGAGGCTCAGTGGCAGAGCATTGGCCTGGCATGTTTGAGGTCTGGAGCATCATGCTTAGTGAGCAGAGCAAAAGAAACCAATGTTGAAGGGGCAATAACCAAAGATTCCTGAAGAAAAGGGAAGGAGAGGAGAGGTACAAGGAGCAGTGGCAGAGATGGTGACAGCAGGGGCTGCAGTAGCACCAACACAGCCACCAGATGAGATCATGCTCTATTTTTATTGTAGTTCAGGCTATTGGCTGTGGACTCCAGAGCCTCCTGTCTCTGCCTCTCAAGTGCTGAAATTATAGGTGTATACCTCCGTGACATGCTGTAGAGTTCTTGACATGTGAGCACAGTCCAAGAGGCAGTTCACTCACTCGTTAGTTCTTTCAGCTGCATAACCTCATGGCACATATGGGCACAAGATGTGCTGCCGATGTCACGTGCTGACAACACTGCTCTAGTTGGTGAGTAAATAGCCACTGTGCCTAGGCCACTGTAACTCCTTCCCAAGAATAGTTCCTTACCTGGAAAGCCTTGGTCCTCCTAGCTATTATTTTATTTTATTTTATTTTATTTTATTTTATTTTATTTTATTTGGGGGTTTAATTTTTTTTTCAGCTGATAGCAGGAGGATTTATGGTACACGAGTTACACTTGGCCACAGGAGAGAACAGAACTAGTCCAGAATGCCAGAGGTCCAGGGCAGAGGTCCAGCGGGACTGTTTTGGTTGTAAGAAGGGCAGTTATTTTCCCAGGTGATCTCGGCGAGGTGACGTTCCAGGTCTACTGAGACTTATTACCGACAGCAGCATACAATCCAACAACTTGTTCCGGTGCCCGGCCTTCAGCATCCCTTACTTCTGCCCCTGCAGGCTTCGTGCGTGCACGAGCTGGTTTACTTGAGCCTCTGCTTTATCTTTCTTCTCTTGCACTTCAGCCTGCACATTCCTTCTTCTGCTACTTGGCTCTCATGGTACAAGAGTCGCAAGGAAGATAGCTAAGCTCGAGCGGGGGTTTAATTTTTTAAAGATTATTTGTGATGAGCATGTCCTAGCACACACACGGTGTCAGAGGACAACATTGTGGAGTCTGTGCTCTCCCTTTGCATGTACATGGGTTCTAGGGTATTGAACCTAGGGCCTCAGGCAACTCAGAAGTTGTTGAACTCTCTTACACACCCTTTTTGAGACTGGGTCCTCATATATGTGTAGCTCAGGCTGGAATTAGACATGCTATGTAGCCTTCAATGACCTTGAACTTCTGCTCCTCCTGTTTCTGCCTTCCACATGCTGGAATTTTATGTGTATGCTACCACACTAGGCTTTGTTTTATTTTATGCTATGTTATTTTAGATAGGCTCTTGTTGTCTAGCTTAGACCAACCTTGAATTCTTAGCTATCCTCCTGCTCACTCTCCTGACTGTTGGGATTATAAGCCTCACAGATTGTGCAGCCATGGTCTTCCTTTATGACTCAGCAACAAAAGAGTTATCTCTGGGCATGGGGGAAGGGACGGAAAATCTTTTGCTGTCTACCTGTTATGAATGCCCTGCCACATGGATTATTAAGTGTGTTCATTGTCACCAGTGCTTGTGTGTGTGTGTGTGTGTGTCTGTCTGTTTGTCTGTCTCACAGGGTCTATTTTATACATGCATCTTGGATTAAGCAAATGTCCAGAGTCACTCAGCAGGCTCATGGTTTCCCTGCCTGAGAATCCAGAGCTCCTTCCAGTACTTGGTCAGGCCTCCACCTGCCTCACCCATTCAGTGCGCTGTCAAGCACCTTAGTTGACTAGAACCTGCCCCAGTTTTGACAGATTTCTCTGTGGCCAAGGTGAAATGTAGGGTAGCCAAATGTCAGGGTTTGAGAATGATGTTCTGTATTTACCCAAGCTTAAAATACAACAGCAAGGAAGCAATGGGCTCTTTCTTCTTCTCCTGGTAAAAAGGGGTGTGTGTGTGTGTGTGTGTGTGTGTGTGTGTGTGTGTGTGTTGCAAATTTAAATTGTTCAAACAAAATGCCATCCACACGGAGGCATAGTAGAGTATTGTCCGTGTCCTAAATGTGTAATTACTTTCCTTTGTTTATAACTGCTCTGCTTCCCACAAATGGAGTCCCTTTCCCCCCTTGCATTTCACAGAGGGAGAGTGGTGTGGTGTAGGCAGAGTGTAGAGCATGATATTTACTGCTGTTTTTATACATGAGGTCCAAAAATGTACTTATAAATAAAACCCACTTCCAAGGGCCAACACCTCATCCTCTAAAGTTCATGATCTCCTCCTGACTCTGCCTAAGCCAGAAGATCTGATAGCTTCCATTTCCAGCAAGCTGCTGCATGTGGTCACTAGCCATCTTCTTTTCAACCAGGGATATAGGACATCCTCTGGGCTGGGAACTATTCCTTTACCTGCAGCTCCTTCAAAAGGGCCTTCAGTAGCCCAGCGTTGCTGCCAAACTGCCACTCTGGAAGCTTTGAACACAAGCCTAAGGCCATTTGGAAATGATATCTCTCATTTTTGTTTTGTTAACACAGGGTTTCTATACCCCAGGCTGGCCTCAAACTCACTATATGGAAGAGGTTGGTTTTGAACTCCTGTTTCTCTTGCCTCTCTACCTTTTAGGAGCTGGGATTATAGACATGTATTATGACACCCAGCTTACTCTCCTTCTGATTGGCCCGTGATACATCACAAACTAATAGAAAGCCCACAAACAGTTATTGAGTACCCATTGCGTGCCAGATGCTAATCTAGGAGGAAGGGATTATCTGTACCTCAAGTTTAGTATATTTTCCCCCTGACTTCAATTAATTATCATTCTGGGTGTAAAACGGGTCTTGCACACACTGGGTGAGTGCAACCAAGCTACAGCCTCAGTCTCTAACATCTTCAAAGTGTGAGAAGTAGGGTGTGATGAGCCACGCAAATAATTCTAGTATTCGGGAGGCAGAGACAGGGTGACCAGGAGACCAAGATCAATCTCAGGTACAGTGTGAGTTTAGGCTAGCCTGGGCTACATAAGACCCTGTCTCAACTGCCTCTACCCTTCTGGGGAAAAAAATACAAACAAAATTAAAAATGAATAAAAGCAAAATTAAAATAGACAAAATGGGAGTCAGTGTTATAAATAATGGCTCTTACAGTTGTAGACAGACAGGTCTACCCATGTGTTTGTGCCTTGATCATTTGATTTCATGCGTAAATACACATATATAAAGCACTCAAGAAGGATGACTGATAGCAGATTTTAAGTTAAAGAACTGTTTTGTTCTGTTTTAGTAGGGGAGGGATGTCCCACTGAGTCACCAGGCTGGCCTGGAACTCCTGGGCTAAGTCCACCTTCCTGTCTCAGAATTCTTAGTAGCTGGACCAAAAAGGTTCATGCCATCACACCCAGCATGGAGAAATCCTGCACTGAGAAGAAAGTAAAAAATCACAAGGCTTAGGAAGGCATGGTGTCATGGTGTAATTGGAAGCACTTTTTCTTCTTTAGGTAAAATAATGATGACTCTAAAAATTTGCTGGTATGTTGTACAACACAGTGACCACAGTTAATAGCATTACATTGTGTTCTGAGATTGTCAAGGGAGTAGATGCTCAGACCACAAAAATTATTAAGTATATGAGGTAATGCATATGTTGATTATCTCATTTGAGCTATTCCTCCATTTCATATTTCATGTCCAATTTTGTTTTTGAAAAGAGTCATAACTATATAACCAAAATGGGCCTGGAACTCTGTGTAACCCAGGCTAGCCTTGCACTTGTAGCAATCCTCCTGACTCAGCTTCTTGAGTGCCATCATTACGGGTGTGCTCCATTGTACCTGGATGAAAATATATAATTATTTGTCTACTAAAATAAGAAATATCATGGTCATGTCAGGCATTACACTGAGGTCAAGGCCAGCCTGGCTATTTCTCTCCCTCATTCTGTTTTTTATTTTATTTTATTTTTTTAGCAAAGTTGCTAAATAAGTTTTTTTAAAATAGAAAAGGCTGTAGCTCAGTTGGATGACTTCTTGCCTAGCATTCAGAAACTCAGGGGATCAATCCTCAGCACTGCAGACACAAGGTACTTAGCATGCCCATAATCCCAGGCAGGAGACTCAGAAGTTCAAGGTCATCCTTCGACACAGTGAGTTTGCAGCCAGTCTGTGGTACGTGAGACCCTGTCTCAAAAAAAAAAAAAAAAAGAAAGAACAAAGAAAATGTTTTAGTTCCTTTTATAATATGATGATAAAACACTATAACTAAGGACAACATAGGAAGCGTTTAAATTTGGGGGCTTACAGCTTCAGAGGGTTAAAACCCATGGTCATTATGGGAGAGCATGACATCAGGAAGGTGGTGCTGGAGCAGTAGCAGAGCGCTCTCATCTGGATCCACGGAGCTGAGAATGGTGTGGGCTTTTGTAATCTTTAAAAAAGGAAAGCTTTTTATTGGTTCTTTATGAATTTCACATCATCAACCCCAACCCCACTCATCTCTCCCTCTGCTCATACCCATCTTCCACCCTTGCAGCCTCCCATACAACAGAGAAAAAAAAATCTCATTGTGGAAGCTGCAGTGTGTCGCAGTGTGTCCCACAGTGTACCCTTCTGTCCACATGTCTTTGCTTGCAAATGTTCATTGAAGTGACTCATTGGTTAGGTACGAGGCCTCTGGCTTCTGTTCCTCTATCAGTACTGGAACCCCCAACTGGGACTCATCTAGGATAGCCCGTTGTTGCCCTGTGTCATGGATGTCCTGTAGTTTTGAATCTGTAGGACCAGCCCCCTTCAGGCACTCCTGCAGTGTACTGATGGAGTAGATGTTGGGGTGGACGAATTGGAAGCTCTAGATCTGGGCCTGACAGGTGTCCGAGCCTGCTGGTTTTTCTGCTTTTATGCCCTCTGTGATAGCTCATCTGCAAACCCAAACCAGGGCCAGCTCTACCCTGCCGTCCAGGCAAGGTACCGGACCCTCTCTCCCAAGTATTGCAGCCAGTGATGGACATGGCCAATTCTTCCACTCTCAGGACCCCAGGGACAGCTCTCCTGCCAGTCATAGATGGCAAGGGACAAGGGAGAGAAGGAGGGCATCTCTCCCTTGTTCAAGCTACCACTGGGCAGACAAGAGGCAGGGCTGGCTTTCCCATGCTCATGACCTCAGGGCTGGGTTGCCTGTGACCCCACCAACAGAATCAGCTCTATTGTGCTGCCCAGGCAAGGTGTAGGGCTGGCTCTCCCAAGTGCTGCTGCTGGTGAGGGGCAGGGCCAGCTCTCCTGTGCTCATTCCCTCAGGGCTGGCTCACCGGTACCCTGCCATCAGGGTCAGTTCTATTAGGCCTGCTCATGACCTCAGGGCCAGGTCCCCTATCTGCTGGGTGAGGGAAAAGGATGTTATCTCTCTCTTATCTACACCACCACACAGGAGACAGTGGTAGGGCTCTTCCATGCTTGTATGCTTTCAGGCTGGCTCACCAACAACTCCTGAGCACTTCAACTGGCTAGGGTCGGAGTCAGTTCTCCTGCTTTCATGCCCCCAGGGCCAGCTCTTTCAGGATGTCAGGTAAGGGATGGGGCCAGTTCTGCACAGCCCTTGAAGTGCAAACTTCTAGTTTCTTTGGAAAGTTAGTTATGTCAAATGATGGTTGGCTGGGGCACACAGGTGTAAGGATGT
>CM052702.1:56350085-56369658 GCA_028551405.1 Uromys caudimaculatus
GCTCCTGAAGAACTATTACTGAACAGGTCCACTTCCCCCACATCCTAATTCTCTCTTCCACTACCTCTGCTTTGTGGTGGGCTAGAAGAGAGGTTGAACCCTTATTAAAAGTACGATGCAAAAAATTTATGCCTACAGCCCTCAAATACCAACATGTCCCTGGTGGCAGCCCAGACTAGGGACATCTTTGGTGCTAACACCCTGGCTGCTGCAGGGCCATGGACCCATACATATACCCCAGTAGCAGTCCAGGCCAGGACTCCACCATAGTCCCAGGTGGCAACCCTGGCTACTCACATCAGGCTGTTTCTCACTACCCTCCAGTCTCCAGTTCTGCCTCTCTTCATTGTGCCCACATCCTTCTTTCTCTTTCTCTTCCATTTCTCTACCACTTGCTTGCTCCTCTTAGAGATGCCTGGCATCTCTGAGTGTCTGGGATGATGTCAGGAGTGGTTTCATGAGTGCTATGCCCCACTCATGCATTATGGCACTAGGCAGGGGTCATCTCAGGTGTGGTCTGTACCTCCAGGTCTGCATAGCACCTCACTAGTGGTTGTCTCAGGCTAGCTCCCTGTCCAGGCCCTATGGTGCTGGTCTGGTGGTCCTCTAGGGCTTGCTCCTTACCCAGCCCACCCAAGTGGCCCCATGTGAGGGTCATCTGTCTCAAGCTCACTCCTACCCAGGGCCCTCAGCCCCAGGTGGGGTTCTAGTGTCTGGCTTGCTCCTAATCCTGGGAGTCACTGGGGCCTGCCTATGCCCAGACTGTTGGTCATCTCAGCCTAGCTCCCTGTGTGGGTCCCCTGGCACCAGACTGGTGGTTGTCTCAGGCTAGATTTTTTTTCAGGGAATGGTAGGCTGCTGATAATTCAGATGTTCATAGGTCAGAACACTGAATGTAGACATGGTCTCTCTCCTCTCTGCTGCCTACTAATGCATGTGTGACATAGCAGTCACACCTGGAATGCCGCTAGGGGCAGGGGACTTTTGTAATCTAAAGCCTGTCCCCAGTGACACATCTCTCTCTTTCAACCAGTTCACATCTTCTAATCCTTCCTGTAGGCTTAGATTTTTTCCAAAACCTACTTTAATAAGGGTTCTTAAATGCTTCAACCTCCCTTCTAGCCCACCGACCAAAGGTAGGGAAGAAAATAGTTAATAGGACAAGGGGCTTGTGGAGCTGTTTAGAAGTAGTTCTTTGGGTCAATTCCAATCTGTTGTCAGGATATTAGCAGTCTAGTCCAAAACACCAAACATGAATCAGTAGCAGTGGCTTGATCCAGAAGAGACCATGAGGCATCACCACATTGGTATGAGTCCAAGGAAGTGGCAAGAAGCAGCCAGAATACCATGAGAAGAAGTTCCTTTGCCTCATTTCTCTCTAAGAAGTCACAAGGGAAGATCAGTGAAGACCAGCAAAATGTTGCAAGGCGAACCAATGCAAGAGTCTCATTCACTGTCTTTTGGGTTCTACCTGTACTCTTCCCAAACATCACACATCCTCTCACGTGCCTGCTTCAGCAAAACATCCTCTCATAGGACAGCTTCCAGAGAAACGTCCCATGACAACTGAGTCTCCGAAGAAATCAGAAATTCACACTTCACCTTCTCATACACTTCCATTGAACAGGGACCAGTTATTCAAACATATGACCTATGGGTACCGTCCCCACTCATTCACATCAAGTAACAGTCTTTTGGATTTCAGCATTTGGTGAGATACAACATATGAGAAGATGAAGCCTGAGAAGGTATAAGAAGGGTAGGTAGTATTTGAACCCAGGACATGCTATGCAGGGCAGGTCTTCTAGATAGAGAGGGATACACACAAGCAAGAATATGCCTGCCTCTGGGAGAAGATGAATACTTTGCTCCCAGTCCAGTGATAGAGAGTCGTATGTTCTTGGATATACACTGAAAAGTCTGGTTCTGTTTGGGGAGAGATGTGCTCAGGCCTCTGTGGTAGATTGACGTCTGCCTGTAGTGTGGTGAAGGGTGTGGGGGATGAGACCTGAGAGGGTGAATAAATAAAGAGGAGCGTATGGGGCTGGGCTGGAGCACTTGCCTAGCATTCCTGAAGCCTTGGGTTTGAACCCAAGCCCAGCATAAACCAGATGATGTGGTGCATACCTGTAACCCAAGAACTCAGGAGGTGGAGGCAGGAGTATCAGAAGCTTAAGTCTACCCCTTGAGCTCAGAATCTGAGCTCATTCATGCCAGAGGGAGAGGGAAAGAGGAAAGAAGGAAAGGGAAGAATTGAAGTCAAAATTTAAAGTCAGTGACCTGAAGGTACTCTCCAAGGTGAACAGAGAGACTGAAGGCCAGGCTGGTGATGGACAGTTGACTGCAGGGAAGCAGAGGGAAGGACAGGATGGCTGGGAGCTCTCCTCTTCTTTTCCTGGTTGTAATTCCATCATTCACATTTTGCAATACCTGAGACTCCCTCCCTGTAGCTTACATCTCCATTCTGGGTCCTAGAGGGACAATCCCCTATACTGATTGCTAGGGAGAGCCTCTGGTAGCAAACTCTCCCCACACCACCCAAGCGGAGAAGGATGGAGAAGAACAGTGGTTCTCACCCTGTGGGACACAACCCCTTTGGGGGTCAAATGCCCCTTTCACAGGGGTCGAATAGCAGATATCCTGCATATCAGATCTTTACATTATGATTCATAACAGTAGCAAAATTACAGATATGAAGTAACTAAATTTATAATGGGGGGGTCACTACACCATGAGGAACTGCATTAAAGGGTCCAGTATTAGGAAGGTTGAGAACTGCTGGGGTAGAAGATGTTGCCAGCATTCTTTACACAGTGCTGTCCCGCCTGAAACTGACAGCTGCATAGGACTGTTTCCTTGCTTTAAGCTCTCTCGTGTATTTAAGTATTTGATTCTCTATATAACACAACTACACTTCTGTGGTAGCACTTTTATTGCTGGGAACAGACACAATGACCAGGACAATTTTTATAAAAGCAAACACTTAGCTGGAGCTGGCTTACAGTTTCAGAGGTTTATTCCATTATCATTGTTGTGAGAAGCACAGTGGTGTGCGGGTAGACATGGTGTGGGAGGAGCTACAAGGGGTTCTACATCGTGATCTGCAGATGAAACAGGAGGGAGGCTGAGGACCACACTGGGTGTAGCTTGAGCATAGGAGACATGAAAACCCGTCCCCCAGTGACACACTTCCTCTAACAAGGCCACACCTCCTAATAGTGCCACTCCCTCTGGGCCAAGCACTAGAATCCCCGAGTCCATGGGGCCGAACCTATTCAAGCACCACCCCTTTCTCCGGCTGTCCTGCTCCGCCCCTTCCCTTCCTCTCCGTTCTTGTTTCCTAGCAATCTCCCTTCTCTTTTCCCTTTTAGATTTTTGACACTGGCTTGGTGTGTATTCCAAGCTGGTCTATAATCCATGCAGGAAAACAGCATCAACCAGAAATAAACTTTATAGTTTGGAGATGGAAAGGTCTTTCTTGAATATTTTGTAAAAATAAAGACGCTTTAATAAACAGATTTTACTACAAAACATTTAAAGTTGATATATCTAAGGGAAAACCTACCACAAATTAAAGGGAAGAATCAAAACGCGGGGAAAATAGTCGCAGAATGATGGATGACAACTTCTTTGTTTCAAAATGTCAAAAAAATTAATATCAAAGTGTAAGAATATGTGAACTGCCAATTATAGGACGGAAGGAAGGAGGAAGGGAGGGAGGAAGGAAGGAAGGAAGGAAGGAAGGAAGGAAGGAAGGAAGGAAGGAAGGAAGAAAAGGAAGGAAGGAAGCCAGGCAACAGCATTTGTCAGGAATCATCTTCTCGCCAGACATGGCTGTCTTGGTTGGTTCTGTCAGTTGGCAGCCTAGTCATTTGAGAGGAGGGCTCTAACTGAGGATCACCACAGGATTAGCCTGTGGACACGTCTCCGTCTCCGGGGAACTGTCTTTATTGTCGGTTGATATAAGCAGATTCAGGGCACCATGGGCAGCACCATTCCTAGGCAATGCCAGCTGAGTGTAAGCAGATGAAAAAGCCAGCTAGGAAGCAACAGTCTATAGTTTCTGCTGTACTTCTTGCCCGTGGAGGGAGATTTTTTTTTGAGGCCAGCCTGAGCTGTACAGTGAGGTCCAGGCCAGAGATGAGCCTCAGAGCAAGACTCATACCTGGGGAAGTTAAAACAAAACAACAAGTAAAGACAAACCAAATCAAAAGAAAAAACCAACCAAACAAAAAATCCCAGACAGCTAGGAATAGTGGCACAGTCTTGTAATCCTGGCACTTGGGAGACAGAGGCAAGGGGACCATTGCTACTTCAAGGCCAACCAGGACTACATAGTGAGACCCTGTTTAGTGTAGTTTTAAGAGTTCTGAAGAGATCTGGATAGGCACATAGTCGATTTCACCAGAAACACTGACAAAAGAAAAGGAGAAGGAGGAGGAGGAGGAAGAAGAGGAGGGGGAAGGGGAGGGGAGGGGAGGGGGAGGGGAAGGAGGAAGGGGAAGGAAGAGGAGGAGGAGGAAGAGGAAGGGGAGGAGCAAAAGAGGCAAATCCATGCCTCTAGTGTATTCTGGTCCAATCTTTTCAGAGGGTGATTTTGCAATTTGAACCTGTAGAGAAATTAAAATGACCTTAACCTTGACTGCTAGGAGTGCACTCTGGGGACGAATTTCAGAATAGGCAGAAAGCGCTGGGTCTTCGGATGCAATTAGAAACACATGTTGTTTGCTGTGTGTGTCTGTTTGTTTCTCCAGCCTGGGCAGAACTAAGCCTCATTCCCAGGGGTGTATTCAGACGTTAGCAAAATGCCAAGCAGAGAAATGGGAGTGCTTCATGTCTGGGTAAAAGAACAGACAGAAGACAAAGACAGCGAGAGGTTTCTGTCGGGGATGGAGAAGGCAGATACCGTTCACAACCACAAGCATGGTGGTGACAGCCGTGCAGGCTTCCTGGCCACCACCTCACACCTCCTCCGACCTGGCACAGACAGGGGTGTGAGCAGAGTACTTTCTGAACTTCAGCAAACCCATCATTAAAAGGAAAAGCACAGGCTGTGGATACAGTTCATCTGTAGCGTGCTCGAAGTCCTGGGTTCGCTTCCCAGCACCACATAAATAGGGTTTATTGCATACATTTGGAATCCCAGGAGTGGGAGGTGGAGTGAGGGCATCGAGAAAATCAAGGTCATGCTTGACTGCATGGTGAATGCTAGCCTGGATTACACGAGACCCTGTCTCAAAAACACAAACACAAACAAACAAAACACAAAATACCTGCTTTTAGTTGCAGCACTTCGGAAGTAGAGACAAGCAGATGTCTGTGAGTTTGAGACTAGGCTGGTCAATGAAGACTTTCAGGACAGTTGGGGCTGTGTAAAGAGAGACCCTGTCTCAAAACAAAACAACAAAACAAAACCCCAAACTTACCAAATATCATCATCATCATCATCATCATCATCATCATCATCATCATCATCTCAACAACAACTGCACCAATTTCAGTGGGGGAACAAACAATCGATCTCCCAGCAGGAAGGAGGGCTTGACTCACTCTGTAATCTCACTAGTACTGAGGCTTCCAGACTTTTCTATTTCAGCCCTCTAGTGTGCAGGTCTGAGGGTGGACTTAATTTGAATTTCCTCTGTGCCCTTCCAGCTCTGTATCCGCCTTTTGAAAATACAATTGTGCCTAACGATCTGTAGAGGATTGGACTCAAGCCCTGCAAACCCAGAAATCCGTGGATGCTCCACCCCTTGCCTAATCTGCATATTTCTAGCTTACCTTCCTTTGTGCTTTCTGTCTCCGCCCTCCCCTCAGTTTACCTATAATACTCCGTGCAGTACAGATGTTAGGTAAGCAGTTATTACTCGGATAGCTTAGGAAGTAGCCATGAGAAACTGTATTTAATTAGCTCAGAGACATCCTTAAAAATGGCCTAAGAGATGGCTTGGCTGGCAAGTCTCTGTAAACCACGTAAAGGTGACACCTCTACCACACACATCCTGTGTCTCAGATTTGCTCCCACACAGGCCCACAGGTCTCTCTCTCTCTCTCTCTCTCTCTCTCTCTCTCTCTCTCTCTCTCTTTCTCTCTCTCTCTCTCTCTCTTTCTCTCTCTCTCTCACACACGCATCTCTTTTAAATGCCAGAGGATCAGGAGTTCAAGGCCACCCAGAGCTATGTGAGTTGTTTGTCTTAGGAAACAAATTGTTGGGCTGTTTTTGATTCATGTATGAGTAATTTGCTGATATGGTGGGCCAAGTGTGTGTGTGTGTGTGTGTGTGTGTGTGTGTGTGTGTGTGTGTGTGTGAGAGAGAGAGAGAGAGAGAGAGAGAGAGAGAGAGAGAGAGAGAGAGGAAGAGAGAGAGAGACTCTTCCCTTCCATTGTTTTTCTACCATCCTGACTTTTTATATAGACGACTGCATTTGACTGCACTTGCAGGAGGTCTTTGCTCATTATATTATTTGCTAATCCTCTGCCGGATAGACTTTTGAAAATATGTTTTCTTAGTCTGTCTCCTGTGCTTCTGAACACTTAATGAGGTCTTTTGATGAGGAGTCCTGCTTTGTCGTGTTTTGTTTTGAGACAGGGTCTCATACAGCCAAAGCTGACGTCACATTCCTAATTCTCCTGCCTCTACCTCCCAAATACTGAGATCGTAGACCTGGGCCATCATGCTGATGATGAGAAGTTTTTATTTTTAAATTACATTTATTTAATGTGTGTGTATGCTTGTGCCATGGTATGCAAGAAGAGGTCACAGGACAGCTTTCGGGGTCATTTCTCTGTTTACATCATGTGACTTCTAGGGGTAGAACTAAGGTCATCAGGCCTGATGACAAATGCCTTTACCCACTGAGCCATCTGGCTGACCCATCATTTTTTGGTTATGACGTCATTCATTTTCTCAGTTTGATGCATTTAGTGGCTGGTCATTCTTGTCCTCATTGAGAAACTTTGCTTACACTACAACTTATCCTACTGTGTGTAGCCCAGGTATGTGCACACAGCACGGCATGTGTACGTGTATATATGTTCATCTATATTGGAAAAACATCTTATTGTTTTGCCTCAGCTCATCTGGAATTAATTTTAATGTGTTTTTCTTAATTTTTTTTAAAGTGCATTTATTCAGTTGATCTGGCCCCACTTATTGAAAGCAGCCACCATTCAATCTGAGCTGAAACGTCACGTACATCACACATCAGTCAGTGGGGTGGACTTGTGAACCTGTGGGGTCCCTTCCGGTCTGCAGTCTGTTGTAGTTCTCTAGGACATGGGCTATCATAGGAGCTCCTGCTTGGTTCTTTTGGTCCTGCACGTTTTCATATAAAATTTAAATCAGCTTATCACTATCTACAGACGCTTCCAAATCTGCCTGGTTGGGGGCTAGAGCGAAGGCCCAGTGATTACCAGCACATATTCCTCTTGCAGAGGAACAGAGTTTGGCTCACACAGACACTGTGCTCACGTGCACAAACCTCCAACCCCATATACCCATAATTAAAAACATGCACATAATTAAAAATAATAGAAAAATAAAAAATGACAGCTGGAAAAACAGCTAGGTGTAGCTTTTTCAAGGGTGTAAGCAAGGCAGTGAGACACTGAGGCAGGAAGCTCAATCTGAGTTTGAGACCAAGCCAGGACTAACCTTTGATGTGGCTACTCAAACATACATGTGCAGATGTGTCCTGAGTACTAGATTTTGGTAAAAAGGGTCACTGAGGCTGGAGCTGTTGCTCTGTGGCAGAGCACTTGTCTAGCATGTGGTAACCCTGAGCCTTAGTTCCAGAACTGGAAAAAAATCTGTTAAGTAATACAGTGTTGGTGCTGTAGGTACCATCTGCCTCGTAGGCAGGAAGTCCTGGGTCCGATACCCAGCACCCCATAAGCTGCACTTGGTGGCATATTCTTCTGGTCCCAGGACTCAAGGTGTGAAGAGAGTCAGAAGTTCAACGTCATCCTTAGCTACACTAGGAGTTTGAGTCCAGACTGGGCTACATGAGACCCTGTCTCAGACAAACAAATAAAATAATGAGAAGGCCCAGGCATGTAATCCTAGAATTAAAGAGGTTAATGCAGGAGGGTCTCTGCAAGTTCAAGACCAAACTTGTCTGCTTAGCAAATCCCAAGCTAATCTGACCCCAAAGACACTGTCTCAGAAAACAAAACAAAATAGAATGTAACGTTTTATTTAAAGGAGTGTAACTTGCCCTGCACCTGCCTTGGAGGCAGGGCGAATGTGAGAACAACTAACTGGGTACTGTTCCAGGAGAAGTTCAGGACTGAAATCAAGAAAAGCATAGATAGGGCTGGTGAGATGGCTGAGCATGGGTAAAGGCATTTGCTGCCAAGCCTAAAGACCAGAGTTCGATCCCTGGTACCCACTTGGAAGGAGCCAGCAGACTTCCCATACGTTGTCCTTTGACTGCCATACACATGGTGTACACAGAGAAAATAGAAAATAAATAAATATAATTTTAAAAGTGACTAAAAGAACGGAAGAACGTCAAGCAGGATCTGAAGCTCCTTGGTCAAGAGGCAGTTAGAGGCTTTTATTTTTCTTTTTACAGGATGGGAAGCAGGGGCATACGAAACTACTGTGCTAAACTGTATTTTTAATTCGAAACAAGGTTAGAGTTTAATTTAAGCCCTGACTAATTTCCTTGGAACTGTGGGGAAGTGGCGATGTTGTAATCTGGATGGTGAGTTTAAAACTCAGAGTTTTCTAAGAGGACAGATGCTGCACGGACCTCTTTCTTGTTTATTCCTGGGGACAAGGAACAGGTTCCTAACAGTGTAATCATCCAGATGTAACTTCATCAGTGAATCAACGAAGTCAGTCATGTATGCAAATGAGGAAGCACTCAAGCTGTCTAAGGAAATAAACCGGAGTGAACGTCTGGGGGAGGGGGGTCCCGGCAAACCACGAGTACTGTGAGGCAACCAGGGAGAGGGAGATGGAATTTTCTGTCTAATCGTTGGCAATTTGGGGGAAATCTCAAAGGACCAAATGTTCTGGAAGAAATTTTGTGTATTAAGAATGTCCCCAAATTAGACCTCTCAGCTTAATTCAGGCCTTCTGGAACATCCCCTCCCCCCCTGGCTTTGAGAAGGGTGGTTTGATCGCTTCCTTAGAAACACAAACCAACTGGTTTTTACCCAGTGTGGGTCAGAGTCAGGGAGAGATGTCTGGCTGACTTACACAGCTCCCACTGGGTTCCCAGCAGATGGGATGAACTGCTAGTTCAAAGCCACTTTGTTGTAAAGTGTCTGCCTGGTGGAAAAAGCATGTCATGCAAGGGACTCCAGAAGATGGATCGATGGTGACTCCAGAGCCACCCTGACCCCTTGAACCCATTCTGGTCTCCCTTTCCTGTTTAAAGAGAATGGATACATACACCTTGTTGTGCGAATGGATGCTACCGTGCCTAAGACAGCAAGCACAGAATGTGGCATGTAACAGACCTTCCCTCAGCGATCACAATATTATTATTTTTGCAATGCTTTCTGGCTGATGTCATGCTGGACAATAAACGAAGCATTGAGCTGCCCATTTTTCTAGGTCACTGTGTTCACAGTTACTGAGCTGAGCCAAATTGCAGTTCACTTGGAACCAGGATTAGTTCTCAGGCAAACAATGGGAAACAGGCAATGGGGGCAAGGAGTACTACTGACCTATTGATCCGTCTGTCTGGCTTAGGAGCCTGGGCAACCTGGTGTGATTAGCAAGTTTGGGGCTTGTCCAGCAGACAAAGTAAGTGCTACAACACAGTGGCAGATGCCCTGGAACTATATTCTACATTATACTATTTCACTTTCAAGACCATTGGCTGGAACCAACAATTGTTGCTGTTATTATTATTATTTATTTATTTTTATTAATTTTCAGACAGTTTCCCTTTGTAGACCTGGTTGACCTTCAACTCACTTTGTAGACTAAGCTGTATTTGAACTAACCTGTGGAAATCTTGCAGCCTCAGCTTCCCAAGTGCTGAGATAACAGGACTGTACCATCATACCTGGTTTTTGACCATTCAGTGGATCAGAATTTGCATAGTGAAAGGCCGGCTTCCGTGGAGTCCCCCAGGTTGTGAATGAAACTGAAGTGGATGGCCGGAGGGAGCGTGTGTGTCACTAAAGTGCCAGGGATGGTGGCAAAGGATGAACCCAGCTGTGTGTGCCTCACAGATGCTGCTGCTCTTAGAAACCACTGCTCTAGGGTCTCCTGGGAAAATGTCGCCCCTAAGACAAACTCTCAAGTGGCAGCCACTTTAGGAGCAGGCCCATTGCTAAGGAGCAGTGCTGTTACCAGTCTCCCCAGGGTTCAACCATGCTGGCTGCACGCAGAAGCCTGCTAGGTTGTCTCTGCCCATGCTGTGCTGAGGCAAGGTAGCTATCTCTCTAAAATTCACATTCCATTCTGCTTGCCTCTGACTCAGAAGAGCTAGACTTACAGGTGTGAGCTGCCCTATCTTGTTTGCTTCTCCTCATCCTCAACTTCAAAGCCATCTTTCTTTTTTTGTTGGAGACAAGGTCTCTCTATCTAGCCCAGGCTAGCCTTAAACTCACAAGGGAGATTCTCCTGGCTCATCCTCCTAAGTGCTAAGACTAGAAGCATGTACCACTATAGCAGCCTTTAAAAAATTATTAATTAATTAGTGTGTACGCACAAGAGTGTGCATTTGCCATGCTATTTGAGTACAGTTCAGAGGACAGCTGGGAAGTCAGTCCTCTCTACCATATAGATGTGGGGGATTAAATGGAGGTTGGTAGGCTTGGCAGCAAGTGTCTTGACACGAGGAGCCATTTTACCCACCAGGCCTATTCTCCTTTTCTCCAAGTGAGAAACTAAAACTAACACACGCATGACGACAACACCTGAATGGAGGTGAAGGAGGAGAAAGTCATTCTGATCCCTCCACCAGAATAGTACACTCCTCTTTCAGCATTCCAGGTCCTGTCCAGATGTCTACCTCTTACGTAGTTCCTTTAGTGAGAGTGATTTACTTCTACTTCAAAACGTTCACTCATTTCTGTCCTCCAGCTGACTTCCCTACTGAAAGCACAGCTAACATTGTTAGCCATGCACTGAGCCACACATTGGGCAAAGTGTTTCAAGTATATTAACATTAACATAGCTTTGATGATTAACATAGGTGTGACGATGATGGTGAGGATGGTGATGATGGTGATGACGGTGATGATGATTACTATTATTATAAAAAGCATCTCTTGTGGCCCAGGATGGCCTGGAACTTGCTGTGACCTTGAACTTCTGGAGCCCTTGACTCCATCTCTTAAGTGCTGGGATTATCAGCCTATTTTAATGTAGTACTGAAAATCGAACCCGGGGCTTCATGCATGCCAGGCAAGTACTCTACTAACTGAGAGATTTGGGAAGTCTGAATAAGTTGCCTAAGGTTATACAAGTTGTCACCATCAGCAAGGCAGGTGAGTCTCAAATCTAAAATCTCAAAACAGTTGTGCAAAACCCCAAAGCTAGGCTGGGATCTAGGACTCTCCCTCTATTCTTAGAAGGCATCAGGACTCTGGGCATTTTTCTGCTTCTGCCTGGTGAGGCAGAGAGATGGGCTATCCTTGGTTTCTCCTCATTCGTCTTACAGACTTACCATAAGTAATTTGGATTGTTTATATGCAGACGGCTTTACAAACAGCTGCTTGGTACTGTTTACCAAATGCTCTCAAGGCTAGGACCTCATTGATGCCTGCTCAATAGCCAGCTAGGAGGAAGACTCATGTAGTGTCCTCACATGTCAGAGAAGGAAGACAGGCAGGGAACTGCAGCCATCACCCCAAAGCTACCCCAACTTAAGGAGTCTGGAGCTGCCAGAGCAGGCAGGTAGACTGGGGTTTGCTGGGTGGGTGGACTGCACCGTCAGCAGCTTCTGAACATCTTCCTCATAGTGGATGCAGCTGTGGTTGGTACTAGCAGCAGGAGAAATGTTTTCAATGTGCTCCTGCATTAAGAGTATACACTGTTTCTGGGTGTGTTGGCATATACCCATAATCCCAAGGCAGAAGGATTGCCTGAGGCAGGACCTCAGGCTTGAGGTCAGCCTGTGCTACAGAATGGCTTCTAGCCAGCCTATGCTACAGAAAGTGCCTCTGTCCCAGTAAAAACCAATCAATCTGCGGGCGAGGCAGCTCAGCTGGTAGAGTGCAGACCTGGCACAAACCAAGCCCTCTAGGTTTTGCCTCCAGTATGGCAAAAAGCAGACACAGCAGCTCTGCTCTGGGAACCCAGTGGGAGAGAAGTTCAAGGTCACACTGGCTACACAGGGAGTTACGGGGTAGCCTAGGCTAAATAAGAGCTGGTCTCAAGCTGGGTGGTGGTGGCGCACGCCTTTAATCCCAGCAATCGGGAGGCAGAGGCAATCGGATTTCTGAGTTCGAGGCCAGCCTGGTCTACAGAGTGCGTTCCAGGACAGCCAGGGTTACACAGAGAAACCCTGTCTCAAAAAAACCAAAAAAAAAAAAAACAAAACAAAACAAAACAAAAAAACCAAAAAACCAACAACAACAACAACAACAAAAAAAGAGCTGGTCTCAAGAAAAACAAGATAAAGTAAACCCCACACACATACGCACGGCACCCGGAAACAGGGACATATGTACATACAGACACCCTAGAGATTTTGTCTACTAAGTGCTCTAAGCCTCAGTCCTCACTCTTGACCTTTGGAAGCCGTTTCCCATCCTCAGTATCACTCTCTTCTAAAGAATAATGTAAAATAATGAAAGCATGGGCAGGAGGTGGGCTGCTGAGCTGGACTTCCCGAGCCCGTTTGCTTGCTCTCTAGCCACACAGCATCAGCAGTACCGGCCCCACCGAATTCTGTTGCCCAAGTCAGCAATGGCAGCAGGACTCACAAAGGGCTTCCAAGGTTTGAAGCACAGAAAAGGTATCCATATCTATTCTTCCACCAACCCCAGGCACCAGCCAGACTCCTCTGCGCATTCACCATGTGTGTGAGGAAACAGTTCCAGAGACCAAGTAGGACTGGTAAAGGAACGTGGCCAGGATCAGAACTTGAGTCAAGTTTGTCCAAGATGAATCTTCCTTTAGTCTATGCTATTATCACGACACCATGCCCCCCTCCAATTTAGTAACTCTGAAATGGCCTGTGTGTCCCTCTATCTTGGAATAATTTCCCTGTCGATGGCTCTTCAGGTATCATCTGAGCATCTGGCAAATGGTCGGCTGTCTCTTCGTGGCAGCTGGAGACCAGCGAGTAAATCATTTACCGGGTTATTGACATACTGGGTCTGGGTGTTTGTTTAGGTATCAAGTAGTTGTAGATTGCCTTTAAACACTGTTTTGAAATGAAAATAAGTGTGACAGCGAGCCCAATAACCCTAATAGAATGCCAAGAATGATCAATACACAGCTATGATTGGTTTATAGCAATGGAAGGCAATCCAGAGGGAAGCCATAGGTTCCACCTGACTGTGATGGAGAGGGGGGAGTTCAGAAGGTCTCGAGGAGAAACGGGAAGAGGAGGAGGCTTTAGTAGGAGTGGGGAGAACAGCTGGAGACTGACTGGGTAGGATTGTGAACTCTAGGTGAGTGATCTCAAGTCAGTCAAAGGACTCCTTGTTGGTGGAGCCCAGAGGCGAAGGCATGGTATAGCCTCTTGCAAATGAAGCTGTCTTTTATAAACCAGCAATGTGCAAGAGGCCAGGCCTATGCAAAACTGCAAAACTGAAGAACTGAGAAGATAAGGGCCTTAGGAGTTTTAGCTTTTCTGAAGGAAGAACCAGGTTAATCTGGAGGCCGCATCACTCCTAGAACCTTGAAATATGGCACCACACTTGGGATTCTCTATCAGGAGTATGGGAACCACTGCAGAACAAGTTAGGTCAAATCTGCTGATAATCTCAGGTCACCAAGACTCAGGACCTCTGAGGATGACGTGGCTCCCATAAGCATGTGTGTGTGTGTGTGTGTGTGTGTGTGTGTGTGTGTGTGTGTGTGTATGGAAGATAACAGCTGGTCAGCCTCAAGAGCCTGGGGGTACTGCTGTGTCCTGCTATCCTGAGAGTAGTAAGTGCTCAGCATCCTCCAGCTATAAGGAAGATGGCTACTCAAACCAACAACTGGATTTGGCCAATGACAGATCAGAGTAACTTTGGTAGTAATGTTTTGCTGAGCAGAACAGGATGGACGCAACAGGAGGAGGGAGGACCAAGGGAACCGCAGAGACAGAGAAGGCCATAGCCGGAGGAAGACTGAGGTAAAAGGATTATTTATTTATTCATTTATGTTTACTTTTTATATGTTGGTTGGTCTGTCTGTCTATCTGTATGTATGTATGCATGCATGTCTGTCTGTCTGTCTGTCTGTATATTTGTCTGTATGTGTCTAGAGGGCCGCAGGAGAGACAAAGAGCTGAATAAAGTCAGGAGGGGTGATTACAGACCGGGAGGTATCTCTGAGCAGAGGGGTAGTGAGGATGAAGTAGAGAGATACTATTGGAATCTCTCCCCAAGGGGCAGGAAGTGCTGACTGCAGGGGGAGGGCTTGATGCCTTTACTGAGAGCTTATGGGCCAGTTTGGGGAGAGTATTTCATGTTGGTTTTTAGGAAGAAGTCCTGCCAGCTGCTGAGGAAAAATAGAGGTGTGCTTCCTTAGCTGGGGTAGATCAGAAGGCTCCTGGAATTACCTTCAGGTCCAGGACAACTCAAAATCCCCAGTACATCCCCTGTGAGGGCCAGCCTTCCCCAAGGACCACAGCCTCTGGGGCCTCACGTTTGCAGCCACAGACAGGTAAGAGTCAATTGAATCCTGACATAAGTGTCAATGAAAGTGTCTGTAGAGAGGATCTTGGTGTGGCCCCATGTCTCTTCCTTTTTTGTTTACCATTCAATTTATGGCTTTGTACTCTTGTCCTAATTTTACCCCGAGGTGGGTACCTCACTTAGGATCAGGGCCCCCCTTCTATTCACTGGAACGGCAAGTCTGCTGCATTGGGGGGAAAGGGGAGCAGGATGCAGAAATGAGAGCAATGGCCAGCATAGGGGAGCCCAGGAATGACTAAGAATTCCAGGCCTGGGAGCAGGAGCTGTAGTGTCTCTCTCTCTCTCTCTCTCTCTCTCTCTCTCTCTCTCTCTCTCTCTCTCTCTCTCTCTCTCCCTTCTTGGGCCTTATATACTACATTATTCAGTCTAGCCTCAACTCCTGTATGTAGCTAATGGAAACTGAACTTCTGACCCTCTGCCTCTACCTCCCAGGCGTGGGGGTTACAGGCGCGGACCTCATAGCTCATGTGATGCTAATGGTTGAACCAGGGCTTTGTGCATGTTAGGCAAGTGCAGTGCCAACTGAGCTCAAGGTTTCATCACATAGCTCAGGTTAGCCTAGAGATTATGATGCAGTACAGGCTGTCCTCAAATTAACAATCCTCCTGCCTCTGCTTCCCATCTGCTAGGTTCCCAGAACATTTGAATTAGGAATTTAACATCCACAAAGACAATTTCAAGAACCTTCTGGGCACGGAAATAGAAATGATTTGGATAAAACACTTCTCTTGGGATTCTACTTGAGATTAGAACAAAGTTCTTAGGTCTGGTATGCTGGCACATGATTATAATCTCAATGCTCAGGAGGCTGAGGCAGGGGGATTGCAACCTGAGTTATTCAGAGAGACACTGCCTCATAAAACCAAGAGCTTGGGATATGCTGGTTAGTGTTAAGACTGGACTTCCCAGAGGAATGTGGGCTTTTCCTAAACTCTGCAAGTGGATTTGTGACCTGCTCCTCACAGGACTTGTTGTGGGCTTGGATGGAAGGTAAGCAGATGCTCTGGCTTATGAAGACAGCTTGAATACAGTCTCCAAGCCGATTCTGTCAGTAACAGAAAGTTAGAAACCTCAATCAGCTGGAGGGTGAGGCCACTGTAGGAAGACTAAGTGTGCTTTGTCTAAGCTAGACTTGTGATGAACATGATGACCTTTGGAAAATAATCCAGGTATAAGCTGCTTTGTGGGTGTGCTATGCAAGAGGGAAGGGCCGGAAGGCCAGAATACTGCTTCTTCCTCTCTGACCTTCAGATGGGGGGGCCGTCCCTTTGTTTGTGGAGTCTTGGTTTCCTCATCAGAACAGCGGTCATGATACTAGGTCTCAGGGGTGCTCTGAGGGCCACAGGCTCTGATGTAATCTGTAGCCATCTTTGAATAAAGGTATCCATTGCAAATATTACTTCCCATACACAGCTGTACTGGCTGAGAAAAACAGTTAAGTTAGGTGTACTCACACCTATAATTCCAGCACTTGAAAGGCTGAGGCAGGAGGATTTCTCCAAATTTGATGATAGACTGGGCTATACAGTGAGTTCCAGGCTAGCCTGGGTAACATAGAAAGACAAATGTATAAAAATATAAAAACCACAAGATATAATAAAAAAAATACCCCCCCCAATGGTTCCTTTTCTTAAATCCAGACATGATGGACATTAGATAACTTTCTTTTTCTACATCTTCTGAAGCTTAGCATTCAGTTCTCTTCAGCTAAAGTACAAGGACCAACTAACTCCTTTTGACATTTTCCCATTTACATTTACTTGTTTATTTTTGTCTTGTTGAGAAACTATTTTAGGGCCTTTTGCATGCTACTTCTTTTGGATTAATCTCTATCCCCCAAAATATCACTTATCTTTGTACCATTAAATCTTCTACTCAACACACACACACACACACACACACACACACACACACACACACACACACACACACACACACACACCCCTCTTCTCCTGAATATCACCTTTCCACTTAGTTCCAGATGGAAGAATTAGTCTAGATACCAGTGAGGTGATAAAGTGAATCCTATTTCAGTCTCTACTTCCAAGTCTCATAGCTTGATCACAAGACCAAGAAACAGATATGATATCAAGAGTTTTGAGAATGTTTGCAAAGTTACATCATGGTTATGAAAACCACGACTACATCTTCAGGAAGAGCAGAGTCCTAATGCTAGAGTGTGGCTTCTCTGTCTCACTGCTGTTATAGAATACACCTGACAAAAGAAACTTAAGGAAGGAAGGAAGGGAGGGAGGAAGGGAGGAAAGAAGGAAGGAAGGAAGAAAGGAAGGAGAGAAGGGTTGATTTTGGTTTGCAGTTCCAGCACACTGGCCACTGTGGTGAAGATGGCTGTAGGAGTCTGAGTCAGGGGCTCACATGACATCTGTCATCAGGAAACTGAGGGTGATGGATGCTGCTGGTCAATTCTATTACTCCTTTGTATTCAGTTTGGAAGCCCAGACTATAGGACAATGCTGCCCATACATAGAATAATTAACCTAACCAAATCTCACACAGATATGCCCAGAGATTTGTTTCAACAGTGATTCGAAATCTAATCATATTGACAGTCAAGAGTGGCCATCCTACCCAGTGATTCTACACTGTATTTAGGTGTCACAATCCCTGATGGCAGTGGTGGTGACAGTTTCTGTCATCATCATCACCACCAACACCAACACCACTACTACCACCACCCTCCCTTATCTGCACCACCAGGATGAGCTCTCCAGAACTGTTCTGGTGAAGCCACCTAATGCTGCCATCGGCAGGAAGCAGGGTCAGCTCTCCTGTTCTCATGTTCTCTGGCTGGCTCGCCTGCACCCAGGCCTCCAGAGCCAGCTCCACTGTGCTACCCAGTTCAGGCATGGGACCCACTCTCCCAAGTGCTGCAGCCAGTGAGGGGCAGAACCAGATCATCTGCTCTCAAGACCCAGAGCCAGCTCTCCTGACTGCCTCAGGTGCCTCAGAGGCAGGGGGGAGGAGGTGAAGAGTTTCTGCTTCATTAATACTGAAATGTCTAGGTTTCATGCTGTCGTATTTGGGTTTTCTTTTACTTAAGAAGTGGGACTTGGTGTATTTTTTGGGGGAGGGGATGGTCACAAGAGTGGGAGAGTAGACCTGGAGGGGGGGGGGATGGGAAAGGAGTGTGATCAGGGTACACTGTGTGAAATTCCAAAATAATCAGTGAAAATAGTATGTTGGGAAAAAAACCCAGAAACAAGTTCTCATCAGATGTAGTAGACCGCTCCTGTAACTGGAGCATTAGAAGGAGGAAGCAGGAGGATTCTGAGTTCAAGGCCAGCCTCTGTTACATGGTGAGTTTGAGGACAGTCTACTTGAGACAATGTCACAAATGAACCAACCAACCAACCAACCAACCAACCAACCTACCAACCAACCAACCAACCAACCAACCAACCAACCAACCAACCAACCTACCAACCAACCAACCAACCAACCAACCAACCAACCAACCAACCAACCAACCTACCAACCAACCAACCAACCAACCAACCTACCAACCAACCAACCAACCAACCAAACAAACTAGAGATAGGGCTCCATTTTGTTGCTTGGGCTGGTACCAAACTCCTGGGTTATCATGAACCTCCTGTCTTGTCTCTCCAGGTAACTGAGGTGCACACTATCAACCCTACTTCTTTCTGACCTTTGCTTTTGCTTTTTGAGACAAAGTCTGGTTAGGTTGGCCTCTTGCCTCAGCCTCCTGGGCTTGTAATCGCAGGCCTACACTATCACATCCTACCCCCACCCCACCCCACAGGGAACTGTTCTAAGCATGGACACCATGGCTTCTAAAGACTCTTCAGATGATGCTCTTGTGAAACCAAAGAAAAGAATCCTTCAGGGTCTGTGAGATGCCTCAGCAAGTAAAGACACTTGACACTTGCTGTCAAGCCTGGCAGTCTGAGTTTGACCTGGCTCAGAACTTCATGGTGGGCCAACTTTAGAGGTCGTCTTCTGAATTTCACATGTATACAGTGATACATGCATGCACCTATGAGAACATACACTCTTGAATGTGTGTGTGTGTGTGTACAAATAAATGAAAAAAATTGAAAAGAAGAACTCCTCTGAATGATCTTGTGAGATCAAGATTAACACTATGTGACTGGGCCTACTCAGTGCTGATGACGTCTCAGCTCTTCTTCGTTCTTCTTGCACTAGCTCTGAATTCTTTCTGATTAACTCTCTATTATTATTATTATTATTATTATTATTATTATTATTATTATTATTATTTTGTTTATTTTGAAGTTCTTATTATGGAGGACAGGATAGACTCAAACTTGCCCTCACCTTCCTGGGTGTTGGGAAGACAGATGTATCTGTGGCATCCTGCCTGGCCATCTATTAACTTTAAAAGAAAACTAGTGCATACTCTTTAACAAAGTATTTTGTTTTGAAACAAAGTCCTACTGAAACTCTGATCTGGATCTCACTGTGAAGTCCAAGCTTTCAAACTTGTAACAATCTTCTTGCTGTAGTCTTCCTAGTACTGGGACCACAGTCAGGAACTATCAAGCCTGGCTTAGAAATTCCCATACTTAAAAAAGAGTCACGTTTTGATGCACTATAGCAGAGAGAAGAAACTCACTCTTTCTTTCTTTCTTTCTTTCTTTCTTTCTTTCTTTCTTTCTTTCTTTCTTTCTTTCTTTCTTTCTTTCTTTCTTTCCTTCCTTCCTTCCTTCCTTCCTTCCTTCCTTCCTTCCTTCCTTCCTTCCTT
>CM052702.1:56369758-56383623 GCA_028551405.1 Uromys caudimaculatus
AGAATCTTGTTGATGCTTCATTTGTGTCTTCAGAGAAATCTAGTCCAATCCTACTATACTTTTCTAGAGCTAAGTGATATTGTTCTGCCTGTTCATAGCCCTGGGCCCTTAGAAAGCTTTGGAAGATGGATTTAACAAGCTCCTGAGAACACTCTATGTGGGGAGAAGAAATGTGTGCTGTGGGGTAGGGGGACTAATGGTAGGGAAGTGTACCTGTAGCACCAGCGAGCAGTGTGGTGTGTGGAGACCACACCCTTAGTAGTTGGCATTTCAAGTTCCTCTTTGTTTTAATAGCAGTACATTCTCTCTTCCTTTCCCCATCTACTTCTTCACTGTTGATATAGAAACTATATGCAGAAAATATTTTCTTTAGGTCTAATGAGTCTATATTTTGGCTTAACTCCAATGAGCTTCTATCAGCTGCGCTGAATTGGTCAGTAAGACTCAGCCATGGTTGGCATCATCATCTTTGACCCAGAACAGCAGATAGGAGTTTACTGAAGGCTTTGTGTGCTCCATTGGTCACTTGTTGTCATGGTTGAAAATGTCACACAAAGTTCACATGTTGGAGCAGAGTCCGAATACAGCAGTTCTGGGAAATGGGGCTGGTGTAAGGTTTGATCCAAGGCTGAATTCATGTTGTGGAGGGAGTAGGTTCCATGATGCTGGAGACTAGAGTGGACTCCTTACAAAACCATGGGTTGACTCTTTCTTGCCTTCTTTCTTACTCTCTGTTGCTTTTTTTCCTATGGAATAATTCAGAAATGTTGCCCTCAAATGCTAGCCTCTCAGTCTTGGGTTTCTTAGCTTTCAGATGTATCAATTAATTTGTCTTTTATGATAGTAGCACAAATTAGAAAAAGACAATTGTCCACAAGTGTCTGTCCATTATTTATATGTCATCTGTCTATCTGTCCATCCATCCACCTACCCATCCATCTATTCATCCATCTTATCTATCTAATCTGCCATGTTGGGGTATAACTAAATTTGTGTGCATGATAGGCAGCTGCTCTACCACTAAACTGTGTTCTCAACCCACAGATTTTTCATTTAGTAGCGAGATTGCTAATGTCTCTTTAAAATCAAGCTTCACAGCCCTTATCTCAATCACCACCCTAAGACTGGACTACTAACTCCTTGCTACTGAGCTCACCCCTACTTTTTTTTTTTTGACAGAGTCTTGTTGGAGAGCCAAAATTGATTTAAAAAACTAAAACAAAAAACCACCACTACCAAAAAAAAAAAAAAAAAAAAAAAAAAAAAAACCCAAAACAAACACCTTAGGATATTTGTACATCTTTCATTTCAAGTACTAAGATAACAGACACGTGCAACATTTCCCCCAATAATGGTTTGTTTGATTGAAGCAAATTATCTCAGCCATCCACAAAGTCACCCATTCATTCAATTCTCTATCCATTAACTATCACTCCCCACCCCACACCCCCACCTGCTTGATTAATTAATCTCTCCATCTACCCATCTATTCATTCATTCACTCTTTGAGCACGTTTAAGTACTTACCTTTGGGATGGTAAAATGGATCAGGGGGTGAAGGGGCTTGTTTTCAAGACTGTGCACAGTGTTCTGTTAGTTAATACTGAAGGAACAGCAACTAATGTGGGTTGAATATTTTATTTTTTGTAAAGGCAGACTCTCTTGTAGCTCAGGCTGATCTTGAACTTACTGTGTTGCCAAACATGACCTTGAACTTCTACTTATCCGGTCTCCTGAGTACCGGACATGTACTAGTACAACCATTTTTATTTGGCATTGGGAACCAAACTCAGGACTTGGCGCTCTCTAGGCAAATGTTCTACCAATGGAACTACTTGTCCAGCCCCTGAGTTCAATCTTGAGAGTTCAGGAGGCATTTTGTAGGTGAAAAGAGCGGAGAGAGGGATGGGATTCTGGATATGCAGACGGTCGTGTAGTGTGGATAGTGAGAAGTGTGACTCTGGTCACTTTCAGGTAGCTCCTGCTGTCAAGGAAGCAGGGTGGAAGGTGCAGGTCTCTAACACTGAAGACTAGAGAGGAACAATGTCTGGGTCATGTGTGTCTTGGGTTCAGACTGAGAAACCTAGAACAATTATTGAGATCAACTTGATTATTTTGTATAAACCATGAAGCTACTGACTTCTCTTGACTTTCTGAGTTGAGTTGATGACAGATCTGAGCCAGGTCCCATGATCATGAAGCCAGAGGCAGCCTGCCCACTACCCCATGTTACCAACCTTTCTGCTGACTCATTCTCCTTCTCCCTATATCTAATCTTTCATCGTTCAGTTTCTAATATATCTGTGTGTAAACCCAGGCAGAGTTCAATAAATGTTTGTTAAATGAATCACATGCCTATCAAAGGTATGAGCATACCCAAAAGCCCTCTAGAATTTCATTCAGCATTCCAGGCTGTGTACACTTGTATTGGTGTAATTGGACTAGATTAGTCACCTCAGACACCAAGCTGCAAACCCGGGCTCTCCCTTCATCAGCCCTCATAGCCAAGCCTCCATTTGCTTTTGGAGTCACTGACGTGAATCTGGAAGTGGATGGCCTTTACTGTGCCTGATGCCATAAGGTAGTTGAAGCTATGAATAGTTCCATAATAATTTCATAATGTCTATGAGAGGAATTTGCTAACCATGGAGTTCTATGCATTTACCGGGTAATGTTTCTATACCTCCCTTGACTAAGATAATGTCATACCTGGATGATGGAATACTTCCAGGCCTACTATGTATATTGAGACATGTTTGGGGCATTTATTTTTAAATTTTAAATATTGAAATTCATATTATTTTGAGACAGAGTCTTAGATAGGTTAGGCTGGCCTTGAACTCACTACATAGCAATGGTCCTGAATACTTAATTCTTCTGTCTCCACCTCTCAAGTGCTAGGATTGCAGGCATATGTCATCACGCTTGGCTTAAATTTAGTTGTCATGATGTGTGTGTGTGAACATGCTCATGAGTATATGTAGGTACACACATGTTATGGTGTGTGTGTCTTTGTGTGTGTGTGTATTTTGTGTGTTTATGTGTGTGTAGACCAGAGAACAGTTTCAGAGAGTCGGTTCTCTCCTTTCACCATGGGTTACAAAGGTTGAAATAATGCCACTAGTTTTGCGTGGCAAGCACCTGTATCCTCTTGAGCCACCCTGTTGCCCTCAGAGTGGTTTTGTTTGCATTTATATATTATATTAATTATATTATAATATTTTTTCTTGATTGCTAATTGATTGAGGAGAGCCCACCATTGTGGGAGGTACCATCCCTAGGCAGGGATGCTGTTTATCTTAAAGGTAGTTGAACAAACCAGGGAAAGCAAGCCAGTGAGCAGGATTCCACTATGATTTCTGCTTCGTGTTCTTGCCTTAGTGTCCCTTGCAGTTAGACTGTAACTTGTAAGATAAAATAAGCTCTTTCCCATAATATAAGTGACTTTTCTCTTCCTGAGAAACTAAGCCTCTCATTCCTTAGTCCCCAGTAGTATCATGGCCCTATCATCACACAGAATGTATTTAGTCCAGCTTCCAAAGTCTCTATTGTTTTTACAGTCTCCACACTATTTTAAAGTCCAAAGTCTCTCGTGAGACTCACGGCAATCTCTTAATTGTAACTTCATGTAAAATCCATAAAACACCATGACCAAGGCAACTTATAAAAGAAGTACTTAATTTGGATTATGGCTCCACAGAGTCCATGATGACAGAGTGAAGGCATGGTGGCAGGAACAAATAAGAGCTCACCTGCTGAACTGCAGGCAGGAGTCAGAGAGCACACTGGGAATGACATGGGTCTTCTGAAACCTCGAAGCCCACCTCCATCAAAGCCACACCCCCTAATCCCCTCAAAATACCCACCAACTGGGGATAAAGTATTCACATGCCCAAGACTTACAGGGGACATCTCACTGATACTACCTGCATTCCACTCCTTTGTCCCCAGTAGTATCATGGCTGTATCATAGCACAAAATGTATTTAATCCAACTTCAAAAGTCCCCATAGTCTTTCACCATCTCCTACACTAAAGTCCAGAGATTCTTCTGAGACTTAAAGCAAATCTCTTAATTGTAACCCCATGTAAAGTCCAATAACAAATGATATCTTTCCAACATATAATGGCATAGAATATATATTACCATTCCAAGAGGGAGAAATTGGGGCCTAATGAGGAAATACTGGACCAAAGAAAGACTGAACCGCAGAAGGGCAAACTCCAAATCCTGTAACTCCATGTGGGACTGAAATAAAGTGACCCGCCCTTCCAGCTTTTCTGACTGCAACACACTTCTCTGCCTTGGGCTGGTCCACTCCGTCTGCAGGTCTCCTTGGCAGAGGTCTCATGGCTCCAACCATCACCATCTCTGGGTCTCTAATACAATTCAGGTTTCCCTTTTACAGATTCACGAAATGGCCTCTCAGGGTCTTAATGCAGGGACTCTTCTGCCACAGGCTTGTCCCCAGTGGCTTTCCTTAACTTCAAAGGGACAGTCTACAACCCCTTTACTAGTGTATCCTTCATGGCTCTAAAGCCAGCACACATGGATGACACTGACAGATGTGGTGGTGGGCCTCCGAATCACGTTTACAACTGTTTCAATTTCCCAGTAGTCTCTTCTTAATCTCTTTACCCTGTTCAGCACAAACCCTGGCTCCGACATCACAGTTCACGGTGCTTCTTTTCCTTTCAAACTGTACATTTTGTATTCCTTTTTGCCTGACTTGCCCTTTTTCATTGCAGACCTGCATAAGAGGGATTACTCTCCACCAAAGAAGTTACTCCATTACTTTTAAATTTAGCCTCAGGCAAAATTTCTGCCTTGTTGTAGGATAAGGGCAGAAAAAATAGCCACATTCTTTGGCAAAATATCACAAGAGTGGTCTCTAGCCTGATTGTTAATTTTGTTCCCCTATGAAACCTTTTGAGCCACGTTCCCACAGTCCACACAGCCCTAGGCCTTACCATCTTCCACACTTCTACTAGGATGGCTCATTACAGCATTCAACTGTTTTTCTAGTCCAAAGTTCCAAAGCCTTCCACACTGTTCCACAAAGCACATGGTTAAGTCTATCACAGCAATAGCCCATCGTCTGGTACCAACTTCTGTTTTAGTTAATTTGTTATTGCTGTGATAAAATGCCATTGCCAAGGCAACATATTAAAGAAAGCATTTAATTGGGTGTGTGATTCCACAGTGTTAGAGTCCATGATGGTAGACTGAAGCCATGGGAGAAGGAACAGCTGATAGCTCACATATTGAACTGTGAACAGGGGGCAGAGAGCACATTAGCAATGGCACGAGTCTTTTGAAACTTCAATGCAAGAGCAAGTCTTGCTCACTTATGACACCTTTTGTCAATAGCTACCAACTAAGGACCAATAATTCAAATGCTCAGACTTATGGGGGACATATCATTTAAACCACCAGCCCAAGCTTTTTGTCATGAAGCTTATCACAGCAATAGAAATCAAGCTAGAAGCCCAACCAAATGACCAAGCCAGCAAAACACACTACCACCACCACCACCACAGCAAAGGAATCTAAATAGAGCTTAGAAACAAAGACAGGGATGGTGGCTTGCATGTGTAATCCCAGCACTCGGGAGGCTGGGGCAAGAGGACTGATGGGGGTCTGAGGCCAGCTTGAGTTACATAATGAATTTTAGGCCAGGTAGGACTAAAGAGTTAGACCATATCTTCCTCGGAAAGAGAGAAATAAAAAGACAAGACATTCCAGGTCTTCAAGAGGGCTGAGCAGGTAAGGTACTTGCAATACAAGCCTGAGTTCAGTCTTGAAACCTCAGAAGACATGGAAGGAGAGACACAACTCCACAAAGTTGTTCTCTGACATCAGGTGCACACCATGTGACACAGCACACTAAACTGGTTGGTTTTTGTTAACTTGACACAAACCTACACATACATGGGAAGAGGGTGTCTTAATAGAGAAAATGCCTCTATAAGATTGGCCAATAGGCAAGTCTGTGGGCCATTTTTTTTTTTTGATTAAGGATTGATATCAGAGGGTCTAGCCCACTTGGAGTTGTGCTACCCCTGGACAGGTAGTTCTGAAGTGTATAAGAAAGCAAAACGAGCAAGCTATAGGAAGAAAGCCAAGAAGCAGCATTCCTCTATGGCTTCTACTTCAGTCCCTGACTCCAGGTTCTGACCATGGCTTTTCTCAATGGACTTAACGTTTAAGCCAAATAAACCCTTTCTTCTCTAAGTTGCTTCTGGTCATGGTGTTTTATCACAGCAATAGAAACCCTAACTAAAACACATAATATACTACTATTACTACTACTACTACTACTACTGCTACTACTACTACTAAATAATGTAACTCAAAGATTCAGTATTTTAAAAGTAATTCAGGAGCTAGGAAGGAGCATTGGAGCTGAATTTCCACTCTTTCCCTTCCCTGTGAGCTGGTGGTTATAGCACTGAGGACCTCATGGAGATGAGAAAGAAGTAGCTAAGCTAATGGCTTACTGCTGAGTCAGCTTTACAGAGCAGGATCACAGCCAGAGTGGGCCTATGTCCAGAGCAGACCAGAGAGCATATAGCTGGGATTCTCTTGCATGGGTCAGGTGTGGGAACTGCCTCCTTACATTCATGCAGGGCATCTGGGGCAGTTCCTGTGAGCTCAGATGACATTGACACCAGGACTGAAAAGCAATGGGATGGCACCCAGGCTGTAAGGGGCTGAGGAAAATCTTGCTCACTTATTCCAAGCCTTGGGCTCTTCAAAGGCTCCTGGTACCCTGAGGTGGTCAGACTTCCAGGGGCATGAGGTTAGGATCAGTCTGCCTCTTTCCCACTAAGAGAAAACAGACAGCTACTGGGCTGTTGTGGTCTGTCCTGAAATGCCAAGGTCCTGTGGGTACTTTGTCCTCGGCTCACCTGAACCAGTCCTGGAGCTCCTTACGGAGTTCAGTGGTCCTTGCTGGGTTCATTTGCAGGGTGAGCACAGTGGGCCAGACACATGGTGTCCGGTGACAGTGGCTGAGCCATGCACACGATGGCCTGCTGTGTGGAAGGAGTTAATGATAAGAGAACACTGTAGGGTGTGTTTTTTAAGGATGACCTTTCTCTCAGCAAACCTGCCCTGCTGTGTGCAACCTGGAGAGGGAGGGCATCCTTTGAATCCTATACTAGCCACTTCTCCTACCTCACACCAATCCCTGCCATGGGCTTGGGAGGAGACAGGCCCAAGGAAGTCACTACCAGATTTAGGTTCGTTTTGGCAGCATCTGAGAAGCTTGTAAAACTATAGACTCCCTCCAGAATCTTCATATCTTTGGATGCAGTCTTGCAATGTTTATGAATCAGTTTCTTTTCTGGTTATGATCAAAGGGCAAACCCAAGCAGACACAGAGTTATGGATTTCTCTAAATCCAGGAAAGACCTGCCTCCAGTGTCTCGAGTCTATAATTCCACCACATGGAAAGTTCACAAGTTCAAGTCCCATCTGGGCTGTAGCACAAGTTCAAAGCCACCCTGGGAAGTTTCTCATGACCCTGTCTCAAAATAAAAATTGAGACAGTGTGAGGGGTGTACACCATAACGCTAGCCCTCAGCAAGAGGGTAGTTGCAAATGGCATGTCTACATGGCAAGTTCTAGGTCAGTACTACACAGTGAGATCCTGTCTCCAAACAAATAAACAAATCAATCTCCTCAAACCAAAACCAATCAAAATAAAAAGTGAAAGAGAGTATGAGGCCCTAGGGTCAACTCCCAGAACTCCTAACACACACCAATACACACAGAAAACATTTGAATGCCACAAGAATCTATAGAATGTAGGCGTGCAGGAAATTTAATCAACAATCCCAAGCAGGGAATTCATTCATTCATATGCACTTAGCAAACATGAAGTAAATGTCTACCAGAGTACACATGAGGATATTAGTGCCTAGAAGGGTACACACACACACACACACACACACACACACACACACACACACACACACACACACAAATACACACACACACAGATACAGACATACACGCAGATATACACAGACACACACACAGATACACACAGACACATACATAGATACACACAGACACATATATACACAGACTCACACAGGCATACAGACACAGAGACAGACAGACACACAGACTCACACAGACACAGACATACAGACACTGACAGACACAGACACACACTCACACAACCTGCAAACCAGTGGAAGGGAGAAGTAGGGAGTGTGTGAAGAAGGGTCCTAGAGTGTTTTCTGGAGGAGGACGTGACCAGACTTGCATGGCTTCACTCTTTATGGAAAGGTATTCAGATAGGGGGTAGGGCGCGGACGCAGCTGGGCTTTTGTGTCTTAGTTAGGGTCTCACTGCTGTGAACAGACACCATGACCAAGGCAGCTCTTATAAGGACAGCATTTAATTGGGGCTGGCTTACAGTTTCAGAGGTTCAGTCCATTACCATCAAGGCAGGAACATAGCAGCATCTAGGCAGACATGGTGCAGGAGGAGCTGAGAGTTCTACATCTTCATCTGAAGGCTGCTAGCAGAATACTGGCTTCCAGGCAGCTAGGATGAGGGTCTTAAAATCCACACCCCCTGAGACACACCTACTCCAACAAGGCCACACCTTCTAATAGTGCCACTCCCTGGGCTGAGAATATACAAACCATCATAGCTTTGTGGACTGATCCCTTCAGAGAATAGAAACTGTGTGAGAATTCATCCAGAAGAGACTAGGTAGGAAGGTTAGGACAAGATGACCATGTTGGGATCGCTCTCTACAAATAGAGAAGGCTACAGAAGATGTTATCAGCTCTGCCTAGAACTTCTCAAAGCAGGGGTACTGCAGGCTACTTGGTCAGCTTATAAAAGGGCAGATTCTAATCCCTTGGTGGTAGGATGGTTTGGCACCCTGAATTTCTAACATGTTGGTGGTGTGGTGGGAGACTTGCTGAGACTATGGGTACCTCGATTATCCTTGAAGTAGGAAATACTATTTTTTTTTTAATGAAAAACTTTTAAAAAACGCATTCGTACATATAAGTACGTACATATGTGCCTATGTACAGAGGCAGGAGGATAACCTTGAGTCTCATCTTCAGGTACTATCCACTCTATTTCTTTTTGACATGGTGTCTCTCCTTGGCTTAGCGTTGACCAATTAGGCTGGGCTGACTCGCCAGCTAGCCCCAGGAACCCTCCTGTATCTCCCTCTCCGTCCCCTGGATGACACATATCACCATCCCTAGTAGTTTTCTGTGGGCTCTGAGGATTGGATCAGGTTCCCACATTTGCAAAGATGAGGATTGAGTCATCTCCCCAGTCCAGGAAGGTTTTAAGTAGTTCTTCTTCAAGTCAGTGTGGGGGCAGAGCCGATTGGGATTGAGAGTTGTGTGGCTGTTGGCAGGAAAAGCACCAGACAAGGCATGGATTAAGTGTTAGCTATCTAAGAAGACTGTAGCTTCTGCTGGTTTGGGGAGCAGATTCTGTCGGCCCCAGCAAATGTCACCCTTTGGGTTTTTCTCATCCGTAAGAAAACCCAGGAAAGGTTCAGAAGTACTCAGCTTAGCTCCCATGTCTACAGAGGGCAGCCTTCAGCAACTGACATCTTGATGCCCATGGGAAATGGTCAGAACCTATTGCTGTTTGCTCCATCACAGGATGTGCAATGATTCTGAGAGCAGAAACTATGACTGCCTTCCATGCTATGGTAAAGGTTGAAAACCACAAACACAGTCTCCTAGGCTGTGGCCAGCTGCCCCAGTGGTTTCTGTGACTGTTGGTGAAGTCTTCATTCTTGTCATCTGTGAGCAGAAGGGTGGTGGCAGTTGCCAGAAGTTGGGGGTGGGGTGAGGGGGAATCATGGGAGAAGTTACATGTGAGAAAATTCCATTCATTGACTTAATTATTTCTGGGAATTCAGAAAAGACCACCATGATCTTCCAGCCATGAAAATGCTAGGACTGGCCTTGGAAGTACTGGAATCTTGCAGCAGCAGCTTTTGAGAAACCCTGAACTATGCAAATTTTTAGCCTGAATAGTTTTCTTTTGTATGTGATATTTTGGAAACTTTAAATAGCGTTGTGGTACTAGTTAGTGCAGGGGCTTCTAATGGCGCTCTCCTGGCAGAGTGCTCCCCTGGCAGTTATTAGACGCTGAGTTCCAATCCTAGTACCACAGAAACATGGCGTGGTAGTGACACCTATAACCCCAGAAGTCAGGAGGTGTGGGTAGGGAGATCCAAAGTTCAAGGTCATCCTCAGATACTTGTCCAATTTGAGGCCAGCCTGGTCTACACATTGTAAGACAACAACAACAATAACAACAACAAATCAAACAAAAATAGCTAGCTAGTTTTTGTTATAGCCATGTAAGGTAATTATCCCAGAGCAAACATAGTTAAAACCAGTGGGCACTTGGCACAATTTCTTCTTTTTAATTTAAAAATTTGAGTCAAGGTCTCAAATATGCTGTGTAAATATGCACAGGCTGGCCTCAAATATGCTATGTAGACAAGGAAGACCTTGTACTTCTGATGGTCCTTTCTCCTTCTCTCAAGGGCTGGGACTTGAGGCATGCACCACTGTGTGGTGCTGAAATGGAACCCAGGGCTTCTTGTGCATTGTAGGCAAGCATTCTCCCAGTTGAGCTGCAACCCCGGTGCACCATGCCTCCTTTTCATGTCAGACTTCATCCCTAGATAGTTTTATCTATTTATGTATTTTCCAGGAAGTAGTTGCCTATTGCCTGCTTTCTCTGCTCCATGCCTAACTGTTTTTCTATGAGGTTCCATAGTTCAGCAATTGAGTCCATGGGCTGCATGATTTACTGACTGGATGTGTTCTAGTTTGCTTAGACCTTGCTATTGGCTACTTCTGCCACGGATGCCGTTAAACAAGGGATGAGCAACAGAGCTGGTGGGAGTGTGAAGTGGCACAGCCCTTTGGGGGAAAGGAATTTGGCAATATGTATCCCAGGCCTGAAAAGTGTTCATTTCCTTTGGGCTAGTCATTCTACTTCTGGGAATCTCTCATAAGGAACTAATTCAAAGTGAAGGGCTGGATTCCTGTCCAAGATCAAAAACCCACGTTTAGTCGATGAGCACTTAGAACAACCTGAGCTGTGAACATGGGGGAACATGCTGTAAACCGTTACACCGAGAAACGGAATACTATATAACTATTAAAAATAGGTATGTACAGTTTATGAATAGAAAATGACTATGATTAAAAACAGGATATAGGATTGTGTTTATATTATAATCCCAGCTATTTAAAAACTCTGCTGCTGGGCTGACTATGTGGTTCAGCCAGTTGCTTGCAGCCAAGACTGATGATTTGAGTTCGACCCCCAGGACCCACACAATGTAATGAGTGAAGCATTGCCTGTAGGCTGTTCTTTGATCTGCACACACATATTGTGCCTCCACAGTCCAGCCCCCATGCATGCACACATGTACACATGCAAAGATAATTTAAAAAAAAAAAACTAGGCGTCTAATTGTATATAGGAAAATGCTATAGGAAAGCATAGTAAAATATCAACAGGAGATGTTGAAAGAGAATGACTGTATTTTTCTTTCAATATTCCATGTCTTTAAAAAAAAAAAAACCTGAAAAGCCTTTAATGAATTAATTTAGATATAGCATCTAATGAAACCCTGGCTGGCCTAGCAGCTGTTAAGTAGTTGTTAGGTAGTCCAGGCTGGCCTGAAACCAGGCATCTTTTTTTTTTTTTTCAAGACAGGATTTCTTTGTGTAACAGAGCCCTGATTGTCCTGAACTCGACCAGGCTGGCCTTGAATTCACAGAGATCTGCCTGCTTCTGCCTCCCAAGTGCTGGGATTAAAGGTGTGTTCGACCACACCCAGCAAAACCAGGCATCTTTAAATCTCAGCCTTGCTGTTCCACTGTACTTGGCAAGACCTATATTTTCTTCTGATGAAACTATTAACACTTATCGAAAAAATTTGCAAGCATTTAAAGTAATCTATAATATACAAAATTTACTCCTATTTGTTATTCTTTTAAATATGTATCTAAAATGTATTTCTAGAATTGATTTGGATACCATGCTATTCTATTTGGGAGCTCTTGAGGCAATTTGAGTTTTATAAAATGCAATTTTGCCATTATCATATCTGGATTGTTTTTAACAGAGAAGGGGAGGACGAGGTCAGCCTCAGGAAATCGGGCCTGGCCAGGCTCAGCAGCAGACATTCCTGTCAGGCTTGGAGCTTCCCGTATGTGGAGTCACATCAGCTGCTCGCCAGGGAGGGCCAAGTAAGTCTAGCCAGTTCATATTCACTCAGAAAATGCCTCCACAGGGAAGTTAAAATAGAAAAATCTCTATATTTCCCAAATGGTCTATGTAACCAATTATTTGCTTCATAGAAATTAGAACTTTATTTACTCACTTGTCTTTTGAGACAGGTCTCTTGTAGTCCCAGCTGTCTTTGAACTTGACTCCTGATCCTTATGCCTCTACCTCCATAGTACTGGGATTAAAGGCAGATGCCACCATGTTCTCTCAGAACTATCTTTAAATTGTAAAGACGAGCCAAAGCTCTCTGTCAGCTGGTGGAGTGCTGGTTCAGCATGCACAAAGCCTGGGTTCTATCCTCAGTATCAGCTACACCAGGGATGGTGGTTCAAGTCAGTAATTCCATCGCTGATGATGTCAGAACAGGAAGACCAAAAGTTTAAGATCATCCTTGGCTATATAGTGAGTTTGATTTCATCCTGGGCTATATGAGACACTGTCTCAACAGAACAACAAAATAAGCAAAAGGCTGAAATCCAGAGGTATATCACAGGTTCTTTAGGGGAGAGATTTAGTAAATTATAGATCTCCTGTAATTGGCTACCACAGGGCTGTCAAGCATGCTAGCATGTCATATTTATGGATATTGGCAACATGCTAATATATCAGTAAAGTGATAAGCAAACTGTATAAAAGGACTGCTAGTACTCAAGAAGCTGAGGCAGGAGGATTGCCACAAGTTCAAAGCAGCCCGTTTTATATAGTAAGTTTGAGGCCAATCAGGGTTATATATAGCAATACCCTGTTTCAAAAAAAAAAAAAAAAAAAAAAGCAACAGCCAACAACTGAAGGACAAATAAAACCTACCCACAATACTTGAATAATCTAGGAAAGGATTCGCCATGACAGAGTAGAAGTTATCTCTAGGGCATAGCAGGACTGGCCATTTCATTTATTTATTTATTTAACTCTCTCTCTCTCTCTCTCTCTCTCTCTCTCTCTCTGTGTGCGTTTATTCTGCAGATCAAATTAGGCTTACTCAGAGCCATCTTGCTTGCTCCTGTCATTGATTTATGAGTCAAGTTTTAAATTCTGATTCAGAGAAAGGGTCTCACTTATGTCCCCAGGACTTGGGTGACCTCCCATTATTGCTCGATCTGGCCTTAAACTTGCTGTAATCCTCCTGCCTCTTTCTTTCGAGTGTTGAGACTGAAGTTTTGCACCAGCACACAAGTAAGGCCCCCAGAGCTTTAATCTTTGCTTCCTCTACACCAAACTACTTACCTTTCCTCCCTCCCTCCCTCCCTCCCTCCCTCCCTCCCTCCCTTCCTTCCTTCCTTCCTTCCTTCCTTCCTTCCTTCCTTCCTTCCTTCCTTCCTTCTTTTTTCAAATAGGGTCTCACTCTTCGTCTCACTATGGAGTCATGCCAGGTTGCCTTTGAACTTGCTTTGGGCTTTCCTTTTTCTTCTCCTTGTCATATTTCTTCTTCTTTTGTGCCCCCCCCACCCCTGCCCCACCTCTTTCTGCATGTGTATACTTGTGAGTGAGCCAGCATGGGTGTATGCACTCCCCCATGCGGGTGTGTATGAAAGCCATCGGTTGACTCT
>CM052702.1:56384123-56422470 GCA_028551405.1 Uromys caudimaculatus
CCCTGGATCTGCCTGTGTCCATCCGCTAGCCCCCCAGTGCTGGGGTTACAGGTATACACTGCCATCCTGGTTCTGGGGATCCAACTGAGATCTTCATGCTTGCTCAGCACTTTTTGAATTCAACTGTCTCCCCAGCCCCTGATTTTGAATTTACAGTGACCCTTCTCTCTTTATTGTCTCTCAGGTACCGAGTGTCCATGCATGTGCCTGTTGCAGAATATTTGATCACATTGTGAACTTCAAGATTGTGAACTGGAAAAACCTTGTTGTGGTGTGGCTCAGCCCTTGCCCACACCTTTTATCCAAGAGCTTTCTGTTTCCTGTAAACAAGTAGTTATGGTGTGGCTCAGTCCTAGCACCCACCCTTGACACAAGAGCTAAATAAAGTCAACCTAGGTCAAGAGGCAGAGCAAGCAGTCAGCTGACAGAGAGTAAACATAAGTAAACAGAAAGTACCACAATGAATTGAAGGGTATTTAAGACATCCTGGAGGAGGGGGAGGGGAGGGGGAGGGGGGACAGAGAGGAGAAAGCTTTTTCCTTCTGGGACATTGGTGGAGTAGGGAGGTCACCTGGGTGCTTTTTCTGCCTCTCTGAGCTAGCAGACTTTTACCCCAGCCTGTGGCTCCTGAATCTTTATTGGTAAAGTCTAATGGCTGAGATTTTTGTTTTTAAAACAACACATGCCAGCACACCCACCCAAGGCTCAAGCTTTTTACACCTCCTTCCATCCCCATCCCTGTCTCACCAGGTCAGCACTAATCTGAATTTTATGAAAGCAGAAGAAGCACTTCCTCCAGGCAGCCTCTTGCTCCCACCAGAGTATAAATAGGTATAAATAGCATTCACCCCAGCTTTATTTCTCCACTCTCCTATCACTGTTTGGAGCCTTAGGGTTACATAAGGTATTATTATGTAAGATAGGAAGACATCAGCATCAGGGCAGAGCAAGGCTGTACTTCAAGGTAGCAATGGGTATACAATCACATTTGGGGGACTGTCAACACAAGAGCCTTTCTTCTCTAGGGTGAGGGGTTAATAGAGAGACCATACTTACAAGTGAACATGCTTTGGAGAAAAAAGCAGCAACATGGCAGCACCTTGAGTAACCCACATGGGCCAGGGATTGCAATGGGTACTGGCTTTCTCTCAAGCCTTCCCAGATTTTCAAAAACTATTATCAACCCTCACCTTGCAGATGAAGAAACTGAGGTTCAGGTTTGCAGAGCTAGAGAGAGAGAGAGAGAAAGGAGGGGGGGAGAGGCTTTTAATCCATGCCCATTTGACCCCATAACCCCTGACTTTCCAATGGGCACAAGAGGTGCCAGGCAGGTGACTCAGGATAGAAGGTCAGAGGTCTCCTTGGTTGTTTCATGCTGGGTAGCTGAGGCAGATGTGTACTGTGTTTATTTTTTATTTGGGGATTTTCTGTTCTGGATTCCATGTACCAGAAGAGCAGTAAAGGGGAGGTTCCCTCACCGTTCTTTCCTTCCTTCCTTCCTTCCTTCCTTCCTTCCTTCCTTCCTTCCTTCCTTCCTTCCTTCCTTCCTCCCTCCCTCCCTCCTCCCTCCCTCAACCTAGTCATCCTCTTCCTCACTTCCTAGCCCTCAATCTCAAGTGGCCATCTGCAGTTTTCTCCTCAGTTAGTATTTAACTTCTCTCTCCTTTAGTTCTAGCCCTGGCAGCTTTGCCCTTCCCTGAGCACTATAAAACAATCAAGGTGTTTTCCCATTGAAGACAGCTGACAGTGACTGGCTTTCCTGCTGTGCTGAGTGTTGCTAGGCAGCCACTGTCTATGCAAAATGAAGAAGTGCAAGCTGGAGGGGTACATGGAAAGTGGGGCACGAGGCTGGGGGTTAGCTCAGTTGGCTGCCTAGTATGTATGAATCCTTGGGTTCCGTCCCCAGCAATGGGTAAACAGGATGTGGTGGCACAGGTCAGCAACCCCAGCACTTTCTCGAGGCAGTCACAAGAGGATCAGAAATTTAAGGTCATCCTTAGCTACATGGGATATGTAGCCCAGGCTTCCCTCAATCTTGAGGCAGTCCTCCTGCCCTTGCCTTTTAGCCTAGGATTCCAGGGGTGAGTCACCACACACTCAGCTCCTTATGGAACCTTTATGGTCATTGACAGACACAAAAAAATTATAAGTCACCTAGGAGTGTTCCCAGCTGAGGGTTTACAAGGCAGGGAAAGAAGAAAGGAAGGAAGGAAGGAAGGAAGGAAGGAAGGAAGGAAGGAAGGAAGGAAGGAAGGAAGGAAGGAAGGAAATAAATAGGGATGTTTCAGAAGAGTTATAATTTATAATTCATCCAAAATTATTTTTAGTCGTCTGGAGTGACTGTCCTGCAAAGCTGACACAAGTTAGGGAATGCCCATCTGTGCCTTCCAGAGGAAATGCAGCCAGGATCCTCTGAGTCCCTGGTCACATCCTCCTCCCCCAATCAGTCTATACCTGGCTGTGTTCTGTAAGCCTTACTGTTTTTGTTTCATTTGCTTTTGCTTTTTGTTGAACCAGAGTCTTGCTATGTACCTCTGCCTGGCCTTGAACTTGTGGCAATCCTCCTGTCCTACTCCCTCAGTGCTGAGACAGCAGGATCACAGAGAAGCTCCTCAGCTGGGAATATGCGAGTTGATCTGAGGTGTCCCACATCCCGAATGGCCCAGAAAGCATCATGGGCAACTGGGTTTGGTGGCTCACACTTGTGAAGAGTGAGGCTGAGGTAGGATTACCTTGAGTTGCAGGCAGCCTAAACTATGTAGGGAGTTCTAGGTCAGCCTGGACTAGAATGAGACCCTGTATCAATAAAACTAAGGCAGGATTGATGAGCCAGCTACGTGGGTAAAGGCCCTTGCTGCTAAACTGGATGACCTGAGTTCTATCCTAGGGACCCATGTGGTGGAAAGAGAAAACTAACTTTTGAAAGTTGTCTTCTGACACCCCCCCCCATATGTGCTCTGACAAAAACGCACTCCCTCCCTCCAAATAAATAACTAAAACATAAACAAACATAATGAAAAGAAAAAAAAAAGCATCTCAAGATTTGACTAGAGTTAAAATGAGGTTTGAGGAGGAGGAGAACTTACAAATACAGAATGTTTACATTCTGGGGATCCATAGCATGGTGGGCTAATATGGTCAACTCGGAAGGACCTAGAATCCCAGAGAAACAAGCCTTGGGCATGCCTGTGAGGGGTTAATTGATAGAGGAAGACCCATCCTAACTGGGAGACACCATTCCTGGACGGTATAAAGCAAGAGAAAGCTAGCATTCGTTCCCCTCTGCTTCCCAACTGTGGATGTAAGATGAGCAGCTGCCCTAAGCTCCCGCTGTCACACCTTCTTGGCCATAAAGGACTGTGCTATCCACCCACGAGAGCAAACAACCTCCTCTTCCCCTTTGCTGCTCTTGTCAATATATTTTATCACAATAGCAAGACAGTAACAGTGGCGCTGAGAACGGCTCAGCTGGGCATCTGGTGGGCTGCTGAAATCCAGGGAGATGTAAATCTAGTTCTAAGATAATCTTTCAACTCTAAGAAGATAGCTTTTCCTCCTGTTTTCTAGAGCCAGGCCAAGATGCCAAGGTTGGAAGCCGAGAGGAAGGTAACCAGAGCTTTCTGATGCTTGTGAAGCTTCAGGCCCCACCCAAAACATAAAAGGAGTTGTAAATCCGGGGAACACAGTGTCTGCACAGTCGGTAGCTGTCCCGAAAAATTCAGGCCAGACAACTGTGGTGGGGGAGTGGGGGACACAGGGTGATCTTCGCACTCCTCCGGCGCTCTGTGGCTGAGTGACAGCAGCCACTGTAGTCCAGCCCACCGTAGAGCTGGGTGAAATCCTCTGGCTACCTAGGTTCTAGCAGCAGAACTGGGCAGCCTGTGTGTTCCCCCAGCTTGCCTTCCTTTGAGTTGACACAAACTAAATATATTGGAGAAGTTGACATTTATTTGGTGAGCATTGAAAGTCATTCTTTGTAGGTCCTAAGGGATTGGTGAATTTTTTTTTCTATATGTATTTCTTGAGTATCTATTATATGTAGTTTAGGGGGTGAGCAATGGAGGTGAGGTTTGAGTTGAGTCCTCTTACAGCCTGGGCCTAATGTGGTAGAACTCTGACTGACTAGACCTTTACCCAGTAGAATTACAATGTATGTTCTCTTGGGCACACTTAAATACCTAAATTGTCTGGGGCCACAATAGAAAAATAAACTTAAGCTGGAAAAAAAAATATGTGTATGTGTATATGTATGTATGTATGTGTGTATATATATATAGTGCTAGTGTTATATTTATTATATTTGTTTAAGGATGAATTAGATATTACCATTTCAATATATAACCCCAAAATGAACTTGTTTGTTTGAGACAAAGTAGCTCCTTGCTCTGTAGCTGAGGCTGGCCTTGAACTCCTTTCTCTTCCTGCCTCTACCTCCCAAGGGCTCTGGGATATAGGACAGTGCCACTCTATACAGAAGATTGTAAAGGAGTTCCAAATGGAGCACTGGACCTGGCTTTTGGCATTCTGTTAGCTGAGACACCACAGAGAGACTAAAGGATAGAGGCCCGGTACAGGGCTAGCAGTGGTGACCCGTGGTGTTCAGTCCTGTATGTTGGTCCCTGTCTCTGACAAAGCTCAGACAGGTCATCTTTTGGCTTCTGTATCTACATCCAGGGGCTAACATCTCAGCTGATCATCTCTGCTGCTGTTAGCATCAGTACTTGAGATGCTAATCTCCCGGTGAAGACTTCAGTAACTGGTGAGGCCAACAAAGGGGGCTAGGATCAAATTAGAGATGTGTAGCCAGTGAGATAAACTAAAGGGAATTCTGCCTGTGATGACCCTAGATTACACTCCTCTGTACACGCAGGCACACACATGCACACACAGATACACACATGCACATGAACACACATGCACACAGAGATACACTCACACACAGACACACACATACACACACATGCACACACCGATACACACATGCACACATACAGACACACACACACATGCACTTGTGTGAGTGCACACTCACTCATTCGCTTCACTTACAACAACAATAACAAGAGCAACTTATAATGCCTGAGAAGGAAGAACCAGCTTCCCAGTCCACTTGGCTGTTAAGTCCTTTAGGAGACTGAATTACAGTAAATCTAAAAATAAGGCCTGGTGTGCCTTTTCCTCAAATGCACAAAAGCTTTCTCTTTTCTGCCTGCCTGGGGACAGTCTAATCTGTCAGGCACATTTGGCCCAATTTTCTTACGTAGGATCCAGAAAAGCTCAGGGGAGAAAGAGTTCCTGAGATTGTAGCTCACTGTTTAAGGATCAAACCTAGGGAAAGTTATTTTTATACCTAGTGAGTTTTTTTCCTTCTTCTTTCAACTGGCTGGTGTTTATCTTTGAAATTAGGGGTTTGTGTTGTTAAACGAAGTACTTTTTTTCCCTTCTTGATTATAAAAGATATACATGTTCATTGTAGAAAATTAGAAACTACAGAAAAAAGGGAAGAAAAGATGACATCTTGTCATTTGGAGAGTCGTGGCAGCCATCTCCAGTACCCTTGTTTCTAGCATTTATAGTTTTATCTTTATATTGTTCTCACAGCCCTGGTGAGTGAGGCGACGGCCTTGTCTATGCCAAGCTGAGATACATCCTCTCAGCCACATTTTAACTCTTCTTTAAAAATTAATAATTTATTTTTATGTGCATTGGTGTTTTGCCAGCATGTATATCTGTGTGAAAGTGTAGATTCCCTGGAACTGGAGTTAGATGGTTGTGAGCTGCCATGTGGGTTCTGGGAATTGAACTCAGGACCTCTGGAAGAGCAGCCAGTGCTCTTAACCACTGAGCCATCTTGCTAACCCCATCAAATTTTAGTAATATTTTAAATGGCTTTTTCTTTTCTTGCAGTATTGGGGATCAAACCTAGGGCCTTGTCCATATGAAGAAAGGGCTCTGCCACTGAGCTCCTGAGCCTAGAATCGTGTGGCGCACCACTCAGTGAAATAGTGCTTCTTTTAAATAGTTAAGCACAGAAAAATCCACACGGCCTCTTGTCTACACTTGTGAAGTGTTTCTGGCCTTCGAGGAGTATGCCTGTCTGGCTGAAGCCTGCTGAGCATTTCTTTCTGGTTTGCTAACCATTTCTTCTTTTTCACATATTGAGATGTTGCTTATCAAGACATTGCTTAACTTTGCATGATTTAAACTTTTTTCTTTTAAATCAATGTCAGCATTGTGTATGCTGGGACTCCCAGTGTGAGGAAGGCTTAAAGGACCACTGGTCACCTGGAGATTCTGGGAATACCCGGGAAGCAGCCTCAGTGGTCCTGGTGAGCTGCAGACACTGTACAAATAGGCTGTTTTCTTTTTAACTTACTTTTGTATCTTCTCATGGGACCCAGGTTGGCTGTGAACTTGTTATGTAGTTGAGGATGGCCTTGAACACCCAATCTTTCTGTCTCCACCTTCCGAGGGCTAGGATTACCCCAGGTTCATCTCTGGCCTTTTGCTCCTTCTCAGATGTTTCAAAGCCGATGTCCCAGTTCCTGTGGAAAAGCTGCTGGTGTTTCGTTTTCCTTTGTTTCCTGTCCTCTCCCCTCCCCCAAACAACAAAACCTGTTAAACAAAACAGAACAACAGAACCCACATTTTATGAATTTCTCCACTGAGGTCTTGTAGTTATTTTTGTAAAGCTAGACAAGGTGTCACACACTTGAAATTGCAGAACTTAGGAGGTGGAGGATCACTTTGAATTTCAGGCCAACTGGAGCCACATATAGAGACCTATCTTTTAAAAAGAGGGTTTATTCTTTAGTAAGTTGTACTTTATTTTTAGATCTATTCATTTTCATTTTATATGGAAGGGTGTCTTGGCTGCACCGTGTGTATGCAGTGCCCAAGGAAGCTAGAGATGGCATGCTTTCCCAGAAATGTCAATCTAAAAGATGGCTGCTTTGTTGACCGTGAGGAAATTCTATTATCACTTCACCACTAAGTACGATGTTTGCTTTGGATTTTTGTAATTTTTCAAATGAGGGAAATTTCTATTTCTAATTTTCCAAGTTTCTTGCCTCCAAATCATGTGTTACTGTGCATTCTAAAAGACATTTTTGTGTGACTGCTCACAGTCTTGTGGTTTATCTCCCTTAATATGTCACTGTGAGGGGGCTGGAGGGCTGGCTCAACAGTTAAGAGCATGGACTGCTCTTCCAGAGGACCTAGTTTGGGTCCCAGAACCCATGTCGGGTGGCTCTGGACATCTTCTGACCTCTGTGGGTACCAATCTCCACTACATACATGTATACATAATAAATAAAAATAAACATTAAAAATTTAAAACCCTATTACAATGATGAATAGCAAAAATATACAACCTGTTTAAGCCAACACAGCACTGCTGGGGATCCAGTGGCTCCCAACCTGTGGATCGTGGCCCATATATAGGGGTCACATATTAGATATCCTGTGTATCAGATGTTTGCATTATGATTCAGAACAATATCAAAATTATAGTTATGAAGTAGCAACGAAAATAATGTTCTGGCTGGGGGTTAGCACACGTGAGAACTATATTAAAGAGTGGTACATGAGGGAGTTTGAGAACCACTGGGGTATCTACACTGTGCATACAGCTTTGCATCCGGGTTCACATGTGGCAAGGCTTTTTCTTTCTCTCTTCTCTTTTTTTCTTCTCATTCTCTTCAGCAAATGGATGGGAAATTAATTCTCCGTGTGGCATGTGTTGGAAGTGTTGGGCCTGAGAGTTGTTTATGAGGCTGTATGATGCATGTATGCCATAGATGCAGGTACATGTGCCGGGAGCTGGAAAGGGACATTGAGTGACCTATTCTGTCTGTCTACCTCATTCCTCTGAGACAGGGTCTTCACTGAGCCTGGAGGTAGGCTGGTGCCCTTCCACCCTCATTGACCTTCTCTGTTCCCCACAGTCCCAGTGTCATAGACATGCACGTGGCCACACGAAACCTTTCACATGAGGGCTAAGAAATGAAGTGAGGTCCTCAACTTGTAGCAAGCACTTTCACCCACTGAACCATCTCTCTAGACACATGGGAATTCTTTTAAAGATAATTTAATATATATTATATATGTTACATATAATATATGCTAAATTATCTTAAGGATAATTTAATATATAATATTTTTCTTTAGTCACTAAAAAGTTTAATGTATATTACACATCACATACATATATGTAATTATATACTACACATATGCATATATTACGTATATATATATACATATATATACACATATCAGACTTCTTTATGGTTAAAGAAAAAGGCAGAATTTCCAATTATTTTTAGTGGATTTTGTATATCATAATTGCACAGAAGTGTAAGTTTTCTTTTATCTATTTAAATTTTACTGGCATAAAGCCACTTACAATGTATGTACTTTTTAATTCTAGGTATTGAAGCTAACTAAGGCTTTGTATGTGCCTGGCAAGCAGCTTACCACTGAGCTGCATCTCGGTCCACTCACTTAGTCCATTGATTATTATTCTTTCATATGACACTATCAGTAATCAGGCTCCGCTTGTAGCGCTCCGATGATGATTTTTGTCATTGTCATTGTCATTGTACGGAACCCTGAGCTTCACATATTCTAGGGAAGTGCCTCTGAGCTACACCGAGAGTCCTCTCCCTCTCCCTCTCCTTCTCTCCCTCTCCCTCTCCCTGTCTCCCTCCCTCTCCCTCTCCTCCTCTCCCTCTCTCTCTCCCTCCCTCTCTCCCTTCCTCCTTCCCTCTCTCTGAGTTGTCTTGTTATAAATCCATGAGGCTGACCTAGAACTTGGAATTCTCCTGCCTCAGCTTCCTTACAGAACCATTAACTCCAGCCGTGGTGCTGCTTTTCTAAGCTTTCATAATTTTATAGTTTTCTTGATCATTCTTTTGCAAAATTTATCAATCATTTTAAACTTGATGAAAAACCATCTCTGACCTTGTTAAACTTGGGCTTGTTGTGTCCTAACCTCCCAGCGACCTCTGTTCCCGTCTATATTGGTTTTAATGTTTTCTTTCCTTGGGTTTGTTTCACATTTATTTTCCAAGCCTTTAAACTGGATATTGAGTTTACAGGACCTTAGCACTTCTTCCATTCAAACCAGCACTACCTTCTGTAACCGTCTACGGAGTTTGTTCAGCTGTGTGTATGCTCAGGCAAGTAGATTGTCACTTGCAGCTCTAAGCATGTTTAAAGGCACAGTTTGATTTCTTCTGTGATCCTGGCCTTCTTTATACTCAGACATTGTCAAAACCACGCTCCTCTTGTTATCCTTCCATTTTTTATTTCTAGAGCAACTCTTCAGTGGTTGGAGAATACAGCCTAGCGATTATGTTTCTAAATAGTTTTGGACTCGATAGCCTGGTAGATACGTTCCATATATGAAGTGAGAACCACATGAATTTTTTTTGAGGCAGGGTCTCATTTAGCTCAGGTTGACCTAGAAATCCCTATGTAACTGAGGGTGACCTCAAAATGCTAATCCTCCTGCCCTTACCTCCATACTAGGATTATGTGGTGCTGGGGATCAAGCCCAAGGCTTTATGAACGCTGAGCTAGCAATCAACCAACTGAGCTATATTCCAGATGTTACTTCATATATCTATGCTCTTGACTCCTTCCAATAAAGATGCTAGATAGAAACTAGTGTTTAAGAAGCTCGAGGGTCCTGGAGCTCAGGTTCCCTCGGACACTATTTTTAACTTATGTAATTGCTTAGGCAGTCATTTGGAAAACAAGATAATAATAAGATGACAGTAATAATACTCTGAGTTTATTCATAAATATGAGTTTAAGGACATCCTGGGGATTCCCCACAACATCTGTGTTAACTTGTCATATCTTTCTTTCTCTACTCATGCTATCTCTTGAGGGCACCAGGCCAGGGCTTGGGCTGGGCTCTAGAGCTGGCCTTGCCTTTGTGCAGTTCATGTCTGCTGACATGCCTGCTAGCATCGTGAGATCATTTATTCTTTTAGTGAAAGATTAAAACGAGGCTTATAGAGTGTACCTGGAGGAAAATGATGAATAAATACACATTGCTATTTTGGGGTGGATTGTTATGGTGACAGCTTTGCTGTAATTGCTTGTCATTGTGTGTTTTCAGTCCCTTCTCTGCCACCTCTCTTCCCGTAGCTCCTGGTTCTGAGTCCCCTCTAGGTTCCCTGGAGCTGTATCTGGGCCTAATGTTGATCTCTACATATGCTTCAACTGGTTCTGAGCTTTTATCTCTTCTCTTCATTACCCTTCTCTTCCACCCCTTCTCACACCCCCTCCCCCCATCACCACCACCTTTGGTGTTGGAAGTTAAATACTGGGTCTCATGCATGCCAGACAACTCTCCACCATCTCTGCAGTCTTCTGTTTTGATATTTTAGACAGGGTCTCACTAAGGTGCCTTAGTTGGTCTTGCACTCATCGTGAGACTCAGGCTAGCCTTGAACTTGGCATTTCCATGACTCAGTCCCAAGAGCAGCTGCATTTACAGCCTTGCACCGCACTGTCCAGCTTAGCTGACCTTGATTCTCTAATCTCATCCTCCTCACTGTATGGCCCATATTGATCTTGGATCTTGGATCCTTGCCTCTGTCTCCCATGTTCTGGGATTACAGACATGAGCCACCATGCCTGCTTTTATGCAGTGCTGGGGATTGAGACCCAGGGTCTTATTGCCTTCTGGGCAAATACTTTACCAGCTTCTGAGCTACATCCCAGCCTGGGAAACTTCAGAAAATGTCCCCTCTGTTACTACATGGTGACCATGAACAAATCACTGCCCCACCCCCACCCCCGGAGACCACAGCTCCTTCATCTTAAAACAGAGCGGATTCAGCTATGTTCCTGCTCACAAGGCTGTTGAGTGTGTCAAGGTAGGTAGAAAGCTTCTAGACAAGATGTATGCTCAAGAAAGCCAGCCAAGAAGTGCTCTGCAGGATAGGTTCCTGTGAAGTCACTTCCCTGGGAGCTTCACCTTGGACTGCCAGCATCTGGATGCAGCCTGTGCTAGCCCTGGAGGTAGAGAAAGCTTTTGAGAAACCAGAAGGACTTTGTGGCTAGAGCAAAGAGGGCTGGGGGTGGTGAGGACTGAGTCTGAGAGACAACTGGGGCCTGGTTTTCATGATACATGCTAAGAAGTTCCTTTGTCTTTCATTCCAGGACACCAAGAAGGTTGTCAGATGACATGAATAGTGTCACTGAAGCTAGCAGTGCATGCTTATTAGATGGTATGTATTTCTCCAGTAACTCCTGACGCATCTGGCTGTAAGTAGCTGCTATGTCCATTCTCATTTTGTAGATGAGGAAGCTAAGGTTCAGAGATGTCAACCCATTTCTCCAGGGTCACACAGGTGATCTGGGGCTGACCTAGACCTCCAATCCAGGTTGTCTGACCCTAGGGAAAACTGCCTAAATGACAACTTTCTCCTCTTTGGTTGGAGCTGGAGGATGATTACCTTGCTTGATTTGTCAGTTCCATGGGTGGGGTGGGGCAGGGGTGGGGGCTGAATATGGGCTTAGGCAAATTTGAGAGGCTTTGCGGCACTAGAAAGAGCAGTTGTGTGGATTCATTCATTCAGTAACCACTTACTGAGCGTCCATGTGCCAGGTCCAGAAATAGCCAGGTTGGCTTGGGGATGTTCTGGAGCGGTCTGGGTTTTTGAGGGGCTGGGGGTGGGGAAGAATCAAGAATGACCTCACTACATAGGAAGAGCTGTTTCTACAGTCCGTGAAGCCTTCTCCACTGCTTTAGGGCAGAAAGGACGATTGCTGGGAGGCTCCATTCCACACTGGGAAGCCAGGACTTCTGCAGCCAAGGCTTCCTGCAGGCCTCTCCTGGCTGCCATGGCCTCCCCTTTGGCTGAGTATGAGGTCTGCCTTGGCTTTGATTCCCCATTAATTACCCTTGGAAGTAATCTTCTAAATACCAGTAATGACCACATGTTAATTTCCCTCTCTCCTGCTGTCTCGCTTCTTCCCCCTTTAATGGGTCATGCAAGCTTGTTGGGATGTTTACCAAAGCAGCCCGGTTAGAGACGTAAATAAATGAATTTCTCTTGTCTGAAGGATCTAGAGATGGAATTAATGTGAGGGGAGTAATTTACAGGTGAATAATTACGTGGATCCCCCAGCAGGGACACCTGCTCAGCTTCTCTAATTACGTACCTTCCCCCAATTTTCTTTGCTTTGAACTGTGTAGCATGGAGGTGTACGGGGGTGGCATGGGGAGCCAGAGATCTTATTTTGGATTTCCCTCTCGATTGTGAAATATCTCTTGGGGGAGGGGCCTCATTAGGATGCAAAACTGGCCATCTGAACACTCGGTGCCTGGTGTGGCCCTTGATGTCACAGCTACATTCGGATACCTCTGTGTGTACTTGGAGATGCTATTGCCTGCTCTATTTATGGAGGGAGAAGCTGAGGTCCTATTGTGTGACAGCCATTCTCCACAGACCCCACATGGAAGAAGTTGCAGGCTGTGGCTCGCGCCAGCTTCCTGACTCTCCCTTGCTCTAAGCTGCCCACAGAGCATCTTCACCGGCCCGCTTGCTGTCTGGCATCTATAGTTGGTGAATTCTTTTAAACATACCACGCGGCACAACTCCCTTCTGCAAGAAGCCCCAGTACGCTCTGCCAACAACCTGCTGTCCTTCCCTGTAGGCTGGTGGCCGCGCCCCTTCCTTACGCCGCTCATTTTCCATTTTAAGATTTCCTGTTTGAACTAAAGGGCAAAGATCTTGATGTATCAGCCTGGAGCCAAGCTTCTGTGTGTATAAAGGGGAGTTCTGGCCCCTGCCCTCTGTTTGTCCACTGGCCTTATCGATGGAGCCCAAGTCCCAAGTTCAGAGGCTCCAGTTCCTTCCCGATTTGCTGGGTAAAGTCCGGCCCTTCCGTGCGGGCGGCCAGGGCGGGTGGCCAGCCTGGAGCCAGTGGTCATTTACGGCCGGACAGGGCTTCCGTCCTGCCTGGTAATCCATTGGCTGCAGCTAACAGCTGGAGAACTGCAGAACAGAGGTACTAAGGACCCATTTTTTCTTTTTTCTTTTTCTGCTCCGTGCTGACTAAGCCAGGGAGTGAGGCCAACGAGGCCAGTGCTGTTGAGGGCTGCTTGAAGCTACAGGTCTTTCACGGCCCAGATGGCTTTTCTGGCCTAACTTGTGCTCCCACTTACACATGAGCACACTCCCGCTAAAATTAGGAGCTCCCCAGCCATGTTGTTTCCCAGAGAGACACTTAACTGGTGCCATTTTTATGGGGGACAATAAGACTGATATCATTGCTGGCGTGTTGGTTCCAAGGTCCTTTCATCTCCCACGTCTCATCTGATGTAGAGGACAGTCAGGAGTCGTCTAGATGCTTATCACCTTGGAACCATGGGAACCAGAATCGATGGTTTCATTGAGCAGTCCGGATCACGAGGACCCCCTAAGGACCAGGAAAGGGCTGTAGCTCTCAGAGGCACCTCAGGGAGATCCTTGTTTACCCGAATCTACTCATAGACTTACCTTAGATGCTCCTGCGATGTCCCGCCCCCACAAGACAGCAGGGCCTCCCAGTGGATAGTGCCCCTCTCCCCTGAAGGTATTTACCTGTTTGGTGACTAGCTTTGTCTCCTGGTCCTGAGAGGTACCATGGCCCAAGACACTGGAATCACGTTTTCTATGGAATGAACATCTCCCCCACCTGTCTCTGTCTCTGTCTCTGTGTCTCTGTCTCTCTGTGTCTCTGTCTCTCTCTCTCTCTCTTTCTCTCTCTCTCTCTCTCCCTTATGAGTGCTAGGCAACCAGTGCCAGGATGGGTGGTGGCTCTGTCCCCTCAAGGCCAGCTTCCCCATTTGTTCTATTATGATAATGTGATACCTGGAGCCCTGGGAGCCTGGGAATGAAAGGGTGTCTTAGGACTTTCCTGAGCTGCTGTCAACCCTGGAGCTAGGTCTATCCTGAATCCTGGCCGGGTCTATTCCTTTGCTCTTCTCTGTCCCCCTTGATATTGCTGACTGGGGGTGTGATCTGCAGCCGGTGGAGGATTGGAGACTTGCTCAGAGCATTGCTGGGGAAAACTTGGAGGTCGATGCTGGTCCCCAGCCTACAGCTAGTGTCCCTCCTGGGAGGCCTAAAGTCCCAGATGAAAGTGCCCCTCCCCCAGCCTATTCTGTGTCCCCAGTGCATCCTTTTCTCTATTACCTCTTACACCTCCACCCCCTCTCAACAGTATCTTTCTCTTTTCTGAGTCTCTTGGGGTGGGAGTGGGGAGTGGCTAATACAGCACCAGGTGAGGTCAGTAAGAACAGGGGCTTCTAAACCTCTGGCCTGCTGCAGCCCAGCACAGGGACTTGGGCCTCAGGGTTTTCATCTATGGAATAATTATTTCTTCCCAGGCTTGTGAAGATTCTATGAGATAATAATGTACTGGGCAGTAGCGAATAAGACCATAGAATTAGCTAGGCACTGGGCACCATTCCAAGGATTCTTGGACCCTGGTTGTCAAGCACTGTTTAGTGTTCCCATTTTACAGTTGAGTAAGTCAAGACCTAGGGTTAGATAGCTTGTGGGTGGCAGAACCAGGATGGTGAATCTGACTATCTGGGTCAGGGCCAAGTTCTCCTGCTCTGTAAAGATACCCTGCTGGTTGGCTGAGTGCTCTGTGGGGCCAATTCTTCCTAACCGATTCCCTTGCTTGCTAGCTATCTGTCTCTATGAAACTCATCCTGAAGACACTGTAGGCAGTTCCCTTTCTCACCTTCCCCTGACACCCCACCCACATTTCAGCCTGGGGATCTGGTTCCATCTTCTAACTCCATGCTTGAGGAAACAACAGAGCAATATCATGTCAAGAAATGTAAGAGGAAGCTCTAACTGTCTGTCTGAGGGCTCTTGGGAAGGAGCCTGTAGCTTCTGAGACCTGGAAAAGCTTTAAGATAGATTTGCTGTAATACCTGCAGGTGATGGAAGGGGTTACACCATTTCACACACAGAAGAAGGGTGAAGGGCAAGGCTTGAACCTAGTACTTCTCATTCCGGACTGTCTGACCCTGGACTGGAGAATCTGCTGACTGCTTTCTCACACTGTTTTTTAAAGGCAAGGTATTACATATCCCAGGCTGGTCTCAAGCTCATTGCATAGCTAAGGAGGACCTTGACTTTCTCATCTGCAAACCTCCACTTTTTACTTGCTGGGATTACAGGTAGGTATCACCACACCTAATTTACGTGGTACTGGGGAGGAACCAGGGCCCCATGCATTCTAGGCAAGCATACAGGCAAGCTACCAACTGAGCTGCATCCCAAGTCCTGCCTTTTCTTTTTTTTTTTTTTTTTTTTTAAGATCTTACTCTGTATCCCAGCCTGCTTTTGAATCTGGAATGTTTCCTCTGCCTTGTCTCTCAAGTGCAGAAGGCAACCCCTGTGACCTCCTTTCACACTTTAATTCCATTTCTTATAACTGTAGGAGAGAGTGCAGTGTCCCCAGGGCATGATGATAGAAACCCCACACCTGGAATAGAAGCCTGCAAAGGGGGTTAGTATTTGTCCTGAGAACTGTAGGTGGCATGTCTTGAAGCAGAAGGAAGGGGTTGTGGGCTCAGGAGAGAGATGCTGTGACATGTTCCCAGTATACACTGCCCTACTGCCCCCAAGAAGGCAGCATTTTATGTCTCTTCTCATGGCAAGCCAAGGACCTCTGGGCAGAGAGCAGGGAGCATAGACAAGAGAGCTAAAGTGAACTGCTGCATGCCCCAGCTCACCCGATCCAGGCTTAGTTAACCATGCCATTTTTCACACTAGGAATCAGGGTTTGGGATGGTCTTGGGCTGAGGAAGAGATGCTGTCTTCCTCAGTTTTCCTAAGTACTTCATCCTTCCCCAGGTCAGTCCCTGCAAGATCTAGGGCAAGAACTAAGTAAGCCAGGCATCTCCTAAGCTTCATAGGGAGGCACAGCTTTCTTCTTGGCACTTGAACTAAAGAGAGGGGGTGGGAACAGAATGGCTGCTTAGCCTAGGACAGAGGTGAGCAAGGAAGGGAGACACAGTTGAAGTTCATATGCTCAGTTTAACACACTGACCTTGGGGAGAAGAAAGATGTATAGTTAGCTTACTTATCTGTGGGTAACTTGTACCATACTTTAGAAAGAGCCAAATGTTGAAAAAAATAAAAAGCCACCCATCCCTTTCCCTCCCCCCAAAAAACTAGGTGTGTTAGGATCGAGGGAATATGGTATTTGCTTAGAAATGAAATCGATTGCCTTTAACTTACGATAAGATAATTGTGTTCCTCTGAGTCACTGTCATGCATTGCTGTCCGTAAAGCTCACTCATTAAGTAGTAAGGGTATGTGCTTTATCTTAATTCATTTTTTATAGGGCTGTGAATTCCTGCATTTATCTACCTTGGTTTTCCTGTGTAGACACAGGGCTGCCTGGCCTCCCAGAGGCAAGATAACTTAATATGTAGCCACCATTTCTCTGGAACTCAGCCTAGGGCTGAAGTGGACCTAGTTCTGGCTGCCGGATGGTGTATGGCCTGGATGTACTCACCTCATTGCTTGCCTTCATTCCCAGCACACAGGGAAGCTACTTAGTGTGTTTCCTTCAGCTCCACTGAGATATTGCTGGGTCACCGCTGTCAACAGGTGCTGGGATCGTCTAGAGCTATGGAATGGCTTTAGTCATCCTCCACACAGTACTGGTCATCAGGCAGGGCCACCCAGAAATGAACTTGTGTTGAATTGGTGTGTGATCTCCTGGGAAGGGCTGATGAGGGTTCTGGAGAATAGAGCCAGTCTCATGAGGCTCTGAGGCATCACTGTGACGTCCCTGAGTTCAGGTGCTGATGGATGAATGGATGGCTTCCTCCTCTTGAACTTGCAATATCGTATCTCTTCCAGTCTTCCTTTCTTCAACTGTGAAGATGATAGCACTGACTTCAGAGGGTTCTGGGAAGAGATTCCATGAGAAAAACACAAGATGTATACAATTTACTACAGGGCTGGGTATGGTGGTGTGGGCCAAGAGTCCCAGCTACTCAGGAAGATTTTTTTGACCCCATGACTTCAAGGCCAAACTGGGCAACATAGTGAAACCATGTCTTAAAAAAAATAATAAAAATTCCTCTAAGCCACAAAGCAATAACAAAACAGTACAGCAAAGGATAACTCTGATTACTATTGTTTTACATAAAACGTGCACCAGAGCTTGTACTAGACACTAAGGGTACATTAGCCCTGATGACCCCTGGTGAAATAGAGGCTGTTTGTCATGTGGAAGATGGAGAAGCAGGGGAGGTGGAGGAGGTGAGTGCGAGACACGTGTGACTCCAAGCCAGCGTCTCTGGAGTTGCTCCAGGGACAGCCAGCTCTCTAGGACCCAAGACCCACTATGTGCCCTCCTGTACTGCTAAGCTGGGATTCATGGTGCTCTTGAAAATCTGTGAGATAGAGTTGTCTCAGAGACAGGGATCAGATGCTCTCTTCTGGCCTCTGTCTTACCAAGCAAGCATGTGGTGCACATACACACACACACACACACACACACACACACACACACACACACACACGCACACACAGGCAAACACTCGTACCTATTAAAAAAGGATAAATAAATCTTTAAAAAGAGAAAAGACTAGGAATCTGGAGGCAGACTTTGGCGATTCCAATCCAGGCTCTTCTGTCAACTAAAGGCATGAAGACAACCACAGCCAGAACTGTGGGGGCTCTGTTATCCACATGTGATGCTCCAGAAACAGTAGCAGAAACTTGCTGCTGCCAGAGAAAAAAGACCAGAGGACTGTCCCATACTTCCAGCACTCTGGCAGAAAAAAAGCAAATCTACATAGAGATGAGCTTCAGTTTCAAGCTTGTGACTTCTCAATAGGATCTGGAGCCAGGCATTTGGGAGGTGGCGTCAGGAGGAACAGGAGTTTAAGGTTATCTTTGGTTGCAGTCAGTTTAAGGCTAGCCTGGGCTATAGAAGACTCTGTCTCAAACACAGACACACACACAGACACACACATACACATACACACAGCACACACACAGCACATACACCACCATATCACATACCCCCCCACAGACACACAAACACACACAGACACACACACAGACACACACACATACACACACACACACAGACACACACAGACACATACACACACACAGCACACACACCACCACATCACATACCACACACACACAGACACACACACACACACACACCAGATACAAAGAGAACCTCAAAATTACAACAACAAAATACACAGTAGTATCCCATTTTCTTTAACAGAGCTGTCTGACTCAGACCAGTTGGTAGATAAGTCTGGCGCCTGCTCAAAGGCAGTCGTTGGAGACTGGCCACAGCAGTGATAGCTCTTCTGGACACACTGGTCAATGAAGGACTGACAAGGATTGGGCAAGTGACATTTGTTCAAGGGAGACAGTCCACAAGCCATCACAGGTTGATTCTGTGGTCCGTGTCATCCAGCACTCAGGGCCATGCTCCTGTCTGACTCATCCTATTGGCAGAGCTATACAGACACATTTGCTATCTTTGTAGAGTGTACCCCATGCTGGAGGTGTAGACTTCACCTGCATGTTGGGAGGGTATGCAGCTGATGGAAAGGAAAGTCATATTTGGGTGTCTGTATCCAGTGCAGGTGAGGGCAGAGTGAATGACTGCTCCTGTCTCCCTGATGAGAAGACTTAGGGAACCAGTGAGGCGCGTTCAGGGGAACTCACGGAGAAAGGGTAGTTGTGTTCCAGCCTTCCTAACCTTATTTCTGCGCCATCAGCACAAGCTCTTCCTACCCCACACCCTTTGCATGTGCTAGTCTTTGCCCGGAATGGCTCCCATTCTGAGCATGCTTCTAGGTTCTCAAGGATTCTCTCTTCAAGCTCTGCATTTGTTTCAGAATCTCATCATGCTTGCATTTGCTTATTTTAATTTTGCAGAGTATCTTAGAAAAACATACAGGCTGTGAGGGCCAGGAGTTGTCTGCTTTGTTCAGGACTGTGGCTCTGCCACCTAGAACAAACTCAGTGCCTAGCCTTTTGCCAAAGGTTGGGGAGTACCACCAGTCTCGGTGTGAACTGCTCAAGCAGCTTCGTTAAACATACTGTTTGCACACTGTGCAGTTCATTTGTTTAACGTGTTAAATGCTAGGCTTTTAGCATAGTCACAGACATGCACATTTTAGTCTCCCCAAACAACTCCTATTCCCTCACCTGCCATCTGTTTTATGGAGTTGCCTAGCCTGGAATGAACCATACCCTACATCGCTCAATAGATGGGCATTTGGGTCATTGTGAGGTTTACACCCCTCCTCCTCTCCCTCCTTCCCTCCCCCTCTCCCTCCTTCCCTCCCCTCTCCCTTCATCCCTCCCCCTCTCTCTTCATCCCTCCCCCTCTCCCTTCATCCCTCCCCCTCTCTCTTCATCCCTCCCCCTCTCCCTTCATCCCTCTCCCTCTCCCTTTTCTCCATCCCCTTCTTGTCCTTCCTTTCTCCTTTCCATTTTTTCTTTCATTTCCTTTAGTACTGGGCACATCATCTTCAGCCTCCCACATGCTAAAGTGCCGTGCTGTTGTGCAGCATCCCAGACCCTTTAGCTTTTAGTTTCAGTACTGGGTCTCACTAAGTTGTTCATGCTGGTGTTGAACTCACTCTGTAGCTCAGCTTGGCTTTGAACTTGTGGTCCTTCTGCCTCAACCTCCCAAGTAGATGGAATTAGGATAGTTTCCACCTTGAGACAAATGTGTTTATTTATTTATGGTGTGTATATATGTGTGTATGTGCACGCCATGGCTGGTGTGTGAAGGTCAGAAGAAACCCTAGGGAGTCCATTCTTTTCTCGCTTGTTGAGTTAGGGTTTCTCTGGTGTCTGCATTGTACAGTGGGCTCCAGGAGAGCTGAGCCATAAGCTTACGGTTGCTTCTCCTGTCTCCACTTCCTAGCTCACTGTAGGAGTGCTGGGATTATAGGCTGCACACCGCTGCATCCAGTGGTTTGTGATGACTTCAAGGGATAGAACTCAGGTTATGAGACCTGTGTGGCAAGCCTTTTCATGGGACACCCATCTTCTTGGCCTATCTCTTCCTTCTGGCTGTTGTGAATAATGTCACATGCACATTTCTGTTTGTTTGTTTGTTTTTGGTGGGAATACATTTTCATACCGCTTAGGCATATATATCTTTACCGTGTCTTCTAACTCTCTTGCCAATCAGCTCTATGAAACATCCTTTGAATGACTCGGCCTGTTATGCTAACTTGACACAAGCTGGAGTCATTGGAGAAGAGGGAGCCTCAACTGAGAAAATGCCTCTGTAAGACATGGCTGTAGGCAAGCCTGTAAGGCATTTTCTTAATGAGTGATTGATGGAAGAGGGTCCAGTTCATTGTGAGTGGGGCCATCCCCGGGCTGGTGGTCCTGGGTTCTATAAGAAAGCAGGCTGAGCAAACCATGAGGAGCAAGCCAGAAAGCAGCATCCCTTCACGGCTTCTGCATCAGCTCCTGCTTCCAGGTTATTGCCCAGTTTGAGTTCCTGTCCTGACTTCTGGGCTGATGGAGTGTGACATGCAGTGTAAGCCAAATAAGCCCTTTCCTCTCCAAGTTGCTTTGATCATGGTGTTTCCTCACAGCACTAAAACCCCCAACTAAGACAACTGGTTCCCCTGTGGGAGCAAATCTGCCTCCCTGCTCCTCGGCCTGCAAGGGGCTCAGGTGTCACCCTCCAAGGACTCAAAAAGAATATAAGGAGAAGCCAGTTGAAGTCCTTCCAGCCAGGTGGCAAGGCGGGCATGCCATTCTCCCTGCTGGGACTCATCCCTTTCAGTAGCACTTCACCTTTCATCTTTATGGAGGGGGAGCAAAGATCACCATGCCTTGTTCCCAGACAGAAACAGACACAGCGCTGTAATGATTAACATCATAACTTTGTTATTGGCCTGCACAGGCCTCCTGCTGTCAGCCAGCAGCACACAGACAACCCTGCTGCCTCAGACTCCCAAGTTGGAGGACACTAGAAAAAAAACAGTGTGAGTGTGCCCAAGTCCCCTGCATACTCCCTTTTGCCACTAAGGTCTACCTGGAGTGGTCTGGCTACCTCTGAAAGAGCTCCTTTAACCCAGAGGGCATAGGCACTTTTGTCCTTTCCCCTTTGACCCATCCCAGTCCTCTGCCAGGCATGCTTCCTATACCATCCTTATTTTCTCAGCTAGGCAGCAAAGTTGCTGCCACTCACTCCATTTTATAGACATGGATGGTGACCTCAAGCTGTAATCTGTCACCACACCTGCATGTGCTTCTGAGAGTCAGTTCACTACTTCCACTGTGCGGGTCTGGGCAATCAAACTTAAGCCATCAGGGTTGGCAGCAAGCAATTTACCCACTGACCCATCTCACTGGTCTGTGACTTAACTTCATATCCTTCTTCCTCTACCTCCCAAGAGCTGGGAATCCAGATGTGTGCCACCATGTCCGATTTCACACAATGATGGTGACTGAACCCAGGGCCCCATGCACACTAGACAGACACTCTGCCAACTGAGCTACATCCTGACACATCAAATACTTCTTTATGTCTTCCTTTGGAATGCTTGCTCCCTTTTAAGTTTTCTTTGTAGAATCCTCCTATGATTTTTACCTTTGGAGGTAGGATCTTTGTAGCTGAGGCTGGTCTCAAACTTGCTTGCTAGCCAAAGATAAACTTAAACTCCAGATCCTCCTGTGTCTACCTCAAAAGAGCTGTGGTTAGAGGGCATAGCACCATATCATGCCAAGACCCTACTTCTCAATCTACCTTCCCTCCTCCTCTGGCCTTGACATTTGCTTTCGTTTCTCTAGAGTAGACCTAGCACAACTCACCCTTTTATTCAAGAGATGATTCACTTGGCTGTCCATTGACTCCTCTACCCCAGGCTGATCTCCTCTACACCCAGCATCCTGCTACAAAGGTGACTATGATGTGGTCCAGGCTCTCAGGGTTAACATAGTCTAGTGTGGACCCCGTGAGAGTTCCTTGGGTTCCCCTAGTGTGGCAAGAGTAACAGATAAGGCATTGCTCCAGTAGGGAACTGAGGCATGAATAAGGGTGTTAGCAGCCTCTCCATGCTAGGTGTTCTAGTCTCCTGCATCTAAGCAGACATGACTTATATCTATACCTGCCTTTTCTTGGCAACAGCTCTGTAGACCAGAGCTAGACCTTGGACCCTAGAAGAGCTGATTCCCAGGTAAGCTAGAGACCACTGATTGGGACTGTGGCCCATAAAGATGAGCTTACCTAATTGGTTTCTGTTTCCTGGAAGTTAGACTTGGGACCAGAGAAATGGACCTAGTGGGTACTTTGTTCCATGGGCTCAGGTGTCAGCTGAAATTGAGGTTGGAATGAACAAAGATTGGGTGTGGGTGAAACAAGTGCACAGCTAATTCTTAGAGTCTCTCTCTCTCTCTCTCTCTCTCTCTCTCTCTCTCTCTCTCTATATATATATATATATATATATATATATATATATATATATATGTGTGTGTGTGTGTGTGTGTGTGTGTGTGTGTGTGTGTGTGTGTGTGTGTGTGTGTGTGTAAGACTGGGAGAGACTCCCAAAGACAAGAAGAAAGGGCGAGGGGAGAAGAGGAGGGAGAGAGAAAGTGGTTCTAGTAAGCTTTGTGGGTAAAGTACATGGGTTTTCCAGCCACCAATGTGGCCTCTACTTCTTTGTGTGTCTGTGTGAGTCTAAGAGCAGTCCCATTCCTTTGTGGAGAAATGAGCTTGGTTGGGTTGAAGATGTAGGTCAGCCTACCTTATACAAAGTGCCAAGCATTTGATTCCAGTGTCACATAAAATGGGAAATGGTGATTTGTGTCTGTGAGCCCATCACTCAGGAGATGAAAGCAGGAGGATCAGGTGCTCAAGATTATCCTTAGATACATCTAGATTATAGGAGACTCTCTCAAAAATAGCAAAACAAAACACATAATCAGCAAAATAAACATGATTGTTAGTCCTTGAAATAGCTACGTGGTGGTGGCACACACCTTAATCCCATCACATAGGAGGCAAAGACAGGCAGATCTCTGAGTTCGAGGCCAGCCTGGTCTACAGAGCAAGTTCCAGGACAGCCAGGGCTACACAGAGAAATCCCGTCTCAAAAAACCCAAATAAAATAAAATCTTAGTCCTTGAAACACAGAGTCTTGACTACAGCAGTACTCTGTTCCAAAACTGCTCAGGCAGACAGAGCTTTTTCAGTTGCATAAGATGAGGAGGTTATTTAAGAACATTCTGGAAAGGGCCAGCATCAGCTCTGAGAAGGAGGAGACTCAGTCCTGGTGGATGTAGTTCTAGTAATGGGACTGTCAGGCTTTAAAGAGACTCTGTGGTTAGAGTTGGGAGGGCATGTGAGAAGAAAGGCTTCCAGTGGGTCTGGGCGTGCAGGACCCAGGTGCTCAAGATTAGCCTCAGCTACATCTGGCTTACGGGAGACTCTGTCTCAAAAATAGCAAAACAAAACAAACAAACCACATAACCAACAAAATGAACATGTCAGGAGGATTTGTGTGTGTGTGTGTGTGTGTGTGTGTGTGTGTGTGTGTGTGTCTGTCCATCTGTTGGTCCGTCTGTCTTTAATGTCAGAGGCACATTATTTCAGCTGCGATCCCCCTTCCCCCCATTTTTGGCGACTGTGATGCTGGAAAATGCCTTTTCTCTTACTTTTAATACACTTACAATACTCCACATCTGTCTGAGGCCAGTATTTTTTTCTGTCATCAGTTGCTTTGAGGTTTCATGGTTCTCTTCATCTGTCATGGATTCTCCTGACTTGTCTCTTGTCAGTGGTGCTAAGCTTGGGCAAGTGACCCACTCTTTCTTTGAGTCTCATTCTCTTCACCTGGAAGATGGGCATTCTCTCAGCTGACTTCTAGGGTGGCACTTTCCAACTGTTTGTGGGGAAGCACCAGGCCTTTAAAAAATATAATTTATATATGAAATTATAATATATATAATTTAATAAATATATATTAAATATATATTGTGTGTATGAGTGTATGTGTGTGCATGTGTCTGTGTTTGTGTCTGTGTCTGTGCATTTGTGAGTGTTTTTGAGTGTGTGTGTCTGTGTGTGTCTGCATTTGTGAGTGTCTGTGTATGCATGTGTGCATATTTGTGTGTGTGTAAGGCACAGGGCAACCTCTTGTGTCATCCTTATGAATACTACCCTCTTCCTTTGAAGTGGGGTCTCTTATTGTTCTGAGGTGCACCAACTATGTTATACGAGCAAGCCACTGAGCCCCAAGAGTCTCTCTATCTCTGTTCCCAGGTTTGCTATTACATGGTATGTCCCACCACAGCTGGCATTTTTATGTGGGTTCTGGGTATCAAACTCAAGTCCTCACTCCTGCAGGACACCCCTCCCCCCAAAAAAACCTCATCAGCCTTTTATAAAGAAAATTTATTTGCTGAAAAAATTTCTTTCTTAAAGACAGGGTCTCATATAGAATAGACTGGCCTTGAACTTACTATGCAGCAGAGGATGACCAAGAACTCTTGTTTGGGCTTGGTGTTATTTGTGTAGTGCTGGGGGTCGAACCCGGGCCTTCATAAATGCTAGGCAAGCTCTCTTTCCTTGAGCCGTGTCCTAGCCATCTTTTATGTTTACTTTTGAGCTAGACTCTCCGAAAGTTACCCAGGCTGCTTTTGATCTGACTCTGTGTCTTAGGCATTGAACTCGTGAGTCTCCTGCCTCAGTCTTTCAAGCACAACTGTTACGGGCCTGCAGCACAAGGCTCAGCTTGTCACCATTGTTTACATCACAAAATGAACACTGTATCCTTTTTCCCTCCAACATAACCTGTGTTCACTGAACTAGACCCAGTGGAAGGTGTAAGGGAAGGTGGAAACAAATCATACATGTGTCCTCCCCTGAGCTGACTGACAGATTGACATAACCCCAAAATTCAAAAGTGTGTGTCCCCATAGTTAAACACACAGGGGTGCAGAGGTGGAGGTTTTAGTATGTCTATGGAATACAATTTTGGGAAACAGTTGGGACTTTAGCATGATAAGGGCAGAGCAGAGAACCTTAGTGCAGGCTGAAGTGATAAATGACCCACAAAGTCTGTCTCAAATAACAGACATTCATGGCTCACAGGTCTGGAGGCAGGAAGGTCCTTGTCAGAGGGGCCAGCACAGAGAGGCCTCTCAGCCTCTACGCACTTCATCAAGTCCTCACGCAGCTGAGGGAAGATGAGAGAGTGCCCTTGGGTATCTTTTGTAGGTGCAGCATCCTATTTGTTTGGGACACTGTAGCAAAATCCCACAAACTGGGAAGGCTATCAACAAGAGAGGGTTATTTCTCACAGCTGTAGAGCCTGAGACAGAGCTAGACAGAGAGTCTGCTGAGTCTGCTTTCTGACTACTTGATGATGCCATAATTCTGGGCCCTCATGCAGTGGCAGAGGTGAGTGAGTTTTCTGGAGCTCATTCACAAGGCACTAATTGCCTGCCATAGCCCCACCCTGACAGAGCATCGCCTTCCAGGTTAGAATGTCAGTGTATTCATTTGGAGTGGGTGGGGACTACAAGCATTCATTGTATAATTGCCCAGGAATGGGGAGAGTAGCGAGATGGGAGGTCGGGAAAGGCTCAGACCTTCCTGGAGAGCCTTGAGAGAATGCAGAGAGTGGAACCCTATAGGGCAAATGAAAGGCATGAGTTTCAGCTCCACTATAAACCCGCTCCCCTGGTCAGCTCCTTGGTCGGCGCCTTGGTGTGAGGGGATGGGACACAACAGACAGATGACAGAGTGACACTGGGAGGACACTCTGCTGTCTGACACTAATCCTTCAGTTCCAGATTCTTCTCTAACATAAGCGGCAGCCCTTTGGGAGCACAGATGGTACCTGACCTATCATTTATCCAGAGCCCCAAGTGATATGGCGCCCTAGGAGCAGCCAGGGAGTGATTGTAAACCGTTTTGCAACTATTAAGTGCCCGTTTGCTGTTGCATAGGAATGATAATTTTTTAGTCCCCGCTCTTGGAGGACCCAGAGATTCATTTCTTTCTTCCCTTCTTTGCCCATTAAAAGGCCTTTCCCTTGCACTCAGTGCAGAACAATAAAGCAATAGTCAGCACCAGCCAGATCAAGGGGTGGAAAAATAGGAGGCTTGATTGAAGCTTTTGTTCCCTCGGATCTCTGCTTAGCACTGATGACTGTGCTTCAGCTGAGGTCTTGGGAGTTGCTTCTTTTGGCCCGGCCTCCACCTAGGAGCTCCGTATGCCCAAGGTCAGATTTTTTTCTGCACAAGGGGAAACAAAGGCTCAGTGGAGACATAAGCACGGGATGAGGACAGAGCTCTGATGGCAGAATGCTTGCTTACCATGCATAAGGGCCTTGGTATGATCTCCAGCACCCCATAAACTGGGCGTGGTGGCACTGTGATCGAAACACTCAGGAGATGGAGGCAGATAGATCAAAAGTTCACTGTTGCCTTCAGCTACATGATGAGTTCAAGGCTAGCCTAGGCTGACCTGACACCCTGAGATCCTGTTTCAGAACTGCTGGACATACATTATCCCAGCTCCCCTCTCTCCAGTTTCATTTTCATTACCTATAGTGATGTGTAGGTATGTGTCTGAATGTGGGTATGTACGAGTGAGTGCAGCTCCCTGAGGAAGCCAGGAGCATAGGAGTCCCCTGAAGCAGGAGCTGTAGACACGTATGAACTGCCTCATGCAGGTGCTGGGAACGGATCTCACTTCCTCCACTGCTGTTTCGTCTCTCCATCCTCTTGTTCTCCTTTCTTCAGACAGTGGTGCTCATTAGTTTCTGTTGAAATTGTTATTACCTGTATGTGCTAAATACTTGTGCCAGACCTGAGGCAGGCACTTCTTTTTCAGGAGGAGGTACTAAGACAAGAATCTTATTCCGTAGCACAGGTGGGCCTTGAACTCACGATTCTCCTATGTCAGCTTCCTGTGTGTTGGAGTTAAAGGCACATAGCACCACACCCGGCTACTGAACTGGGAGCTTCTAAGTTGAGGCTCCTATTTGACCTTCAAGCTATTCAGAAAGCTTGGCATGACTCCTACAGCCTCAATCGTCTAGAATGTTCTATTCTGAGTCAGCATGTTGCCCAATTCCATGTCACTTACTTACTGTTAAATCAACTTGTAAGGAAATAAAAAGTGTTATAAAAAAATCCCCGGACCTACCTGCTTTCCACTGGCTTGTTTGACTTTGCACCTCCCTTCCTGTAGTTCTCCATGTGTACCCAGGTTTCGACTGTAGGCATGCATTCATTTCTAAATATTGGTACAATCCATGCAATGGTTTGTTCATCTTTTATCAACTGAAATTGTTTTCAGATATTTCCCCAAAACTTGATCATTGTATTTTTCTCAGGTTATAAATGCCCTAAATAGAGACACCACTGTTCATTTGCTTATGGGACTCTATTCTTACCCTGCAGTGACTGTTTCTATCTATGTTATTATATTTATTTTATTATCTAAGTTTTAATGGAAACGTACAAATTATGCAGATTTATGGAGTACCACATGATTTTTTTCCTCCCTCCTTTCTCCCTCACTCTCTCCTTTACTCCTCCCTCCTTTCCTAGATCTTGTTTAGCTCAGGTTGTCCTTGAACTTACTATGTGTCTGAGCATGACCTTGAACTCTTGATCTTTCTCCCAAGTGATGGAATTATAGTCATGGAACACCATACCTGGGCGTTGTTTAATTTTGAGACAGGAAGTCTTTATGTAGCTCAAGCTAGTCTCGAACTTGTGATCCTTTTGCCTTAGACTCCTGAGTGCTGGGATTCTAGGTGAATGCCCCACCCCTGACTCTGTGATGTTACTGCACACACATGCATCACTGGGTCAACATGCCTACTTCTTCAAACTGTTATCAGTTCTTTGTGGGGAAAGCATTTCTTTAACACACTGTTGCCAAGTACCTGTATGTGCCAAGCTGCATACAGTAAGAGGAGCTAGGCACAGGCCCTGACTTCCTCAAGTGTACACTTCTCTGGGAGAGGCCAGAGTGACACAGATGTGAAAAATAGACACGGGCAGGTTGGAGAGATGGCTCAGTGGTTAAGAGCACTATCTGCTCTTCCTGAGGCCCCAAGTGCAGTTCTCAGCATCCACATGAAAGCTCACAACTGTCTGGAACTCCAGTTCTAGAGGACCTGACACCCTCACACAGATACACCTGAAGGCAAAACATCAATGCACAAAAAATAGAGCTAAATCATTTAGAAAATTAAAAAATATAATCGTGAGCTATGACTATGCCATACAAAGATGAAACGGGGTGGAAGATGAGTCGGGAACTCCCTGATCTATTTCCTGCAAGCCACTTGTACTCAGGAGCTTAGGAGCTGAGAGACAGAGAGTGAGAATAATTCAGGCCTTTAGAGGGACCTAAGCAGCAAAGACACATACACAAAGCTTGGGTGCTCCACACTCCAAGCCAGCTAGAGATGTGTGGACCACGTCCGAAGGCCGTGCATGCTAGAGTAAGCATTCGCTTCCCAGCTCAGCTGTGCTCAGAGATGCTCAGACTCTCCTCTCTGCCCCTGGTTTAGCTCCCTGATGGGTTTCTCTCCTTTTATTCTTGGTCCTCTTCATGTCACCCAGCTGCCAGTCCATCTGAGTTCTTTGTCATAGAAATGGTGTCTTCAGAGAAAAGGGAGAAATAGGAGAGATTCAATCATTCACAAAGATGAAAACTCCAGGAACAGCTAGAAGAAGGGTTTATGCAGGATCTGGAGGGCCACCTCAGCTCTGCTTGGCCGTCAGCTGGCTTTGTTCTTGTGCATGACTTCCTCTTGTAGTCTACCCCTTCACTAACAGCTGCAGGTGAGGTCTTGTGTATTGACCTGATAGAATGTCTCTATGGCCCAGGCACAAGAGGACTTGCTATCATGAATGGTTGGGATTGTGGGAGTGGGTGGGAGGAGGTGGGAGTCGATTAACTGAGCATAGATTATTGTCCCATCTGTGTGCTGAGAAGAGGAACCAATATTAATCAAGCCTCATGTCAACGACAATGACATTCTGCTGCTAAAAAAGGAGGGAGACTGCTGGACTGGCAGATCATGAAGTGACGTGAACCTGTAGACAGTTGACCTACACATCTGCTCTGAGTGTCTTCCCTCTCACATCTTTTCTCGTCCCAGCCACTGAATCCTTCCCATACTAGCCACGTGTTCCTTTTCTTGGCCTGGGTGGTACCTTTTCTTCCCATCCTTCAGTTCCTGAAAGACCCCCTCAGAAGCTCCCTGGCTGTCCAGCCAAGTGGCCTTTACCAATAACTGCTATTCCATCCCCTTGTCTATTTCTTCATAGCATTGCTATAATCTATACTTATCTTGGACCTCTCTTCATTTACCTTCCTTCTCTCCTCCTGGTTTGTATACCTGGGGAGGGTTGGGGACCGTGTCTAGCCTGTCCTGTGCTTCTTCCCTCTAGTGTGTCATACACCGTCTGTGACATGACAGATGCTCATCAAATATGTATGCAGTAAAGAATGAGTGGGTGGATGTTAGTGTTTCCCTTCTTTGGGGGTTATAATAGCTCCCTGGGTTACATCCAAAGCCACACGCATCTTGTTTATTAGGTGAATTTTATTTAGCAAATGTTCACTAAGTAACTGCCTTGTTGCAGCCCCAGTAGTGAACGATCAGGGTAGATTTAGACCCGGGGGTTTATAGCCCATAGATCCGGAGTCTCCAAAGATCAACTTGCCTCCAGTTTGTTTCTTTCTGTCTTGTACAAGCCAGGGGAGAGCTCTTTCTGTGCTCTGTGTTCTTTTATAGCACACTTCCCTCCTGGGGGATGGAACAGCGAGACTTGGAAGTGAGTGGCATGTGGCTTGGCTCTGGGACCTTCAGGGTCTTTGCCAATGTCGCCTTGCCTTGTTGTCGCCAGTAGAACACTCAGCTCTCTGCTGGCTGGGATTCCAAGGCACATCCACTTTGGACTCTCTTCTCTGTCCCTGGCATGTCCTGTAGCTAGACTCACTTCTATCCTGTGGAGACGAGTGTGCATACGCGTATAGACACACGCTGTCTACAGTGCTGGGAATCGTACCCAGGGCTTGCAAGTGCTAGGCAAGTGGTCTAGAGACTTCTACACGCTACCTCCTGCTCTGTAGCCTTATTTAGTAGTCTGATCTACAAGCCGATATGATATCCATGACTGTCATGATGTCCCAGCCCCATCGTTGGGCTCTGTGAAGGTCTAGTCTGAGGCTTTACCGGTGTTGATGTGCGCATAGTCAGGGGAACAGTGACCCATGTGAAGAAGCCTCTACCTCACTGACTTTGGGTCGTCTGAAGACAGTGTATTGTTTATTTACAAGGCAGTGGGGGTTTGGCCTTCACTGATAATTGTGTGTGTGAGGAACTGGCAGGTCATCAATTGTAATTTTTTTTTCAATTAAAAAATTAAAATGGTCTTCAAAGGCCCAGAATTGAAAACACCAGGCATGGGAAGCATGAAGTTTCTCACTTGGTCTGGACACAATGGCTAACTTCCTCTTTCTTTCCCCCCAGAGGCCCAGGGTGTTGGGCAACTGCAGGCCAGCCCATTTGACTCTTCCTCATTCGACTAGGCCTAGGGCCGAGAGAGAAGCCTTCTTCCAGGACTTCTGTGTGAAGAAACTGTGTCCTGTCCTCGATTTCATCATTGTGTGAAGACGAGGAGTCCTCCAACTATGGTATTTTTTTTAATAGTGGAAAGAATTGAACCTTAGGCCTCATGTAAGAGAGGCAACCGCTCTACCACTAAGCTACAGACCTAGCCCTTATCTTTGCTCTTTTGTATACCTCTGTCTGTTCTCAGTTGGTGTAGGCCTCATCTTGTGGTTCAAAAGTCAAGAGATTTTTGTTTGTTTGTTTGTTTTTGTTTTAAAATCAGGGGCCGTGTTAAGTGTCTGGTGAAGACTTGATTGCTTCACTAGCAAAAGGGAGTCCATGGAGCCACGTGGACACTTAGTAAGTCTCTCTTTAAATCTTTCAAAGCTTTCTATTGTTGTTGTGTACTCATGCATGTGGGTGTGAATGTACACAGGCCCCGTGCTCATGTACAGGTCAGAGCCCAACTGTGGCTTCTGGGACTCAGACTCAGGTTGACAGGCTTGGATGGCAAGTCCTTGTACCTAGTAAGTCTTCTCCCGCTCAACACTAACTTTTTTTAAGGGAAGTATGAGGGGTTATACATAGAGCCCGATGGATGTAAACTCTATCATTGAGCTACAGCCCCAGGCCTGTAATTATCCTTCTAGGGGTGTGTGTTCCATCTCCACACCTCCCTGAAATCTACATATGGAGGTATTGGTGGAGACGATGATAATGGATAATGATGGTGATGATGGTGATGAGGACGACAATTTCCTCCTTAGACTGAGCTGTACAATAAAGAGCAAAGGATGCTTTTTTTTTTTTTTTTTTTTTTTTTTTTTTTACCTCAACCCTGCCCTTGCCACTCCACTCAACTTTTGAGTACATAATTTGCTTCTTGAGCACACTGGAGACACCTCTCACTTTGCCTCAGGGCGAATGTGCAGCCTTGAGCCTTTGGCTCCTGTCTCAATCTTTCTTTTGTTCCTGCTGCTGTATTTCCCAGCATATTTAGGTTATCCCAGCTTAGGCCTTGGCATTTTTGGCATGCTTGCCTTGTATTCCGGCTTGTTGGTTTCTGACAGAACTGATAGAATTCTCTAGCTTCCACACTGCCTTCTGACCCTCAGTCCCCAGCCTGGAGTCGTTGAGTTGGCTCACCTTGGGTTTGGATGTCTCTTGTGGCCCAAACTTGACCGTGTGCTTAGTAGTTTGTGTGACCCGGCTAGGTCACATGAGAGGCACCTTGGTCTTCTGTGGATCCCTCTTCCTGAAAGCACAGAGGGCTTGATCCCCCTCTCCCTCCCAACAGATGTCCAGTACATGAGTTCCTGGGCTGCAGCAGTAAAACAATATTCTGTGCTATAAACACAAAGCTCACCTGTGAAGGTCAGTGTGCTCAGGGGTGTAGCTGGCAAACACAGCAGCCATTTACAAGGGAGCACACCGGATCATAAATTATTTCATAGATAGCACTAGCCCCTTATTTACAGAGGAATGGGGGAGGGGAAGACTACACACCTACTTTGTGTGGCGAGAAAATGAAATTCTGGTTCTTACTCAGAGACTTCCTATCATTCTCCTGAAAAGTTACTTCTTTCCCTCTTACCTACCATTTAACATTAGATTTTTTTCCCCTTTGGTTGATAGGCCCACACTGTTTGTGGTTTATTTTGGTTGTTGTTGTTGTTTTTGTTTTTTTGTTTTTTGTTTGCCACTTGTCAGAATTCTGAACTTTGAGAGGAACTTCTTTAGTCTAAATTGTCTGTGTGGAGAGCTTCTCCTAGACTAAGACTCTGTCACTGATGGTTAGTGAGTTTTGGAACTTACAGATATGGGTTATTTTGAGCAATGGTAAGAACTGCTTACGCGCCTTCTTGTTTCTTAGTTGGCTGATTTGAGAAAGAATCTACCCTTGCTAGCCTGGTAACTCACTATGTAGCCTAGGCCTCACACTTGTCATCTCCTGCCTCAGCTTCCTGAGTGCTGTGACTACAGAGATGTGCCACCATGACAGGCTTCATGTGCTCTGTTCTGCTATTCGAGTGCTTCCGGGAGATAGATCATTTCTGCCACCGGTGAAGATTGTCTTGTCCTATCGCTGTGAAAAAGACACGCCCTAAACCAGCTGCCAACAGATACATTCTGCTACCCGGAGCCCTGTTCTTCTTATGCATGCTGCCAAGTACCTCATCCTCCCTGTGCTTGCCCTTGGATTTTGACCTAGGGCCTTGGACATGGATGGAAGAGGATTGAAAAATTGCAGGTTGCAGACTTGGATGTTTGGTAGCTGCTGGTAATGTACGAGAAAAGACCAGTGGAGAGGCAGCCAGACACAGATTGGAGGCTCAGGTCTGCTTTAGTCCAGATGCTGTGTTCCCTTGATCACTTTGTTATCTCCACAGGCCTCAGTTTATTCATCTGTCAATAGGCCTATCATAGTCTCCTTTATGGGAAAGAGGTAAAATAAGACCATGGGTAGAAGAGCCACATGCGTTCTGTGTGTTGGTCCGTGAAGACTACATGGGATGATAGGCTCAGAAGATTTCTCATCCAGAGAAGATCTGAATGAAGTAGAGACATGCCAAGGCTAATGGGTTTCAGCTCCACACGAGCTGCTCTGGAACATGGCAGACTCAAGATGTGCATGTGTGCACTGGGCTGGTTGACCTACAGAAGTTTATAATGTCTCTCCTGCTTTTCTGATGCAAGGGACTTGAGTTAGTGACTTTTTTCCTGGTTTACTTTGGAGAAGAGTTTGGGGTTACTTTCTGTCCTCGTGTGGAAAGTGTGGCGACAACCATCTATGACAGCTGGTCTCACTGTGTTGGCAGGCAGGGAGGAGAGCGAGACAAATCCTGATGATCATTTTCTTGTCTCTTTTTCATGAAGTCTGGGACCCCAACCCACTGGAATATGGCACTCACATCTAGCACAGGTTTCTCTACTTTAATGAGCCTAACCCAGAGTATCCCTGTACCTGTGCCAGAGGCATATCTCTTCAGTAAGCCTAAGTTCTGACAAGTTGACAGCATTAACCATGGGAGACTACATTTCAGCTATGGTGCTCCTGTGCCTTGGAATGATGAGACTTGAGGATTCTGAGCAAGATCTGGGCAGAAAGGATGGAGATCATTCACTGTCCTGAGAACACTGGTGGCCCTCCCAGTTCATCCAGTCAGAGCCCTCATGGAAGGCGCCAGAGTCTCATAAAATACCAGAATGTTTCTGCAGGCATTTGCAGTAAAGGACTTTTCCTGACTTCAGTCTAAGAGTTCTTTGCTTAGGGGGTGTCTTACTTCTTCTAATTCTCGAACAACAACAAGAACAACAACAAGAACAAGAACAACAACAACAACAACAGATAAATTTTAGTTCCTCTAGTTAGAACTTTTGCCCCTTTGCAGAAGAGAGAAACTAGCGCTTGCTTTCTTACCTTTGATATTTCCCTAAATCCTGCAGCAGCCCAAGGTATAGGCTGAAGTGGCTGACTCAGGGTGAGTTGGCTTGGGGATCTGAGGCCCACAGAGACGATGCTCCTCCGGGTCTTTCATCCAGAGCACAGAAGCTGGTTTCCAAACATAGGACTCTGGCTCCAAAGCCCAGGATAACTTTGTTGCCTCAAAGGCTATGGAGAAAGATGATGTAGGAGCTATGATGAAAGATATTGATTGGCAAAGAGAATGGTAGTGGTAGGAAGAGGGAACTATAAAAAGAAATGCATACACCTCTTGCTTTATCGAGGCAGCTGAGATTTGCTTAGGTGGTACACAGTAGCGGAACTTACCCTGGAAACCTCAGGGTTTGGTAGCTTTGTGGTGATGGTTCTCTCGGTGTGGTGACACTTCTCTCCAGCCGCCAATGAGAGCTCTTAAGATTGGATCATGATTTCCCACTCAACTTGATCAAATCGCTAACAGTAGGCATTTTTCTTAATCAACTACCTCTATTGGCAGTTCTGCAAACTCACATGTGCTGTCTAGTACTGAGAGATATTATCTAAGTGGGCCTCCTCAGAATCCCATGGGGGTGCGAGTGTATGTGTGTGTGTTGTTGCTATTTCCCTTTTTAAAGCAAGTGCAATGTGCCCAAGGTCTAATAGTTGATAACGATGAGGCCGGAGTTAGAGCTACTTCCCAGATTTCGGCACCCTCTTTTGCCATAGTCCCACCTTCTGGAGAAATGCTCTCAAAGTTAATCATCACAGTCACCTTAGAAACTCAGGTTTCTGTGTTGATGATTAGTTAGATAGCTTTTTAAATCAAGGTCTGACTGTATAGCCCTGCCTGGCCTGGAAGCAGGTATATAGACCAGGCTCCTGTGTCTGCCTCTTTAGTGCTAGGATTATACTTGTGTCGCCCCATCCACAGTTATTTTATCTTTTTTTAAAATCAAGAATACATTTTATTGTATCAAGTCCTATCAATCAACTCTTAGCCCTACACTAAGTTGATAGATTTTTACTTACTCAGTTTTTAAAAGTTAGCATACAAAGTACTGGGTTTAATTATGACATTTTAAATAGATAAATATCATCATACTTTGTTCTAATTTGCCTCCTCCTGACATGGGCTTAGTAGGCTTTTTTATACAGGGATATTTTTACAAGGAAGGTAAATGCCTTGACTCTGACCCCTTAGGTTCCGAGTGCATGGCAGCACTTGATGTGAATTTTCTGGATTTGAACCTGCAGTTTCATCCACTCTATTATGTTTAAAGAGAGAAATTCCCCATCTCCATTTAACTACCAAGCCATTCACTCATCCCTCCCTTCATTATGAGTCATCTGCTCATCTGTCCACCTACCCACATCGCTCATCCGTTCACCTTCCATCTACCCCCACATCCATTCACCTTCCATCTGTTCATCCATCTACCCTCGAACCCAGCAATCCATCCATCCAGTCACTCATATTTTATTTTAATTTTCATCTTATGTACATTGGTGACTTGACTACATGTCTGTGTGAGGATATACAAGAGTTACAGACAGTTGGCAAACTGTCATGTGGGTGCTGGGAATTGAACCTAGGTCCCCTAGAAGAGCATCCAGTGCTCTTAACTGCTGGGCCATCTCTCCAGCCCTCACACATACATTTATCCAACTACTCATCGCCCATCTCCTACTTATACACCTAACTCATCCATCCAGCTACCCATGCACAAAGCCATCATCCATCTACCCGTCCATCCACCCTCCAACTCATCACCCACACATTATCCATCATCCTTCCATCCAATGGACCCATGGACCCTTCCCCATGAGCCCACCAATCCATTCATCCATCCACCATGTTTATTCTCTAAATCATTTCTTCACTACTTTCTTTGTAGCACGTTTTATGCTAGCTAGTTATGAAAAATCTGTCATTTGCTTCTAGGACCCTGTGGCTTATTGATAGAGCAAGCCATCAACGACATAAGACACTGCGTGAGTGTGGTGGGAGAATATACATGTGGAAGTAGAATATGCAGCTTGCTCAGTTGGCTTGGGGAGCTGAGATTCTTGTTCCTACTTGGTAATAATTTGTTCTGAAGAGACTGCATGCAATTTTCAAAATTTTCTCTTAATTCAATGAGGCACCTGCCTCGGTGGCATCCTTGTGGGTAGTGGCTAAACAGGAAGTCATCTTCCATGTGAATTAGGTTAATTTGGCGAAAACGAAATGAATAGTTGTGTAATCTGGATAGGAAGTCCAGATAAGACAAGCCATGCTCTCTGCAGAAGCTGCTGAGTCATGTTGCGGTCTCCAGCAGGTTATATAAACCATCTTCAGGTGAGAACTAACTGGGGCTCACCCAGCCAGCAGGAGCTAGGCTGCCTCTTCTTATTAGGCTCTGGAGTGCATTTTTATAACTGCCCAGACATGTAGAGATCTCCTATTTTGGAGATCACAGGTCCTAGGAGGTCTCTGAGTGGCTGTCAGGGACCTGTGACTCTGAAATTAAAGGCAGGCTGATTTGTAGATTTGCATGCAGCACTTGGGGAGAAGGACTATAACTTTCATCAGTTCCTCAAAATGATCCTTGAGAAAAGTAATGGAAAAATAATACAAGATAGTGATGTGGTTTCCGGCTCTTCCCAGGCAACGTTTTGCTTCATTAAGTCTGGGGTGAGAACCGGATCTCTGATTTTTTGGCTTTTTATAGATTTCCAGGTGATTTTTAATGCTCACTCAGACCTAGGAACCACTGAACTAGAACACTACTTCTCAACTTTAATGAGCAAATGAAGCCTCTGAGGATCTTGTTAACGGTCAGATATTGATTCATTCAGGCTGGGATGAGATAAAAGAGAAGAGATCTGTGCATCTAACCAGCTCCTTGGTGCTCCACTGGCGGCGGCGGTGGTGGCACACCATACTTTGAGAAGAGAAGTTTTGGCTAAAAGTATATGTGTGCCTGGGTCACTCACAGGACACTGGTCAGATTCAACCACACCCAATTCCTTTGCTTGGGATTGAGGCTAATTACTCAAGCCACTTCCCTTTGGGGTGGGGCGGGGGGGGGGGGACACACAATTAGAAGGAAGTTAAGAGATTTGCTAGGAAGCTCCGACTACTTTGTAATCCAAAATTCTATTTCCAGGGGCGTATGGTTAAAAATAATTGGGCGCAGAAAACTTTGTAGATAAACATGCTGTGCTTTTAAAAGTAAGTCTGAGGTTAGATAATGTTAGGCATAAATCCTGGTCCTCATATAAATCTTCCATCCGTGTATCCACCTGCTAGGAGAATGATTGACTGACATGTGAACCCATAGGGCTCTATTTTGCATGGATGGCAAGAAGTCCTTTGTGAGGTTGGGATTGCTGACCAAACAAATAAACAACAACAACAACAACAACAACAACAATCTTAGAAATACTTGTAAGAGGAAGTGTATGTCTTGGCTCCAAGTTTGAGGACTTAGAGTCAATCATGGTAGGGAATCCCTGGTGGCTTCCTCCTCTTTTTTTTAATGTCTGAGACTGAATTCTTTGAGATAGCACCCACAGACAGGGTGGGTCTACCCTCTTCAGTTAAACCTCTGTGGAAACACCCTCACAGATATGCTCTCCTAAGTGGTTCTAAATCCAGCCAAGTTGACAATAAAGACTGACCGCTGTACCTCTACCATGTTGCTGGTAATGGAAGAGGAAAACATTTAGAATCAGGTCTCCATCTGAACTAAAACAGGCTACTATTTGGAATCACAATGCCTAGCCACCCCAGTTACAAAAAAAACAATGTCAGAAAAGGATGGTGAGTGATTTTGGCTTCTAAGAGCAAGAAGAGAAAAGAGATGTAAAAACTGAAGCTAGGCCTCTCTCGGTAGTGCCCGCAATATCATGTGATCTAGTCAATTTACTAAATCTATTCTAAGGGTCAGTTTCCTCATTTGTAAAATAGGTGACTACTTCCTTCTAGCAATGGTTTGCCTGGTGTGGAGAGTAGTTCCCATACCAGCCTCCAGGCGTTCACCTAGAAGCTTGGCCCTCTGGGTCAGAGACTGGGAAGGTGGAGCCTAGCAGTCTGAACAGGCCTCTCAGGTGATGCTGATGAATGCTGAAGCTTTAGAACCACAATCTTAGAGATCTCTGGGAAGGCTAGGTGAGGCGATTACTCATGGCATTGACTCTGTTTCTAGCTGACAGCCTGAGAGTTCACATCTTTAACTAAAATGAGCTGTGATGGTGTGTCTTTGTGTGTGTGTGTGTGTGTGTGTGTGTGTGTGTGT
>CM052702.1:56422970-56436137 GCA_028551405.1 Uromys caudimaculatus
TTATTTTTTTTTATTTACATTTCCGATGATTCCCCTTTTCTTTGGAAACCCCGTGTCCCCTCCCCCTCCCCGCCTCTGTGAGGGAATTCCTCCTCCCACCCACCCGCCCACCCATTCCCATATTCCCACCTTGACATTCCCTTTTACTGGGGCCACTAGCACCCTCAGGCCCAGAGTCCTCTCCTTTCTCCCTGGTGGCTTTTAACAGCTCCCAAGGAAACATTATACCCACCAGCAATCCTTCCTCCTCCTCCTCTCCTCCCAGCCTCTGGCAACCACCCCTGCACTTGCTGTTTCTAAGGATTTCCTCTATTTATTTATTATTTAATTTTTTAAAAACTGACTTGTTTACCAGAAGGCCTTCCAAGATTAATATTGACATCATCGATGAGGAGATCAGAATTCCTAGACAGAGGTCTACCATGAGTTCATCCTATGAAAACAAGAAAAACAATGATGTTATTGTTTATTGCTGTGAACAAATGTGGTTGTGTTCTCCTTGGCACCAGAGCGCGTGCATCTGTAAGGTCGGCATCCCTATATGGTCTCTACGTACCTCTGGTTCTAAGAGTCTACCATGTTATTTATGCTTGTTGGGGCCAATCAGCAGTTCTGCCTGCTGCTCTGGGTCCTGACCCATATATGAGAGTGGAGGTGAGGAGATGGCAGATAGAGGAATAGATGCTGCTGCTAGGAAGGACTCTGAAGCCTTGGACTCAGAAGTTGGATTGGGTTGTGACCCCTTTGGGGTTGAACAACTTTTTCTGAGGGTTGCTTAAGACGATTCATAATAGTGGCAACATTACAGTGAAGTACCACTAAAAATAATTTTATGGTTGGGGGTCACTACAACATGAGGAACTGCATTAAAGGGTCACAGCATTAGAAAGGTTGAGAAGCACTGCTCTGGAGGAGGGAAGGTACTTCGAGGCTAGGAAGCTTGCAAGATTTCTCCCCTGGGAAGAGAAAGCAGATGCATTTCATGGGGCTTCAGGGCACAAGCATACCTGATGGTGTGCTGGGGCCAGTGCAAGAGAAACCCTGTTCCAGTCTCTCTTAGTTAGGGTTTCCATGGCTACGAAGAGACACCATGACCAAGGCAGCTGTTAGAAAGGTGAACATTGAATTGGGGCTGGCTTACAGGTTCAGAGGTCCAGCCCACTATCATCATGGCAGGCAACATCTAGGCAGGCATGGTGCAGGAGGAGCTGTGAGTTCTACATCTTGTTCCAAAGGCAAACAGGAGAAGACTACTTTCTTCCAAGCAGCTACGAGGAGGGTCTCAAAGCCCACCCCCACAGTGACACACTTCCTCCAACAAGGCCACACCTCCTAATAGTGCCACTCCCTGGGCCAAGCATATTCAAACCACCATGCAGTCAGAGGTCAGATAAGGTGTGGGTAGGTTATACTGGCAGGGAGTGAGCTCCCCTTCCCTGGAGCTATGCTCTTGGGATTGTGTTTACATCCAGTGGGGGACAGGTTATAGGCAGCCATATTTCTGGCATAATGTGATGTCACAGACTTCATGAAGTTCTGACATTAACATGCAAGAAACATACATAGAAAATGTTTAACTCCTTCTTACCTTTGGCCAATAAAGAACACTGAACCTGTGACTAGTAGAAAGAACTCCTTTCTAACTAGCATTGGATTTGCCAGTGAAAGGGTTCTCCAGAGATGTGTGGATAGGTGAGAAAAGGCTGAGTATTGGCCAAAGGCAGATGAGGTCTAGGCAGAAAATGCTTACCTAGGACTCACCCATGCATGGGACATCTGTGTGCTTTGCTCTCAGAAGCCCAACTTTCACCCTCTAAGGCAGAAACTGACTCCAAGTGATGGCTAATACTGTTGTCAGTTTGTCACCTATGAGACAAACATGACTGGCAGAGGTTTTTAGACTGAGTTAGTTGAGGCAGGAAGACCCACTGTAAATGTGAGTAGCACCCATGGGCTGGAGGCCCTGACTGAATAGAAAGGAGAAGGGGAGTCCAGCATCAACACTCATCTCACTGTTCTTCCTGACCGTAGTCACAATGTCTACGCTTTTCTCTTGGTGATGGACAGCATCCTTAAACCATGAGTCAAAACAAACTCTTCTTCCCTTAAGTTTTCTTTGTCGGGTTCATAATGACTAGAGAAGTTACTGAGACCCTGGGTCAAGTGTGCTCATAAACTCTCCCCACTGGAGGTCATTGAGAGGTGGCTTGACCCTGGTGCTGCTTTCCTTGCTGACTACATGGACTGCATCTAGCAAGTCTCAGGAGAGTGAGGGGACACAGATCACCTGATCGATCTTAAACGAACACCACAGGCAAGGCTTTAAAGCTTGTCCAATCACTACAAGGTGAGTCCCCCAGAAGTTTCCAGCTGCTTTGTCTTCATGTGGTGGAGATTTGAGTCTGACCTATCTTCCCAGACTACATGCAGTTCTAAGATGAGGCTTTGCGATACAAGAGGCAACTTTAGAGACCATGTGAACGAATGTGGTGTCTAAGGGACTAACGAGATAGCTCACTTGGTAAAGTACTGGGTTTGCAAGCATAGGACCTGAGTTTGGCCTCTAACCGATATCTTTGGTGGCAAACACTTGTAGTCCCAAAGCTGAGAAGGCCGAGATAGGTAAACCTATGGGCCTCATGGCCAGCCAACATCACTGGTGAGTTGCAAGCCAGTGAGAGACCTTGCCTCAAAAAATAAGGCAGGTAGCACCTGAGGAATGGCCTCTACATTCACTTCCATATACATGTGGAGGTACACACATGAACATGGGAACACACACACACACACACACACACACACACACTTTATTTTTCCCAGACAAAGCTTGTCTGCCAGGTGACTGGCGGAATAGAATGAGTATAAGTTTGGTATAGGTGGGTCAGAATCTGAATACTGGCTACCCCCATCTAGCTGGGTGGTCAGTTGAATCTAGTCTTCTTTTCATAAAGCTTGGATGTTAACATTGGGTTTTTGACGTTAAAGCTATAGAAGATAGATACAGCCAGTCATTGTGGGGACAGAGGGTTATACATTCTTTGTATAGTGTTCCAACTCTTAGCAGCACCACTACCAGGGAGCCTTGAAGAAGGTGCACGTCTTACCAGGGGCCCCAGGGTGTGAGTGGAGTTTATGGAGGTCTCCTGGCTCTTGTCCACCCGGTGGTGTCTTCTGCAGACAAATGTTTGGACTGAACTTCACCCTCAGACAATGAGGAAATGTGTTTTAAAGGCTTCACTTGTCAAAAAGAAAGTTATAAAACAGACTTAACGAGGCTCGCAGACGCAGTTGGCCCTGAGATTGGCTGCAGTGGGGTGAGTAAGGCTGGAATCCAGGCCTTGATAGCTCTTGCCCTTTCTGCTGCCTGTGTTCCACACCTGGCCTGGCCTGGTTGGGGGCTGTGTGTTCTGTCTAGCTGATACAGTGTTAACAGGCAGGGCACCTGAGATTATTGGCTGTTAAATGCACCTTGTGTAAAAGCAGCCTGCTCTACCCCCTGAATGGAAGTGCAGGCTGCCCTTTAGTTTGGCACTCGATAAGCCTCTCTGGATGGAGACAGACATGCTGGATCCAGGTGGAGCACCCTGTACTTGCTGAATGGGGAGCCCAGGCCCAGAGAGAGCAGAACACGCTACACATGGTTTCTCAGTTTTAAAAAGATTGAAATGGCTGGAGATGTAGCTTAGTTGGTAGAGGACTTGTCTAGCATGCACAAAGTCCTGAGTTCAATCCCCAGCACCTAGAAACTGGGTGCAGTGGCACATGTCTGCAACCTCAGCACTTGAGAGGTAGTGGCAAGAGGATTAGTAGTTCAAGGTAATCTTAGGCTACATAGCTAACTTGAGGCCATCCTTTCATACATGGGACCATCTCTATCTCTCTATCTCTATCCTATCTCTATCAATCTATCAATCTGTCTATCTATCAATCTATCTGTCTATCTATCTATCTATCTATCTATCTATCTATCTATCTATCTATCTATCTATCTATCTGATAAAACCAAGAAAATATAGAAGAATAAATAGACAAGGCCCTTCAGAGATGGTTGGAACAGAGTTCCTGGGGTTTCAGGTAGATGAGACTATCTGTTCTTCCTAGTCCTTCCTTCCTTCCTTCCTTCCTTCCTTCCTTCCTTCCTTCCTTCCTTCCTTCCTTCCTTCCTCTTTCCTTCCTTTCTCTTTCCTTCCTTTCTCTTTCCTTTCTTCTTTCTTTCCTTCTTTCCTTCCTTCCTTCTTTCTATCTCATTTTCTTTCTTTCTTTCTTTTCTTTCTTTCTTTCCCCTCATAGAGAACACTATGAACCTATCCTCTCGATACCAAATGAATATGGTAGTAATTTCCATGGTATAGAAACATACACCATGGAACATACATTGGAGGTTGCACCACTGTGTGGGGAGCCCACCAATATTTTTTTCTTAGAGCAAGCACTGGTGATCAAGCTCGGCCTGTGACTTCTCAGGCAAATGCTTTGCCTCTGGGCTTCTCTCCTGGCCCTATGCTTTGTTAAAGATAACTACACTTTGGCTCAGGAGAGGAGCAGCCTCATAACCAGGACCCACCCTTCATGACTATGCAGAAAACCATGGGTCGTTGTCAACTATTGCTGACCACTGCCTGCCTGTGGCCAGCTTCACAGCATTCAAGTCCACCTGTGAGACCTATGACCCTGCTCTCAGTAGGAATGAAATGTCTAGATGAATTGGGGGTAGGGGTGGGATGCTGGACTTCTTGGGGACTGCCAGGGCCAGGATACACATTTATTTGCCTGCTGTGCAGACATCCTTGGAGCAGTCAGTGATCATTTCTTATCTATTGACCACTCTTTCATGCTTGCTCCACAGTACGTTCTCAATAAGTATTTTCTAAGTGAGTGAATCCTACTCCTGCCTTGCTCTGGGTAAACATGCCCTCATTGGGATACAGGATCTTGCTTCTTCAGGATGGAGCTCTCCTTCTCTCAGGCCTGCAAGTCAGAATATAGTGTCCTCTGGAGGCAGCATGCCATCAGCCTCACACTGGATAAGCCAACACAGATTTCTTTTGAGGCTACTAGTGTTCAGCCACACAGCTACTCTTAGTCCATAGACATACTTGGACCTTGAGCTTGGAAACATTTTCACCCTCTTGCATGGATCAAGCTGTTTCTGCATTCTGACCAGCTAGCCACCTGCCCCTGTTAACTATGGGTAAACCTTGAGAGCATCCTGTCCAACACATGACCTCTCTGAAGGAGAGCCAGAGCCCAAGAAAGAGGGGCTGGGGATGTGGTAGTCAGTGCCAAAGGGACAAGGCGACTGAGAGGAGGGCATGCATAACACACGATAATCACTCGGCCTGAAATCTGGTTATTAAGAATTGGATCTGATCAGTGATATTTGAAAATCATAAGAATCCATATTCTTAACCAGTATTATTAGCTAGAGAAGCTCCCCTCCTCATCTTTACCCCATCTTCTGGTCAGAAGCAGTCTGGACTGGGATTGTGGGTGATGTGATGTCAAGGGTTCAGGCTTCTTTTGCTGTGTTGCTCATCTCAAGGTCACCTCATGGTCCAAGTGGTGGTGCCAGGCAGCCAGCTTGTCCTGTTAGACTGCTGGTCTTTTACCTGGGCATCATTCACCCATTTTTTTTCAGTCCTTCTAGAGGGGACAAGGACAGGAGCAACTGCTTAGCATTAAGGAAGAATCAGGAGCTGGGTGAAGGACAGCTAGGAACCTGGTCACATGTTACCCAGGTATTTCCTCTTTGCTTTCTGCCCCCCAGTATTGGGGCACCCATACCCCCACTACTCCCCCACCCCCATGTTTCCCTTGTAAACTAGGTCACCATCTGCATGGAAATTCTTGGTGCTTTGCTCCAGGTGCTCAGGCCTTCCACCCCCAGCCACCTTTTCTATGGGCCACATGAAGAGGATGCACCCAGGCCCAGACAGCAGGCTGACTGATACTCAGTCTGGCTTGGAGAGAGTGTCAGGGTTCACTGGGCCGAGCCACCATGCCGATGGCTCCCAGGTCCTACAGCTCTTCTATCTCATTTCAGTATGCACGCCAGGGGCAGCCATCTGACTCGGGGCTGCCCTTCGTGTTGCCAAGGGCTTTTCTGTTATGTCGTTTATTCCTGCTGACCAGGATAATCCCAGGAGGATGACCCACAGTGACAGCAAACGTCCCAGCTCAGAGGGAAGGAGACCTGCCAGGGAAGGGAGGGGCCTCAGGTCTCCTCTGGGCACATTTATTTAATCACACGGTTTCTGACACTACTCCAAGCTGGAGTCCTTTTTACCCTTGCTCCCCACTCCCCGCTCAGGCCCAATCATGCTGGCTTCCTGTGCCTCTCTGGATTCTGGCACCATCCAGGGCCTTTGCTTCAGGGACTCTTCAGACTCTCCCATAACTCCATAACTGAGGTTTCTGGTCATTCAGACCTCAGCTTAATGTCCTCTCTACCATACCATGGGGCTTTTGCATACGTGTTTAAAAGTGGTATTTCCCTTACCCTTGAAAACTGTGACCATGGGGAGGGGGAAGGGAGCTTAGAACTGTAGCTAGGAGCAGGTCTGGGTGATGTTTTACCTTCCTGCCTACCTCAACCTCCATTCCTTCCTTCCTCCATCCCTCCCCACCCCCAACTCCTTCCTTCTTTCCATCCTCTGTCCCTTCCTCCCTCTTTCCTTCCTCTATCTCTCCCTATTCCTTTAAAAAGCTGTTTAAAAAACCATTTTATTTATTTTCTGTATATATGTCGGTATGTGCATGTGCCATGATGCTCCTTTGGAGGTCAGAGGTCAACTTTCAAAAGTTCAGGAACCGGTTCTTCCTTTCTACAACAGGGGGACCCAGAAAAAAGACTGCTCTTAGAGTCTTTTAGCAAGCATTTTTATCTTCTGAGCCATCTTGCTGGTCCCCTTCTTTTGTTTTTGATAGTGTCTTACTCAGTGACCCAAGGTAGCCATGAGTTAAAGCAGTTTTCCTGCCTTGGCCCCCTGGGTGCTGTGATTATTGATATGACCTACTCACTCTTCCAGGCTGTGGGCACTTTCTATGAAGGGCTAGTAATAAATATCCTGCGAGACTCCATTGTTTCTGTTGTAGCCACTCAACTTTGCTGTTGTGCAGTCACCACATAATGAAAATGGTTCAGTAAAACTCATAAGATAGGTGGCATACAGGCTCTGGCCCACAAGCTACACTTTGCATACCCATGGTTCAAAGCCTCAACTGGTACCAGTGCATGGCTCTTGTCTGTTTCTCCTTCTGAGAGTCCCCTTCTCTGGGCCTAGCTCACCTGTACATTGTAGATACTAATAGCATTTGCCTTGTGGATTGCTATCAGTACATAAACAAGTTTGGCTGCTTCTCACTTGGGGCCTGCACTAAGTATGAATTCAATATGGATAGCTGTTACAATATGTTTGACTAAGCACTTACTGGGTGCTAGGCCCTGCAATGGGCTTGGGGACATGTGAATGATCACAGCTCTCAAATGTACTCACATTCAGGGTCATGGACAAAATAGTCTTTAGAGCATGGGTAAGAAATGTCACATCCCATAGGCAGATGACATCAACAAGTCTGGTAGGAAATGGTGGGGTTCAAAAGCATGTGGAGGACCCAGGGCTCACCTGACTTCTGTCACACTAACCTGAACTCTGGAGCAGGAGGCAAGTGGCTGCTAGGAGCCTGGCCTAATGACCCAGAGCTCAGCCTTCTTCAGAACAGCACCTTCAGCTTTTTCCAGCCTTGAAGATCAGTTAGTGCCACCTGCAGAGGGCTGATCCCCAAAGGGAGTCACAGAAACCCTCATCTGACAGGATGCTGTTCTTTGTTTCCAAGACATCTCATCTCAGTCTTCTCTGACGCTGTCTTCTGGAACTCTGCCAGTATTTATTTATTTATTTATTTATTTATTTATTTATTTATTTATTTATTTATTTTTTATAGCTTCTGCATTAGTGTCCAGTCTCTTAGCAGAAGATCTGGGACCAAAAGGATCCTTCTATAGTTCATGTCAGATGGCCGTGAAGGGTCAATGAAGATATGACCTCACTTTACAGTGGGGTCTGATGGAATGGGGGTGATAATTGGAATCATCTAGGTGTGGGTTGGGACTCCGGCTCTGTTGCCACTCATAGCTGGGTGATCTTGGAGAAGATTCTCCTCCTCTCTGGACCTCAGTAGCCTAATCTTTGAAGCAGGTGTAAGGGTCTGCTTCTTGGGTCAGCTAGTGGTTGCACGTCTTTAATCCCAGCACTTGGGAGGCACGAGTAGGAAGATGAGGAATTCAAGGTCATTTTTGCTTATATTGCGAATCTGAGCGAACCTGGTGTATGTGACCCTGTCGTTCAAACAAACAAATAACAGAAAACCTCTGCTCCTTGTGGAATCACAAATTGCCTGGAGACAATAAGGTGTGCCCTGAGCTGACACACGGACTACCAGGCCAAGGACAATTCCAGTGGTGGTTCCCTTCTCTCTCTTCTCCCCCCTCTCTTCCTGTCCTCTCTTGCTCCCAGCCCTACCTTGCTGCCCTGCTGTGGCTCTCTTGCCTAGATGCTGAGAGAAGTTTTCAGAGCCTGGGTGGGACTCTGCCCTTGCACCCTTCTCCTGAGTACCAGGGCTGCAAAGCAAGGGTGTGGGCATAAATTACGCCCATCTGTTCTCTCCCTGCTGGGGGAGAAGAGAAGGGAACACACGGGCCTTAGTGGATGTTCTGTTTTTCTTTTACAGCCAGTCGGAACAATGGAAAGGAAGAATGTGATCTCTGTGAGGAGTCCACCCCACCCTGCCTCCAGTTGACTGCTCCCTTCCAGGGATGGCAGACATTAAGAGCTTTGTGGTCCCTGTCTCTTGGGGAGCAGAGAGTTTATCTCATGCCAACTCAGGAGGAATTCCTGAAGCTCATGCGCACTTCCAAGTTCATTCATTCATTCATTCATTTCTTCATTCCATGCGTGTTCCCTGAGGACCAGTGTGTGTGTGTGTGTGTGTGTGTGTGTGTGTGTGTGTGTGTGTGTGTGTGATTTGACATGAATTTGTATCTTGTTTCCTCTTTCAGTAGGAGAGATAACATGGAAATCAGTCATATTTGGATGCCATTGTGAGATGTTTATACAGGGCTGTGTGAAGCTAGGGAGGAAAGGCTTCTCAAGGTTACTCTTTGAGCTCAGTAAGAGCTTTCCTCATTGTGGTCAAAGGGAAAGCACCTACCACACAAGGAATGCATGGAGTGTGTGCCCACACTGCGGTGCATTGTGGGAGTGGTGAAGAGCTCTTCTTCTGTGTCATGGGATTCTTCCTCTCCACTGGATTCTCCCCGTCAGGATGCGCTGTGCTCAGATCCCTGACCTTAGACCCATTGCCTCCTGTATCTCTGGATCCCACCCCATCAGTTTTCTTTCTAAACAAATTTCTCAAGGATCTTTTCTTCCAACATACAGATTCTGTTTCTTTTCCTCCCACTTACCTTCCCATCTGCCTCTGCTCTCACTGCGTCCCATGGGTATCTTGACTTACATGCCCAACTCAGTAAGCATTATCTAATTGTTAATCTAATTCCCCAATATCACTGGGCATGGTGGATGATTCTATCCTGCCAGCCACTAACTTTTCATGCTTCAAGACCCCACAGTCCTGGCTACTGTTTCTCAGTTTCCTTTGTTGGTTTTTGACCCGACTTTCCAGATACTTGTAGACTAGGATTCCTTAAGGCTAGGTGTAGGTCCTTTGTCAGGTTTTCATTTTCTCATAAGTAACTCTCTCCAGATTACTTAACCTACCCACCCACCACCACCATTCCAGTACTCTCTCTGTGTTGATGGCTCCCAAATCTAAGTCGGAGGGATCTAGAGGAAAGAGGCTAGCTAACCTCTCCCCTTGGCTACTGCCCTAATGTTCCAACCTCAACTACTGAATCTGTTGCCTCTCTTCAATCCTGGTACCTTCTAAAGATTGGTTCCATGGCACAACCAACAGAGCATCTCAGATGCAGGCTCCATCCTCATCCTTCCCTCACGTCTTCCTTCAACGTCTGAGCACCAGAAGTCCTACATCTTGGGACACTTGTCATCCTGGGCACATCGGATTGAGCTGTCACCCCACTGAAATCCAACAATGGAGCCATAGGTCTTTCCCATAATTTACAAGGTCTCATGTGGCCCTCCTCAGGTCTCTCTTCTTTACCATCTTCTTCCTAGGCCAACCTTTCACTATTAAGAACATTTGAGAGTTCTGTTGCCCCCATGTCTGAATTCCTCCTCTCTTCATTTGTAACTTCTCCTCTTCCTTCAGATAACAGATCGATAATTCCATCCTTTGCTCAGGGGAACCCATCTTGACATCTGCATGAGTAGGTTCCTATCCTCCCATCTCTTATGACCTGGCTTTGGCTCTTTCACAGTAGTGGTCACATGCATAGTCTCTCAACAGGAATGTGACTTCTGCTTATAAAACTCTACCCTAGTAGTTATTTCCTGGCCCAGAATGTAAGATGTGGTCCCTGTGTAGTGAGTTAGCTACTCAGTGCTCTGGAGTCTGTCAGCAGTGGCCTACCTGAGACACTTTGGCTGAGGGGCAACATAGAAGGTGTGTATCCTAGAGAGGATGGTTGGGTGGCTCTGTGGGGGAAGACTGCCTATTCAGAAGACTGGTTAAGAGGTGCTATTGAGGCTTCTCTGCTATTCATTTTTGAGGCAGACTCTCATGTAGCCCAGGTTGTCCTCAAACTCACTATATAGCCAAGGCTTGCCTTGAACTAATCCTTTTGCTTCTACTTCCTGAATGCAGGGACTACAGCTATCTACTACCATGCCTGACTCCTACTGAAACATTCTAATGGAAAGAATAAGAACTGAGGGTTAGGCTATTTTTTTTCTATTCTTTTTCTCCCTCTTCCCCCCCCCCCCCCCCACGATGCTACTCTATCCTTAGGAAACGGACTCAAATGGACTCAAATCACAAATCACACAGGAGCAGGAATGAAGCCGGAAGAGGTAAAGACATGCCTCTGGTTTTATCTTGGGGAGAAGGGAACTTGGGAATCTGGCTAAGGAGATCTGAAAACCATGGTGGATGCTGGGAATCAACGAGAGTGCTGCTATTTCTTGGGCTATCTTTGGGCTCATTTAATCTCAAGTAGGATTCAGGGTGAATCATCAAAAGAGAGAGAGAGAGAGAGAGAGAGAGAGAGAGAGAGAGAGAGAGAGAGAATCACTCTATACTTTTCTAGAGTGCTATAGCCCAGATAAATGGAGCTTGCTATGAGCTAGGACTTGGGATGTCAGGGTTCTATTGTGAGCACTGACTATCCAGCACTGTGACCTTGGGCAAGTCCCTGGCTCTCTCTTGACTCTCCCATCCAACAGAAGGAAGAAATTATTCTGTGGCTCTCAGCTGGATATTACAGTTGTCTGGGGAGCTTTAAACATGATAACCAGGCTCCACCCTCTGAGGTTCAGAGTTGATTGAGCTGGGTATTATGGAATCCAGACACTGGCACTGCCTTTAAAACTCACCAGGTAATTCTTAAACACAGCCAGAGTGAGAACTGCTGGAGGAGATGCTTTCAGACAGTCCAACCTAAGAACGACCTTGCTAAGGCCCCACGGGCTTTCCATGCCTATGCCCGGACTCACCTGTGTGGACTTCATGGTCCTGGTCTTGTACTTGGCTCTGAAGCAGGGGCAGAGAAGTTTTCAGCTGAGGCTGGAGGCAGCAATGCACTGTGCCTAGAGGGGGATGGGAAAGAACTTGTTTGGGAACAGATTGAAGCTATTAACATTTGATCAGTTTGGTATTGTTCTTCTGGAGACCACAGCTCATGAGGCTGCTTAATAAATGTCTGGTCGGGGTCCAATCCAGAGCCGCCAAATGGGTGTTGCTATGGTTTCTGAGGAGATTGTTTCCCACACATTTACTGCTTCCCACCCAAACTGTGAAAACCTGGAGATTTCCCTCTGCTCCTTAACTCTGTCCCTTCCCAGATGAGCCAGTGGCAAGTGGACTTCTTTCACACTCTGGCCAATGGTAGCATCTGTCCATGACTGCTCCTGAGAGAAGGCCCCAGACTTCCTCACTTGGCCAAATTCCAGGTGACCCCATTGCTCAGCTGGTGTTATTCCAGCACCCAAGGTTTTAAAGTCCCTCTGTCTGGCTTTGTTGCCCTTGACTGAAGGAGAGAACGGTGGTCAGAGGCTGGAGTTGCCAGGCAGGGTGTCTGTGTTTGTTTATGTCTGTGCCCGTCATCATGAGCGAATGTGTGGGTTTTAGGGAGAGGGTATATCTGAGCCATGTACTTGCCAGAGATGGACTGTGTGCAGAATGCAGTGTGTGTATGTGTGTGTGTGTGTGTGTGTGTGTGTGTGTGTGTGTGTGTGTGTGCTCAAGCGCACGTGCATGGTGTCTGTGCCATGATGCAAGAGTGTAAATAGCAAGGAAAAAAAGAGAAGGAAACATTGCTAAATCTTAAAAAATAAAGGTTTTATGAAAAATGAATACTTATAAAACACAACATAAAAACATCACACGAGTACAACCAGCTTATGACATAAAAAACTGACCAAATGCAACTGAAACTTTCTGTGCATTATCTCAAGGGCATCTTCTCTCTCCCCCAGAGCAGACCCTGCTGTGGAGTTTTTCCATCCTAAGCGAAGCTTACAGACTGTTTGCTTCATAGATAGGTATCTTTCAGTTTTGGATCCATAGAATACATCTTCTTTTCCATAATTACACATTATGCATATGTGAGTGTGGGTGTGCACATACCCATAATTCCACTCACATGCATGTTCAGTGGTGGGGAGCTGGGTGGGAAGGTTTGAGAAGCCCCCCGAAAGGTCACTTAAAATGAGGTGGCATCTAGCTGTGTCTCCAGTGGTAACTGCCTAACCTCTCTGGGCCTGTTTCTCATCTGTGAAATGGGGTGTGGATGGAATGATAGAAAACAGCCAAAAGCAAGGGCACACAGTTGCAGCTCAGTCATCTTGAAGTTTCATAATTCTAACTATTGAAGAGAAGGCAAGAAGCCCAGCCAAACTCGTGGCAGGAAACCTGGCAACTTGGATACAGTGTAGCCAGAGGAAGTGGCGGTGTGCAGCCTTAGCTAGCTCTATCCTCCCCTCCCTCCCTCCCTCCCTCCCTCCCTCCCTCCCTCCCTCCCTCCCTCCC
>CM052702.1:56436237-56466264 GCA_028551405.1 Uromys caudimaculatus
CCCTCTCTCCCTCCCTCCTTCCCTTACCCACACCTCTCTCCCTCCCTCTCCCTCCCTCCCTTCCTCCCTTCCTTCTTCCCACCCTCTCTTTTCTGTCTTTCTATTCCTGTAGTGTTTTCTTCTGTTGAAGCCTTTCTGTGTCTATGCAGTGGAGAAACTTGAACAGGGGAAGTTGGGGCCCAACGAAGGATTGGTTGGAGGCTGCCTATTGCTAAATAGAACCATGTGGAAAATAAGATGTCTGAGATGTAGTACGTTTTTAAATATAAAACCGTCCAGGTAAGTGTGCATTCCTAGTAGATCCTGGCTCTCATATAGCACGCATTAAAATAAAGCTTGCTTAGAAGTCATTGTCTATAAGGAAGGAGAAGGTTCTAAGCTGTTCTCTCATTCATTTGTTTGTCTGATTAACCAGATACTTCCTAAAGTTACGAAGATGGGAAGGATCCCTCTGGTAGGAGAGGAGGATACATGGACAGTGGAAGGGGGCACATTTGCTGGCATCCCTGCAAAAAAGCCAGCATGGATCAAAATGTATGGTCAATATTATTTTGATTCTGTTGTTTCTCAGAGCCCTCATATTAGAGGAGTCACCTTGCTCCATAAGAAGAAGAGATACAAGGAGCCAACTAGATAGCACAAAAATGGAAGAAATGTGAATGAACCAGACGAGGGGGAGGGGAAGAGACATTGCCGTTTCTTAAGCACTGATTCCATACCACGTACTGTAGCAGGGGAGGGGAGGACATTTGGCTTAAGTCAATCACCTCAGTGTCTATTGAGTTAATGTCATTATTCCCATTTCTCTGGCAAATAAACTAAGTCATAGAGAGGCTGTGGAATTTGCTGAGAATCAAACCCAGGTTTTTCTGACTCTTCACTGCTTTCTGAGAAAGATGCTGTGGCAAGAATGCTAACGTGCCCGTGCATGGTAGTTTCCCATGAGTAAGAAAGCGAGAATCTGATATTGAATAGAATATTGAGAAAATCTAATACCAGATAAAATATTCCAGTTAGCATTTGTCTGAGAAAATTCCCGAGAGCAAATTGCGTGATTGGCTTTGAAGGAGCTATCCTTTCGTGCCAGGAACCCCAGCTTTGTTCTCTTTAGAGGCGATTGTTCAAACCATATATTCCTGGTACAGTGCTGAAGAAAGATTCTTGAGACAAAAGCAAGTGAGAAGTGCTATCATATGTCATGGCAGAGGAGCTGAAATTCAAGCTTTATAACCCTTCTAAACAGCTCTGAGCTTTGTGATCTGCTAAAATAACGGAAAGACTTATACAGCCCAAGCTGGGAGAGCAGATACTATGAGTGCTAAAGCTACAACAGAGTTTTAAACCACATTTTTGGTTTGTTTTAATTTAAAAAAATTCTTGAGCCCCAAAATGATCTCCCCTGTTTCCTTAGGTGGGTGTAGATCTGAGTTCCATTTTTTTCAAAGTTCAACTGAATTGGCGTTTCCTGTGGCCTAAAAATGTCTTCAATTAAAGGCGAGGAAAAAAATGTATTTTTTTTTTATCCTCATCAAACTAAAAAAAAAAAAAAAAAAAAAAAAAGAAAGAAAAAAAATGGCTGAAGGGATTTTATTCAAACTTTTCCCCAAAATTCACCTTTTGCCAAGACCCAGCATGGAAAATTTTAGCCCCAAAGGATCACTCGTTGGCAAGTTACCCGAGCTAATGAAAACAGAGAGGCATAAAGAGAGTCTGTGTGCAGCTCTAACGATAGTGGCCACTGGAGCCCACATTGTACAAGAAGAAGGGCCTCATTCAAGAGCCCCCCTTTCATGTCCTTTTTATCATCAATATGGATGAGTCTTGGATTTGGAGTGGTCACAAACAAAAAGCACTTACTTTATGAATATAACGTGGGCGGCGACATTATTTCAGTGACTTTCCACGGTCCCGACTAACTTTGGAATGGACTTATTGTAAATGAAGAGATAAGACTTACTTCAAGGAATGTTGGTCCATTCATCCCATCCATCCATTCATGTATTTGCACACTCATTCATTCATTTGCTCATTCGTTTGCTCATTGACTTCATAAGTGTTTACTGAGCATCACAATGTGTGGGGCACTTTAATCCAAGTGGGGCATACTATGGTAGGCAAATCGGGGTGGTTTCTGCATTTATGAGTTTATGGGAGAGGAGAAGGAAGTAAGAAAAAAAACTGTGACAAATTCTGTGGGGCAGCAGATGAGGTGCTGAGATACTGAAAGTCAGGGTGGTGGTCATCAGGGGCTTACATTGATTGGTAAGAAGGGCAGTGAAGGGCTAATGTGTTGTATGCATTCATTATCAATATCAAGAGATTGACCACCTTCCCCATACTGACCTGGCCAGTCATCATGTCCGCCCTCAGATATTCTCAGGCTAGAGGAATAGCAGCTAGGCGAGCTTGACTGATGTCACAGTCATTAGGCACATTCAGAGCACATAGGGAAGATGGCTGATGGTCCAGAGGTTGGCTTCTGTGAGGGTAACCAGTTCAAAAGACATGTGTGTCAGTGATGTGTGGTTAGCTGAGCAGGAGATGGGCCAAGTCTGCCTGTGAGGTACTTGTAGTCCAGCTGTGTGTTCAAGTTTATCCCTCTGAGATCTGGGGGCCTGAGAGACAAAGCCTCTTCTTCAGGACCCAGCCTCGGTGGAACCAAAGAGGTGCTTAGGAAAGGGTATGTGCTTCTCTGACATCTCAGCTTTTTGGAATTTAGCCTAGTAGTTAAGAACCCAGCTTCTGGACGTAAGCTGTCTGGGTTCAAATGCTGTGCTCAGACTTTCTTACTGCAGCACTTTGGTCAAGTGACTAGTTTCTCTACACTCACAGCAGGGACAATGGCACCTACCTCCCAGGGTGATGTGACCATCACCAGTCACTAAAACGCTGACCAGATGGAGTAGTTCTGATGTACCTCCATCTACTGGACCTGCCTTCCCCCAGCCCTACCGGTCCACTCAATCTAATTACTATGGGTCAAGAATAGCAATTGTCAGTCAGTGTGCTGGGAGCTGCAGAACCAGCCAAACCACATTTATCCTTGGAGTCTCCCACCTCAGAGGTGCTTAAATTCACAGTCTTTCTTAGGGAAGCCTTCTTTGCCTCTTCTACCCAGACAAATAGCTATTTGTCATCTCTGTAATACCAAAAAGTGGGGAGGGAGGGAGGGAGGGAGGGAGGGAGGGAGTCCGTTCCTTTTCCTCATAACATTTGGCTTTTTAGGAGAGTAACTCTGCCAGAAATTTTGGAATATCTTGTTACTTTAGACAACGGAAGACAGGGAGACTTCTCATTTTTAATTGGAAGTAAAAACTTGTTTATGGCTCAGAGCTAGGGCAGAGTCAAGGATTCCACAGGTCAGAGGAGAACTCACCATGGCTGGGTTGGATTGGAGTTGGGGAGGAGGAGCAACAGAAGGGAGTTGGCTTCCACGTGTGAGAAATCGCCATGGCATCCATGATGCAAGAGAACGGAGATCGTGCAGAAAGTCCTATAAGCACCTTGCCTCACTCTCCCCAGCCTCAGTTTCCTTTTGTGTAAAATAAGACGTCCGCACTTCTTGTACAGGGCATTAAATTTACCCGAGGGCATGAACAGGAAGTTGCCAGCTGCAGACAGGTTCACAGGGAGGGAGGGTGCTTGTGGGATATGAGGCGCTTCGCACATCTAGGCACAAGGAATATTCCGCCTTCTCTGTTTTCTGGGTTCCTGCATAGCTAGTGGCCGCAGGGGAGGGCTTTACGGGTAGCCTGGGGGGTGTTCTGCCTGGGGATGGGGTGGGGTGGGCATCAGCTGGATGGCTGGACAGTTTACTGGGATATTATCTCAGGCTACTAGGTATTTTAGGGGCGTGGTGATGAGGGTGGAAGCTGGCCTTGATTCATGCTGCTGCTTTGTTTCTCACTCTCTCACATGTTTGCAAATCTTTGAAACCCGCAGCTGAAATGTCAAAGGGAGGTGTAGAAGGGACTTGATGTGAGCCTGGCTGGAGGCATGCAGCTTTTGGAGTGGCAGCTTGTCACCTTCCCCTGAGACAAAGGCTGTCTTACCCCCCCCCCCCCCCCCCAAGAGCATCAGGCCTCTTGGCCACTTTCTCTGAGGCAGTCCTGTTATGCATTCTCCTTCCCCATCTCCAGGAAGGCAGCACACAGAAGGCAAGGCCGCTGAGGTTGGAGAGGGGAGGGCTCTGCGAGGTGCCTCTCCAAGGCCTGGGTCCCCAGGACAAGGGCAAGAGGTGCGATGCAGGCATTCCCGAGCTGGCTGCTGGCGCAGCAGCTAGGATGCTGCGCTGAGCGCTGCTGGCGGCGTCGGGAACTGACCAGGCCGCGTGTGAGCGCCGGGATTCCTGCTCCGGCCTTAAATATGCCGGTTATTTTTATCCCCCTACGTCAGGCCAGCGAAGGCCATCCCACCAGTGGCCGCGGCGGGCTGCTACACAATGTTTCCCTTCAGTCGGGAGGGGAAATGGAGGGAGGCCAGACTTCCTGATCACATGGTGCTGAAGTCAATGAAAAAAAATGAAGGGGGACCCCTCCCTTGCGCTGGGGTGCGCGGGCCAGGGCCCCCCACCCACCCCCTCGGGCCGCGCGGCCAGGGAAGCGCAGGCTCGCGGGCGGGCGCGGGGCCAGGCACAGGACCGGGCAAACATAAACACCAGATCGGGGCAGTAATTGGCGGCTCCGAGATCGCTGAGGAAATGAGAGGCTTGTACGAAACATCAGCCGACAAGAAACGGGGTGATGTCAGACAGCCTTCCAGGATTAGAAACCCTTAAAAGCTCCGAGCCCGCGGCGGCTGCGGAAAAGCGCTCTCGGTCCTGGCTCTGCGGGTAGGAAGTCCGCGGACTGCGGACTCCGGGCTCCTCTTTTCCTCTCTCTCTTCTCCTCTCTTTCTCTTTCCCCTTCTCTAGTCTCTTCTTGAATTCCCTTTTTGATTTTGAACTAGAAAGAAGGGGAAAGACGTCAATTTCCATGTCTAAAGCATCTCGCTGTTATTACTTTTGGATCAACAGATCCTTCTCAAATCAAGCATGGTGGGGGATAAATAAAAGTTTACTCTGTTGTCTGAGTTTCCTCGGTTTCTTCTAACATTCTCTTAGAACTGCAAGTTGCAATACTTAGCACACACAACAGGGCTTTTCTAGCTGCTTCTCTGCTCTCCAGTCTTGAGGGCAGCTTAGCTAACAGCCAGTGACAGGTAGCTCCCCAAACCACAAGAACCTCCTGTGACTTTAAGGTAGAGGCTGGGCCTCATTTGTTCATAGCCTGCACACATAAAAAAAGCGCCACTTTTCCAGGCTTTTCTCTTTCAGTGTTTGCCTGGATTAAAGGGGGTGTGGATATTTGGAAAAGGATCGAGCCCCTGCAAAGAGAGGCACCCAAGGCACCCTTTTCAAAGAATGATTTATGTTTAGGTTTTCTCAGATAGGAACGCAGAGTCCGTTCCTGTCCCTGTGGCAGGTGAGCTCCACACCTGGCTCCTAGCTTTGGGATATTTCAGCAGCCTCAGACAGCACTGTCACCTTACCTCTAAGGCAAGTTTGTTCACCTTTCTTCCAGAGACCCAGGAAAGGGTCACAGCTGGGCCAAGTTTGTACAGCCTCAGAAGAATGGGTCTAATTCCAAAGACATAGGTTCAACTCATTGCTGCTTGCTCATTATGCTTCGCTGCAACGCTGTGGAATCTTTTGATGCTCCCCTCCCGTGGTTGACAGTCACTTGAGCCAAGTATACCATCCAGCTATACCACCCACCAGGTAGTAGATGAAAGGCTGTTTTCCAGCTGTTCTCAACACATCTGTCTGTGGTGACTGTGTGCTCTGGAAAATCACACAAGAAGGCCTTGCTTTCCAGTACACCCCAGTAGTCCTAGGTTAGGTACTGGCGTCTCCTTTCCTTTGCTTCTTGGGGTCTCGATGGTTTGTTCTTGCCACTCCCTGCCCCCAGTCCCTCCTCTCCCCAGATAGTGCACATGGCCTGAGGCTTGTTGAGGGGCTGGTGGAGGGACGACAGAAAGAAAGGTTCTGTGTTGTGCTATGGCAGGAGAAAACATTAAGTCTTCGTCAGGCGGACTGTCCTCTGATGGTGTGGGCCTCAACACCCAGAGGCTGGGTTCCTCCCTCTCAGCCTTCTTACTTAGCTTTCTGCCTTCTCAGGGAACTTACTTTCCCTTCTCTGAGTGAGTCTCGGTTTCAATGGGGCTGAGACAGGGTGTGCTCAAAGGAGGTTGTGCCTGTAGCTAGGACAGGCATGTAAAGAATTTAGAAAGCCCAGATCCTATCACTAACCTTAGACTGGAGACCCTCTTTGTGATGCTTCTAACTAGTACTCTGCACATGTGGCCTTAGTGGTAAATAATCTGGAGAGATTTCCCTTCCCTTCTCTCCCCTTTATTCCTCTCCCCTCCCCTCCCTCAGCCCTGCTTTCCCTCCCCTCTCACCCCCTCCCACTGGAAGAAGCTCTGAGTTAGATGGAAGCTGAAGATCACACAGCTAAGTAGGGGAAATATCTCCTTTGCCATCCCAGTAGGAAAGCCAGCCGGTCAACTCAGCCTCCAGAAACATAAGAAATGAAAAGTGGTAGATTCCAACAACGCAGACATAATTTAAAATAGTGTCTTTGCTTATGATTCCCGGCAATCTGAAGTCAGGACTTTCAGGATCCAGAGGGTGGATCACCTTTCAAATGTACTTTGTCTACAAGTGGCCAGGTTAAGGCATGGAAAGGCTGGGTACACATCTAACGTCACATAGCTTGGGAATGAGCATACAAGCTGCAGCCAGGAGGGCTCCTTTTCTCCAGTTTTTCCTGTTCCACTAGGAGACTTTTCTCTTTCCTGACACCATTGGGGGAGGGGGAGGTGCACAGGTGCCCTGAGACCAACCCACTGAGATGGACTGCTGTGGGGTCTGCATTCACAGCAAATAGGAGAGTTTTGATCCTTGAAGCAATAACATTTCTTGGACAGCTACCTCCCACATTGTTACCACCTCTAGATCACGCATCACTGAAAATCCTATTGCTGTTGGTTTCTGTCCACCTTGTAGCACCCAGGGAAAGCCCTTAGCTTCCTTTGATACACTAACTCTGAGCTAATTGGGCCTAATCATGGCAGAAACTGTTCTGGGTCTCCATGTATTCATTTGCAAAACAGGGTAAGCTAAGAGTCTGCCTTATCTCCTTCAATGGGCTGGTATAGATCAGAGGGGTCTGTGGGTGTAAACGGGAGGAGGGCTTATGCCATCACAGCAACACAGAATTCATTATCATGACCCGCACTGACCTTGGGCAGGCTACACACAGCTACCTTGAGGGGCAAGCTTATGAGGAAGTGGGGCAAGGTGGAGTGGAGGCATTGAGAACTATATCTAAGCATCTGTTGAGTACCCGTTATGTCTAGCCCTTGACCTGGCCCTTTTTGTTCACTATGGAATATTTAACAAACAAACAAACAAACAAACAAACAAACCCCATGTTCCTATGAAGGAGGTGTTTTTGCCTTAAATAGTAGCCTTCAGCAAAAGTGTGTCTATGTCCTAACCCCTGAATTAGGAACATGGCCTTATTTATTTATTTATTTATTTATTTATTTATTTATTTATTTATTTATTTATTTAAGTCTTTGTAGATGTCATTAAATAAAGGATCATTAAGATGTAGGCTTGTTTTAGTTTTTAACTGCATGTAGATGTGTGTCTATGTGTAAGCATGAGAATGTGAGTGCAGGTGCCCATGGGGGCCAGAAGAGAGTGTCAGATGCCCTGGGGCAGGAGTTACAGATAGTGTGAGCTGCCTGAGGTGAGGGCTGGAAATGGAACCTGGGTCCTTTGCCAGGGCAGTATGTATCCCTCATGTGCTAAGCCTTCTAGCCTCAAGTTAAGATAAGACTATCCTAGATTATCCGGTGGGTCTGAAATCCAATGACAAGGGACACACAGAATAGATGCACAAGCAGAGGAGCAGGTAGACGTGTAAAGGTAGAGACGAGATGGGATGGAACACATTGGAACCCCAGAGGCCAGACAGAGCAAGGTAAGGTTTTTTCTGTATGATGGCTGGTTTGCAGGGTTTTCTCTTTCTTTTTTATCTTCTCTTCCTTCTTTTCTTCTTCCTTCCCTTTGCCTCTCCCTCTGTGACTTTCCTCCCTCCCTCCCTCCTTTCCTTCCTTCCTTCCTCTCCTTTTTGTGACATAATCTCTGTTGCCTAGGCTAGCCTCAACTCTTTATATAGATGTGAAATGTGAGATGGTGAAATCCTGATTCTTCCACATCTACCCCTAAGCTCCGTGCCTAGATTACAGCATGCTCTACCATACTCAGACTGGTTCCACTTAGAATTACCACCCTGTCTTGTAATTTCACTGAATAAAATGAGATATCCGGTCCTTCATATAAAACAGGCATTAGATTCTTTTATTTTACACTTGATAATGTAAGGATCTGAGCAGACAGAACACTAGTCAGTCTAAACTAGGATCTCTACTAGATTACGTGTGTTAACCAGGTACATCAAAAATTATTTAGGCTTTCAGTATTTTCAATTTATAGTGGATTTCTTAGTACATGACCTTTCATATTTCAAGAATCATCTATGTATATACTTTAAGGAGTGTCTAGCCTTACTGATACTTTGCTATAGAATTTTGTACCACCAGAGCTGTGCATGGATACACTTCTTTTTCTATGGCACAGTCTAGTGATAACACCTCTGGCTAGCCTAGAACTCACTATGTAGACCAGGATGACCTCGAATTTATGCTCAACTTCCTCTCTCTGCCTTCCAAGTGCTGGGATAATAGACATGTACCACCCATGCCTGGGCCAAATTTAAGCCATGGAGTCTGTGTTCATTTGTTGTGGCTGAGCTGGTATTACACGAGTTAGCCTTATATAACTTTCTCAAATGAGTCGCCGTGCCAGAGAGACCACCCAGATCACAAAGAGCTCATATGAAGTGCATGCCCACCTGACTCCCTGCTAGGCACCCAGACTCTGGCTTGGGAGATATAGAGAATTTGAAGGAATGGCCAGAGGTTCCCCAGGGTAAGGAAACTGAGACTTGGCTTGGGAAGAAAGAAAGCTTACAGCTGGAGATGCAGTTTTTATGGAGAGAAATCCTTGTGGAGCAGCTTCTCTTTCTTCTAATCTCACAAAGGTGGTGATGTGGGGCTTAGTGAGAGACTTTGGTGTCACCCACCATGGGGGTCTCCTTTGACTCTGCCAGTCACAGGAGCAGAAAGATCAGACTAGTATGAAAAACATGGAGATCTCTCTCTCTCTCTCTCTCTCTCTCTCTCTCTCTCTCTCTCTCTCTCTTTCTCTCTCTCTCTCTCTCACACACACACACATTCCCTCTCCTCTTTACCCCTCTCTCCACATCACCGCTCCTCTTCCATTCTCTCCCACACCCCTCTTTTTTGACACAGGCATATTGGCAAGGGCCTCCTTCCGGAAGGAAATTGATAGGAAATGCCTGGAAAAAGGAATCCTTTAGAAACCATGTCCTGTCATCATTCTGGATGCAAAGGCAGGGGCCTGCCATGGAAACAGGAAAAAGGAAAACAGGGCCAACCAAGAAAAGAAGAGAAGACTTCCCCTCCCCAAGGCAGCCATGCCACCAACACTGGCATCTGTGGCTACCTGGAGACAGCAAGCCCACGAGAAGAACGGTAGAGCAGTCTTGGGTGGGGTATGAGAATCTTCTCTACATGCCTGCAAGGCTGTCACAGGCAATAGGAGCTGGTGTGTTCTCAGAGCTCATGACAAGGAGCTAAAACCACCAGGCAGGACACACATAGAGCAATGGTTCGTGATGGTCAAAGGCCCTCAAACCAGGGCATCAAACCAACTTTACTACTTACTTTCTTGAACATATTGTTTCCATTCTTTGGACCTCAGTTTCTTTATCTGTCAAGTGAGGAAGGCAGATGACAAACTGGAGCTCAAAGAGCTTAGATGTGTATTCAGGTCATACAGCGAACTAGGAAAAATTGTATTCTCATAGCTGGGGGAGGCAAAGGAGGATTCTTCCACCAGTAAAATAGGACACACACACACACACACACACACACACACACACACACACACACACACACACACACACTCAAGCATGCACACATGCATGCACGCACGCACACAATCAATCAATCAACCAAAAACCCAAACCAAACCTACCCTGCTCTCCACAAAACCACAACTAAACAGCATACCACTAAGCCACACACCAGATCCAGCGGGCTGAGTTTGGGAAAGAGCATTTGTGTTCCAGGTAAAACTGATGTAGCTATCTGGGAAACATGTTTTGAGAGCCACTGCTGTATGACATAAGCCACTAAATGATTGAGCAACTGAGCACAGGGTCAAGGTAAGGTTTCAGGGGAAATGAACTCAGTCTCCCTCCTCCTGCGGACTCTCAAGCAGCCCTGCCCTGTGAGGCCAGGCTCGGAGATCTTTGGAAGTGGATTTGTCCAGTGCTCTCTCAAAGCGGCTGAAGGCGTACGGCTGACAGGCCCTGGGGAAGAAGAATCCAGTAGATATTTTCAACACTGCATTTGAAGGGAGGGTGTCTTCAGACTTTGTTTCCCCCCATCCCTCCCTCACTCCTTCCTGTCCTTTCCATCCCTGCCTCTCTCCCTTCCCTCTTTTCCCTCCCTTCCTTCTTTTCTCCCCCCTCCCCTGAGCATTTCTGGTATCACAGGTTAGCCTTGAACTTGCTCTATGGCCAAGGATGGCCTTGAACTTCTGATCCTCTCATGTCTACCTCCTGAATTCTAGAATTTCAGGCATGTGTCTGGTTTACAAGTTGCCTGGTTATTCTGTGGTGCTGAGGTTATGTGGTAGTCGGGATTAAACCGGGCTTTCGCGTGTGCGAGGCAAGTGCTCGCCATCCCTAGCCTTCTTCTCTTCTCAAGACCAGCAGTGGGAACATTGACGACATTCCCGAGCATCCAGGGAATCAGAGCTGAAACACTGAGTACAGGACAAGTACACACTCTGCAGTGGCAGCATGTGGTCCTTGGGTCCACTGAGAAGGGGGCTACTGTCATGGCAGCATGTTATTCCCTTTCTCAGTGTTGGGGGGGGCGACACACAACACTTAGCCAGCTAAACACCCAGCTACAGTTTCATTCGAGAAGCTGGTTTTGATTAGAAAGCCAAGGGGACTGAGAGATGACAGCGGGTTAAAAAAAAGGGGGGGTATGAATATGTAGAGCTCACCCGAATGATGACTAAGGGCACCAAGCATACAAAACCCTTGCGTGTGGAGAGGGAAGTAACTTATTGAACATTTTGGTCCCATCTTGGGTATAGGCTATCACAATTTCTGACAACGTGCCTGCAAAATCTGAGGTCAGATGGGTTTTAGATCAAGGAACAAGTTTGGGGTTGAGATTCCCACTTTTCTTAGGAGATTCTCACCTCTTGGGGGGGGTAGCTTTACACATAAGCGGCTCTCATGAAATATATGTGTGTGTGTGTGTGTGTGTGTGTGTGTGTGTGTGTGTGTGTATTACATATAATGTAGCTTTCTTTTCACAATTATTTTTCCTCTCGGATATTTATTTATTGGGTATTGATTTATCGGAGACAGGGTGTCACTATGTAGTTCTGCTCATGGCAATCCTCCACTGCAGCTGCCTCTCAAGCCCTTTGACTGTAGGCAAGAACCAGCAATCCAATCTTGCATTTTCATTTGATTCCTAGGTAGCAAGCTCATGGAAAGATGCTTGTTGGTGTGATACTTGGAAATGTAGGGCTGGGAAAAAAATCCCTTTCAGTGCGAGCATGGTTAGGTAACTCCATCACTCTCCCTGGCCATGGGACTGCATGGTGGCAGTTTACAAAGGATGCATTAAGCTCTGTAGGTATGGTGTCCTGTGGAACAAGAGTGTGAACAAATCAATTCGGATGCATTGCATGGCTGATCCTCTTTACAGACGGCCACACATGTGCACACAGCTGCATAATTTCCTGTATGAACATCTACAGACTTAAACTCATGTGCATGTAGAGGCTGAGAAGGCAGGACATCAGAGTGAGTCTCTGGGGAGAGTGGAAGGATAGGCTCCCAAGAGAGGTTTCCGTTCTATGTAATGTCTGCATTGTTTGCATTGAGAACGCATTGCTTGGGCAATGAAAAAAATGATTAAAACCATAACCAAATCCTCCCTCTGAGCTTCTAGAAGGAGACAGCTGAGGACCATACGCCCCAGCCTTCTATACTTTTTCTTCTGGACTTCAGCAGTGTGCCTCTTGTTCTTGTTCTGGACTCTCATTGATGCCATCCGCTCTGTGATACATAGCCCAGCCTTGACCCTCTCTGTCCTTCAAGGAGTACAGTAAGACCATGATGACCACGAGCCCAAGCGCAGCTGCCTCAAGAGCTCAGCTTCTGTCCTAACTCTCCTTTCCCACCGGATCTTTCAGTTCTGCATAGTTCCATTTCCCTGGGCCTCCCTCTCTGTCTCTCATCCTTCCTCTCTCCAGATGGGGTTGGGAGTGACAGGGATGTGGGGTGAGTCAGCTGGTGCTTATGACCACACAGGGTAACACCATAGGGCTTCTGTGGAGCGGTGGTGGCATCCGCGGTGGCAGCAGCGGCAGCCCGAGCAGCTCACATCCCTCTCTTTTTCTCTCAGATTCACTCTTCCTCTACTGAACCACAGCTGAGAAAGTTGTGGGCAGTTGTTGCTTCTACTTAGGTCCCAGCCTCTCGTTCTTGGGAGGTCTGTCCTGGTGGTGCCCACATGTCCGTGGTGGGCAAACGCGAGAGGTCTTATGGGACGCCCAGGGGATCATGTTCTTCCGCGGCCCTCAGTCACCCAGCCAAGGAATACGTGCCTGGGTTTTCCCTTTTGTAAGTTGAGAAGGTTGGTTTCCATGCTTTCAGGGCTGCTTCCAGCTTGACGCTCAGCAATCCGTGCCTTTGTTGTGCTCACCTCTCCTGTGTGGCCCGGGACCATCTTGTTTCCTTCCCACAAGTCTGTGAAGTAGACACCGCAGCTCATATTTCCCTCATTGGCAGCCTAGGTAATCAAGGCTTAGTGTTGGCGAGGATGGTCCACTGTGATTCCGCTGGCTTCATAGAGGCACACAGGAAGGAGAACGTCTTCTACGATGGGTAGGTGAGATGACAAATGGAGCAGCCGTGGAAAGGATTTGGAGGAAAGGCAAGGCAAGGGTGCCTTGATCAGCTCCGTATGGCCAGAGGACTATAGAGGGGAAAATGTCTAAATTTACCTTATACCACCTCTGCAAAACCCTTAGAACAAAGGTGGGTTGGTAGCTTTTTTTTTTTTTTTTTTTAAAGGCTGGTTCAGACTTGCTAGTAATGTAGCTTGAACTTCTCACGTCCTTTCTCCTCCTCGGTGCTGGGTTTATAGGAATGTGTCACCATGTCCAGTTTCATGCAGTGCTGGAGATGTAGCCCAGGACTTTGAGCATGCTAGGCAAACATTCCACCAACTGAATGGCCTCCGTGGTGCCTGCCATTGAAAGAACAGGCCCTTAGGGATCTAGTGGGAGAGTTTTCTACATGAAAGCAATGCTCGCATAGAATCCTACATTATCGTTAGCTAAGTGATGATCCAAGCTCCAAGAAAGCATTTATCCCTAGTGTTTGCTCATTGGTTTCACTGCTCACTGCTGATGTTCAATTAGCAAGGTAAAGTCACTGCATGCTTAGGGAGATGCATGCAATTGGTTCTGGAAAGCTGGACAGAGACACTACAGCACCTCACTGCACCCTTCTGCTCTTACACATCTGGTTGCTATTTGTGATCGTTTGTATCCGCTTGGCTCAGGAGTGGCCCTATTAGGAGATGTGGCCTTGTTGGAGTAGGTGTGTCACTGAGGGATGCAAGACCCTCATGCTAGCTGCCTGGAAGTCAGTCTTCCACTAGCAGCCTTCAGATGAAGATGTAGAACTCTCAGCTCCTCCTGTACCATTCCTGCCTAAATGCTGCCATGCTCCCACTTTGATGATAATGGCCTGAACCCCTGAACCTGTAAGCCAGTTCCACTTAAATGTTGTCCTTATAAGACTTACCTTGTCATGGTGTCTGTTCACAGCAGTAAAACCCTAACCAAGATACCCCTGTACCTTAGCAACTGTCACAACTTGCAATCTACAGAACTTTGAGAGGTTTTCAGGGGAACACCCATGGTGGATTGCAGGCTTTAATGATGTAAATTAGAGTGATTATCAAAAATGTATCACTAAACAGAAAGTATTGGGGAGTGCTACACAAGTGGAAGCCAGGCTTGCTGGCTAGACTCTGTCTGCCAGCTGTCTGGGGCATGTCAATAACCAGGATAAAAGAGCTCTTAGCCAAGAAGACTCATGACTTCTACTTTTTTTGTTTGTTTGTTTTCATAGATCTTGTTTTTATAAATCATTACTTAGCTAATGATAATTTAGGATCCTATGCAAGCATTGCTTTCCTGTAGAAAACTCTCCTATCAGATCACCAAGGACCTGCCTATTCTTTTGAGGACAGGCATCACTGAGACAGTATATAATATGTTAGATTCAGATCAAAGCAAGGTTCTATCATTATTCTGGCCAGCATGTAATGCACACACATCATCCCATCATCTGAAAGAGTGTGATAATGGCATCCACCTTCCGAGGGTTAATGAGGATGCTGAGTCCTAGACTCTGGGCTGGTAGGTGTGTTTGTTCCTTACTCCAAACTCTGCACTCCATCCTTCTCTGCACTGCAGAGCTGGCATCCATTATGAAACTGACCATGATAGGACCGCTGCCATGACTCCCCATGAAATTCTGCCAGCGAGAGGTGGTGGCAGTGGTGGGCAGGAGAGGAGAAAGGCTCCCTCACTGTCTCCTTGTTTCACTTGGTCAATGGCTCTCTCCCTCCCTCTAGGATTCTGCTTCAGCACGCATGGGTTGGATGGCCTATCCTCGTGGACTCTGCTCTCAGTCAGGTGTAGGATCAGGAAGGAATGCATTCTTCAGTGTTAGCACTAGATAGCCCAAACTCGATTGACATTCTGCTTCATCATACTCAGGTCTTCAATAACAGACCTCTTAGTAACATTCTTTTAGGTGCCTTGGGTGAGCATGACATTGGCTTCCTACTGGTACCTAGACAGCATCCATAGTGGTGCCTGGGCACACGAGAAAGACTTGGGAACGGCAGTGTTATGGGCCTCTATTAATGGCTTAGCTGGGCTGGGCATTGGGTCAAGGGCGTTTTCTTTCTTAGATGTATTATATTATTTAATCCTCCCAGGGACTCTGTGTGGAAACTACTGATTATTCTATGTGTTTGCAGCTGAGGAAAGGAGAGCCTGAAGTTGTTAGAGACTAGCCAAGTCACCCAGCTGGTAAGTGGGGGTCAGGATTCTAATTACTAACATTAATAATACTTTGACTTGATGGGCAGGGATGGAGTCTTGGACTCAGACTCTCCCTGTAGACTGTACCACTGGTGATCTAATAATGTTCTCTGGTAGACAAAGACCCAAGGTTAGGAGGTCACAGCATCGTCTTTTCTGTGAGATTGCCCTTTGGCTTCAGGACCTTACTTGCCTCCAGGGATTCTTGCTTCTTGTTTGAGTGTCTGACTCGCTGTGTTTCCATATCAGCCCCAGTGGATGGGTTTCCTTCCTTACCTTTTGCCCATATTTTTACTGGCTCTGAGCTGCTAGCACAGGCTCATTGTCACCTCTCCACACCTAGTCACCCACACCCACTGGTGTTCACACTCCCAAGCATCTGTGAACTTCATTACAACCCTTCCTCGGCTCAGCAGTTTAAACTGTGCTTCAGGCCAGACTGAGAACAGCGCTTTGTGGACACTTCCTCCAGCCAGGCCAGATCTCCTTGTCTGAAGATCCCAAACTAAGCTGTAACCCAGGTGTCACTGGTGGAAGACCATCTCCCATGAGACTCAAAAGATTAATTCTGGGTTTGTTTGTGATTTTGCTAGCATTACCTGAGCACTGACTTCACAGTATTAAAGGACCCTAGCACAGAAATGGCTCAGCACGTCTTAGGCGTAATATCCTCTTTCTCTCTCTTTAAAGCTGCCTTGGGGACCAAGTTGTGTGGACTATATCATCCATTTACATCTTTCTGGTGTGTTCTCTACTAGGCATTGATCGGCTCCCGGATGTAAGAAGGATATCTATCATTGCATAAACCAATATTCCAAGGTTTAGAGTATTTAAGTTAACCAGCTTATTGTCACCCAAAGCACCCAGTTAGGTTTGCAGCCAACTCCTCTCCCCTCCCCCATCTCTCTTTGCTCTTCTTTCTCTCTTCTCCCTTTCAATCTGTTTTATCTTCTCTCCTCCCCTTTCTTCCCCTTCCCTTGTCCCTGTCTCTGTCTCCATTCTTCCTTTCTCCTCTTCCTCCCTTTCCTCTTCTTTCTTTCTTGTGTCTTATGTAGCCCAGGTTGGCCTGAAACCCTCTGTCTTTGAACACACGATCCTCTTCACTCTCTGTACCAACTTCCTCTCTTGGATCCTCTAGGCAAGGTGGTTGTCATTCGTATCTCCGTGACAACATTCTTTTGAGGTATTCATGAAGGTTGGGATACAGTGACCCTGCACTGGAGTGTTTACTCCACTGGAAACAAATCAAGGCTTGGCTGGATCTGAAGACCAGCTGCTCTGGAGAACAGAACAAGGCTTGTCACTCTCGTTGTGCACATTTTCCTTTGACCCTGGAAGCTGATGATTGTCAAAAAACTTTTTCTTCCCATAGCATTCTTTTATCTCAGTTTGGTTTTGCAGACAGGACCTTGTTATGCAGCCCAGCCATGGATCTCCTTCCTCAGTGTCCCCAGTGCTGGGAATTGTAAGCATGTGCCACCATGCCTGGCTACCATTACTTATTGAGAATTAAAAAGTGGCATATTTGGGCTGAGTGCTTTCCTTTAATACCATACCATGCTGTGAGCTTCCTGTTGGGTTCACTGGTCTCTGAACACCTTGAGGCTCCTTCCTGTAGGTAGATCCTTTCTCACAGTGGTGGGCACATGTGCACGGAAGAACGAACACCTTGGAGCACTCCATTTGCTTTCTGACATTAAGCTCTTTCACACAGTAAAATGGAAACTCAGTATCTGGATTGGTCCTGGATGCAGTGCCAGGGCTGGATCTGAGTGGTTGGACCTCTGCGCTCTTTGTTTCCCACGCTTGCTTCCACACCTCAGCGATCTCTCAGTATCTCCACCAGGCAAGTCTGAAGAGCAAGATAGATGGATCTTCTTTAAAAGGCCACCAGCAGTGTCATCTACAATGTGGGGGGAGGACTGGTGAATGGAGCAGGCGTGATCTCGCTTCACAGGATTATAATGAGCTTCAGCTGTCTGGGTGGCTCACTTGCCATGTGAGAGTAGTGAGGATCAAAGACACCAATGTGTCACCATGGGAACTGGCCCAGTTTTATAGTCTTCGTTTTTCAAAGGCTTGAAAATAAACACATGGAGTACAGGGAGAATCCAGTGACTGGGGAGTGACGAGGGCTAATCATTTAAATAGCAGGTTTAGAGATATCGGAGAGTGGGAGCATTGTGAACAGAGGGATAGATAACGGCTCTACTCGTTTTCTTTTTCGATGATGAGTTACAACTCACTGCAGATGAGAAAAGATTCGCAGTGAAATATATAAACTATGTGAGATGTGAAATATGCTAAAAGATGTGTTGAGATTGGTGCGTCTCAGCTCAACATAGCTCACTTGGTAGAGTACCAGATAGCAGGGACCAGTGTTTGACCTCAAGCCCTGGGCATGGTAATGCTCATTTCCAATTCCAGCACTCAGGCGATGGAGGCAGGAGGATTAGTTCAGGGCCATCTCTGGTTACATGTTGAATTTGAGGCCAGCCAGAACTACATGAGACTGTGTCAAATCAAAATCAAGATGAAATAATAATAATAAAAAAGATTGATACTTCTTAGCTATAACACTTTAGGAGTGGCCTTGATAAAAGCAGGGCAGGAAATCTTCCCTGTGGAACAGCTGCTTTCCTGGATGTGGGGTATCCAGAAGAATGGCTATCAAAAGGTGAGAACCCTCTGCTTCCACGTACAGAGGTTTCTCCTGTTTGCGGACCAGCTGTGAACTTACTTTGTTTGAAGCTCATGGTCTTCCAACACCAAGGGTCCAGCAGGGGCTGGACCTGCACTTTTTTTTTCAGGTAGGAATCTACAAATCATGTTAGATCTGTAAGAAAAATTATTACTCTTCCTGTGCAAATTGTTTCACTTCCTTGATGTTTTCTTCTTGTTCCTCATTTCAGTCAGAAGAACTGTCCTGCTGAGCAACCTCGTCATATGGCATGTCTACTTGAGACCTGTTTTTGTCATTGTCTTCTCCATCCACCTGTTCAATGTTTCTTCAGACAAAGCACAGGTCCCAAGGGCTACTTCACACTCTCTGGGAAGACACAGCTCCTCACTGATGGACCTCCTAGCATCAGTAATCTACATCTTGTATTTACTTTTCCACTTTGAAAGAAAGTCTGATTCAGACATTCCTGACCAAAACAAACTGCTCACTATTCTCTGCTTCCTCTCCCTCCTCCTCCTCCTCTTCCTCTTCTTCCTCCTCCTCCTCTCCCTCCTCCTCCTCTTCTTCCTCTTCCTCTTCTCCCTTCTCCTCCTCTTCTTCCTCTTCCTCTTCTTCCTCCTCCTCCTCCTCCTCCTCCTGCTCCTCCTGCTTGTTCTTCTACTCATCTTCTGGAGCATCATCAGAGCACACGTGTGTTTGGTGACTCCATCACTGGAAGGGTAGTTCTGTGTTCAAGTTTATTCACATTTAATGTTTTTATAAGCATTTTCCAGTTGCCTTCTGGAAGCTCTGTATGGACCTATTCTATTTCCTATAATGGACTAGAGAAAACATGCTCTTTTGATTTGCAAAACCAAATATTTTTGTCTCCTTGCACAGAGAGGAAGCTTCTAGGGAAATGTGTCCAACAAGCAGGAATTAGAGCGACCACAGGAGAAGGTGCCCATGTTACTACAGACATTCTGATGGTCTTAGGGATAGTGAGAATGGATGACTCAGACTCTATTGGGCTAGAAAAGAAAGCTGAATCTAGGGGGATGGATTACTAGTAGAGTTAGATGCTGATTCCTGATAGTTTGATAAACTGTGGCTTTGCAACTATACATGTGAACTCAGTGTGGATCTGCAGTGGGGTGTGTTACCTTTTGTGCCGATCACTGGCTGCCTGTTGAGTGCCTTTTCTGCTCAGGACTGATGGGGCTGCATCTACATCACTGGTCTCCATTGGGCTATTGATACATAAGTGTGTGCGTGTGCGTGTGCCTGTGTGTGTGTGTGTGTGAGAGAGAGAGAGAGAGAGAGAGAGAGAGAGAGAGAGAGAGAGAGAGAGAGACCTGTGTGAAGGTAGAAGCTTCTAATGAGAGATTCCTACAGTTCTGTTCACTTAAAGCTTTGAATGCACTGTGATTTAGCTTAGGAAAAAAAATCCAGGAATGGTTAAAATATGTTCATCATCCCAGTATTGAGAGCCTGAGACATGAAGATTAACTTAAGCTCCAAGCTAGCCTTGGCTGCATAGTAAAGCCTTGTTTCCTGCTCATCACTATCATCAACAACTCCAAGAAAGAAAAAAGAAAACTCAGGAAGGGAACACTAATATTTCCTCATATTTGTGCTTCCTAGTAAGTTCATCTCTATTATCTTTTAAATTATAAAATTATAGGTATTCAACACAAAGAGCATGAATATAAACAAAAGGCAAAGAGATATAGAAAGATCATCCTGAATTATCCAAGAGGAATACAAATCTGTCTCTATGACGCCCCTTGTAGCTGACATGCTGCAAATGTACATACACCAAAGGTATGATATAAATATGTGTTCATGGTCTATGCATATGCTTTGTGCACCTGTGGATGGATACATACAGCGGCCAGAAGACGACATTGAGTATCTGGGAAGTCTATGAGCAAGATCCTGGCAGGTTTTGTGTCTACTGTGATATCCATAGGGAAGGAACTCCTTTCCTGTACGGTAGAAGAGCAGAAGAGAGTGACTCCGCCCACCCAGGTCCTCTGTACAGCAACATTTTATTCATGTCCTGAAAATGGAGTTTCATCAGACTCTCCCTCACAACACCCTTGCACTGAGAATTAAGAGTCAGTGTGAGTTTTGGAGAGGAGAAAACATTCACAACGCTCTGCATACTTTTCTGCTGAAGGCACATTGGTATGCATTCTGTGTAGGACTGATAACACACTCTCTCTTATACATATTACACATACCCCTTTTTTACCTGTGTACCAATTAAACTTCTTTATGGCAGGTTGTTCTGGTTAATCATTTTGCTTATTAAGATCGTAGGTTTTTAAAAGAAAGATTAATGTATTGTTTCATTTGTTTATTTGTGTTTCTGAGTATAGGTGTGTGTACTGTGTGTGTGTAGGTGTCCGTGTTGGCCAGAAGAGGGGGTCAAATCTTCTGGAGCTGGAGTTACAACTGATTGTTGTAAGGGCTTGATGTGGGGACTGGGGACTGAGCCTGGTCCTCCACAGGAGCAGCAAGTCCTCTTAGCTACTGAACCATCTCTTCAGCCCGAGGATTTTCAACTTCTGTGAAGCAATTCTACTTATCACTTTATCCTCCAGTGATTTTAATGGCTGTTTCACGGAGAAGGATTACTATGCCCTCAGTTTTATGAAGAGGGAAGAACCAGTCCAATGAGAGGGGGTTGCACTGGCAGGGTGGCATATGTTAGCGAAATGTGATCAGCATTTTTTTCTTAACCACTGAGCCATCTCTCTAGTCCAAGCATTTTTTCCTTTATTAGGACTGTTACATATGCTACAGAACAGGTAGGGAGATTCCCACAACCAGGGGCTTCATGCAAGAGGTACACAACTACCTCACAGTGACAATACACAGATGAGTCCAGATGATCTCTGGCCTTCCTAGTTATTTACCTTTTCCCTTCTCTCCGGGGTGGAGGTGGGGTGGGGGGGAGACTATTTTAGTTTTGCTTTGAGATGGAGTCTCATGTAGCCTAGAATGGGCTCAAATTTGCTATACAGTTGAGGGTGACCTTGAACTCTCAATCTTTCCTTCTGTACTCACCTCCTGTGTATTGGGATTGCACGTGTAAGACACCATGTAATTACCGGGCAGAAGCGTACTTGTCAACAATTGCATTTCTTTTTCCTGGGGAACTCCCCACCTCCAGAACTAAATTTAACAACATTTAAACTTTAGGTTTCCAAGAACAACTAGACAGAAGTTGATGTAGAACAGCTGCCATCACTAGAAGAAAATAATTCTGAACCCCTTGTTATAAGAGAGTGTACTAAGAGAACACCGTGGTCATGTGCTTATCATTTATGGGTTTATTTTCATTATCCCACATCTCTTTTCAGTCACGGATATTTCTGCTAGACTCTAGCACATGAGAGCTGATCTTACGAATGGTAACCCAGTTGGGAAGTTAGGAATGTGGGCGGACCTAAGCAGAGCTGACCGCCTAGTACAGGTCATCATGAGTTATCCTGGCCAGATCTTTATATCCTTATTGAGACGAAGTTCCAGTGTAGCTTAGGTGATTGGAAACCTGCAATCCTTCTGCCTTTGTCTTCCAATCTTTGGGGTTGCATGTGTGTTCCACCACAGCAATGTTCCTGGCCAGATTTTTAGGACAGCAGCAGAGGAGTGTTGGGCAGAGTCAGAAGCAATCTGGCATGATGCCACTATTAGACAGTTGGTGAGACTGAACTGCTGGGAAGAGAGAGAACTGCAAATTAGCCTCGCACGTACGTGACTGGGAATTTGTGCCTAGATTAATGTCAGTCTGGCCATTCATTGTACAGCGATCATGGTTTACTGTTGTTTGATAGGCAGGATTAAGAAAAATAGTTGAGGTCAAATTTTGACCTGGAAGAATGCTTCATTGATTGATTGATTCATACATTCATTTGTTCATTGGTATATTCTGTACCTTCCCATGTTTGAGAAAATCCACAGACCACAGCTTATAGCCTAGAGGGGATGTGGACTTTAAATTGGTAATGAAGCCATGGTTTGTGAAAGCTACAAGAGACGTTGAGTTATTCACGGCAGTAACATCAAAACTTAACTCCAGTTAAGACTAAAATTAAAGCAAAGATTTTAAAAGATGGCAGCCACATGAGAGTTTCAGAAGAAGGAAAAGCATGTGCTGATAACCAAAGCCAGGGAGAAACTTAGCTACACATCATTGTTTCTGAGGCATGGGGTATAATGCTGAGAACCAAAATGGAAATGAAGAGATCTGGAGTTGAATTCTAAGTCAGCCATTTTTGGCAGCAGGACTTTAGCATATGACATAACTTGTCTAAATTTCATCTGACAATGGATGATAATAAATTAAACTTCACTGGGCTGTTGTGAGAATGGGATGAGCTCATGGATATACAGGTGATGAAGAATGTTTAGATATCTAATGCCTCTTACTGAAAGGGAAGTAGAGTAAATCTAGTCCTTCTATATGGTCCAGCCCAGGTGTCTGTGGGCATACATCAGCTGGATTTGAACTGTCTTAGTTGTCCCTTTTCAGAAAGGCACAGATCTGGCCATGGTAATATCATGAAGAGGGTGTGAGGCAGCCATCTAGACTGAGCATTCACTTGAAGACAGGGCTAGTCTAAAGCAATGTCTGTCTCCATCTCCATGCAGTTCATGGGCTCTCTCAGGGTGAGTGAAGTTGTATCCATGCTGCGGGCTAGCTCTCGCTTCCCGAAAGATTCCAAAATGCTTTAACCTTAGACCAAGTGCTTAGCAAATGCTATCTGAATTCAGAACCAAGAATGTTTGCAACATGAGAGAGAACTGAAAGGGTAGTAAACATGATACACAGCTAACCAACTAACCATCTAACTCACAGAGTCTTTCCCCTTCAAAGATGACTACTGTAGGCACTTCACACACATATTAGGTATTTGATAGATTTGCATGGATATATTTACTAAGATCTTTTTACTTTAACTACTCTGCCCTAATGCATCACATAAGGTCACCTTAAACATTACTTTCTTTTCTTAACCCTATAGGGTCTTATGGCCTTCCCCTTTAAATGATCTCCTTCCTTTTAAGGGCTGAGATAACTGCTCCGGAGAGCAGCTTTGCCTTGAAAGTTACTGCTATCCTCCTGAAGAACTTCCGGATGTTATTTTAGTAGTATCACAGTCAGGGCTCTGGAAGTACCCTCAAGCTCAGGCCTCCTTGTAAGCAATGAACCCTCTCCTTCCATGGGAATGTGCTGATACCTGTTGAAGCAATTGACTGTTTCCTATTGCCTGAAGCCTCCACAGGAGATGAGATGCTCTTCTCTTTGGAGGAGTACGGTTAAGTAAAATGAGACCAGGCAAAGAAAAGGACAATTCTCATAGGTGAAAAACAACAAACAATGGTAGAACACTTTCAGATACTGCATTCTTGATGTGTTGGCTAGAAGATTCTTCGAGGTCGGGCCTGGGACATCGAGGCCGTTCAGCTGCATAGATGTCAGGTGCCAGCAGTAAGCCACTTCTTACCAAAGGTCCGTGGATGCTGCTGAATGATTTCCTGTCCAATAAAATACTGCAGGCTTGAGACCCAAGACTGAGGGGAAAGGGATGATCAGGTGCCTGGCCACAGGGTGTTTGAGGATATGTGCATGCTTGAACTCAGCACTTGACTCTGAGCAGAGGAAGGGGAGTTAAGTGCTACAGGGCATCCCAGTTCGTCCAAGGATGGGTGTTTCTTCCTCTGAGTAACCTACCTTGTAGAACTTGCCTCTTTGAAAAGGTCATGGAGTACCTCCTCTGCCTCTTGATAGGTAGCAACCAACTTTACATCTGTGTGACCTTGAATGTCACCAAACTCTGACAGCACATAAGGATCTTGACCAGAGTCTCCAAGTGGGGAAGAGATAAATGGCAGCCTGCCCTCGGTGTTGTGGTCTTTGTATTCATCATTGCCTTCTTTTGAGAGGCTCACCAAGCTGGCATGGTGGCTGTCATTTCTGAAAGCAATGTGGAGAACTAGAATCATTACTTCCAGCATCCACTGAACCTCAGAACAGGCTGCAAGCCTTCCTATTTTTTATCTTCTCACGTTTTAATTTATTTTTAGAAGTGAGATCAATGGGTTGTACTTTGCTTCTTTCAGGAACCTCTGGGCTGCATTTCTAACCACACCCAAGTAGCAGAGCACGTGACTGAACCTTCATGGAATATCTGACGGTCTTGTTGGGCTTGGTTTCCTGATCAGCTAGTGATAGCCATGTAGCATACTCTGCCAGTCGTGGATATTATTATTAAGTACGGTACACTGTGGAAACAATGTGCTAGGTCATAATAATACATAATAATGGGAATGCGAGCTATAGCCTCTAATAAGGCATCAGGTGCATGGTAGGTGAGCATTTGTCAAAGGACAAGATGTGCTTACATGGCTACCTAGAGCAATACTACTTGGGCAAGTGGTGAGTCTATCATAGGCCCTGGGCAGTTTAAAAAGCTGTTCATCCACCTATCAAGAAGCCTGGGGTTGCAGTGCTAGCTACACAGGTGCTCTGGCTGAACTGTGTCAAGTCTGGTCCCCATACCCTCTTTTGACATGGTCTCCAATCTAGTCTGCTGCATTCGAATGACCAGACCCCCAAAGGGAGCTTGTTCAGGATCGGGCTCAATCCAGAAGGGCTGCTGGGTCAGAATTTACTGTCCAGATATCTTGGTAAGGTTTCTTTTGTAGTAGCACCTGAAAGCAGGCTATCAGAATGGTGCTGAAGCCCTAACTTTAGGTGTTTCTAAATATATACATATGGAGAGAGAGAGAGAGAGAGAGAGAGAGAGAGAGAGAGAGAGAGAGAGAGAGAGAGAGAGAGGACATTCAGAAACTGTTCACAAGAGCCTACACATATCCTTGGGGGAACACTGTCCAGAAAGGCTATTATCTGTTACTCAAGAAGCCACTCATTCACTGGAATGTGCCTTTGAATGACCCCCCCCCCCCACTACTAATCTAACTAGAGCATGGTCTATGACAATTACTGTGCTGTCTAGGCTTATTATTACTGTTGTGAGGGCTTGCACAGGACTCCAGGCAGAGAGGTGGTTAAACTGCTTGGGTACCAACCTAAGAGAGGCTACTTTAAGCAGAGGTGATAAAACGAGAAAGCTTAGGCATTATAGGATGCTTAGATTTTGTTTTTTCATAAGGAACGTGCCATGTTCAGGGTACAGAAAATAATTTTATGGAATTAAAAGGCACGATGATGAGGGCTAGAAAGGTTGATGGAGCCATAACATGAAAGTTGATGCGGCCAGGCTGAGGTTTCCAGACATCCTTTGTTGTTTTGAGACAGGCTCTTACTTTGTAGCTCAGGCTTGTCTGGAACTCCCTATGTACCAGGCTGGCCTTGAACTAGTGATCAAGCCCAGCTCTGCACATGTTTTCTTAAGACAATGGAGAGCAAGGGGGTGAGTTTGAGTCAGAGCAGATGGTCAGATATTCAGATGAGAAAGTCATGTCAGAAGCCGAGAGGATGCTGGATTATAAAAAAGTAAGAGGTCAACGGGGCCATTAGCAGGTTGCAGGCATGATGGGTACCTGATTGATATAGCTAGCATGCCGTGGGGAGGATTATGAAGCCACGGCCAGGTGGTCCCCAAAGCTCTGAAGGTTCTAAGGATGGAGTGGGCATCTCTACTCCTTCCCCGGGAGCAGGCTTCTTTACTTACTGTCCATCTGGCTAGGTGCTTTCTCCTTTTCTCTTTGCTCCCCCATCTGTCCCCCTTCCCCCTGGTCTGATGAAATGGGACAGGCCACTGAGACAATGCTCTTCTGGATGGGGAAGAAAGTCCCATCAGTAGCAGCATCCTAGACACCCTGCCTTCAGGCAGACTATCCCCCAAACCATGAAGAAATCATATTAGCAATCCTCTCTAGAGGTCTTGAGATTTATCTGTGGAGCTCAGTGGGCTACTTGGATGCCTTCAGAGTGTCCCCTGATAAGTGGTCGCAGAAATGCCTCAGTCCGTTTGACAATAACCCCCTCATATCAGTGTATGGGATTCCCCATTAAGACCTGTTGTGGCTTTAGAAATGACCTCAGTCCGAAGAATTTGTTCTTTTTGTATTTTTGAACAATGTTCCCATCTTGCCAGAGGAAAAGGGAAAGAGACTCTCCAAACGAGCAGGCCATCCTTTGTTCTGGGCCGGCAGATCTGGCTAGAGCACATGTCCGGCCTTCCCACCCTCCAGCATCATTGTCCCAGTTGCTGATTAATAGGCCAGTGCTAACTTTAAACTGACATTTCCTGACCAGCCCATCTCCCAGCATTCCCCTGTCCCTTTAGGTCCGGCAGTTCCTTAAAAGCCCTCTGTATTTTAAACCTTGATCTCACTGCATCCTGAACCTCTCACAGTGGGCCCTGTGAACGCTCTGAGTCAGCCAGTGTCCGAAGGTTGTGTAGGGAGGTCTGAGGCTGAACGGTGAGCGTGGAGGTGGTGGTGTCTCTTCACTGACTCACCCAGCTGTGGGAGGAGGTACGTGAAGATGACCAGAGGCAAAAGATGTGAGAGAAATGATGAAAATTATGGCAGGCTGTTCATTTTTGCCTTTTTTCTTTACTGCCTTGAGTGGCTGAATCATATCTTATTCAAAAAATAAATAAACCAATGAAACCAAAAACCTGTGCCGTACCAGTGGTGTTCCTGATGCGGATGCAATAAGGCACACACAAAATCGGGTGTCTGCTTACTCGTCACAGCATGTTGATAGTGGTAACAAGGGGGCAGAATTATCTAATACTTCAAGCTGGCTTCAATTCTGAGGGTTTTACCTTAACCTCGAATTAAACCATGGCATCTCTACCTATGGCGGCAATAGGAAGCTTGTTAAAAATCCAGGTAAGGGGCCATTGTTCAGCAGATAAAGATGCTTTCTACCGAGTCTGATGCCTTTGAGCCTCATCCCTGGGGACCCATGTGGCTGAAGGAGAGAACAGATGCCCAGAAGTTGTACACTGGCTTCTATTTTATATATCTATATCCGAATCTGTATCTACATAGATATATAGATATGTAGATATGTCAGTATATAGATATAAAGATATATATGTATATTTACATTTATATGCATTACATATATATATACACACACATATACACATACAGAAGTCAATGGGCAGCTTCATATATAGCAGTATTGTTAAAGTATGTATATCAAAGGAGTCCTAGTGAGACCTGGACTGAGTTCAACAGCACAGTCTAGAACAAGCTTGTGGGAGGCTCAGGACTCAGTCCCCATCACTAAGTAAGCAATGAAATGTCTCTCCTAAGGCTGAAAACTTGCTCCCCTCAATGATAGTTACCCTATATTGTAGTCTCTTCCATCATTTCTCTACTTTTTGACTAACCTCCAGTATGAGAAACCCTGTCATTGAGCTGCAGCCTGGGAACAGCTGAGCACCTCAAAAGGCAAGTTCAGTTTTGTTGGAACAGATGAGCACTAGCCCCATTTTACAGGAAGGACAATTGAGTCACAGTAGGCGTAGAGCTAGTCAGTAAGAAACCAGCCCACAGTCACATAGCTGGTAGGATGGAAACTGAGGGAAGGTTTTTCAGATGCCAGTGCTGCATTCTTTTGAATATCTTGTTTCTCTGATGGTCCATCTGGGGCTTGGGAAGAGTCACCATGTGAAAATTTCAGCCAGCTTAGCAAGAGTCATAAGCTTGTGTCTGCAGCTAAGGTGCAAGGAGGCTTGGAAAGGTCACTGAGGTGAGCTGTTTGGCCTCAGGGGGACCCCTTTACACTTATGGATATGCCCTTTCAGACAAGCTGGGATGTCCTGAGACAGCTGTGTAGCTTGGCACCAGTCTTTTATGGTGGTGACTTCATTATGCTTGGGCTGCACACAGCCTTGGTGGCACATTTCCCTACTTCTCCCACATCAGCAGCTGATTATGGATGTAGTCACCAGCAAGAGATATACTCTGGGATGATCTAAAAGATACAAACTATGTGAGACATTGAACAAATTCAATCTGTTTCTAGCAGCCTTCACTCGAAGATGACTTAACTCCTTCAACATTTCAGTCACTGGACTCCTTTGGGAAACAAACAAACAATCAATCGTTCTTCCAGATCGGTGGCAAGAAAGATGGTGTAGTGGTTAGAGTTCTCTAGAGTAACAGAACTTATAAAACAAATCTCTCTACATAGAAAGAAGATTTATTGGAATGACTTACAGGTGGCAGTCCAGCTAATCCAACAATAGCTGGCTGTTAATGGAAAGTCCAAGACTCCAGTAGTCGCTCAATCCGTAAGACTGTATATCTCAGCTCATCTTCAGTATATACTGGAATCCCAAAAAAATAGGCTCCAATGCCAATTAAGGAACAGACTTATGAGCAAGGAGAGGACAAGCAAGCAAAGAGCAATAGCTTCCTTTTTTCCATGTCTTTATATAGGCTTCTAGAAGAACATGTGGCCCAGATAAAGGCAGGTGTCTTTCCACCTTGAGATTTGGATTAGAAGTGGATATTCCTACTTCAAATTAAGCAAAACAAAACAAAAACAAAAACTAGAAAAACAAAAACCAAAGAACTAAACCAAACCAACCAACCAACCAAACAAACAAATAAAACAAAACCCCCAAACCTTCACACTAGTATACCTTACATTTTTAGATTTTAGTTCATTCTGGATATAGTCAAGTTTGCAACCAAGAACAGCCATCACAGATGGAAATACACTTGAATCACGGACACAAAAACAAAAGGCAAGAAGATACAGCCTACTACACTTGTCAGGCACCTGTTCAGGCACTGTCTCCTGTGGTGGTCAGACATGACCTTCCACACAGAAGGAATAATGCAAAAACATCATCCTTCTGATCACAAAGATATGCTCTTTGTTGACACGGAGGTCTATTTAAAGTGTGTTTGAGAGCCAGTTGTAATGGGGTATACCTATAATCTCAAGGGAACACAGTCAGGAGTTTTAGGACAGTCTGGGCTGCCTGGTGAGACACTGTTTTAAAGACCAACGACAAACCAAGCGCTTCTGCGTGCACACTTGTCTACGTGGCTCTCTAATACTCTGTACCCTAGCTCAGTCAACGGCAGGAGCATCCTTCCACGCCCTTACCTACTCTTTCACAGGGTACTTCTGCATGGTACTCAGTCACTGCACCATTGCATTTTAAACCCAGTTTCTATTTCCTATAACTTGTGATTTTGGTTGGTCTCAGATTTATTATTTTCCCTCTGTGAACACTTTATAAAAATGGGAAATGCTGTCCCATGATGGAGATACTTGCGTTCAAAGCCTACATCTGTTCCTTCCTAGCTCATTGGTATGCCAGTCACTGCACTTGTCTGGGTCACAGTTTCCTACAGTGAAGAATATGGGTTAATGACACCCATCAAAATGCACTGTGGAAACACAGAATCTGGTCCAGTGTAGAGCCACAGCAGAGGGGCCTGTCATGGGCACAGCAGGGAATGTCTTGTCTAGTATTAGGGAAGAGAGTCAGAAATGGGACTGGGATCTCGGGATGTCCCTGGAGGGTTCAGTTGGGGGCAGGAGGCAAAGGTGAATGTCTACTTTGACCTTGTGACAAAGAGTAAGTCATCTTTAGAACAGTGGGTCCTGGCTATTAGTTGGGACAGAGGTGACGTTGGCATATTTTCTGGCAGCATATGCAACAAGAAACAGGCATTTTGTCTGAATATAAAGCTCAAGACTGGCTGTGGAAATGCATCTGGGGCTTCTGAGCATTTCTGCTGGGCATTTCATGTTAAGTTATGGGTTTAGGTTGGAAACTTTCAGACAGATGTGAGTCTCAGGCTTTGCTTTATTACATCTATGATCTTTTTTTTTTTTATTTTATTTTTATTTATTTATTTATTTATTTATTTTTTGATATTTTATTTACATTTCCGATGATTCCCCTTTTTTTTTTTCTTATTTATTTTTTGATATTTTATTTACATTTCCGATGATTCCCCTTTTCTTTAGAAACCCCGT
>CM052702.1:56466764-56538199 GCA_028551405.1 Uromys caudimaculatus
GTGATCTCCGGCGAGGGATCTTTGTCCCGGCGCTGATCAGGTGTGGGGCCCTGTGGCCCAAGCTGAGGTTTCCGGCCGTCGCAGGAAGCTGCTGGCGGTCAGTCTCTGTGGCCTGGTGAGCTGTGGGGCGCGTCCTTGGCCCTCTGCTGAGTCCTGCAATCTCCGGCGAGGGATCTTTGTCCCGGCGCTGATTAGCTGTCACATCTATGATCTTTAGTGACCTCCTTATAACAGCGAGATAATATTTACAAAGTGGACACCTAAAATTCTCTCAGAAGGTGGTGCCTGACTGCAGGATGCTCTCTACCTGCCCGTCATCACCAGCATGCTCAAACACATTCCACCTTCTGCTTCTGCTTGGCTCAGGGCGACCTTTGGCAATAGCCTCCTTTAAAAGTATAGTATTTTTATTAATTTCTGGAGAATCTCATACGTGCATCCAACATATCTTGATTGTCTGCATCACTCCTCTCTCCCTGACTCATCCCAGATCCACCCCAGCCTGACCTGGTTTTCTAATGGCACTGATAACAGGAAGCTTATCAGTGGTGAAGGAATGTGGAAGAGACTCAAGTAAACCTTGGATCCAAGGTTCTGATCCAGACTAGACAGAGGCCTCTGGGAGGTGAGTTTCTCTAGTGAGCTGCCGGTGGTGGCTCCTGGGAGAGGCTGAAGAAAGTAGCCAGGCAGCCCCAGGGTTTCTCAGTGTCTTTGCCTGGGGGAAGAGAGAAAGCAGGAAGAGAAACTTTCTAAGCACTTTCCCCAGGACAAACAATTGACTTCCACTGGCCTGCCCTGCAGGGCTACTCCCAAAGTTCCTACAAGCCTTGTTCATGATAAAAAGGGTACAGACACCAGGAGTGAAGGCCTGGGCATACAGAAAACTTTCACAGTGTGATGCTGCTATCCATGTTGTACCTAAGTTTTCAATGGCCATTGAAGGGGGATGTCATTAAATTTGTATTTGTTTATACCATTGTACATCCTTTAAAATGTATTTCTTTATATTCTGCTAATGTCTCAGTTTATGATGGGTCAGTAAATTAAAAACAAATCAGGGCTTAGAGGTACTCAGAGAAGCACAGTTACAGGAAAATCAGGGTCCCCCTTATGAATAAAAGAATATAAGAACAGGCACAAAAAGGACCTCAAGAATAATTTTATTAGCATTTGTTTGTTTGTTTGTTTGTTTGTTTGTTTTTCGAGACAGGGTTTCTCTGTGTAGCCCTGGCTGTCCTGGAACTCACTCTGTAGACCAGGCTGATCTTGAACTCAGAAATCCACCTGCCTCTGCCTCCCAAGTGCGGGGATTAAAGGTGTGTGCCACCACTGTCCGGCAAACAACTCCAAAGCAGACCAGATGTAGATTTCAACACACACCTGAAGGAAGGAGACAAAAAAGGAAGAGAGGAAGCTGTGGCATTTGAGTTAAACCAACATGGAGGTCAGCCACTTGGCCTCCATACAGCAGGAAGGGGGAGCTTTAGGGAAAGGGTGAAGCTCACAGTCAGGGAAAGTTACTTTTCCGAGTCATTCAGAAAAGCAGGCTGACTTCCAGAGCTTTGTGGCCATAGCTCTGTAAACAACTGCAGGAATTCTGGGAAAGAAACGTACATTATCTCATTAAACGGATAATTATTCTTTCTATTCATTTAGCATGCCTTAAGATAGATTTCCCTTCCTAGGCGTGGTCTCTTGGCCAGGCAGTTGATCTGCCCGACTAGATTCCCTCTTTTAGGTTTTAGATAGCTTGGAATGCTAGGCCTCCACTCAGGGCAGAGAAAGAGCTCTTCCTGGTGGGTATCCGCGGAGCCCTGGTCAAGGCTGCCATGGCTTCGAGTCACCCATAAATGCTGGGTTTTATTCTTTCCAGGTAGGACATGTTCACTTTTGAAGAAAAAAAGAATGATGTGTCAGGCAGAGGCATGTACAGAGCTTCTTAGCCCCAAATCCTTCAACATCCCCACCGCCATGATCTGCGCCATTGTCTGTAAAATGATGGTAATACAAGTCAGCCTAGGCAATGGAGTAAGAATCAGGGCAGGGAGAGGATCCAGTCCTGTCTCTGGCCCTCAGATCCGAAAAATCCTTCCCTTTCTCTCTCTTGGTTGTAATGGATTTGTATTAGAAAAACTTAGATATTTTGATTTTCAGGACATTTAGAAAATATTTACATCCATTCTGGACTTTGATTCTCTTGGGCTGAGGGTTGTTGTTGCTGACGGTCTCATATTTTACATATATTTGAATGCCTTTCTTGGTGCCCATGTAGGACAGGAATAGAGTTCCATTCTGGCACAGAGGAACCCAAGTCAGAGTGATGGACTCTCTTCCCTTAAGTGAAACATGTATGTACCTCATGTACGTACCTTGAGATCCCCTTGCACTGCTTTAAATGAGTGATTTTTTCTGGATTCTCAGACCCTAACTGGGGATACCTAGGATAACTAATTGCTGTGAGAAGCTGGAGTCCTACCGTAATGTTTAAACCATTCTCTAAGCTTCCTGTTATCTCTGACTTTGATTGGCCTAAGGGCTTTACTTATCCAGTTCTTTCCATGTGGGAATGCTTTAAAAACTCACCCACCCATTTATTTTTTAAATGACCTGAAAATCAAAAAAGGCAGGGGTCCCTGATGAAGGGTTTAAGGTCAAGGCTTTTTCTTAAGGTTCTCATCACTTTCTCAGAGGGGGTCCAGAACATTCCTGGGGCCAGTTACTGACTCTGAAGTTCTGAAGATTTTTTACATAGTTGTCTAAAACCAGAAAAGACTGAAGAGGGGTCCTTTAACATAGTCATTGCTCCTTACTAGCTCACAGAGCTTGACAAGGAGTCCTAGCCTTTTCTCACCGCTCTACTAAGGATGCTCTAGGGGAGAATCAGTTCTGAAAGTGAACATGCTGTGGTGTTTAGCTGGGGACACATCTGCTCCAGCCACTATGTAAATTTCACAATGTGTGCATCTCACCAGCCAGCTCTGGTCTTACCATAGTCAGGGAACTCCATTCTTGTTCTTGTTCTAGGGTGAGTTACAATGATGAAAATAGATTCCCCTGCTCCCTACCCAACCCAGAGAGAAAACGTGGTTCCACTGGGCCCCTGTGGCAAGTTTGGCATGAGGGAGTGAATGGAACCCTATTCTGTAGCTGGGGAGGTTTGGGATTCAGTTCCAGCTTTATCTCTCTGACAGTGTATACTGAGCACTGGGTAAGGAAGGTTTATAACAGGACCTGGTGATCCTGGCAGCAAAACCTTCAATGGTGTAGACTCGTGTCAGACACTAGTCTAAGGGCTTCATCTATCAGGAGAAACTGAGGCAAGAGGATTCTGAAAGTCCCCCTAAGAACCACACTAGGCTCAGTCTGGGCAGCCTGCCCTGTGTTCTTCAGTGTTCTCATTTTGTCTCAGGAGGCAGTAAATCTTTCCAGCTCATCCTTCCCTATTTTTGCTCCCTACTTTCCTACCCTACTTCTCTCTCATCCCTTCATTACTTTTTCCTTTCCTTTCTTCCCTTCCTTCCTTATCTTCCTTTATTACCTCCTTCTCTCCTCCCCTCCATTTCCTCCTTCCCTACCCCCTTACCTTTCCTTGACCAAGTCCCATGGATCCCAACCTGACCTCGCACTTGCTATGTAGCTGAGGTTTCCTTGAACTTGTGATACACGGGCCTCTACCTCTCCAGTGTTGAGATCACAGACATATATCATCACACTGAGTAAGCACTGTTGGAGACAGAGTCCAGGGCTTTGTGCATGGTAGGCAAGCACTGTGCAATCTGAGCTACATTCTTAGTCCCTGTTGCTTTCTTTGCACAGTGGAAATTGTTCTGTGATAGTTGAGGTATGTCACACATCTAATAAACCAAAGTAGATTTTCCCAAAGTCATGCTACCAAGTCTCAGAACATCGGGACTCAACAATAGTATGACAAGGTTTTTGTATTCTAGGAGTAGAGTGACATGAAGGAGTCTTTATCATTCATGGAGATAAGGATTAAGGAAACCACCATGGTCTCCTGACAAGGGCCTCTTGGCAGCATCCAAGCTGGTGTGCTGACCAGTAGACTTGGAGAATACTGTTTCACCTTGATGAGGACCACTCAAATTATTGGCCTACCTGGTGCTCATTCTTCCTTGGACATTCAGACACAGACACTTTGGTTTGTAATCCAACCCTTTGAGCTTTTGTGAGAGATGAATCTATTCTTGGTTTTATGAACTAGGTAGGGTTCTGGGCTGGAAAGTCATGAGGAAGATTCTGCTGTAGGTAGAGTTTACAAAAATAATAAATGAAGAGTGCAGTGCATCAGGTGGTATCCAGGTGACAATTATTATGTACTATGTGCTTCACACTATCTGTCCTTGGCTCTGCTGCAGACACGCACACTTCCCTGGATCTCCTATTCAAGCCATTGATTCTAGATATGTCTTTGTGAATAGTTTTTTGGAAGTTCTAGACAGTTCTCTGTCGTCTGTATAGGATCTCTGCCTGTCTGGTAAATTTTTGCTCTCACTGTGCACTGTCTCTCCTTCCACAGGACAAATGGCCTTTAGAAGTCTCAGTGACAGTTCTCACCACCCACAGACCATTTTCTTCTTAATCTTAAGTGGCTCTCATCACTTTCTCAAATGGGCTCCAGAACATCCCTGCATCTACTTACTGACTCTGACGTTCCCTGGATTGGAGAGTTTTCTATATGGTTAGCTAACGGAAGAAGGGAGTGGATGGGATTCTTTATGGGCTCTGTGACAATGTGTGAAGCTGTGTGTCTTGGGCGGGTGTTTCATGGTTGATTAATGTCTTGCTTTAGTGATGTTGACACAGACATTGCTCTTCATTTCAAATCGGATCAACGTTTGTATAATGTAAATGCAAATTTCCTCATTCTCCCTGTCTTTTCCCATTTTTTCCAACAATGTGGCTGCAGGGACAGCCATGCCTGATGGTCACTGGGTCTGTGGTTTAAAAGTTATGTCAACAAAGTTGAATTTACTCTAACATTATCCCAAATTAACACTGTTTTTTCCTTTTATCTTTATTGTTCTAAATTAACAGACACTAAAACTCCAAATGAATTGCACCAGGCATAGGGTGTCCTTGGGCACCAAGAGATACTCTAGGGCATCCTAAGTTGGCCTCATGTACTCCAGGGCTAACACTCAGTGCCCAGGAGTCCAGAAGGCATTAGGATGCCATTTCATATACAAGCCAACCAGCAGCACTGAAGGCTGGAACCAACAGAGGAGAACTGGACTGACCATCTTCCCTATCCTCTCTTCCTTTTCAACCCCTTCCCTCCCTTCTTTGTTTTTCTCCCTTCTGTAGCTTTACACTGGGAAAGAGAAAAGAACAGAGAATAAGAAAGAGGGAGGCTAATGGGAAGAACAGGCTGTTGCTTCAGACTCGATACAAACTGGTCCCTCACATCTGCTTCGCCGTTGTTTTCTGTTCCATCCCTGGCCTGTCCATCAGCAACATTCTCTACCATCCTTCCTTGTCCTTCTCGCACTGGGGATGTCCTCATGTTTTTCAGGTGTCTAGCGCCGTCTTCCTCCTTTGGCTCACCTCTTTCTTACAGCATCACAGATGCTGTTACAGATGTGTGTCTGGCCCAGAACTTGGGACTTAGTCAATTGTTATTGAATGAGATGTTTAAGGATCGACAATATGTCTTGGGGAACGCATGGTGATAGCATAACTTGAACAGTGTTCTTCATAGGGGAGTTACAGTACCCCAACCGGCTTCCCCAAACAACCTAAACAAATTACCGTGGATTCACAGTAGTGACATATGGGCAGACGTTACCTGATGACTGTCATCTGTAGATGACCAAGGAAGAAGTAGGAAATTACCCACAATCTGCTGAATTTCATCCTGAAAGAAACTCTTAGAACAGTGGCCTATCCCAGCCTTGTGGTGCAAACTAGACAGAGAGTCAACTATGTAGCCCTGGCTGGCTTGGAACTGGCTGTGTAGACCAGGCTGGCCTCACAGAAATGCTCCTCCCTCTGCCTCCTGAGTGCTGAAATGAAAGGCATCCTGCTTTGGTTACAGACTTTCATGAGAAATGGTCCATTCTAAGACAACGAGCTGTCTCTTTCCCTTTTAGTCTCCATGCCCTTGCACAGACACAGCAAAGCGTTGACAATTTCCTCTGGAGTCTTTTCATGGAGACCTTTCAAAAGTTTTCTCTCGCCTTGCCTTGTGGTCCACTCCCTCTGTCTCTTCCCCTTTGGAGTAACACTGGAAAGGTTATGTTCAAGTTTGTTGGGGTGTTGGCCATTAGCAAGGACCGGTTCCCTTTTAAGAGGGAAAAATGATTGTGTGATGGCTCAGTAGTCAAAGCTTGCTTGTGAGCCTGGTGACCTGAGCTTGCTCCCCGGAACCCAAGTCAACATGCATTATACAGTGGTGGTGCTGGTCTGTGATCCCAGCACTCCTGTAACAAGATGGGAGGTGGAGAAGGAAGAATAGTCTAGAAGATTGCAGGCTTTCTATCCTATAGTGTATCTCAGGGAAAAACAAACAAACAAACAAACAAACAAAACCAAAAAATAACCCAACTAAGAAAGACTATACTTCAACAATGTGAAAGGAAAGAACCACTTACTAAAAAGATGTCTTCTGACCTCAATGCATTCTCATGGCACATCCACACATGTGCACACATGGACATACAACAACAACAACAATACATAAGAAGGGTAAAAAGTTATTCAAAACTGGAGGAAAGATATGATACCATTTCAGATGGTTCATACAAATTATAGAGAAAAGACTACTTCTCCCCCCATAAATATGCAGAAATAAATGCCGGGTAAATTTTTTATCATGCAAAAATAATAGCAGTAACTGCTTTTACTATCACTTTATTGTTTATGAAGAACGATCACATCAAGTTATCACAATCATCCTTCAAAACAGTGTTCTTATCTCTCTGATGAGTAAGGAAGCTACCCTGAAGTCTCCTGCATAGGATGCTCTGCTTCCAGACAGGCACATCAGAAACTTCCCTGATGCTTGAGGCACCTAGTCTGTACACAGGCCGACGGCCAGGACATCTCACCAGCAAGCCTCACCTGTCTCTGTATGCAAGTCCAGCAATTCTCTCTCCAGAATGGATGGGGCCACTCCTTACATTGTCAGTGCAGCTCCCATTACAGCAGCTGAGGACAGGCTGGGAACAGGGTTGTTAGTCATGCATGGCTTGCTCAGAGTCGGCTGCTGAAGAACTTCAGCCAAGAATTCAGCTCTTCCTCACCAGACCTGGAGCTCTTTTAGGAACTGGTGGGGAGTTTTCCTTGACTGGAGACCCTGTTCACAGTAACATCCAGTCAATTTCTGGGTTCAAACCATCTTCTTCTAGAACAGTGGTTCTCACTCTTTCTAATGCTGCAACCCTTTAATAGAGTTCCTCAGGCTGCGATGAGCACAACCATACGGTTATTTCATTGCTGCTTCATAACTGTAACTTTGCTACTGGTATGTGTGGAGGACAGTTGATGCTGTGTGTGTTCCTCGTCCATCTCTAGATTTTTTGAGTCAGGATCTCTCAGCCCACCTGGGACTCTTCCTTTCAGCTATGCATTCTAAATGCTATGCCTCTGTTTCCATTCCTAGTGCTGTTCTGCTTTTATCTGAGTGGTGGATATTCAAATTACAATCTTCATGCCTGCACAGAGAGCACTCCATCCACTGAGTCACCTCCTCAGGCCACCACATCAACTCTTACATGTTGCTGTTCGTGATATTCCTTGCAAGACTGAATCCTTTCTTCTTTTATTCCTCCATACATTTAAAAATATGCATCCCTCACTCTTATCCTCATTTTACATAGATTATTTTTAGCATAAAAATACATAGACATATACATAGAACAATATTAAGTCCTGGCAAGTGGTACAGGTATTAGAGAAATGAGTGATGGACGCAACATATAGAAGATAATACCCTTATTCATTTTATTGCTGTTTTGATGTTTGAGACAAGGTGCCATGCAGCCCAGGCTGATACTGTGTTGCTGAAGCTGACATGGAGCTCCTGACTCTGTTGTTTCTGCCTCCTAATTGATGGGATGGCTGGTGTACTCCCCTGTTCATCCTTACTCATTAAAGGACTGAGAATTCAGATTAAGACACATAAACCTTAAATTTTACTATTATGTATTATATATATATATATATATATATATATATATATATATATATATATAAAACATTTTGAGGGAGGTGTGTATAAAGGATTATGGAGTTATAGAAAAAGCAGCAGACACATTCTAGTTGAGAAATGCCAATAGAAAGACAACTGTATGGTGTTTCTGCTCACTGGTTAAGGCTGCCAAGGATACACATATATGAATCAGACGTGGGTAATACCGGATAAAAGGCAGCTGGAAGAGGAGACTGCAGAGAAAGAAGCTCCAGAGGAAAGGGGGCAGGAATGAACACATAGATGTGTGCAAGATCACGGAGGAGGGAGGATTGTGGACCACTGGAACTCAGGTAGCAAGGGGGGAACTAAGAGGCAAGAGCAGAAGAGGAGGTACCCCTCTGAGAGTTTTGTCTTGTTATGATTTGAGCCTGGAATGTCCCCACACTCAGTCCCCAACTGTTTTGAAGGATGTGGAGACATGAGGAGATGCCCCTTGGCTGGTCGGAGTAAATCAGGAGGGACAGGCCTTTAAAACTGCTAGCTCCGGCCAGGCTCTCTGCTTCCTGGCCTTTCAGCTTGATGGGAGTGGCCACCTGACGTTCCCACCAATGGGAACATAGCGAGCTAATCCTGCTGCTCTGCCTTCCACACAACGAGAGACAGAAATCAGGAGCTAAAAGAAACCCCTATCTCTTATATTTAGGTATTTTGTCATTGTAACGAAAATATATACAAACATATATATGACTCACATATCATATGTCCCTTTACAGCCAACAGTTGGGGCTGTGTCCCTAAAGGGCTCTATTCGACTACACTGCAGTGAGTTTTCCAGGCAGCCATGTTCTCTACTGTTTCTTTCTCTACACCATGAGCATCTTGTGAGCAGAAGGTCCACACTCTTCTAATCTTCAGGATGCTCCATGGTTTTCAATGAGTATACAATCTTCACTGAATTAGTAACTATGAGTCCATCCTCTTGTCTACATCCTAGAAGCATGGTACCACATGTTTTGTGATGTTTGCTTTCTTATGGGTCCTCATTGACTACTATGCTGAGCACTTTTGCAGAGAGAGTCTCTGGTGTTAAGTGGACTCAGAGTGCTTGTCACCAGAGCAGCCTGAAGTAGAGCTGCTGGATGCTCCTGATGCAAGATGCAGCCTTATGCAAGAGGTGATACCCTGTATCTGGACCAAGGCAAGATGGTGTCTCTGGGAACATGGGGCTGAGCGCTGAGACCAAGAACTTGGTCCCCAGTGTGGCACTGATTTGAAGGGTGTGGAGATGTTATTGGTTGATTGGTGGAAGTAAGTCACTAGGATGAACTCTGATATAGAAGACCTAGAGTGAGGGGACTGGACATGGATTTAAGAGCTGTCAGGGTGGGTTCAATACTCAAGTGGATTAAAATAGTTCAAGACCAAGAGGTAATCAAGGTACAGAATAGAGGCAGCTGGCATGTAGTACCTTCTGACGGCTATGCAAAGCTAAAAGGAGCCATATGTCTCAGTTATCTTGCTATTCCCTCCAGAATTATTTACTTCCCAAACAATTTCTTTACAGAACTAACTACCCACAAGTCTGCTCCTGGTTGGACTTCAAGTGTGTTGCAGCTCCATTAATTTAACCTGTCCATTTGAGCAGAATGCTATTCTTTCCTTTCTTTCTGTTTTCCTTATTAGCAATAGAAGTTATTTTTTTTCTTTAAAACAAAACAAAAATCTTATCTGGAACTCAATATAGAAATCAAGAGAACACAGTGGAAACCTCAACAGTTAATGGAGGATAGCTAACTGTTTGCAGAGCTGCAGGACTTGGGGCAGTTCCAGAATTCTGTGGCACTCCAAAGCCAAGAATTATGCAGTGAACCACAGGCCAAGAGGCCGGGGCTAGTTTTCGTATGTCCTTGAAGGCTTAAATTTTACATTGAAGTGCTTGACAGCGGGACGCTGCTTTCATTCCTGCACACCCATCCAATCTTGAAAGGACTTTGAGTTTTTTACTGAATTGGAATCATGGCTATATTAGATTATTTCTTCAGATTTTATGCATTTTGAAGTCATTTTTTTATCAACCAATAGCCCAAAGGGTAGTGTGCATTCCCTGAACTGCATAGTGTTTAATATGGAAAATGGGTCACCATGGAGACTGGGAGTTTTGTTGATTACATTGGGGGAGGACCTGAGAAGGCAGAAAAATGTGTCTGCAGAGTGGTCAACCTACTTTGTGAAGAGTATTACTAAGACAGATCCAGAAAAGTATGCCGCCCACTGAAGAGGATCGGCCTGCTTTTCAGGCAACTCCAAACTCTCTCCACTTTCTTCAGATTGTTGAGACAATTGTGATACTTGGATGCTTAAGACTGCTCTCACCAGCTTTCCCAGAGCATGAGACAATAAGAGGAAAAAGGAAACCACTAGGATTTCTCAAGAGATTCCATATAGCTGATTGTGATCTGAAGATTCCACTGCTGAGGAAAACTTGCAATACATTTTTTTGAGACATGGACTCATTATGAAGTCCTGGCTGTCCTGAAACCTACTCTGTGGCCCAGGCTGACTTCAAACACATACCTGCCTCTGCCTCCCCAATGCGGCAATTAAAAGCCTGTGCCTCCATGTCTTGCAATACTAGCAATACTGTTTCCACTCCGTGCAGTTGGACAGACACATCAAAGACTTTCCTGACTTTCCAAGTGAAGTCCGGAGAAGTTTTAGATTCAAGGTCCATGTGTCTGGATTTCAGTTCCCTGACAGCTCCCTTTTTCTATAGGACAATGGGAAGTTTTCTATGTGGGCTCCCTGGTCCTGGCCTTCTACTTCCTCCAAACTCAATAAGGTGCAGGGAGTTCCTCAGCTCTGGAAAAAGGAAAAGTGAATTAGACATACCTTAACATCCAAGTCCTCTCAATCTGCATGTAAAATTCGTATCTGGATACCTTAGTCAATTAATACCAAGTTCTGAGTAGAAGGCTCCTAACTGGAAAGGAGAAATAAAATTTGCGGGACCAGTACCAGTTTGATAAATGAACAGTAAAAAGAAAAAACATGAACACAGAGGTGAAAGATCTTAGCCTCTGCTCGGAAGTAGTTGGGGGAAGTGCCAGATTAATAAACATATAGATGACAGAAGCCGAGGAGACCAGATTGCAGGAACCCACAGCCTTGCTAAGGGCCTCTGTCTCCATCTTACCAGCACTGAGAGTTTATTGAAGAATTCCAAACAAGGCAATGACATAGGCCTTTAATTATATTAGAAGGACCCGTTTGGCATTAATATAGAGCAGAGGTTGGCAAGCGATGGCTCCTGTTTTTCTAAATAAATTGTATTAGATTACAGCCACGTTTATTCAATTACACACCATCTACGGCTTCTTTTGCACTACAATAGCAGATTTGTGTAGTTGTAATGGAGACCCTTGGCCACAAAGCCTAAAATATTTACCATCTGGCTCTTTGCAGACAGTTTGCCAACCTGGTGTGGAGCTGGATTAGAGGAGTCCAGGGATAGAGAGGAAGCTACGATAAGAAGTCACTCCAGGGCCACAGAAACTATAACAAGAGTCTAAAGTGAGCAGGCATATGGCTCGGGACAGAGGGGATGCTTCAGAAGAGGAGGAACCAATAAGGCGCAGTGACTGATCAGATGTGGAGGTGAATGGAAAGGGGAGTCTAGGACAACTTCCAGTCTCCAGTTTGAGCAACTGGGCTGGGGTTGGTGCAGCTGGAAGAGCAGCTTTGTGTATGAAAAAGATGGAGATGTGGGTCAGGAGCTTAAGGGTGTGACCTGCTTAGGACATACAGATTTGAGAGTCGTCACACAGAGGCACTGGTTCCCAGGGAGAGTATGCAGAGCGAGAGAGGAGATGGCACATGTTGTCACACGTAGACACATTTAGGTAAAAACAGGAGAGGGAAGCTGAAAAGGCTCCGGTGATTGAGATGCCAGAGGCAGAAACAGGGACAGTGAGTATGTACCACATAAACGGAGAGAGGCCACTCCTGATCTTCCGTAAGGAGAAAGGGTGGACACGCAGCAGTTTGAGGTAGAATGAACTAGATGTGATGTTAGGGAGAGACAGAGACATCTCTGCCTTCTTTACTGCCTACGTGTTAGATACCGGGGGTCATCATCATTTTCAGTGTTTGACATTTCTTAGTTCATGTCACACATTGTTTGTTTGTTTGCCTATCTATCTATCTGTCTATGTATCTATGTATCTATCTATGTATCTGTGTATCTATGTATCTATCTATCTATCTATCTATCTATCTATCTATCTATCTATCCATCCATCTATCTAGATACGGGTGTCTTACTGTATAATCCTTGCTGGCTTGGAACTTACTATGTAGACCAGGTTAGCCTTATCTTCATAGAGACCTGCCAGTCTCTGCTTCTCTCAAAAATTAAAGGTTTTCTTCCTTCCTTCCTTCCTTCCTTCCTTCCTTCCTTCCTTCCTTCCTTCCTTCCTTCCTTCCTCCCTCCCTCCCTCCCTCCCTCCCTCCCTCCCTCTCTCTCTCTTTCTTTCTCTCACAGTCTTACATAGCCCAGGCTGCCTTCATACTTGCTCTGCTTCCCATCTTTCTACCCTCTTGTCTGGAATACTGGCATTATATGCATATGCCACTGTACCCAGTATGCCCATACACTCGAGAGCTTTAAACACTTTATGTATATTTCCTTCTTAAAATTACTTCCTTAGTGCTGGCAAGACGATAAGTGAGACAAGGCACTGGGTCACTGGATGCTCAAACCTAGCAACCTGAAGTCCATCCCCAGAACCCAAAAAAAGATAGAAGGAGAGACCCAAGTCCATAGAGCTGTCCTCTGACCCGCATTCGTGCATTTGGAAAGTGCACTTCTGGACTCTGCACATATACACAAAATGTATAAATGTAAAGCCACCTTTTAACAGAAGCATTGCTTTTTAAATCTAGGGCAGCATAAGCCCTTGGAAAGACTCCAGGCCCCATGAGGTTGAATTTCACTCATTTTAAGGTCTTCTTAGAAGTTTCCGAAATGCTTAACAAGTACAGGAAAGCAGGACTGTTCCTTTTCAGGAGCAGTTCCTCTGGGATCTAATATCCTGTCTCCTGGCTTATTTTGTCTTCCTGGCCTAAGGGTTCTTAGCTTTCTTGGAGGCTGTGAGTCTCTAAGACAACCTTTGTAGAACTTAGGAGAGAAAGAAAGCACACAATCGCGGTAACTTCACCGTTGTGAACCTCCAGGGGCATCCAACCTCCTTATGGGCTGATCTGGGTCGTATATATGAACTAAGTAAAGTGAAGTCCCGTGAGGCCAAGGCGCTGGTGCTGGCCTGGTGCTCAGGGTTTTAGGTTTACTCAAGGGCCCTAAATGTGGCGTCATGGATCCTAATGCAGGACTACAGGGCAGGGTGGGGGGTGAAGACGTGCTGGAGTTGAGATCCAGGGTTCTGAAGGTCTTTAGGATCTTAGTCCAGATCCTTGTCATAGAGCAGGACTGCACTAACAGATCCTACCCTGGCTGTGTGGCCTTGGGGAGGGACTGAGCCTTACTGGGACTGCCCAATTTATAGTTCTCAACCTTCCTAGTGCTGGAACCCTTTAATACAGTTCCTCAGGTTGTGGTGACCCCCAACAAGAAAGTTATTTTTGTTGCTGCTTCATGACTATAATTTTGCTACTGTTACAAATTGTAAATATCTGTGTTTTCTGGATGGTCTTAGACAACCCCTGTGAAAAGGTCATTTGACCTAAAGGGGTCATGACCTATATGTTGAGAAACACTGTCTTGGAGGGATGATACAGCAAGCAGAAAGGTACAGGCATACACTGATAAAGAATTTTGTTTTCAATTTTTAGGGTTCCTAGTGTACACAGTGTTGTTCAGTGACTATTACACTGGGGCCTGGGCTACTTGTGTACAAGTGTCTTTGTGTGTGTATATTTGGTGAATGAGTGAACACACACGGGCTTGCCTTCTTTTGTGAAATGAGACAATGTTAGTGCCGCTTTACAGCATTGCTGTGAGTTTTAAACAGTTACCATGGTTTTTAGAAAAATATCTGGCATAGAATACATAAGTTCTTGATCATTATTGCTAAGAGTGGGGAATTCCCCCCCCTCCGATTTATTGCTTTTCCAGCAGATCTGAAACTGGACATAATGGGTGCTCAGAAAATACATATCCAGTGACTGACAAAGAATTTAAAAATATAAAATGAAACTAGCAAACAAACATTGAAGGCAGTGCCTCCCTCAGACTTGGGTCCTGGTCCCAATGAATATGTAATAGGTGAAGCGCAAGGTGTGTTGGGGCAGACTCCTTCTGAGCATGGTTACCTGTGCCCATTTCTCTCTAACAACCTGTGAGAAAGTTAGCCCTTTGTGGCTGGGGAAGGCAGAGGTGTCCTTAGAATGCAGACACATGCTTAGAAGCACAGTTCCAGCTGAAGGAGAGTCACAGAATTTGCTGAGTGCTAGTGGAGGTCTTACTGTAGCAGAGGCTGATGTCCAGGGATAGCTGCCTGTGAGAGTTAAGTGTCTCTGTTCTTCCAGGTTGCCCGGGCAGCCCTTCTTTTTTTAAATCTCTGAGGGAGGGAGTGGTGGCTCCTACGATTGCTCATCTGTAGCTTTGGGGTTTCTTGTCTCATCTGGAAGGAGACGTGTATTGTGGTTCCTTCTCTCTCCACATTTCTAAGGGATGCAGGGGCAATCTCTGTGATCCCCATTTCATTGGACACTGATGCATCTCCAGTGCAAGGAGTTATTTAAAGAAAGTGCTTAGTCTCCAGTGCACAAACCCAAGACTAATAAGCACACACACTAGCTTCTAGATTCCAGCTAGAGTAGCAATTGTTTCTTAACAAGGAATCCAAAAGCAGAATGCGTTCTCTGGAAGCCATGGGAGAGAAAACACGGGATTTAGGGTCATTCTGATCAGGGCTTGGATTCTACCACATACCTGGGATGGTTTTGTGCAAATCTTTTAATTTCTTTAGACATGTGATCTCACCATCTTCAAGACAGGGATAGCAGTAGTTACCTGGTGGCTGTAAGTGAAGCTGAAAGGTAACCCACAGGGATTCTAGCAAAGAACCTGGCACAGAGAGATGCACAGTGAGTGGCAGACGCTGGGATTTATGTAAGCAAGTAAACAGTTGTAGTCTGGTCTGCAAACATTTTTCTATAAAGGGACATATTGAGAGTAGTTTAGACTTTGTGGGCCTAGATGGTTCCCCTTTGCAGTGATTCAGCTCTACCACATGAAAGTGTACATAGACCATACTTAAACTGAGACATGAGTGTGTTCCCGTAAGATGTTATTTATAAAGCTAGGCTGTTGTTGGCAGGATTTGTCTCCTGGACCATTGTTCGCTCACACAAGGAAAGTGTCTTACAATGTCTACAGGCTGTGACTGCTAGTGCTTTTTCTATGTTTTGTTTTTATGGTGAATATTGAGACACAGCTTGGAAGTTTGAGTAGAATTTGTCCCTGGGCTCAGGCTTGATCAGACACATCTACAGAGGCTGTTTTGCCCTTGCAGTAAAGGGAAAAGAATAGGAGATTCCTCGGCTCAGTTTAAAGATGGCAGGTAGAGAAAAGTGCCCTTGAGGCTGCTTGTTTCTGTGGAGCTTCAGCTATTCCTACCTGCATTGTCCACAGCAGAGTTCAGAGCAACAAGGAGTTCAAATGCTATACAATTTCCTTCAACCCCCTGTCTCAGCAATGTGTTTCTGGGGTTATAGGAATCTGTCTAGACAGAAAGTTCCCACTCAAATCTCGAAACACAGAAGCTCACAACGCAGCTGGGATATTTGTTCCCAAGCCCTTGTGAAATCCAGGTTGTGGATCCTTGAAGAAGACTGGCAGTTGTTTTCTAAGTATGCTATCAACTAGAAAATGCCACTTCATGTACTTTAATCACAATATAATATACTGTCTTAGAGTGTTCCCTCTCCTTGGAACCGGGTGGACTTTTGTGATGAATGTGATCAATAGAATATGCTAGAAGCATACTCTTTATGGAAATTAGGAGGTGTGTTTCTCAAAAATGTTAGCTAGACCTATACGGTAACCGAGTTGTATGACTCTTGCGTTTATGCCTGAAGGACTCTGTGTCCTATGGCAGAGATATCTGCAACACTCCATGCTTACTGTGTCCTTATTCACAGTAGCCAGGAAATGGAGTCAACCTCTCCGTCCATCAACAGAAGAAAGGCACATATAAAAGAATTTTAAGCAGCTGTAAAGAAAATTAAATTATGAAAATTTTAGGAAAAGAAATGGAATTGGGAAGAATAATAAAGGAGGCAACCCAGGCTCAAGAAGACAAATGTCCCTTATGCAGATCCTGTTACTATATGCATGCATGTAAATAAGGGGGCGTGGGGGTGACTATAGGTTGTAAAAGGAGATAGGAGTTGAGAGGTGGCGAGAAAAGGGATGAGGAAAGGCCAGGGGACACTTGTAAATGAAAGCAGAAAGGACGCACTGGGGCTGGGGAGAGAAACAAGATTTTGTTTGAAAAATGCGCCAATGAAACCTAATTTTTGCATGCTAATAAAAAATAAATAGGTGTTTAAGAAAAATCAAAAGGATGCATCACGTTTTCCTAAGACTGGGGCATTAAAAGCAGCATGGTTGTCACCTGTCTTTTCCTGTTTCTCAGGGCCTCTTGTGCCCTTGAAATCTCTCCACTGTGTTGTGAGAACTCCTATGGAGATATTTTGATTGATTCTTTCAGCTGAGCCCTAGACAACAGTCTGTTTCAGTGTATAAAAGATGGAGCCTTCAGCTACTTCCTGCTCATAGACTTGGCTTTCAGTCAAGGTTCTAGGCCAGATGAGGAAGAGTCAAGTGGTCTCTCCGTACCTTGTCTGAATTCCTGGTCTACAGAGAGATCACAATTATTACTTTTTAGGCTGCTAAATTTTGGTAGTTTTTTTGTGGCATTAGGGAGCTAGTTAAAACCAGATATTACACCTTTCTGCTGCCCTATTAAGTCTCCTATTGAGTTCTGGGGGACTTGAGAGGAGAGGACAGCAGACTCTCCCTATCTCTGTCCCTTTGGTCCTTCATCTATCATATCCCAGGCAAACAAATGAGTATACTCTTCAGCTCTCACATTCACGGTGCTCACAGTATATAAAGGAAGGCAGACACTAACCAAATTTATAAACAGGTAAGAGCTTAAGGAATTCTGTTGGAAATGTAGTAGGAGCCCAGTGGAGAGAACAATTACTTTATTTTTATTTTTAAAATTTCATCTATTCACTTTACATCCTAATCGCTGCCCCCACTCCTGGTCACCCCCTACCCCATAATTCCTCCCCCTCCCCTTCTACTCTGAGAGGGTGGAAGTACCTCCCTCTGGGTATCCTTCCCACCCTAAAACATCAAGTCTCTACAGGGCTAGGTAGATCCTCTTCCTCTGAGGCCAGAAAAGGCAGCTCAGCTAGAAGAACATATCCCACAGGCAGGTGACAGCTTTTGGGATAACCCCTGCTCCAGTGCTGGGGAATGCACATTAAGACCAAGCTGCATGCCTGCTACATATGTGTGTGTGTGTAGGGGGCCTAGATCCAGCCTGTGCATGCTCTGTGTTTGGTGGTTCAGTCTCTGAGAACTCCAAGGGCCCAGGTTAGTTGACTCTATTGGTCTTCCTGTGGAGTTCTTAACCCCTTCAGGGCATTCAATCCTTCCCCCACTTGTCCATGAGAGAGTCCCCAAGCTCCATCCACTGTTTGGCTGTGGGTCTCTGCATCCATCTGAGTCAGCTTCTGGGTGAAAACTCTCAGAGGACAGGTTTGCTAGACTCCTGTCTGCAAGCAAATCAGAGTAATAGTGTCAGGGACTGGTGCTTGCCCATGGGATGGGTCTCTAGGGCTGATTATTGCTTGGCCATTCCTTCAGTCTCTGCTCTATCCCCTGTCCCTACATTTCTTGTAGACAGGTCAAATTTTGAGTGGAAAGTTTTGTGAATGAATTGGTGTCCCTATATCTCCATTGGGCTTCCTTCCTGGCTACAGGGGATGGCCTCTTCAGATTCCATATCTCCAATGCTTTGAGTCACAGCTAAGGTCACCCCCTCACTGCTTCTTGGGTGGCTCCCCTATCCTAGGTCTCTGACATGTCCTCGAGATGTCCGCTTCTGCCCACCCCGTCCAGAATATTTAACTGCAATGGTCACTTTTAAATACATGGAGAGGTTTGGAAAGACTCCATGCTGAGGACGACACTTGGCTGGCTTCTATAGGAATGCAGGAGCTCACTATGGAGCCAGCTGAGGAGCAAGACCTCCAGGCAGAGGAAAGCATGCCATAAGTGTCTACGCATGGGAAGAAGTGTGGAAAGCTGGCAGATTAGTGTCTTGAAAGTAGAATTTGCAGGGAAAGAAGCATCGATGAAAAATAGACCCCTGCTGTGTTGGAAGGGTCACAGTTCTAAGGATAAGAATCTTTAAGCAGTTGTTTTATGTGTTATTAATGTGTGTGTGTGTATTTGATGTCTGTGGCCACTCATGTCCTCAGCACATCTCCATATGTTTGGAGGTCAGTCCGAGGACAACCTCATGAAGTCAGTTCTCTCTTTTTATCTTTGGGTGGTTTCTGGGGATCGAACCCAGGTCGCCAGGCTTGCACAGAAAACCTTTACCCATCGAGCAATCCTGCTGGCCCCAAAGGTGAAGCTTATTATATAAGAAAGAGAAATCACCAGAGCATTAAAATGAAGGGACTTCGTGAGTTACCTCAGACGTGCATTTAGATGACTCACTTTCCAATAGTGTGGGAGAGAAGCAAGGAGAATGTGAAGCCAGGGATCCAGGTTCTAAGATCACTCGGAAGAAAGGCCTGAATCTGATCAGTGTAGGCCATGATGGAGAAGAGAAAATGAATACAGAGGATGTATCAATGCTGGCCATTTTGTGGCAAGACCAAGAATGAACGGCGCACCTGTGCTCCTAGCCTGGGTGTTGGGTGCCACTTGAAGACAGGAACAAGGCGTGGAGAGGGTGCCAATCTCACTGAGATCTGTGAGGTATGAGGCTTTCAAGTGGAAACAGCCCCGAAGCATCCTTATTTGGATAGCAGGCTCATGGGGACATCAAGGCTGGAGAAAGAGCACTTAGATGTTGCCAGTGTGAGACATCTCTGAAGTGTGGGTGTATAGGAAGTTACTGGAAGCAGGTGTTGTTTAACCTCTGCATGCCAACCACACGTTGTCTGGTGAACATGGCCACAGCCCAGGGAAGGTTTGCTGTGTCTCTATCACCAAGGAGACTGTGTCAAGCTTTGATATCAGTGATTTGTATTATTAAACAACAGCCATTTCTTTCTTTTATTAGATATTAAACTATAAAGTTAAACTTGCTTCTTCAAAGTATAATGATTCTATCTTCTTTCTTTTTCTTTCTTTCTTCCTTTTCCTCTCTCTTCCCTCCCTTCCTCCACTTCTTCATTCTTCATCTTCCCTCCTTCCCTCCCTGCCTAGTCTCAAACTCACCATGTAGTAGAGGCTGGCTTTGAACTCCTGATTCTCTTGTCCCTACCTCTTTAGTGCTGGGATTACATGCCTGGTTTATGCAGTGCTGGGGATTAAATCCCAGGGCTTCAGAGATGCTAGACAAGCACTCTCCCAACTGGACCACACCCTCAGCCCATCCCAGAAACTTTCACAGGGTGTAGAGTTTGTTTTCCCATTTTTTTCCAACTCCTTTTCAGAGTCACCAGTTTGGATGTGTGGGGGGAGGTGAGATACAGGAATGTAGAAGAGCCCAGGAATGGATTCCAGGGACGCACCGACACTTAGAGGAGGGACTGAGAAATCGGCCTGGAAAAGAATCTTCAGAGCAAGCAGAGCTAATGGGACCTCATGGAGAAGAAGGTCTTTGGAGAGGGTGGAGGTGAGGCACATGGACCTGGAATGGGCAGGCACTGAGCACCCCTGGTATATACAGGCCTGACTAAACATCTAAGGGAGCAGGCTGGGCGAGGAAAGGGATGTCTTTCTCACCTCAAGGGAATCTGATTTGATTCTGTCACGCAAGAGTTACCTCACAGTGTGTGCCACTGGCCTCTTGAATTTCTGAAGCTCCCATTCTTCTGCTGTTTAAAAATGTCCTGGGTTGGGGAGTGGGGGCATGTACCCCCAGGGCCATTCCACTTTTCCAGAAGTCTTTCCTACAAACAGTGGAGACACAAGGTTGTCTTCAGAGAGAGGCCTGAGGGAGAGGGGAGAGCAGGGAGAGGATGAATCTCCCCTGGGCTGGCTGCCAAGCTGAGGGCATAGCTGCTGGTTCTCAAATGAAAGTCCATTCCACTCCAGCCCGCTTCCTTGTGATGTCCAGTCCCCTCAGGAAAGGCCGTGGAAACACAGCTGGGTTTTATCTGCATTTCATCTCCATGACAGAATCTTTTATCTTTTCAGTAAAACAAAGATGACAAAAAGTGTTCCAAACTGCCTATTTTGCATATATGTGTTTTATTAATTTTTTTTTTAAAGCTAGGATGTCAAATCAATGCCAAAATGTCACTAAAATCAAACATAGAGTTACCTTCTGTACCCTCCCAGTATCCGGGAACAATTAAGCTTAAGCAAACAAAATTGCCGATGGCTTAAATATGAAAAATAAATCCTTCTCTACCTTGCCTGTGTGAGGCTTGCAAAGAATCCTTGCAGAGAACATTGGAGGTATGACGAGACTTCGTGCTCATGTGGCATGTCCCTTAGGGGACAGGGCCTTGTGTACGCGTGTTGAACTTTACACATGAACATACACAACCATCTTCAAGATTGCCCCGAGTAGTCTATAAGTACATTTGTTTTCCAAGAGGGGTGAATTCTGATGAGGAGCAGAAAGTACAATGAAGAAAATGTCAAGACAAATTAAATCAAGGAGTGACATAATCCCCAGGGGAGGCAGACGTCAGCTGCATTCCCTGTTTCTTGCTCTACCTTGGAAATCTTTCAGAACTCCTTGGAAAATAAATATGTATGTGAGGAAGAGTGGGCGGATTCAATAGCGACAGCAGAGACGGAGCAAGAGGCAAACACACCCTCGGCTGGATCACTGAACTGACTTAAATTTGTAATGCATCCTCCCGAAAGATAAAAGAAGTAACACGGAGTTCAGTTCTCATCTGCACAGTAGTTTCCCGTGCGATGGACTCTTAATACCTGCTTGCCAAAATTAAGGGCAGAGAAGAAAACAAATGAGCAAATGCAAATGTGTCCACCTATAAGAAGGAGAAGTTATGTCAGGGTCAAGGGAACTTGTAGGGTTATCTAAGATTAAATTGTTGAGCAATTGAAAACCAAGTAGAAAGCAGGGCAGTGGTGGCGCACACCTTTAATCCCAGCACTTGGGAGGCAGAGGCAGGTGACTTTCTGAGTTCAAGGCCAGCCTGGTCTACAGAGTGAGTTCCAGGACAGGGCTACGCAGAGACCCTGTCTTGAAAAAAACCAAAAAAAAAAAACCAAAAAAGAAAGAAAGAAAGAAAGAAAGAAAGAAAGAAAGAAAGAAAGAAAGAAAGAAAGAAAGAAAGAAAGAAAACCAAGTAGAAATCCTTGTCCGCCTGTGCCAGTCATCAAGTGGGCAGGTTCACACCCATGATTGTATTTAATTCTCTCAGCAGCACTGTGAAGTAAATATTTTCTCCATTTCACATTTGAGAAAATTAAAGCTGAAGAAGATTAAGCAATTGCTCAGGGTAGCGTACTTAAGAGGTAGCAAAACTGACATTCAGATCTGAGGGTTCGTGAGAGCCTCTTTCCCCTCCCCCCAGGCACTGTGATAGACAAGGTGGAGATGTACGGGTTCATTCAGAGCCTCTAAGAATGTTATGTGCTTGGAAAACACCAGTAGACTTTCAATTCTATTTTTCAAGATAGAATATGCAATAAGGAAGGAACCCGAGGTGTTTCCAGCTTAAGTGGAGTTTGTCTGGAAGCTTGGAGAGATAGGTGAAGTTTTGACTATTGATTTTAGATACATGGATTCCCTGGGTATACTTGGGTACTTACTATACTTCAAAAAAAAAAAAAATTAAATCAAGTATGGTAGCTCACATCTATTGTCAGTACTTGGGAAGCTGAGACAGGCTCTCAGGTTCAAACCCTTCCAGGTCTACATAGTGTCATGTACACCTGGGCAACACCTCATCTCAAAACATTATTTTGAGGATTGGACAGATGGCTCAGTGGTTAAGAGAACTTGTTCTTTCAGAGGACCTAGGTTCAGCTCTCAGCACCCAAATCTGTAACTCTAGGGTATATGAAGCCCTCTTTTGGCCTCTTTGGGCCTCAGGTATGTGGGTGGTCACATATATACATGCAAGCAAAGAAAGCATTCACACACATAAAAATAAATAAATACATCTTAATAAAACTGCATATGAATCTACAGTGATATTAAATATATTTTAAAAACTGAAATATTAAGAAGCTTGCAGAAGAGCTGCAAATTTCATGCAAAGGACTTTGTTTTGTTTCCTTCTGAACTGTTCAGAAACAAATGATGTCACCGGTGTTCTGTAACTTCTGAATATGTAAGTGGCTATTTCCTATACATAAAGACATCCTATATGACCACAGTGGAATCCTCAAAATTGGGAAATGAACATCTGTACAAGATTATTATCTAATTGCCAAGCCTCATGGAAGCTGTACCAACTTGTCTCTACAAGGCTTTTTTTAGTCCTTCCGAAAATTTCCAATTTGAAATCATTGTATGAGCCGGGCAGTGGTGGCACACGCCTTTAATCCCAGCACTTGGGAGGCAGAGGCAGGTGGATTTCTGAGTTCGAGGCCAGCCTGGTCTACAGAGTGAGTAAAAATAAATAAATAAATAAATAAATAAATCATTGTATGTAGTTGCCATGTTCCTTTGGGTTCTGTAGCATGATCCACTTGACCAATCTTTCAGTGTTTTTTGATCTGGACACATCTGAAGATTACAGTTCTGTTATTCTACACAACAGCTCTCAACTTGAATCTATCTTCTGAGGTTTGTGCACCATGGCAAGGATACCCCAGAGGTAATGTTAGTCCTCTTACTGTGTCCTTTCAGAGGTGTAGAACTTCAGTTTCTACCCCTGGTGGTGAGGTTCACCAGGATGGCCTCTTAGGTAGTATCTGCTGGGCCTCTTTGTTTGGAAGTTACACTCTGCTGTAATTTCAGAGGGACATACTTTTAAACAGTATCTGTGCTCCATTTGACCTTATGGCTATTTATTGGTATAGATGTGTGTTCTACCTTAATTATAAATTATAACCCATTGCTTTCATTATCTGTCATGATGTTTAGGATATTCAGATTTAGTCAGTCAGTTCTTTCAGCCTGGTTTCTATGTCTTTCTGACATGTCTCCACTGTTTGACCCTTGACTTCCTGGCACGGCAAGATGCTCCAGGCTCATCTGGCCCTGCCCCATCCAGGTCTGGGATCAGCTATGTTTCCAAGGAGGTCTGGTCCTCTTTAGTATGGAATGGCATGTGGAAGCCAAGGCTTAGGTGCTAGGAGGGGTGCGGTGACACAAGCTTGCAGTCCCAGCACTTGTGAGGTGCAGGCAGGAGGATTAGGAATGCAGGATTAGAGTTACATGCAACTCTGTTTTAAAGCAAGAAAGTTAGGGGCTAGATGTGCCCCTCGCTGGAACACCACTGTTCTTAGTTCCTTTGTGCGGACAGAGCCAGGAAATATACATATGGGCATGCTTTTATTTTCACCTTTGCTTTTCTTTGCATATATGTAGAATAGTTTACTCTTATTTTTCTACAATTAGTATCGTAATATATGATATATTACATAATTAGTATATATAATATATCATATATATATACATAATTTTTTTCCATGCCACAATAATATCATCACAGGATTCATTCCTAATTCATGACTCACACAGTGAAAAACCTCCCCCACTTCTTTTAAACACATTAACTGACTAATTCCCTGAGTGTCCTCAATAGTCCACGCCCCTATCCCTGGCTTCCTTGCTCCAACCCAGGCTCTTCTCCCTACCCCCGAATGCAGACGTGTGCTTTAACTTTTCTGAGCTTTAGGCCCTGTTGCGGGCATCCTATCATGCATCTTTCTCACTCTGTCCAGGTTCTCTGATCCCGCACTGTGCTGGGCCCTGTGTGGCTCTTGCTGACTTTCTGTCTAGGTTGCCCTTCTGCAGGAACAGATTGACACCCCCTCTTTCATGCTGGTGTTACCACCTCCAGACAGACTGAATTCTTCAAAAGAGAAAGGGGGGAAAGAAGAAAATGAAAGAGAAAGAAGAAAGGAGGAAGCAGTCCCTCATCATTTTCTCATTTATGTGTGTGTGTGTGTGTGTGTGTGTGTGTGTGTGTGTGTGTGTGTGTGTGTGTGTATGGCTATTTGCTAGTCTCACTGCAGAACTGGTGGAAAGATGCCTAGAACAAGCTTTCATTTCATAGGCTATCTCATGCAGGCCTGTCCTAGTTACTTTTTTGTTACAGTGGTCAATACCTTAACAAGAGAAGCTCAGGGAGGGAACGTTTATTTTGGTCCAGAGCTTGAGGTTACAGTCCATCATGGCTGCAGAATCACTGCGATAGCAGTCTGAGTCAGCTGGTCACAGTGCATCTGAGGTTAGAGACAGAACAAAGGGTGCTTGTGCTGAGTTCTCTCTGTCCTTTTTATTCAGTCCAGGATCCCAGCCCAGGAAACAGAGTTTCCCACACCAAGGGGGAGGCCTAATTAACCTAATTAACCTAATAAAAATATCCCCTTCAATCATGTCTATAAACCAATTTAACCTAGATGGTCTCTGGTCACATGATTTTGGATCTCAACTTGACAAATGAGATTAACCATTGCAGTGTGTGTGTGTGTGTGTGTGTGTGTGTATGCATATGTGTATGTGTGCATGAGTGTGCACATGTATATACATGTATGCATATATACACACATATATATGCCAGAAGTTACTTCCTATATTATGCAGCCTATAATTAGAGTTAATTTTAACTATACTGGCTACCTTTGTCACAACCAGAATACATAACCTTTCCCATCTGTATCTATGAGCTTTCCCTTTTCCTTTTAAATTTATATTTTGTCCTTTGACAAGTTTGTATATGTATAAGTAGTATTGGAATACCTTTCCACTCTTCTCCCCTCTATTCCTGTGAGGTCTCTCTTACTCCCAACAAGACTCCTCCTACTTTCAAGTCTTTTTTTGTTTTTTAATGTCTCACTGAGTGGAATTCAGGTTGTTTGCATGAGCATGGAATAGGTGTATTTGCTGAAGCAAACATGTCACTGGTAATTGGGTATATCACTGAAGAAGATAACGCCTGCCACAAACCCAATCACTGATATCCAATTGCTCTTCAGGTTCAGGGATGCTTGGAGTGTCATAAGTATGAGCCATTCTTTACCATAGGACTAAGAAGGCTAAAAACTCCATTTCCTGGACTCCCTTGACATTGGAGGTTTGGAAGCAAATTAGGTTCCATTAATGAGCTGAGCTCCCAGGACATCAGTTGGAGTTTGAACACCAGTTGAAGGCCATAGTCCTGATCTCACTGCTGTTGGCAAATAAAGTCACAGAGACACTCGTGCCTGTGTACTGACTCAGCTGCAAGGCATGGAACTTGGTCTTTGCACTTTTGAGGATTCGAGGTCTTGGTGATTCCAATCAGCAGCAGCAACAGCAGCCACAGCAGCCACTAACCTCTGTATCCTCACATTGGAGTTGTGTCCTGAACTAGTCATCCCCAGATTGGCTCCATTTGCCTTCCAAGGACCACAGAAACCCATATTCCCTGGATTTAAGCACCCAGAGGGTCTTCTAATGGACACTAACTCCCAATGGACACCCCAACTGCCTGCAGAGAGAATTAGATAGAAAGTAAACAAGATTAGTCTGTGGAGGGATGGCACAATCTCTTATTTAGGTTGGAATCCATTTTGCTTTTAGTCTGGAAAGTATATTAAACTAGGATTGCGGTGGGTAATAAAGAGATGAACGTGGTTCCAGAGAGCTTACAGAGTGGAAGAAGGAAGTACAGAAAATAATAACATAAATGATAATGATAAATAACCAAGTCTAAAATACAACAGATGGAGATATGTATTATCAGAGATATAAATAGAGCGTTCCTCACAGGGTAAAGTCAAAGCTCTGTGACATGTCATAAAGGTCTTCCAGCTGGCCTTGCCTTCCCAGCCGGCTTTACCTTCTCAGCTTATCTTGTTGCTACTTACCTGCTGTCCAATCATAGCATATCTTAAATTTCACTTTTGCTTTTAGGATTGGGGTGCTCTTCCACAGCTTTTGCTGCCAGGGAGACTCACATTCAATTCTGGTTGAAACACAGTACCAGATGCTTTGTAGAAGAATCCCAGAGTGTCTGTCTCTTCTGGATATCTTCAGAAAGACAATGTTTATGAAAGAAGCTCTCTCTCTCCCTCCTTTCCTCTCTTCCTCCCTCCTTCCTCTCTTCTTCCCTCCCTCCCTTCTCTTCCTCTCTCCCTCCCTCCTTCCCTCCCTTCCTCCCTCCATCCCTCCCTCCCTCCATCTCTCCTTCACTTAGATAGGCTCTATATATACCAGCCTTAAGCTCAAACTATGTAGCCAAGGCTGACCATATTTTTTATTTTTATATTTATTTTATGTGTATAAATGTTTCATTTGCATTTATGTCATGCACAATGTACATATATGTTGCCCAAGGAGGTCAGAAGAGGATATCAGATCCCACAGAACTGGAGTTACAGATTGTTGTAAGCCACAATATGGATGCTACAAATCAAAGCTCCTGTCCTCTTCAAGAAAAACATGGGCTCTAAACTGCTGGGCTATCTCAAGAGAATTGCTTTATTGCTGTAAACTACATAAAATGAAGCAGAATTTTCAAAGACATCAATCCTTTGTAAGGTTTTATATAAGCACGTGTGTGTGTGTGTGTGTGTGTGTGTGTGTGTGTGTGTGTGTGTGTGTGTGTGTTTAGTAATTCTAGATCTTGACAATCTCTTTCTACACTTGGGAATGTTTCCCAGGAACCTCAGAACTCTAGAATATGCAAGAACAATTGTCAAACTGAGCTCTGGACAAACACAGGAGAACCCCAGGGGCAGCGTTTCTCTGTGTGAAGACAGATGCATTGACTTCTCAATGAATTCTTATACTGCATTTTCTAGCCACTTGTCTAGGGTCCTGGGGGTGTTTAGCATTGCCAGTATTGTCAGGACACATTCATGGAATGCTGTATGTTTGGAAAATAGTTTCCAATGATTTGCTAACAAGCACAAGCTGAGAGCACTCGAGCAATGCTTCATTCACTTCATAAAGCACTGGCAACAACGTACAATATTTATGGAATTGCAAAATTTCATTAAGCAAATAAAGTTCTCTTTTGCCTGCTTGGATTCAATCAATTTTTCTTGAGTGTTGACTAAGTGCTATGCACTGTTAGGATTCCACTGAATGAATGAACATTCATTTAGCAACTACTATGGCAGTCATTGGGCAGACATTCCATTCAGGGACTAAACATCTGTTAGAGGTCTCTTAGGGACCCAGGTATAATGCTAGGGTTGACCTAACTGGATAGCATCTGGTGATGCATTCATAATTTGCCAGACATGTGCAACCCATCAAGTGAATAAATATTCATCAAGCACTCTCTATGTAGTGAGCATGAAAAGAATCACAGAATCCCACTGAGCTGTCACTCCTACATTAGGGGAGGGGCAGATATTAGTATTCCTAAACTCAGAGGGTTCAGCCTCCCTCTTGGAGTTCACAGAGTTGAGATTCGAACCCACATCTCCTAGTTTTGAGTCTCCGCTATTTCCACTGACTACTATGGTTCTCTGCTTACAGACCTAATTGTAATTCTGTAGTATTAAAGCAGGTGAGGACTACTGGCATCTTGGTTCTTGTCAAGCAGAATTCTATAATATTCTTAGGGCAAGAAGAAAATGATTTATTTTCCTAAAAGAGCAGTTTTCTGTCTTCCCAAGGCCTTTTCCTCTCTAAGGAAGCATAAACAGTTCATTAGATCAATTCTCAAACTTATGGAGATGATTCCCTTGGGGTTTCTAGTCTCTGTCACAGTCTTGATCTGAATAAGATGCAACAAGAACGGTATTACCTCAGAAGACTCTAGAACTCCACGGTGAGTTATCCCACACCTTAAACGGATGACATGTCAAATGCCAGGCACCTTGCAAGTACAAAATTTCAGGAGACTTTTAATACTTTTATTTTCAAGGAAGTTTTAAGTATGTGGCTCTGGGCAGGTTAATAGTTTTCTTTTTTCTTTTCTTTTTTTTTTTTTAGGTTAATAGTTTTCATCCTCAGTTCTTTTGTCTAGAAAAATATAGTACTTATAATAACCTTAGATTTCCTTTTTTCCTCAAACTCTCTCTAATTGCTCCACTCTCTATGTATGAACATTCATACATGCATACATACATACATATATATATATATACATGCATACATACATACATATTTTTTTCAGTTATGAGGATTAAACCCATTGTCTATGCAGTTAGCTCCATTATAAGCTCTTTTCACAGATTTCTTAATATTTTATTTCTCATGATGTTAAATAAATATCATGGGCTGCTATATCTATCTATCTATCTATCTATCTATCTATCTATCTATCTATCTATCTATCTTATATCTATCATCTGTCTATGTATTGTCTATCTATAGTCTATGTATGTATGTATGTATGTATGTATGTATGTGTGTATGTATGTATGTATCTATCTTATATCTATCATCAATGTACATGTATTTATCTATCATCTATGTATGAATCTATCATTCTATCTATCATCTATCGATCTACCTAACTATCTATCATCTCTTCTGTACAAACGGTTAAAAGTGCTTGTTGGCTTCATTATTTTATTTATCTCTTAAACCTAATAGGCAGCCATCTCTTCTCCCCATGCAGACTAGAAAACCAAGGCCCTAGGTGACTAAACAGTGTGCTGATGGCCCCAGAGCTGTTGAGAACTGGTATTTAATCTTGAGTCTGGCATCAGAGGCTTGCTTATTTTCTAATTACTCTTTGGATCTATAAGGATGGTTGGTAAAATGTGCTAAATACTTATGAAGAAGTGAGTTCTAGCAATAAGTGGCAGCTTGGGCCTGGGTTGGATTGGCCTATCCTGGGACTTTTATGAGCTCTGAAAGTGGCCTTCAGATTTGACTTGAAAAAGGAGGACAGCTCACTTTCAGTAGTGACTAAGGGGAGCTGTGCAGGCTAGCAACATGGCTGACAGCTCTGCATACATTCAACCTGGCTGGAAATGAAGGAATGACACAGAGCCATGGAGCAAAGGAAGGGCAGCTCCTAGCAAGGCTTCAGTCTATGGAGTTCTCTTTCTTTCATCTGTGGAATAAGACAGATGATGATTTGCCCAATAATTGTCAAGGTCAAATAAGAAATGGAGTCAAATCTATTTGGTTGAGACATGTTTAAGTGAAGTTTAACTGAACAGACTTTTATTGAGTTGAGCCATTATCAGACACTTTCTGAAGACTGGGATTGTACTTGCCATGCTAAGTACAGCCATGTGTCACTTAACCATCAGTCACGTTTTGAGAAGTATGTCAAATGATTTTCTTTTGTGAACATCAGGCTGTACTTAGACGAAGATGGTTGTATTGTCAACAGGTAAGGAACCCTTTTGGATCACCAGGGTCTGGTCAGTTGCTGACTGACCCTTTGCTGCACCAAACATGACAAGTGGTGTGTTCGTGTGCAGTTTGGACTTCTTGGGACAGTCTTTCAAAGTCACAGTCTGACAAGTGCAGCATAAGTGGGGAAGACTCTAGAGGAGGGCGTGGCTAGTGGGAAGATTCTAGAGGAGGGCGTGGCTGTCTCCAGGGTTCATCACAAGGAAGTCTCTGTGGAATGTATGGAGCTCGTGGGATAAGAAGAGGGAAGAGGGGAAAAGAACATTTTTCCCCCCAGCAAATATACTCACTCTTCTTTCTTGATACAGTCCAGAGACCCTTGTCTTTGACCTTGTTCTTCGTAGACTGTGCTGTGGGAAACCATTCTGTGTCTAGCAAATCAACTCACCGAAATCATTTAAGACAATGAAAAAAGTCTTTGCCTCCTGTTTCTTTAAGGAAGGCATCCATGTGCTGTCCCCTCACATGTTTACACAAAGGAACCTGGTGTCCTCTTGGTCATAGGAATAATATGACCTTGGTCTTCCCATTTCTCTGGATGCCCCTGGACTCAGGGCCTCTTATAGATGTCATTAAAATGTGAGTCTTGGCAGGTATAGATTATATCCTTCTAATTCTTGAGGGAGTATGTTGATGGAGTCTTAAGACTATCACAGTATACCTATGGAATTTTTGGCATAATATGTAAGTTTTGAATAATCTGTCTAGAAAATATAGAATTATAAAAGCACATAGAATCTCAGTTTCTCTAGCTGTGAAAATGAGGAAATATTACCTACCTTGAAGTGTTTCTATGAAGTATAGCTTCTGACATAGGATTTTATGAAGGTCACAGAAGGACTTGTGGATGGCCAAGTCCATATTTTGCAATAATAGCAATAATCATAACAAAGTCGACATAGTCACATGGACAGAGACCCAATGAGTGACTAGGCCTATACCCTCAGCATCATTGTTACATTCTTTTCTCTGCCCTTCCAGGGCTGGAGCTTGCCCAGTACGGGTGAGATATCATCTCTGATCTGTGTTGATTCTTTCCCCAGGGTCCCCTGGTATGTGGTCTGCCATCTTACCCCACACAGTGGGTACTGTGACACATGCATCTCGCCTCAGTGTTCTCTTCATTAACCATAGCTACTACTTCATCTTTGGTTAAGGATGTACTCCATTATGTAATACATTGCCACTCTCCTTTCTGTCTTTCCTTCCTTCCTTCCTTCCTTCCTTCCTTCCTTCCTTCCTTCCTTCCTTCCTTCCTCCCCCTCTCTTCCTTCTCTTCTCTCTCTTTCTTTCTTCCTTCTTTCTATCCTTTCTTCCTTTCTTTTTTCTTTCTTTATCTCAGAGTCTCATATAGTCCAAGCTCCTCTCAAAATCAGCTGTCACTGCAAATAACCTTTACTCTTAATCCTCATTCTTCTGTCTCCTAAGGGCTGAGACCACACACCCAAAACACCTGAGTTTCCTCTTCAGTGTGTACTCTAAAAGCTTTCTGTCTCTCCTATTTACTGATGACATTGAGTGTGGTACATTGCCACTTTCCAATTCAAACACACCGATCTACACTTATTCTGGAACAAATGTTTCCTTCTCCAGAGTGGCCATTCATTAACCCTAGGAAGAGCATTTGAGTCCTACTTCACAGGAAAGAATCAATCCCACCAAGGAATGGGTAAAATACCTTTGCAATATCACTACATTTCTCATGTGAAGTATTCCACACCTTCTAACATCAGAGTTTAAAATTAATTTAGGTCAATTTTTGTTTAGTCAATGCCAGCCCAAGACTATGTGGGCTAGAGAGACACATACTAATCACTTTGAACTCTATTCATTTTCATTTCTTGCTTGAAGAATCTGTTTCTTGGTGGTATATTTGCTCCATTGAAGTACCTGGTCTGGAGCCTTAGAATTCTTGTTAGATTTTGTTAATACTGTCACCCTAGGATTTCTTTTTAACCCTCCATCCCAAGGTCAACCTAAGGCGGTGGTGAAATGTTAAAGTGTCATTCAAAAAATGGCCACTCATCTCTACAGTGAGCCAACATGGTCACAGGAAGTCATATGCTCATGCTACGAAGTCCCGTCACCTGTTTAAGCAATTTGTCTGGTCTGAAATGACATATGGCTACATAGTTGGAAGAAAGCTTGGATTTCTGAGGTTCTCAGCTCCTTACTTTCTATCCATTATAAAACCTGGGTGAAGACAGGATTTGGCCTCAGCAAGAGTGACATCTGTCAATCTTAGGATCTCATACTAGCCAGGTACTTTTCATGCAATACATCATTTAGCAACTCTCTGAGGCTTCTAAGGACGGTTATCATTTCTGTCTGACAGAGGGGGAAACTGAGGCTGAGTTGAAAAGTTGTAGACTGAGTATGAAAACATATGGTATGTTCTCTTCATATATGTAGTCCCTGAGAGAGAGTGATTCAGGAAGTAAAGAGACCAATTACATCCAGTGTGGGGGAGGAGCATCTGTTGAACAGATGCCAGGATCCACTGGCCAGATGCCACAAGGATATGGCTTTTCTTGGCTGTGATGGCAATCTTGAGGCAAACTGCATGGCAATCTCATGCTTTCACTGTGAGTCATTCTGTTACTCTCCAGAGAATTTATAGCTAAGGAGCCATAACGATCCACCCAGGGCTCCTATCTTTCTATGTCCTAGCAATCCCAAAGAGCTGTTCTTTTATGAAACATCCTCCCAGTGCCACTCGGAGTTAAGTGGAAGTCATGTGACCCACGTTAATCAGTACACAGGTAAAAAAATAGATGTTTATGGGATCACGTAGACTGGTTCCTTGACAGCTCAGTTTCATGAAACCCAAGTTCAGTTGTTTTTTTTTTTAATTTGAGAACTATGCTATTTTATTATTATTGTTGTTGTTGTTGTTGTTATTATTATTATTATTATTATTATTATTATTATTATTATTATCTCTTAGGGTCTTGCTATGTAGCCCTGGTACTCACTAGACCAAGCTACCCTTGAAACCATAGGAATGCTCCTGCATCGGCCTTCTGAGAGCCAAGTTTACAAATGCCACACTATTAAATCATGCCTCCACTAATTAGCAAGCTGCAAATCCAAGCCCCCCAAATAGACCACTGATCCTCTACAATCTGGCCATGGCCTGACCGTTTTGCAGTTCATACTCCAGTTGGGCCGAGGCTGTCTTCCTGCCCTCCTCTCAGCTCCATCAGCAGTCACACTCACGGAGGCTTTGCACTCTTTCCTGTATTGTCCTCAGTCCTGATCCATCTTCCAGCCCCAGCTCCCAGCCTCTCGGTGGGAATCTTCCTGAGCATCTTTACTCACAGTTGATCTCTCCTCCCTTGCCTTCAGACAGCATCTTATACGGCACACAGATGGATTTCTGTGATGGGAATAGCAGTGTCTTAGTCAGGGTTTCTATTTCTGCACAAACATCATGACCAAGATGCAAGCTGGGGAGGAAAGGGTTTATTGAGCTTACACTTCCATGCTGCTGTTCATCACCAAAGGAAGTCAGGACTGGAACTCAAGCAGGTCAGGAAGCAGGAGCTGATGCAGAGACCATGGAGGGATGTTTCTTACTGGCTTGCTTCCTTCTCCTGGCTTGCTCAGCTGGCTTTCTTATAAAGCCCAAGACTACCAGTCCACAGATGGTACCACCCACAAGGGGCCCTCCCCCTTGATCACTAATTGAGAAAATGCCTTACCGCTGGATCTCATGGGTCATATAGCTCAATTTAAGCAAAAAGGGCCAGTGTCCTGTCTACAAGCAGCTCATGGGGTCTCTATTAGTGGGCCCTAAGTGAATGCTCAGGTTTATGAGTTTGGGAAACCTCCTTCCCCCATGTCTGAAGTTCAAGTCCTGCCTGGAAGTCTCAGGTTTTGCTTCCTGTGTCATCTGCTCATCCAGTTTCCCTGTCTGAAGCAATGGGCGAGTAGGTTCTGAGCTCTTGGAATACCTTGAGAACTACCAATGTGTGTGAGCAAGTTGGAGCTAACAATCAGAAGATTTTCTCCACTTCCTTCAGACTGCAAGCTAGACCGAAGTACTATGGACAGATAAGATGAGTTAGAGAAAAAGGAAGATGATGTTTTTTTATCCACAAGCTTTCTCTTTCCTCAGCATCCTAGACTCATTCATCCTCTAGCCTGCCTGAGGCCTTGCACTAAAAAAAAATCATCATTTATCTCCTGACTTGTGAGCTTTCTCATCCATAAAAAAGAAGTCTGTAGTTCCATGTCTTCGGGGGAAATTTGAGGATGGTGTGGGATACATAATAAAATGTTCGAGGCTTAAAATTGTAGCAGGCGCATGCCTGGAATCCCAGGACTTGGGAGGCTGAGGCAGGAGGAATGCCAGGTCCAGGCTGTTTCACACTCTGTAGCAAGACCCTGCCTCACAAACTAAAAGAAAGAATAAAAAAAGATCTTAAGCCTTCAAAACCTTCAGACATAGAGGTCATCAAATTCTCTAAAGGTTACAAAGAAGGAAGCAGAGAGCAGGGCTGGGGTGGCTAGGCATAGGTTCACACTCTTGTCTGTTCTTTACTATGGATGAGTCTCTCTGCAAGACCTATGGGTGTCTCTGTTTTCTCTTTCTTCTATGTGAAATTATATGCACAGCATGGCCCACATATGGGAAGGGCTGCTGCTTTGGATCTATTGCCTATGTGCACACAAACCTCTACTCCATACTGGAGATGAGATGATCTATCAGGCTGGACTGAAAGCTCCAAAACTCTCTCATCTGTGAAGCACCAAATACAAGTCCCTGGCTTTGCTATCCCTTTGGGATGGTAAAACAGCTGTTTGGAGAGACCATGAAAGGTTTGCAGCTGTGATGCTGGGTCATGGACTGAAGGCAGTAGCCACAGTGCTGTGTGTGGGAGTGGGGGTTGGAAGGTAGTGAGAAGGTGGAGACAGAGCCTTTGGGGACTAGGAAGTCTTTCTTTTGGAGCTCTTTAAAAGATGAAAGCTATCTCTGACTTCTTAGTAAACAGCCCACCCTGCTCCCTAACCACAAAGAAATGAGATACACGCTGTCACAGGTAAACTTTATGCAAGTCCTCTCTCTTATGTAGGTCATTTTTAATGGACCCAAAGAATGGAGATTCACTCTAATTGCCAGAGTCAGCTACAGAACAGTCCTTAGAAAGTCAAGCCCTGTGGCCTGGCTTCAGGGACAATCAAAAGTCCTTGTAGAGTCAGAAATACGGCTGCGTTTAGAGGGAAGACAAGCAGGAATTAATTAATTAATTAATTAATTAATTAATTAATTAATTAATTCAACTAACATTTGAGAATACTTGGCCATTTGCTGGATATCATGTTGCCATTGGTGGTAAGAGCTCCACATCACTGTCTGCAAGATTCTAGAGAAAGAAACAACTAGAAAGAGCTAAGACTGGGCCAATGTGTGCTCGGGTTCCAGGATAGTGATTCTAACTACTGTTAAGGAGCTTCTGACAGTTTGGAGGCGTCAAAAGACTGGGGGAGTGGTTTGAAAGGGTGAGCTGGGGTTCCCTGGGAAGTGTAGTGTTCCCTGCTCGAGAACATAGGAGGCCCAGAGGCTTGCGGAGACCTAGAATCTTCTAGAAACATTGGAGGACAATGGGCAGAGAAGTCCTGGGGCCAGGTGAGAGGAACAGTGTGGAGAAACCATGAGAAGATAGGGAAGTCGAGGCAGGGAGCCCTGGTGGCTGAGGTTGGCAAATCAGAAGGTCAGTTCATAGCCAAAGCCCTCTCCAGAGTGCACCAACTGTCATAGTTTATGTTTAACTCACTCCGTGTTGCCAAGAGTTTAATTTAGATTAATTGGCTGACAGCCCTATAAAGCCAGGGATTGTCTGCTCAAGGTCACACAGATAGTACATGGAAGAGTTGCCTTAGGCACACAAGAACTATGTGTCTAAAATCATGATCTAAACTCTAAACCCTTACAGCACAGCAGAAGATGGGCAGAGGGGGTCTTCCATAGCCCACAGTTTCTGTGGTTCCCAGTTTCCAGCATCTTGCTTTGGTCTCTAGAGTTTCATTACCTTCTCTACAGTGTGTTTTGTTCACTCTTGAAGATGCTGCTGCTGTTATCATTCCCACCAGTCTAGATCTGTTCCCCAGTAGGCTTTTAGTATTAGGTGACCTGAGGATTCCATGTGCCAGTCTTGCCTAAGAAGTCCCTCCTCTTGCCCCCACTGTCACCAATGTCTCCTACCGTGCCTCTAGCTGCTTGTGATTGAAGCTACCAGAACACATTCTGAATCCTGTGTGCTAAGTCAGTTCCAGGCTGTACTAGTGAAAAAGAAATTGCCAGAACCATTTGTTGTGTCAGTATAAGTAATCAGGTGTGTCCTGTCTTGGATCTGCCTACAAGACCTGGTACCTCATGAGCATGTGCTGGAGCTGGGGGAGTTGTCAGAGGAGAGCCCTAGCTATGTGAGAGGAATCTTGTTCCTCTCTCCCAGGCTGACTGAGAACCGAGCCCTTGTCTCCATGGAGCATACTATAACTTCGAGGATTAACAAGACTGAGTGCAGACGTAGCCTGGCCTGACACAGTGTCACATGTCACTTATCTAACAGGCCCTCTACTGGATATAGTATCTCATGCTCAACACTCGTTCATGACACAGGAAGTTGTAAAGAGAAAATAGAGGCAGAGGGAAGTTAAATAACCTTTCCCACAGCACACAGGTAGGACACAAGGTGGAGAGACGACCTCCAGGCTTCCAGCTCAGGTTTGTCTTTAAACCTCACTGGATGTTGGGGTCCAGCATCTCCCCTTGGATGTCCCCCCACAAAATGGATGTCCAGGGATTCTTAACTGTTGTCAGCCTGATCAGAGTCTCTGGGGTTCCAGGCCCATTGGAGGCATGAGCTCTTTAACTCATGGAAATGACAGTCTGAGTTCCCAGAAGAACGTCCTGCTTTTCAGCCTTTAAGAACTTGGACAACTTATCTTTGACTCCTGAAACTTCAATCTGTCTACCCATAGCACAGGCTATTCCTTCGAGTCACTCTGGATTCTTGTATGTTTCAATGGGGTCACAGGGGCGGGGGCGACCTGTAATGTAAACATCCCTATTGACTGGCACCAGGCCTTATCCTAGCACTTTAAGGGCACGGATTCCCTGTAGCCTCAGTGCAGGACAGGCATCACCGTGTTCAGTGGCTTCTGGAACATCCTTGGAGGGTCAGAACTTCATCATCAGGCAGGCTGCTGGGTTATCAGTACCTCTCTTTCTCCCTTTCTCCCTCTTTTCTCTCTCTCCCTCTTCTCTCTCCTCTCTCTGTCTCTATTTCTCTCTCCCTTTCTTTCCCCCACCTTTCTCATTCTCTTTCTTCAGGGGGTGGGCTTTGAGAGATTAGAGATGCCCAGACACACACTACTGCGCCTGTCACTCAATTCTGGTTAATGCTTCTGAGATGAGGTAACTTAAACTATTCCTTTGTTGAGTCTCCCTAGGTCTTCTTTCCCCCTTTATCTTTCATTTGCCTGTATTCTATGGTTCTGGGTTTCTCACCTGAGAAGGTTCAAGATTGTAGTTTAGGGAAATATTGAGAAAACAGTGTCTTAAGGGGTTCGTGAGAGAAAAACAACAACAAAAAGCCCAGAGGAAATGAGTGTAATGTTGATTGATGCTTGAGTTCTAATGAAAGGAACCAGCAACAGCCAGCAGCCCTAACTCCAGCTATGCCAAAGCTGCTTGTTCTCCAAAAGGAGAGAAGATTCTGGATCTCTCTGCCTGAGATCCTCTGACTTAAAATTTTCCCAATGCTGGTTGGGGAGATGGTAAAGTGATGGCTATATAGTCATGAGGACCTAATTTAGGATCCCATGTAAGAGCGTTGAGTGTAGAGAGAATTCGTGTATAACTCAGAGCTGGGTAGGTGGCATCAGGAGGACTTGCTCTCCAGCTACTTTAGCTAATTGGTGAGCGTCAGTGAGAGAGACACCCCTCATCCCTCAAATAAGATGAGAGGTGATCAATGAAGATACCTGACATTTTCCTTTGGCCTACACACACACACACACACACACACACACACACACACACGCACACACACACGTGTGAACATGTATACCCCCATATACACACAAAACACATGCACACACACACACACACGTACACACAAAACACACGTACACACACGTACAGGCATGCTCACACACACACCACAACCAATAAATTCTTAGAGCTTAAACAGGGCTCCACCGATGCCCATGACTTTGAGCTGTTGGCTGTGAGATGAAGTATTCAAGGAAGCAGGATCTTTCTGGTTAATCCATGGTGAGGTTTTCACCTCAGGAACCTCAATGTCTCTGAAGTACTGCTGTCAATTGATCGTGAAGTAAGCCATATCTGATTCATCTGAATCTTGGATGAGAAGTGGGGCCATTGGATTATTTCATCAGAGCATGCAAGAGAGGGACAGCATGGTTCAAAGGTGAGAGCATAGCTTTGCACATCAGCAAACCTTGGTTCAACTCTCATCCTTGACTTTGTTTTTCTTTGATAGTGTCTGTGTGTAGCCCTAGCAGGCCTGGAACTTACTTTGTAGACTGGACTAGTCTTGAAAATTTGGCAATCCTTCTGCCTCTGTCTCCATGTGCTGACATTACAAGCATGTGAGGTTATGCCTGCCTCCCATTCTTGCAACTGAATAGCTCTACTAGTGTTCTGAGGCAGTTGTTTGCCTTCTCTAAGCTTCAGCGTCTCCAGCTAGACAATGAGGATAATATTATCAACCTTCTGAGACCATACATAGAGGATTTAAATCAGCACATGAATTTTGGGACTCTAGTTCACCTTTCCTTCTCTGTTTTAGGTCCCCTTTTTTGGGTCTCCCCTTTGGTTGAAAGGTGGGGGGGGGGGGTGGATTCTAAAACTAGGCAAAGGGGCTGCTTTCTCTGGGCCATTCGTGTGTGGCTTTCATGCTGGCCTGGTTCCATGAGTTGCTGAATTTTGTTTTTTGTTACCTCAAGGCTTACCATTGTGACGTTGTACACACTGACCTATAGCTGAACACACTCTGGATTCAGGAATGCTAACTCAGATCTTAGCACTCACACCTCTCCATGGTAAAGATGGAGTGACTGTGTGCTTCTGGTTGGACAGTGTGCCTCTGCTTGGGTCTAGAGGGACAGTGTCATCCAGGCAGTATTATTTTCTCCTAGAAAGTCTTTGGCTGTTCACCCACTTGTCATTTGTTCATCTATCTCCAAGCTTATCTTCAACAATGGCCATCCCTCCACAGATCCTTACCAGGGTCCTGAAATCAGAGCCAACCCAAGCCCACTTAGCAGGGAGAGGCCACTGAAGTCCTGTAAAGACTGTGGGTGCCTGGGCCTTTTGTCCTCATTCAAATTCAAATGCTAGCTGAAAGTTAAGAGGAGTCAAAGAACTTAAGCAAAGGAAATTAGCTGTCCAGTGGCCATGGAAAACTGGGTTTACCTGAAAGGGGGGCTGGAAATGAAACAGAGGTGGGGGTGGGGAGAAGCAAGAGAAGAATGAAGCCAAGACAAGGTTCTGATCAAGGCTCCAAGTTTAATATTCAGCACTGTCATTATATAGGCAAGCCCACAGACCCCATCCTTTGTTTTAGCTGGATTATGTTACAAATCAGGGTCAGCAGGGAGTCTATTCTTCTAAGTTTCTGTAGGAAGTTGCACAGGCAACCAAGGCAGGTGACTCCACCAAGGTCAATAAGGTCCATTGTGGCAAGCACTCAAGGTCTGTTCAGCCTATTCAAGGCTGGGAAGAAACCAGTATAGAGTGGTTTAGGCTGGAATCTCTATAGTGAATAAGTGTTCAAATTACATTTTAACAGAACAGGTATATATGTGTATGCGTGTATGTGTGCATGTGTGTGTGCATGTATGAGTGTCTGTGTATATTTGTGTGAGCGTGAGTTTGTGTGCATGTGTGTATGTATTTGTGTGTACAGGTACTCACATGTACATGCATACATGCATTTTTATAGTTGTTAGTACATTTCTGTAGTATCAACAGGAAAAAAAATGGAATGTCGTTGCTTTTCTAGTTTATTTTAGTGAGTTTGACTTAACACTAAACAACAATAACTACCATTTATTGAGAATTCACTGTGCATTAAGCACTGTGCTAAATCCTTGTCTTGTTTAGCACACCTTGACCTGATACTGTATTTATAAGGTACAGTTCTTATCACACCTGCCTTTAGGTGGGTAGCCACAGCTAAAGTTCAACACTCGCCCATGGCCCCTTCTGCTTTAGGGCTGAGGTTTGAACTGATGCTAACTCCTGAGTCAGTGTTTATCCCTGGCTGTGGATTTGCATACTTCCTGAAACTTGTCAAGGGTTAACTACTGCCTTGAGCCAGAAGAACTGGCAGATTCCTGGCAGAGTTGACAGCCATGCCCTTGCAGGCTTGGCAAGGATTCTTCTTCCCTTTTGCTGGCAGGGTTTACCCAAAAGACAGACATTTGTGACATGTAGGGAAGAGTCCAGTGTATGTCGACTCAGTCAAGGGATTTCCACAGTTATTAACAACTGGATGGTGGCCTACAGGGCTCCACCTGTACTTGGAGAAAAAGGCGGTGGCTGAATGATGCTTCCTTTCTACATAAGCCAGTGTTTGACAGTGTTAGGTGGGGTGGGGAAACTGGCATAGAGGCTGAGGCTGTGCGTATGTCTGAACGCATGGCTCTGACATCTGCAGCCCTGACCGACGCAGGCTGTACCAGTGTGGTCATTGGTTTCAGAGCTGCCAAATGCTTCTTCTCAAAGGCATTGGCTGCTCACCCATTTTCTGCTGTTGTGTTTTGAGCAAGTGTTTCCCAAAACTATTTCCTAATAGCACCAAGGGGTTGGGAGAGGAAAGAAAACAGATAAGGATTGTAGAATGTACTAGGGAAGAAAGAGGAACACAGAAAATAAAACCACCACTGTTACCACCACTACCACCATGCCCACCAGCGGAGGCTCTGGGACCTTCACAGTTGATCACAGCAAGGCGTTCCTTTTTATGTTTTTAAGGGGTAGGTTGTTTTGATTATTTTTTTGAGACATGTTCTCATAGCCCAGGCTACCCTTGAAGTTCACCATGTGTCAGAATGATTCTGAGCTCCCAATTCCACCCCTCAGGTACTGGGATTACTGTTTGCACCACTGTTTCTAGCTTGTAGTCAGAGTTTCTGAGATGGTGGCATTTCTCTGGCAGAAGTGCCCTTTGTTTTTATTTGGTTGAAGGATTTCTCCTCAAGTCCATGGAAGAAGTCTGGGGGACACAAAGGTACAGGTAGTGGGTGTCTTAAGATTTCCTCACAGATGCCAGCTGTGAAGATGCCTGTGACCTGTGTGCTCTTCATAGTGGCAGATTTCCTCTTCCTGTACTCAGCTCAGACATGCTGAGGGTTCTTATCCACTGTGAGTTGGACAGATTGGCTCTGGGTCACTAGGAGCACAGTCCCATCAAATCTGAATAGTTACCCTCAGCCTCCTCTTATGATTAGAGTTTTGGAGCTAGGTCAGCTTTACTCAGCCCCCATTATCTCCTTTTGTGTTTTGTTTAGGACTAGTGTAGTTTTATATTTGCACATTTCTATTATATATTTGCATATATTAAATGTCTCTGTTTAGCACATATTAACAGACAGTGAGCTGGTGTTAGCTCAGTTGGTAGGGTGTCTGTGTTGCATGTACAAAGACTTGAGTTTGATTTCTGGAAGCACATAAGCTGAGTGCAGTGGCATTTGCCAGGAATCCTAGTGCTCAGGAAGTAGAGACAGGAGGATTAAAAGTTCAGTGTCATCTTTGGCTACAGAGTGAGTTTGAGGCCAGCCTGGGTTACATGCAATACTATCTCAAGAAACAAAAAATAACACAACCAGTTTGGAAATATGAGTATGTAGAATACATAGCATATATGCAATTTTCATTACTTCTATAAAATAAATGTAACATATAGTTGTATCATTTAAATTCTATCCACCTATCTATCTATCTATCTATCTATCTATCTATCTATCTATCTATCTATCTATCTATTTATCTATGTCCTTTCCCGAGAGAGTAGCGATGCTCTGTATTCATGTCACATAAATGTATCTCTGTATCACTGTATTTGTAATTAGGATATAGACTTATACTTCTGATAAAGAAAGCATGAGTTCTGACATATACACACCTTGCACATATACCTTGTATGTAGGTACATGAATGGCTGTATGAATAAAAGTTTTTCTCTTTAGTTATCATCTACTTTTGAGATAGGTAGACCTGCCTGTCAGCCCTAGTGGGGCTGTGCTCCCGTGAGGTGTGGAGGATATTTACAGCCCCCTGAGGAAGCGCTCACTAACCCTGGACTGGGAGGTGTCAAGAGTGCTCTTTCTAGACCAGCTGCTCTCTGTTCATACTCCTTTGACCTCCACAGAATTACCACTTGGTTTTTCTTCTACTTCTTTTATTTCTTGTGATTTTTCAACACGGACTCTCAACATTTTTAATCAGATGAAAATTTTGGTGTGCAGTTCAAGAGAAATTCAGTCCGTATGTTTCAGATTCATTTATAGTTAAATCATCAGAAGTAGTTTTGCAATCATAGCTTGGCAGCCAGGACCTTTTTGACATAACTTGAAGTCAAGATGTGCTTGTCTGAAGGAGCCAGGCACTTTGGATGCCCCAGGAGGGCCAGTTGGCACCTGCAGAGGCAGTACCAGCAGGGAGAAAGCAGGGAGGTGGGGCCTGGGAGGTACTCAAGTGTCCTTTATGTGGAATGGAGTCTGGATTGCTGTCCTGTGCTCCATGTCTCCATGCATAAACTGGGGGATGAGTCATTCTAGTTGGCCTTTCTGTGCTTAACTCTAGACTATCTGGAGGAGGGATGCAGGCAAGGGAGGGCTCTCTCTTACTGTTTGGGTTATTTCTGGTTAGGTGGAACATTGTCAACCATGGAGCTAGGCTTGTTGGTGTACACCTGCGATCTGAGCACTTAGAAGGCTGAACTGGGAGCACTGAGCGTTCAAGGCCAGCCTAGGCTTTATAGCAAGACCCTGCCCCCCAAAAGGATGGGAGACCTGGGGATATAGCTTAGTGAGAGAGCACTTACCTAGCACGCACAAGGCCTAGGTTCAAGCCCCAGCACTGAAAAAATAAAAACTTAAAGAAGAGAAAATTGAATGTATTGATGTAGTAGTAACACATTTGCCACGCATGCTTCTGGTTTGGACAGTTTCAATTACCTTCAGTCAATTGTCATCCAAAAATATTAAATGGAAAGTTCCAGAAGTCAATCAATCATTCATGGGTCTTACTTAGCTTTGATTATATTTACTGCTATATTTGTTCATTTTATTAGGTGTTGTTAATATATAATCACAATATTTTAGGCATAGGTAGGCCCCTCTCTGCAGTTCTATGCAACTACTGGGGATCTGGGAATGTCACCTATTCTGGTGTGGAGACTATTATAGTCAGGACATCGTGTACCAGGGGCTACGCTAGGTGCTTCTCACAGTCTCAGAAGGACCCTGTCAGAATACTCCTCCCTTTCTCCATCCCTGGTTAATGCCTGACACACTCGCACAATTGCTCTTTTCTTCTCCCCTTCCCAGGGCCTCCAAGGCTCCTCTGGTCTCTTTCTATACTCTCTGATCAGGTGCACTTTTTCTATTAGGGTTATCAGTTCTTTGTTGCCTAGCTGGCCTCCACATTGGCCCTAAACTTTGGCCCATTATCCACAGTCACATGGAAGTTGCCTAGAGCCTCAACTCTAAAAACCCATAATCATCCAATGCTCCCTGCCTCCTGTTTTCAGTGAATTTCCCTTTCTGTGCTAGTCCTTGTTACAGCTAATGACTGCTACCCACCTGGCCATATAAGCAAGGACACTCAAATTCATGACTCTCTCTATTTCTTGAATACTTTGCTAGACCTGTTGATTTTTTTGACTTCAAGCTTTCCAAATTTGCCCCTTCCTCTCCATTCCCCATAGCTCAGCATTCAGCTTCCAGCAATGCTTTGGGTAGCAGCAGCAGTGACTTGTCTCTCACCTCTGGGCTCCCAGGGTGGCTGTCAACAGGAAGCTCACATACGCCCTAGAGACCAGGCTGCAATGTTCCCTTCCTCTAGTTGAAATCATCTAAGGAATTACCAACAACCACTTGTCTAGCCCTTATCTGCCGCCGCCTGCCCCCAGCCACTAAAGCGGCTCCATCCCTTTACCTTTTACCGCTATCCATCAGTGAAAGACCCTGGGTTTTCGATGATGCTGTGAGAGCCTGGGAAGTCCTGAGTGGCTCCTGAAGCCACTTCCAAATGGTTGCTCTGGAGTGATGTTTACACTGGTTGTTTCATTAATTCAGGGTGTTGAGGATATAAAGGCACAGTGGTACCCTTGTGTGCTACCCCCACATGTCTGCTCTCGAGGAACGGATTAAGAGCCATGACAAACCTAACTTGTGTAATAGGCTGTCTGTGCCTGGTCTTACTGGCCATGTAAGTTCAAGGACACATTGGAGTAGACATATTTGACACATTTTTGAAGGGCAGAAAGCCAGCCTGGGGTATGCAAGGTAGGGTTTGTATGTGTGATCTCATGCTCTCTCGAGTGTGTGTGTGTGTGTGTGTGTGTGTGTGTGTGTGTGTAAATGTGGAGGGCAGAGGTCAACTTTGATGTCATTCTTCTGACACTATCCACCTTGGTTTTTTTTTTTTTTTTTTTTTTTGAGACATGATCTCTTACTGGGACCCAAGGCTCACAATGAGGCCAGATTGGCTGGCCACCAAGCTTTAGAAATCTGAGTGTATTTGCTGTCCCTGTGCTGGAATTACACATGTACACCACCAGGGCAGATGCTTTGTTTACTGAACAGTCTCCTCAGTTCCCAATACAGACAGATTGTTCTTTAAAACTTGCTCAGCCCTCCCTCACCATGACTTTGGCAGCTACAACGACACCTGAGTCCCAGCTAATCTTGTGAAAGGTCTCAGGGTAGCTGGAGGTTTCTCTCAGGAAGTTGATCCACAGAAGTAGATATTATGACACCAAGAAGAGAGGGACAGAACATGGCTAAGTACCTTCAAAGAGCCTAGCCCCTTGTCAGAGACATCTAATTGCAATGGGGATTCAATTGTTCTCATAAGAAGTGATGGGACTTCTTCAACAGTCTCGTGAACAGTGTGGGACTTGGGGCTCTGAGCACCAGAAATCTCTTTGTAGGCTCTTGAAAGGAACACACAAGCAAGCTACACATTGTTGGGTCAATGAAAACCAAGCTTAGTGAGAAGGAAGACCGTGGGAGAAAATAGTTTGAATATCCACTGCAAGTCAGTGAACATCAGGTTAAACCTCAGAGGGGTGGGAGGAAACAAACTGGATCTGGATTGGGACTAGGGGGCATTTATTTACAGTAGATTTCAGATCGTGAATAGGTGTTTTCTGGCCAGTGAAGAGAGGAAAGCAGTAATATATGTGATCATGTTTTAAAGCTTATCAATATCTTCAGCATGACTATGGCCATTGGGAGGATGGTAAGAAGATTCCAGAGAGCCTTAGGAAGACTAGCAGGTGTGGGAGCTGACAAGCCATGGCAGTAGCCTCATACTGAGGAGGGCTCTGACTAAGAGGAGCAACTTTTCTGGTTGCAGACCCATGTTGAGTTGAACCTAGACACTATGCCCTTCCACTTTCTGTTTCCTCCCTGACTGGCATAAGTGAGTGAATCTCTAATTTGGGAACTGTTCTGAGAACACACAACACTAAAACCCAAACAGAAAGCTGGACATTTCAAAAAGAGGCATGCCCAGGCAGGGACCCAGTTCCTGAGGGATGAGTGGACAGGATGTGTGTGTGTGTGTGTGTGTGTGTGTGTGTGTGTGTGTGTGTGTGTGTGTGTGTGTGTGTAGCCAGCTCAGACTTCTCTTTGTGCTGCTTCTCCTCTGGGGGGAACTGGGGTGTGTGTCTTGTAGCGAATATTTGTCACCAGAGGGAAATCTTGGCTGGCCTGAGGATTGCAGATAATTAAGAGATATGATTTATCACTGGTGATGTTTCCAGGCCTGGCCAGAGCATGAGTAAGTGTTTTCCAAGCTGCTTGGCCTTTCGCTCAGCAACGCTGCTGTGGAGGCTCTGCAGGGATCTCAGGCTGATATAGCAGGGACTGGGGAGAGTCTGTGGTGCTTCCTATCAGAGGTCCCTGGGCAGCTAGTCCTGTCTTGTGACAGGAAGGTGGTCTGGTAAAATCAATAGAACTAGGTAGGCTTGGGAGGAATTCCCACCTGTGTGACAGTGGGCAACTTGCTTGGCTTAACTGAGCCACCTCAGTTTCCTAGTATTTGGAATTAACAGAGAATTTAAAATGAAGCAATGTTGAGCCCCAGGGAACCCTTAGTAATGCCTGGAAGAATTATTTGGTTGTCACAACTTTGAGAAGGCCATATAGCGGGAAGCGGTCAGAGTTGCTGGTGAGGATTGCATGATGACCACAGGATGCCCCTGTCAGTCCTTAGCTCCTGCGTCCCCAGGGCTGAGACTGAGAAATCCTGAGGCATAGTAATGACATAGAGTAGTTGGAAGCGTGAGTAACAGCACATGGCTGTACTGCTCTGCTGGACACAAAGTGACCCTGTGCTAATAGTCATTACTGTGGTAATAGTCATTAAAAAACAAAACAAAACAAAACAAAAAACCCAAACACTTTAAGGCCACCACCAGTCTGAGGCAGACTTGGAGGGAAAAGGCCATCTGAATACGGAAGGACAAATTAGACCTCCCTCCTCTAAAGAGCTCCTCTTCCTCCCTCCTTTTCTTCTCCTCTGCCCCTTTGTTTACCACTGATTGAGCATGTATTAGGAGCTAGAGATTGGAACTGTGGAATTAGAAGAATAACTTGTGGAACTAGAAGAATAACTTGTATGTCTTTGTGGAGATTTTATCCCAAGAAATGTCCCACAAATAAATCATGATTGGTTTTATAAAACAGAATCCCATAAGGAAAGGCACACTAAACTATATAGACAACTTGGTGAGAAGTGTGTGTCTATATAGTCACAGCAGTCCTAGGTGACTTCCCTGAGGCCTGCAAAGGGTGAGGTCAACATCCTATCCTATCTCAGTGATCCCCTCCCTGTCCAGTGGATGACTGGAGTCCTTTCCAGATGACTAGCTGGTGTTGGCCTGAGGTGAGGGGCCCTGGGCCAGGCCCTGAGGTGTGGAGCTGAGCATTCGCTCAGGGACCAACTCAGCTTACGGGCCTGCACTGCAGCTGGCCATGGCAGTGTTTGCAGAAGGAAAGGAGGGATTGCTGATCAGCCCCCATGTGCCCATCCTAGATTGAAAGGAACCTGGCTAGATGCCTGGGGCAAGTTGTTGGCTCTTGTTTACTCTGAAGAGATTGGATGGGAGTATTTGTACTCCATCCCAAAACCCTGGCAGCAGGTTCAGGGTTGCCTGCCATAGCAGAGGCAAAGCCAGCTTCCAATTTAGAAATGTGTCTGTAAATGAGAAAGTGAGAACACACACACACACACACACACACACACACACACACACACACAGAGAGAGAGAGAGAGAGAGAGAGAGAGAGAGAGAGAGAGAGAGAGAGAGAGAGATATTAAGACTATTATGGCTCTCTTTTTAGATTAGCCTCTAGGGTTTCTCTTCAATGTCTCCAGTCATGGCAGGATGTAGCCCTCAAGGAAATGGAATCAGAATCAGGTGTTCATAGGACAAAAGGGACAAGCATAGGAGAGACCAGGTAGCTAGAACTACCTACATTTTATCATCAAGTCTCCTCTTGCCCCCTCCCCTGCCCATAGCAGCTAGACAATGGTTTGGTCTCAGCATTTCCATAATTCTCTTACTCATGGTGATGCATGCATGCCCAGAGTAGACCTCTGTAGACAGTAGCAATAATACTGCCATTTGAATGTGTTTCTCCAAGCTTTTGGGGTGCAGCTTTAGTTACTCAATGTGTTAGTCCTGGAGCTGTTAGGGCCATTCTTTTATCAGGAAGGGACCCATAACTTTCTCTGAGAGCCAGCTCTCTTTCCCCAGTAGCTCCTTTCTGCATCCACTGTATCACTACAGTAGGAAGCCCTCACTAGATGAAATGACCTGATCTTGGAGTTCCAAGGCTCAAGAAACTGAACTAGATGAATGTCTTTTATAAACTTCTGAGACTCGGGCATTCTGTCATGCAACAGAAAATGGATCAAGATAGAGTGTAATAAACACTTGGGGACTAGATATTCAGGGCATTCTATACACTAGATATAGAAGAAAAGACAAGTGGCTAGCAAGCATCTTCTGGTTGGGATTGGGTGGCTAAGATGATGGGTGAGGTGGAAGTTCTGGGGTAGAAGTTTGAGAAGATCTACAGGTTAGGAGTAGAGTTGGTTAGAAGCAGGCCAAGAACATGAGGCTTTGCTTTTCCTGGGATCATTGCAAAAAAAACCAATCAGGCCTGAGATTTATGGCAGAGTCATCCAGGAATGCCAAGAGAAAGGATCCAAGAAGAAGTTTGGACAGTCAGTGAATGGAGAGGCAAAGCTGACTCCTGGCTGTGAGTCTTTGCTCAGAGCATCTTGGTAACTCATTCTCCCACCTCTGCTGTACCAGTTCACGGACTAGTCTGCAGCCTCAGACTCAGGAGGAACCTTACAGTCTTCCAGACCCAGCCTCCACAGCCCCTCCAATGGCCTTCTCACCATCACTTTGAGTTTGTTGCACAGCACATGTTGGGCACCCAATGAGGCAGGGTGTTCTCTGCCATATCATAGTCCACAGGGGACAAAAAGATTGACCTGTAGGCCATGCCTGTCCTTTAGACTTCACTTAGTCAATCAAGTGTCTGAATATTAAAAACAACCCCAACATCTCAAACTCAGGTTCTCTACTCAGCAATAGACTCATCTGACTCATGAAAACTCTGAGCACACTTGGCACCCTGCGATTAAATAGCGGAGATGGTAGGAGCTGGGCATCCTTCAGTGTTTTGCTATTTCTGCCTCTGCATTGAATCCTTCCTGTTGTCTAATTTGTATAACTTGTCTATCAACCATAGTCTTTGGGGCTGTCGCTGGGACCTTTTCTTCGAAGCTTGACCACTTACTACTGTGTGGTCAGCCTCTCATTGGTGGCTCGATTTTCTTAATCTGTAAATCCTGACTCTAACCTCTTGGCATTGTTGCAGGGTCTAAATATAGTAACATGACCACAGAGCCAGCAGTGATGTAGAGGTGGGTGCTGTGGGTGTTGTGATTGCTCCTTACTCCACATGGGTCTGGATCTCAGTGCCTCTCCTCTGTGGTCTTCCTGACTTTGGAGGAGATGAGAGGACTATCAAAGCCTTGTGTACTGAGCTCATGACCGCATTGACACCATGTTCTCTACCTCTCTTCCTCTGCTGTGTGTGTGTGTGTGTGTGTGTGTGTGTGTGTGTGTGTGTGTGTGTGTGTGCGTGTGCGCGCACATGCTTCCTGTTATTATCAACCCACTGCCCCTTTCCAGTTGTCTTCCTGCTGAGAACGGAGAGCCGTGGATGCCCAAGCCCCAGCCTCAGTCTCCCTCACCATGCCTGCTGCAGTGTTGGTTGGTACATTGTGGATGAGATCTGGAAGCTAAAAGCTTGCCAGCTTGAAGCCCTGTGTTTTCCTTTTCTGAGAATCCAGAAATGTCTTGGCAAAGAGTCTTTAAGGTCACTGTCCATCCCTGGAACTAGAAGCAAGCTCTTTCTAATCCTCAGTTTACCTATACAGTGAAGCAAGGGCACCTGTTTTTCAGGTTTAAGTATGAGAATTAAAGAAGTTGGTAAATAGGACATCACACATACCTCCCTCATCGTTGTTCCCAGGAACCTTACTAGTTACGTGTTGTCAGAGTACCAGATAGTCTACTGATTGCAAGGAGAGTGTCCTCAGGTCCCATCAGCAGCCAAGTGGCATCTTCCCTGGGTGCTTCTAGCTGGGGCCCAGCATCTTATTTCTGCACTGTGAAACAGTTATGTGAAACCTTGCCACTGCTAAGTGGAGGCACATGATTGGCTACACCAAGTTTACCCGAGAGCTTATTTCTTGCACTAGGGCAGGAGTTCACAGTTGTGGGAGAGCCTCACAGTTCTGTTCTGAGAACAATCATGGCTTCTTCAGAACCCTGGTTGCGGTCCAAAGTCAGCTCCACCTTCCCTGCAGGCCAGTGAGGTGGGAAAGACATGCATGGCACAGCCTTGAACACGTCTGGACCTGGCAGAGCCTTTGGTACTCTCTTCTCAGTGACTGGCTGGGGCACCAGGGTACCTGCTGGGAAATAGTCTTGTGGTAGACAAGGACCAGAACATTGAGAAGGTAAGGCCACAGACTTTTAGGAAGTCCCTGGACAAAGACCAGGGTGTTCTGCAAAGTGTTTTGCATTTTAACATTTCTCTTTGATCAAAAACCATACACTTGGGGCAGGGAGGCTGAAGATGTAGCTCAGAGTTAGCGTGCTTGCTTAGCTTGCATAAGGCCTAGCAACCGACCCCTCCCCCGCCCCCAAATCCACAAAACAATGTAAACAAAAACAATTTGTTTTTTTCTTTGACAGTTCTTTATTTCGTAATCTTGGGACTCAGAAAGAAGAACCGTGTGGGTCTAAACTCAGTGTAGGGCCTGAGGACTTTGTGAGTTTGTGGCAAGAATGAAAAAGAGGTCACTTGTAGTCCTGACAGAAACTCAAATGTCAGCAGCTATTGTGTGCTTCCTGTGTGATAGCGTCAGGTGAATCTTTTCCTCCAGCATTGCTCCTTTTCATTCACGCAATCATCATTTTTGTAGTTGAGAATACTCAAGACCTCAGGGTTACAAAACAGCAGACGCTGACATCCCAAGTCTCCACATGCTTAATTAACCCTTGGATTATAGCTGGTTACAGCTAAGGCCCACCCATTCTGTGCCAAGGGACAAAACCCACCAGAGGCATCTATTCTGAGGTTTGGAGCTGTATAGTCACTATGTTTAGTGACTTTTCTCATGGCCATGACCAAACACCCGAAAGGTAAGAGAGGTGCATTTTAGCCTGAGTTTAAGGAAGTGTGGTCTATCATGACAGGGAAGATGGCCGCGGGAGTGTGCAACTGGGACTCCTCACATCTATAATGATCAGAAAACAAGAAACCATACTCCTTTCCCCCTTTTGATTCAGTCTGGGACTCTGACCAAAGGGAGGGTGCAGTCTACAGTCAGGGTGGGTCATCTCTCCTCAGTTAAACCTTTCTGGAAACACTGTCGCACACATACCCAGTTCTGTCTCCTAGGTGATTTCAAAGCTTGTTGAGTTGACAGTGAAGATCAGCTCTCACAGCTGCACCACAGAATGATGTTTTAGACCTTGATGGGCTGCATGTAAACTGCAGTGGTTTCACATAGCGATGGGTGGCCATCTTTGTGTAAGTCCTTTCTATGATGTGTGCAGAAAGAAAGAGTCTAACAGTGCATTTCTGAGAACATGTCCCTGTCTCTATATGATATACAACTATAAGGTGATTTGCCCAGATTCTACAACAGTATACTCTATGGCATCGAGACTCTACTTACTGTGATTTCTAAGCCCAGGGGCAACAAGTTTGGGAATGCAGTTCAAATTGCATTTGAGTTAAGGAATTAGAAATCAGACTCTAGTTTATTTCTTGCTGTAAGACCTATGGTGAGTCTTGTTTGCTGGAATCAAAAAGCAGAGCTCTCAGACTGGTTCGAAGACCTTCACAATCCCAGTGGTCGTTCTGTTCTTATTTCTCTTCTCTGTACTCCAAGTCCACAGTCCAGCTCCATACAAAAGGTGATTCTATGTTTAGAGTCCCTAGTTCAAGCTTCTAGGCTTCTAACTTTTCATGAATATTGCGATGGCCTGTCTTTATGTTTATTCTCTTAACCTCCTTGAATACACAGATACACACACATCCAGACACATCACACACACAGACATACACACAGATATACAGACATACACAGGACAGAGGTGAACTGAATCACTCTTCACCTTGACCCCATTACACAGTCTGACACAGAGAACATATACTTCATACACACACACACACACACACACACACACACACACACACACACACACACACGGAAACAAATTGTGAGAGCATCAATCCATAAGAATGAAGTAAGGGCCGGGCAGTGGTGGTGCACGCCTTTAATCCTAGCACTTGGGAGGCAGAGACAGGCGGATTTCTGAGTTCGAGGCCAGCCTGGTCTACAGAGTGAGTTCCAGGATAGCCAGGGCTACACAGAGAAACCCTGTCTCCAAAAACCAAAAAAAAAAGAATGAAGTAAGGAGGAGGCGTCGCACTTAGACCTCCTTCCCAACACTATGGCGAATCTAAAACCTAACCGAGGGCCTTTTGTGGTAGCAGCTGAGCCCTGGTCCTTTCATAAATGATTTTGAGGTTCACTGGTTCAAGTTAGCTTAGCTGTGGCTGAATGCTCTGGGAAGATGTTGCCTATATATGTAGGGTCTCTGTTTTTATCCTTTTCTCTGCAGTTTATTACCAGGGAGTCTAGATAAGGCCTCTAAACATGATGCTTGAGAAGCCCTGAAGCAAAAGACAGCTGGCTTTCTAAGCCTTTGCTCATTTAATAATGTCTTATTGACCTAAACCAGTCTAATGGTTAACTGAGACTCAGGAAGTAGAGAAGTATGTGCCACTTCTTAAGGGAAGAAATTGCAAATGTCATTGCAGGATTGGAGACAATTAATGGGCAGGAAATCCAGTCACCTGAGGGTATATGGCAGGTGACAGAGCAGGTGAAACTGGGGAGACTGGAGTATATCCTGGGACTTCAGAGCAAACCAAAAGGCTTCAATTTTATTTTGTAAGTGATAGGTCCAGGAAGGGCAGAGGTGTGAGCGCTAGACTGACTTTGTACTTCAGAAGCCTGTCTTTGAGACTGTGAGGAGGCTGAGTCAGAAACTCCAGGCAAAGGGCTCAGTGGGGCCAACCATAGTTCAGGGCCAAGTTGCTGAGGCCTCCACTGCAGTTGTGTCTCTGAGCTCCTTGAAGATGGGGCTGCAGCAGCCAGCTTGCTTTTAGCCATATGTCTGGCTGGCACAGTGGTCGGTCTGGAATCGGGGCCCACCGAATGCTCACATGAGTACTGAATGTAGAGTAGAGATTAGACTGGCAATCAGTGTGGGGTGGGTTCATCTGGACTCTCCTGATGGGTAGCAGTTGATGAGAGAAGAATGTGGTAGGGGTGCATGCTCAGAGACTGGCTTGTCCCAGCCTGTGGAGGTGAAAGCTGGGCACAGAGATGGAAGTCAGAGTGAAAAGGTAAGAGTTAGGATATATACCTCTCTGACCATTTTCAATTGTCTCCTTCTTGTCACAGGTTTGCTCTTTGGAGTAATCTTGGGTAACTTGCCTCATCCTCAAGTTTCTAAATTCTGTAAAATGGAGGAGGCAACTCCAGGCACCAAATAGTGCCAATAGCATATATTTAGGGCAAAAGAAGAAGGGAAAAAACCCACTTAGAAGGCAGCCGTTATTGAAATTCCATGAGGCCCAGAAACAAATTAGCCACATAAGGGGAAGAACAGAAGCCTTCCTATCGAGAACTCAGCTCAATTCTATTACTGTCTAGAATTTGCAAGGCATGCTGGTCTCTGTAGTGAGATCATCTCTTTAATGTCTTGGTAATGTAACATCATCAAGGCCTATTATGACTATTTCCAAGATAATGGATGTCCTGGTGGATGTGCTGTGATTGGCAGGGAAGAGTCTAGGAGAGAACTCAGGAATCTGAACTCTGTCCTCAAGGCTATGGGCTTTCTCCTTGAACAGTATCTAACAGAGGCTTCTCAGGTTTACCCAAACACAGCTCTAGACAGCTTCTCAGAGTTTTTTCTCTTTTCTCAGTAAAGGTCATCTTTGCCTAAAAGAGCTGGAAGCAGATATTCCAATGAAAGAAAAAGCTCCCCCATAAAAGGGAGTTTGTACACAATCCAAACGGTTTAGAACCAAGACGGGCCTGCTAGTTTCGGATGCTGTATTTTTCTTGCATGTGCTATAATTAATGCAGGTGTTGGATGTTATACATAATCTGCATATTACTGACCCACTAAAAATTCATATGGTAATGTCATTAATTGCACATTACCGAGGCTGTTGAATGAATATTACATAGGTTTTTAATGGATGTAGTTATTATAATTGAAGTCAATTATATTGCTTCTTGTGCATATCAAGTCAGTAGTGTGTGGCTGGACCTTACGGGGCCCCTGCCAAAAGAAACAGGTGTTTGTCGTGAGGACAGCTTACGAGCCGGAACAAGGGGAAGGGAAAGGGTGAACCATGGCCAGAAATGACTGGTCTGGCTGAGCCCTCTATAGGGCTGGGATAGTGGTACAGAGGGCAAGGTGAATGGCATTGTCTGCTCTGAGGCAGGATCTACTTGCCCTTTTGCTGTGGGCTCAGGCTAGGGTGCAGGCTGAGCTGAAAGCCAGCACCACCCACACTGTAACAGAACACTTTTCTCCAGGCTGACCCAAAGCTAGATGGTGGTTGCATCACTTCCTCTGGTGTTGTAGAAGCCACATGACTCTGGCATCTGGTTTGCCAGGGATGAAAGGGAGCCCTGCCTGCCCACGATACTGGCACAGATGACCCTGGGTCCTGTGTGTCTTCTTTTAATATTCCGTTTCCTTAGCAAATGGGGCAAAGTCACTGTAGTAGCTACTGCTGTTGCTGATGGTGATGTTGCTTAGGGCTCGCACTCTCTGGAAGGACAACCCAGAGGACAACCTGGAGGCTGGAGAATGAAGAGAGGTTCAGGCTGTGACTACTTCTTGGTAGTCAGCTTTCTGTCACTGTGACAAAAATACCTGAAGTATTCAACTTATAAAGGAGAAAAGTTTGTTTTGATTCTCAGTTTCAATGCATGGTCTTGTTGGTCCAGAATTTGATAGTGCTGGAATGGCAGTATAGCACTGTGGTCATAAATAGGCAGAAAAGCTGCTCACTCCTAGTAGCTGGAAAGGAGAGAGAGAGAGGGAGAGAGAGAGAGAGAGAGAGAGAGAGAGAGAGAGAGAGAGAGAGAGAGAGAGAAAGAGAGAGAGAGAGGAGGGCCAAAGTAAGAGCACACTTTCAATGACCTCTTTTCCTTCCCCTAGATTCTCTTGACCTCCCAGTTGCAGCACAGGATGAGGACCAAGTATCAGATACATAGGTCTCTGGGGACATTCACTCCAAACCGCACCATCTTCTAGTTAGAGAAGGACGGCTGAATGCCACAATCCCCTGCTGTGACAAGTCACTTTGAGTGTTGCGACCCTCTTTAAACTTCATGCAAGAGCAGGCAGGGTTTTTCTATCTAGTTGAATTGACACTGAGATTCTAAAGAGATTTTTAAAAAACCCAGTGACGTATCCTCACACGTGCACGCACGCATACATGAATGCACACACATGCACACAGCACTTGTATACACAACAGACAGGTTCTTTTAGTTGATGTGATGCTAAGATTCCAGAGAGCTTGGAAATTTACTCAGTAACACACACACATATGCATGAATGTTCTATGTCTCTGTCTGTCTCTCTATCTGTCTCTGTCTCTATCTCTGTTCCCCCCCACCCCCCACCCACACACAGTGTTAGTTGAAGGTAGGATGAGATTTTGAACTCTGTTTGATTGAGACTGATTATCACATTCAGGTCATCTTGGCCGCCGTGTCGAAGTTTTGTGGCTTTATTTCGGAAAGTCACTCTGGAAGCTTGGACTGAAATAAATGACGAAGGGCAAACTTGACACACACACACATCAGATTCAAGTGACTAGGAAAGAAGGAAAAAGAATGTGTTTTACAACATTTCTGAATGGGGAGACTGATTTTCCCGGGAACCTGTGAGTATGGATTTGCACGTCTCCTCAGCTTCTCTGTCCAGCCACTGACCGCTCCTATGCTAATGCCAGGCTGGCCAGGAATATACTTTCTATTTAGAAAGCAAAGGCGGCCAGCTTTGGGCCTGGGCCTGGAGACTGACTCACTGTTGTTGGGATGACACATTGCCTGCACACATTTCACAATTCTCTGAAACACCGGACTTATTTCTGTGAGTGTGCAGAGGCCCACTTCACCATCCACCTAAGGCCACACACAAAGGCTTTGCTATTTTTCTTCCCTAGGGCCTAAAATGGGTGGCAGAACTTCCCATGCCTGAAGCATCACTCTCGTTTGGAAGGAGAGAAACACTGGCCAAGAACTGCAATGTTTTTTAACCAGAGTCTGGCTAGCTTTCAGTAGCCACATGCCAAAGCGATACCAGACAGAACGATGGCTATGAATGGAGCAGGGGTAGGACTAAGGCTTAAAAACAAGGCAGAAAAAATACAGATAACAGAGAGGAGAGGGGAGGAGAGGGAAGAGAAGCGGAGGGGAGAGGGGGAGGGGAGGGGAGAGAGGAGAGGAGAGGAGAGAATGAGGTAGTACACACGAAGTAAGAGAGGGATTTTAAAAAGAGAAAGACTGTACAGAAACGATTGAAGAACTGGAACTGAGGGCAAGAGTTCCATTTCTTTATGTGCCTTTCCCTCCACCTCTCACTCTTAATCCTCATTACTAAGAAGCAGGAGCAGGGGCCAGGAAGTTATCATCTATGTCTCAGGTGAAAGGGAGGACATTTTTGTTTATTAAACAAACAAACATACAAACAAACAACTATCTCACATTGTCGGCGAGGCAGTCCCAGTACTCACCAAGTAGCCCAGGCTAGTCTTGAACTTATGGTAGTCTTCCAGCCTCACCCCTTGATTGCTAGGATTACAAGTACGAGAAACCAGACTACTCCACATGAATGTGAGGGGTTTGGACCCCACATTTCTGTCTCTCTGTGATCTGAAAGCCTAAAGGACACTCTTGATGACCAAAGAGCTAGCCAGGAGGGGCCACAAACTGGATGGCCTGTGACAGTGTCCTCTGAGGAGTTGTTTATACACTTAGACATTATGTGCTTAAGACTGGAAGGGCCGGCCTCGTATTCAAAGCCCTGGATTCAGAACGATCTGGAAACTTCCTCCAGGGTAAACAAAAACAGGCACTTCAGCTCACTTGCCAGGGCATCCCACTCCAGAAAGGAAGGGAAGGAAAGGGAAAGTGATGCTGCTTTTTCCCCTGCGAAGGAAAGGTTACAACAACATTTTCTCTGGGCAGCTGTGAGGTCGGCAGGCAGACTTTTCTCTGGTAACCATCTCAATGTGTCTGTGTGGAAAGTACCTAACATGACTAAGTGCTAGCTGAGGTGATTCACTTGTCACTTCACTTGGGGACTTTGGCCTTGTTCTAGAAACCACGGAGTGTTTTCAGCATATCTGATCCAGGCCCTCCATGTAGGGTGGCAGGTTCGAGAGAACACAGACTTATAGGACTCTGTTTATAGGAAAAGACCCTAGAGAGGAGTGAGGGTGTGAGCTCACTGGAATCTTGTCAGGACTTCTAAGAAGCTGAAACTCCTAATCCCTGTCAGCAGAGGAGTCCAGAGTCTGTGGAAGTGACCAGAGTTTGAACAGAAATGAAGTTCATTCCTGGAGTACCCAGGATAGGCTGGACGTTTCCTTCAAGTTGTCTCAGTCTTCCTCACAGTAATAGTATAAGGCAGGTGTTGCTTTCCTTCCTCGTTCGAATGAGGCCTTCACAGCAAAAGAAGCCCAAGAATTCACATCTCTAACTCAAGAACACAGAGATGGGAAAGGGACCAGGAGACTCTGGGGAGGGAGGGCTAGCCACTAAGATATAGGAAGGCCACAAAGAGACCAGCCTATTCAGAGCAAGTGGAGTCATTCTGCTTAATAATTCAGTTCAGAAGTAAAGCCTTTTGTTGCAATTATATGCACAGAGAAAAGGACATTTCACAGGTGTGTAGCTTGCTGGACTGTCACAAACTGAAGAGATCCCTGTAGTCACTGCCCAAATAGAGACACAGCTTGTTTCCAAGATGACCACCATCATTCTCAGTCTCTAAGTACATATATCCCTTCCTCAAAGCAGTAGAATCTCTTCCTCTTCTCTTCTTGATGCTGGACTGGCCATACCCAACAAAATGTAGTGGAGGTCGTGCTTAAGCTAGGGCATAAGAAGATGGGATGATACTTGCTGGGTTTCTTAGCAACTATTTCCAGAAACACCTGGAGTCTAATGGCCCAGAGACAGCCCCAGTAAAGGGCATACACAACCATGCTGTCCACAGTGTTGGGGGAGGCCAGCCTTCTGCAGATGACTGCTGAAGTGCTAACATTGTAAGGAGAGCTCTCTTGGACTATTGAGAGGCCTTGGTCAAAACCACATGAAACACAAGAATTGCTTAACCTAGTCCTGACCTCCTGACTCACAGAATCATGACAAGCAATGAAATGGCTGTTATATTAAGCTCCTAAATTTGGGATAACTTATTAGACAACTCTATAACCACACATTTCAATCCATTATGGGGCACCTCAGTGATCCTTGCTAGCCAGTGTGCCCCTTCCTGCAGTAAGCATGCAGTTAGCTTCTCTGGCTCACTGTTATGTCCAGGACAGTCTTCTCTGATGTCACCCATAGCAGCACATCACCACTATTCTCAGTGTGTAATAATGTGTGGGTTTTATTAATTTATCCATTTTATGAATGACAGGCAGTTGAGTTGCTGATCTGAATGGCATGTGAACATCTTAGTGTGTGCACTTCAGTTGAATACTGTTATAGTTCCAATTTGAAGTGTCTCCTACCAGCTCACGTGCTTGAAAACTTGGTCTCTAGCTGTTGCTACCAATTTGGGAGGTTGTGGAGCCCTAAGAGGGATCCTAGCTCTTGGAAGTGCCTCACTAGAGACAGGGAGACTGGAAACTAATATCCACTTCTGGTTCTGACTCAAGATCTCTACTTCCTTATCTACCAAGATATGAATAGGACATTCTTCGAACTTGTGCCACCAAGAACTGAACCACTTGGGCAGTCAGCCATGCTTTCCCTGTCACGAGGGACTGTATCCCTCGAAGTTGTAGGCAAATGTAACTCATTCCTCCCTTGAGTTGCTTCTTCCGGTTCCCTTCAACAGTGGGAAGAAAAGTCACCAATACAAATACATACTCCAGGAGAGAGATTGCTGGAGAATAAAGTGCTTTCGACTTTTGCATTGTCTTCTTGGTTTTCCAGCACCATACCAATTTATGTTATTAACTTTGGTTGACAGTTGCTCCGACACCCCTCCAGAATGGAACTTTACTGTCTCTGTCTTTTCATGTTTGAGAATTCCACCCAATTTGTTAACAACAAAGAAATGGCCAGGCTGTCTACCTGCCAACGAGGCATTTGAAACATGCAAGCTAAAGGCAGAAAACCAGTTCCTTTCACACAGATATGTTCTTTCCAGAAAAAAGAGAAAAGAACACTACAACTGTTTGCTCACGTTCAAAGGGATGGTTGCTGGCTCCGGCCTCCACTGTGTTATTCATCTGGAGAGATTTTGTTTTGTAAGTCAGCTGAAGTTACAATAGAGGAAGCGATTGGGATTCTGAATATTTTCTTCATTCTTGGACCGTGACTCATTTCTTAGTCATAGAATATTTGGAAAAAGGTTATTTGGGTTATTTTAGGGCAATTGAAGGGTAGGGTCACAAAAACCTGCTCAAAGAGACTTGAAAATTCATCTCTCAAACCCCCATGACTCTCACATTTGTGCCTCCTAATTAGTATGAAAAGTTACCTGACGAACTGAACTTAAAATTATGAGGAAACAAAGAGATAACAACAAAAACCCCAGGATCATGGCTGTTCTGGAAAGTTTCCTTTAGCTTATAAAGTTGGAAGAAATACCATCACAGAAAAGTTTATGTGACAGGATTTTTTGTTTTGTTTGTTTGTTTTGTTTTTATCAACTAAGCCAGTATGTATTCCTCAGCTAATTAAGCAGACATCAAGCTATGTGTTGTCATGAAAGTATTTTGTAACTGTGATGAGCCATCAATGATCAGGTGACTTCACATGAAAGAGACCAAGTGGCTTTATCTGCTTAGTTCATCTGTTGAGTGTCTCAAGAACAAAATCACGTTTCTGGGGAAAAACAAAGTTCTGACTCAGGACTATAGCATTAATGCTTGAATGAGGGCTTGTTTGTTTACTTTTATTGGTTTTGTGAGACAGGCTCTAGGTAGTGTAAGCTGGCTTGAACTACGACCTTTGTGCTGTTGCATTCTGAGTCTTGGACTGCACTGCCACACTTGACCTTGACTGTACCCACCCTACAGGTTCCAGAACTCCTCAATTTACAAATACAACTCTCTCACACACAGACATACATGGTTTGCTCATACACACACACATAGATAAATAGAGGTAGAAATTAATAGGTGGACAGATCCCACTCCCCGTTTTGTTTCTCTAGAGAAATCTTGACTAACAAAGACGGCATAAACACAATGAAACAATCCAGGGGAAATTTTCAGATTTGATGGGGGCCAGCCCAAGTTTCCACAGTGCTGTTGGTTGTGCACCAGGGGATGAGTATATGATCGAGCATCTGTCCTGTCCAGATTTTCTCAGTTGAAGCTGAAAACCACACTCTGACTACTCATAGAACGTTCTTGGTACTACCTAGCATTAGCTGGCTTTTGACTCTGGAGATCAAACTCAGAACCAAAGAGAGCCCCAACTGTATCTGTGTTAATCTTACTTCCTAGGAAAAAACCACAACTGAAAGTGACTCTCAGGTGAAATCTGCAGTCACACTCATTGGTCATCTGTGGACACCTGGCACCTCTTGACCCATTTAGCATAATAATACCCGTGTTCTCATTGACATAGACGGAATTGAAGAAACACACAGGACTTACAATGGTGGTCTTATGCTTTGATTTATGTCTTTAGTAAAGCCAATAAAATGATTGTTCAAAGCAATTATCATGATAATGATTTGCAAGTAATCTTTCTGAATGTTTTTTTTTTTTCTCTACAAAGGTTATTATATGGTCTCACACATAGACTTCTAAAATGTGACTTGTAGCCAAAAAGGCAGATTGACTAACCTTTGGTGTTTCAGCAGATTTCATTGTCTTGGGCTTCTAGTAACCCAGCTTGGGTGGCTCACTTCACTTAGCCCCTTCCACAAGTTTCACAGAGGCCAGAGAAGGGAGAAACTTAGATGTTTAGCCCATTGTGACATTGCCAATGAAATGAATCTCCCATGGTATAGTCCTATGATAGAAAGCAATGACTGATGTCTTTAAGGATCCTGTAGCCAGCCCTTGGGTAAGTAGTCACTGGGTGTTATTTAAGTCTTGGGCTTCAGTATTTCTAGCTCTCTGTAGAAGTGTAGAGAGTCACCTGTGAATTTTATACCAAATTCAGAGCCTTAGTTTGTGTTTTCTGGGGTGAGAGAATAACATTGGCCAGGGAAGTTATAAACAATAGGGTAGCCAGAGTGGAAGCAGGCACTTATCTTCCTATCACTTGGAAGGAGGAGGAGGCAGGTGGACCATCCTCTGTTACATGGTGAATTAGAGGCCAACTGGCTTCATGAGGAGATGCTGTATTAAAAAAATTAAACCAAACTCCCAAACAATAGGTTTCTTTAACCAATGGTTCTAGAGGTTTTAAAGTCCACGGGCATGACACCATCATCTAGTGAGAGTCCCAGGACTGGGTCAAGACACAAATGTTTTTTCTCTTCATTTAGAGCTGTTAATCCCACCATGCGATTCATCCCTCATGACCTCATCTATTACTACTTCCCCCAAAGCTCCATCTCCAAATAGCACCAATCTCTGGCTTGAGGGATTATGTTTCCCACATGTGAACTTTTGGTGGACACATTCAAACCACATCAGTCAGCTCTGTTCTGCCTGTTGGCAGTCATCCTTAGAAAGGTTTTACACACAAATTCGTGTTGACATGTTTTAAAGACCCAGGAATATGTGCATGTCGCCACCTGTGTACTTAGGAATAAGTCACATCTATAAACAACAGTCCTTACTGTAGAACCAGGACCAAGAGCATCTTCCCAAGAGGTGAGCGAAGCTCAGCAAGAAGTATTCTAATTGATCCAAAGGGGCTCCCTGTCAGTCTGTTCTTCTGTAGTGGGACATGTTGCAGATCCTGCTATCTGACGGTACCACTTCAGTCATGCAGGAAGGAGCTACAGGGCACAACCACCAAACTCCTCAGAGCAGACACTGAGGGAATCCTCTTTTTGTGTTACCATGGGCTCTGTCTGAGGTCTGTGTGAAGGGTCTCACCTTGCCAGAACTGAGCTGTCCTCGCTTCCGACTGGGAGAGAAAAGGCCAGTGAGCTTGCTCTTTTCAAGTCTCCCTGCTGAGCCCACTGTTCCTGGGATGTGGACCTCCATTTCACAGTCTTGGTTTTCCTACCATCTGAACTCTTGCTCTTCTTAACACACACACAACTTTATAGACATTTACAGGGAACTCTTTCTCTGAATCAGGCCTGTTCTGCCATTTGTGTCTCCAGACATGATACAGCCTTCTCTCTCTTTCTCATTCCTTCTACCTGATGAAACCCATTCTCTTTGACAACTCCAGCATCAGTTACTCACTGAATCCTTTATGAACTATCTACTTTGAAACAGGCCCACAATAATGACAAATAGACATAGGTTCTGAAGAAGTTCTGAAGAACTTTTGGTCTCAGAAGATACACAGACAAAGCCAGCATGGAATGCCGCATGACAAGTGGTGTGAGCCTCCAGTGTCTGGTCTTAGCCATGAGGCTGGGGAAGCTCCTACTGGGGTGAGCTGATATTCTGAGTCTTAAGGATGGGCTCAGCATGTCCCCTACAGCTGTCCCACAAACCCAGGTCTCTTTAACGACTTCAGGATGTGAGATCTGACGCTTACTACTAAAGCAACCCTGTCATCTTACCAATAACCGGACTCATGGGGGAAATCCTCACACCAGGAAAAGGGTTGAAATGCCTTATGGTCTGGGAAAATAGGTTTGGAGTGGATATGACAGCTGGGATTCCAGTCATAAGCCTGGGCTCCCGTGTGCTCAGACCTAAGAGCAAGTTGGCTTTCAGTGTCCCATCATCCCCACCAGGCAGAGTTCTAAGTGGTGGGTCTGGCATTGCTAGAAGGCATCCTTGATTCCAGCCATGAGAGGCAATGTGCCAAGCTTACTCTTTCCTGAGAGAAGACTGGGACCAGGCATGGAGATCATCAAGCAAGGCGGTAGTTAGTGGTCCCGCCTGACATGGAGTATCAGGGAAATGCCATTGTCCTTGCACTTCCAACAGAGGACACCTGGCTGACTGGTGTAGGTGTGTGAGTGTGAGCACGTGTGTCCTCTGCTGAGACTCTCACATTTCCCTCTCACAAAGTAGAAACTGAAGGGAGGGAGGCAAAGGAATTCACACCAGTGTCGAGGCTATTTAGTCACGAAGCTGGAATCCTGGCTGCCTTCAACTATTACATTTTTCATTCTTTCCATGGCAACACTTTTTAAAATTTTTATTATTTTATTTTTACCACATATACAAATTTTTTTTTCACACATAGGTAGCAACAGAGAAAACCTCTGAGGTAGTTCCCATGTCAGCTCTAAGCATGAAGGTGGAAGAAGCTTGTTCCTGCCATGTATACATACTGTCAGTTTGATGGGCAACTTAGGTGCACAAAGATGGAATCCCAGTCAGAAATGCAGTATATAAAGAACACCCGGGAGGATCTCTCAGGCCTGACTTGGAGAAGGGACTACAGGACTCTGTGGTGATTGGAGGGTTCTAGACAGTGACAGAGAGGACAGAAATGAATTCTAAGTAAACTGAGGCACATGCTAAGGAGTTGAGGTGAGTCAATTGGACTGCGTGAAGATCTAAAATCGAGTTGATGTGATGAGTTGCAGTGGGCAAGGGACTTAAAACTCATTTCAAGCCACTGGCTTTAGTGTTCTGCATGTCGTGGGGGCCCTGAGTAGTTTAGGTAATTGCAATACATCTTTGGCATCACGTCAGAGGCATTAGGTCTAGTTGCCGAGGACGCTGGCTCAGGGCCATTTACCCCATTCCAGCTGGACTGGCAGCCGCCGTGGCATGCGGCCTCTGATGGCAATGCCCTGCAGGAATGAAAGCTTTCCAGGTAGGAGAGCATTGGCACTGAGGGCCACCCCTTCTTCCCAGCCTCAAGACTCCACCAAGGAAGGCAGCAACAATGGGGTCATTAAAGAAGCCTTCCAAGGAGCCACTCACTCTACGCCCCAGCTCCTTTCATCTCCCAGCCGTGCGTGCAGGAGCGCTCAACCTTCTCCCTTTATAGAAGAAATGTAACTTCTCTTGTTTCGTGTGATTTGTCCTGAGTGACGCAGCTGGGATTTGAACCCAAGTGTGAATTCCTTTCCCTCACCCAATCCTGCTTCTGAATCTGCAATCTGCTTGCAGATTTCTCTTAGATTCAGAGTGGAGATTAATCATTTCTCAACAGGACATTTTAAATATTATTTGTGTTTCATAAGAAACTGAAGCTTATTTCCTCCTCCTCTTCCCCTCTTCTCCTCCTTTCCCTTCTCTTCCTCTTCCTCCTCCTCCTCCTTCCCCTGCTCCTCCTCCTTCTCCTTCCCCTCCTCTTTCTCCTTCCCCTCCTCTCCTCCTCCTCTGCCTCTTCCTCCTCCTCCCCCTCCTCCCCCTCCTTCCCTTCCTCTTCTTCCTCTTCTTCCTCCTCCTCCTTCCCCTCCTCCTCCTTCTCCTCCTCTTCCTCCTCCTTCCCCTCCTCTTCCTCCCCCCTCCTCCTTCTCCTCCCCCTCCTCCTCCTTCCCCTCCTCTTCCTCCTCCTTCCCCTCCTCTTCCTCTTCCTCCTCATTCCCTTCTCTTCTTTTCTTTTCGAGGTAAGATGTCAATTAGCCCAGACTGGCACTGAATTTCCCCTGTAGCCCAAGGTTACCCTATACTTCTAATGCCCCTGCCACCACCCACTAAGTGTTCGGATTCTAGGTATGCACTAGCATTCCTGGCTTACTTGGTGCTAGGAATTGAACTGAAGACTTTGTGATGCTGGGCTCCTTCTCTACCAACTGAGGAATAGCTTCGGTTCCATGCAACTCATCTGAAAGTACTTTGGTAGGCCTTGCTTTTTCCTGGCCACCTTTCCTAGGACAGGGCTGGCCTGGCCACTTTGAGCAACCTCTTAGCTCAGTCAGGACATTGAGCCTTTGTGGCTCCCTCCTGTCTAAGGAAATTTAGGACAGAAATGGTAACTGGTACTTATTTTAATCCTGGCCCGTAACCTAAGAGAATCACAACTGCTTTTGGAGCAGGATTCCCCCAGAATGAAAGGAGGAGCAACCCATTGCAATTTCATGGGGGAATAGCTCACCCAGGCAGATGGGTAAGGGGCATTGCCAAGAGGCAGCAGAGGAGCAGGCTGGAGGAGACGGGGATAGGAGGAAGGCACCAGCGGAGGTGCAGGTACATAATCTCCTGGAGCTTGTGGATGAGTGTGGAACTCTGGATGGGTAAGGAGCAGGAGGCCGGGATTGCAGGTCCAGGAGTGGGAAGTCAGCGAGGAGCAGTGGCTGGTGGCTTGTTTTGGTTCTGCTTTCAAAAGTACAGCAGTGGTTTGGCTGCAACATTCAAAGACCTGAAAATATGGAAGCAGGCTTTGAGGAAGGGGACCACCGAGAATAGCAGCAGTGAATACGGGAAGTGCAGAGCCAAGGGCTCTTCCTTGGAGCAGAGATTCAACTTCTTTCCGGAGCCTGTGGGTTGACAGGAAGAGGACATCGGGTTCCAAACTGCACCGAGTCTGCCTGGGTCATCCAGCTGGCTTGCTCTATCTTTGGCTGATGTCTGCACTCCAGTCTTGCCCATGTCAGCTTAGACTATTTTGCACATCTTAAGGAGCCATTAAGGACAATGTAGCTGTTAGTAATATTGATTATGTAGCTTATCATAATTTATTGAAATTAATCTGCGAAAAGCCCTGAAACTTTGAGATAGAGTGAAATTCATTGCAAGAATGTTATAAATATTTTGTGATCAGAAGCATAAGGAAGCATATGCCTAGAGATGCAGAATTCAGAGAGGGGAGAGACTGTGCTGAGTCTGGGAGAATCAAGGTCAGAAGTCCTAATGCAGTGATTCTCTATCTTCCAAATGCTGTGATGTGGCCTTTTAATACAGTTCCTCATGCTGTGGTGACCCACCAACCATAAAATTATTTCATTGCTACTTCATAACTGTAATTTTGCTACTGTTAGGAATTGCAATGGAAGTATCTGATATGCAGAATATCTGATATATAACCCCTGTGAAAGTGTTATGTGATGTACCCACAAAGGGGTCGTGGCCCACAGGTTGAGAACTGCTGACCTAAAGGGTTTGGAGATATGTATTTAGGGCAGGAGGAGATGGCTCTGGGGTGAAGCATTTGTTACAAAGCATGAGGATCTGCATTGAAATGCCCAGAGTCCATGTAAATAAAGTCAAGGACCATGATGCACTTCAGCAGTCTCAGGGAGGCCAAGACAAAAGGATGCTCCAAAGCTCGTGGGTCAGCCTGGCACATACAGCTTGAACAGAAAGATGCCCTGCCTTCTCTCAAAGCAAGGTGCAAGGTGAGGAATGACCCTTACACACACACACACACACACACGCACACACACACACGCACGCACACACATATACCATACACAAGCATACCACACACACACACACACAAGAGTACATATCACATACGCATACACATACACACACACACATATGCACACACCAGGCATGTACAACACTTGGAAAAATGGTATGAAAACTTGATTAAGCGTGAAGTTGACTGTGCAAAAAGCACAGGGAAGACTTGTGCTAAAAAGAGATGTGTTTGACATAACTGGGAAAGATCCAGGACAAAAATAAAGGAAGAAAGTGGATCGAAAATGCTGCACTCAGAGGCTTGGAGCTTATTCAGTAGACACTGGTAGTTAAGAAAGGTTTGTACATAAAAGACAAATAGGATCTTAACATCATGTTTCAGGATTCCAGTTGTGTGTTTTCATTCATTTGAATGAAAATGGCCCTCAAAGGCCTGTAGGTCCATAGGCCCATAGGCCCACAGGCCCATAGGCCCATAGGCTCATGAGGTAGCAGATGGTCTGGGAGCCATCTGGAGGAGGCACTATTGGGAGGTATGCCCTTGTAGGAGTAGGTGTGGCCTTGTTGGAGGGAGTGTGTCACTGACAGTAGGCTTTGAGGTTTCAGAAGCTCAAGCCAGACCCAGTGTCACTCTCACTTCCTGCTACCTGTCAATCTAGATGTAGAATTCTCAGCTACCTCTCCAGCACCATGTCTGCCCACATGCCTCCATACTTCCCGCCAAGATAATAATAGACTAAACTTTTGAACCTGTAAGCCCACCCAATTAAATATTTTTTTTATAAGAGTTGCCATGGCCACGGTGTCTCTCCCAGCAATAAAACCCTAATTAAGACACTTCAAGGTACCAAAAATGTAATGATTACAGTAACTACTATTAGTTACAAATGGTGGTTATGATAGTACAAGTAAAAAAACCATATTTATACGCTAAAAGTGGTAGATAATGGGCCATCAGGAGAGCTCAGTGGGTGGGGTGCTGACTGCGAAGCTCGGGGACTTAAGTTCAGTCTTTGGATCCACTTGATGGAAGGAGAAAACGGACTCCTCCAAGTCATCCTCTGATCTGCACACTTGCACTGTGGCATGATTAACACTTTCCGGACTGACTGACTGACTACTGACTGACTGACTGACAGAATAAATCAATCAGTCAACCAATCACTCACTCACTCACTCAATCGATCAATCAATCAATGTGACTTAAAAATGTGAGGCTGTCTCTTAGTCCTAACATTATTCTTTATCATAAAAGAATTCTATCTTAGTGAGTTGGAGAGCTTGGTTCTCTTGGTAGCTTTGAAGAAACACATGGCCATGTTGGGAGCTGCTAGGGGATGGCCACTAGGGAGACAATGTGAGCCAGGGTCCTCAGTCACACATCTGCAAGACAGTGAGCCAACCAACAACTGCAACAAGCTTGGAAGCTGCTGCTTCTCCACAGGAGCCTCCAGATGACAGCACAGCCGGGCTGACACTGATTACTGCCTTGTGGGACCTGAGCAGAGCCAAGTCATACCTAGCCTCCTAGAAAGTGGGAGATAATGCCTGTTGTCTTAAATTGCCAATTTTGTGAGGCATTACAAAGCAATGTAAACAATAATATAGACCTCCCCATCCCCCAGGAAAGCAGTCTAGGAATCTGCTTCTTGAAGAACCTGGTTGATGCACAGGGTTATTAAGAGGCAGGTGTGCCTGGCCTGTAAGCCTTCAGCCTCCACAGCTACCCCACAAGGTAGAATTTTAGAAGGAGAATTGTCCCACCTGATCTCTCCCTGCTATTGCTTTTCAGTCACTAGCAAGCAAACCTCTTACAGTCTTAAACGGACAAACAAGCACTCAGTTGGGCTGGATATCACCATACAGCTTTTCTGAGTAAGACTCAGTTTCCCCATTTGGAACAATGAGGCTAATAAAGTTGAAGTGTGTTCGTTGTTGTTTGTATCCTAGGCTGGTTTCAAACTTACTAGGTAGCTGAGGATCACTTTGCATTTTTGATCCTCCTGCCTCTACTTCCTGAGCACTGAGACCTTAAGCTTACTCTACGATATCAATTTTCTGGAGTGCTAGGGGTTGAACCCAAGGTCTTGTGCATGCTAGGAAAGCTCTCTACCAACTGAGCTATACCCCAACCTTCAAATGCACTACTTACAAATCTTATTGAAATTATGTAGCTTGACCTCCTTTGTTGAAAAAGTCACAGCAGTGCACATAGAATCAAAGCGAAGTTTCCATCTTTAGTACTTCTGGTCTGTGGTGCAGGAACCTCATGCAATTGAGTAGAAAGCTGTGAGTTCAGGCCATTTGTTTGGGAGCAAGTCCCAACAACCAAGTAGAAGGGAAATCTGAGCCATGGAGAAGAAGGCATTGCTTCATGCCAGCTGTATTACATGTGACTGGAATCCAGGACCATGGAACTGTGTGGACAATGACTGAAAACTGTCCCGAGTACATGGCAAGGAAGGTGGACTACTTGTCTGCATCCATCCTTCTGTCATTGTTGGGGGCTGCTCTCAGCATCAGTTCATTGCTCTCTGCCTTGTCCTACACTTGGAACCAAGTAGAGTTCCATGACCAGAAAAAAAGCAAGCCAGTGCCGGACTCCAGTGCATCACGCCGTCTTTGGCACGAAGAGATGAGTACTGTGAGTATGTGGGCAGAGGCTTTGTGAAGACAACTTCACAAGGGTGCTCTGGACCTGAGACAACTACACTTCACGCTATAGTTGAGATCATAATGAAATAGGAAAATGACCAAGAGAAAGCACACAGATGTGAAGAACGACGATGTTAAGGAAGCCATGCTGAGGTAGCTTGCTCATCGTAGGGTACAGTGCAAAACTGCACCTTGATCTCCATGGGCGCCCTGTTGCCTCGGTTGTTGCTACGCCCTTCTTGTCTGTGAACGAATGACCCAAACATACTGAAAACCATAAATGTTGCTATTGGGGTGGCAAAGAGTTTAAGAAGGAAACAAATCCAAAGATAGTGAGAATTGGCTATGCTTCAAATCAGGCTAGGGGTGGAAAGGTGGCTCAACTAGTAAAGTGCCTATTTTGTCATTTTGAGGACTGGAGTTGAGATCTCCAAAACCCATACAAAAGCTAGCTGGACCTAGTGGTGCTTGTCTATAAGTACAGTGCAGGAGGTGATAAAGGCAGGCCAAGCCCTGGAGCTTATTGACCAGATAGCCTAGCAGAAACAATGTGTTCCCAGATTCAGTGAGAGACCCTTTCCTTAAAAATAAGGTGGAGAGAAATAGAGGAAGCCATCTAACTTCCACCTTCGGGCTCCACATGTATGTGTTCCTTTGTACACGTGTAGATAATATATCACATGTGTGTGAGCGTGCTTGTACTCATGCAAACAAATGGCATAACGAGTCCCACAGAGATCTGTCAAGCAACATCAGAAAATGTTAGATGATGTTGCCTGTGATCAGAGGATAGCCTTAGGCTCCTCACATAACGGTCCAAGGAGCCCTAGGCCTCCTCTCTCCCACCTCACCTGGTCTCCTAGACCTGAATAATCCTGTAGGCTTACCTTCAGGCAAGGCAGGAGTTGTGCATTCCAGGAGCACCAGAAGCCTCTTGTTTGTCACCCTCAGGTTGCAGCTCCTCTATGATCTTAGGTCAAACCCTGTTCAGCCTCATCTGACCCACTCTGGCTCAAAAGCCTGCATGCCATGGCTCATAAGCACAGGCCTATAGCCTGCCATTGCTCTGAGAAAGGCTTTGGTAAGAGCAGCCCTGAAGACAGGGAATGCATTTCCCAATTGTTGGTGTCATACTGAAAAAAGAGGCTGACATCTTCTCAGCCACATTACCTTTTGCTCTCTATCCCAGTTCTCTGGTCGAGTGATCAGAGAGCCCCAGGTGCTCTGTAGCCTTTATTTCTGCATTTCCCAAGGAAAGACCAGGAAAAGAATGGGAACTCCTATTTCTCAAGTGCTTCTGAATTCTGAGGCCAAGCCACCAGGGATGGCCACTGCTGCCCCTGTCTCATGGAATCTTCACAATAACACTTCAATATCCAGAGTACACCAGGAAACAGAGGGAGAATCTAAGGTTTAGTGTGATACAGTGAGTGGAGCTGGTAGTGCCCCTAACCTGGCTGTTTGACAGCATTAATTCAAACCACCATGTAGAATTCTGCGTGATGAACACACCAAACAGCATGAGAAAAGATGCAGAAATCTAACAAGGGTCTGAGATAACCCTTATAGTAAGACCTTTAATCTGTTTGATTCAAGGGTCTGAGATAACTCCTAAAGTAAGAACTTGAATCTGTTTGATTCAAGGGTCTGAGATAACCCCTAAAGTAAGAATTTTAATCTGTTTGGTTCAAGGGTCTGAGATAATCCCTAAAGTAAGAATTTTAATCTGTTTGATATGTGAAAGGAAAAGTCTGGAACACATTATGTAATCAACTCAGTGGTGATTTGAGGTATGGGCCATTATTTTGCCCATCTTTGAGATAAGGTATCTGGACTTAGGAGTTGGAGTTGACTTCACAGATGTTCCTTACTCAGAGAGCAAGAGAGGACAGGTGGGGATCCGAAGTTCTGCTCTGGGCTGGGTGGATCTCGGGCTCATTTCTTGCCCTTAAGCCACCTCCAGTTCCTCCTTCATCTCATGGAAACTCGGGTCACCAGGAGCCAGAGATCCTTCATCTGAGGAAAGACACCAAAGCCCTCCTACCTGAGGACCAGGAAGTGAGACTGATGCTCTCCCCCCCTCTTCATCAGCCGTGTGGTCCCCAGACCTCCACTCACTCCTGTGCTCTAGCTTTCCTGCCCTCAGGACTCTTTTGGCCTCCAGGGTTTCTCTTTTCAGTGGTGCTGCTTCATAGAATGGACAACAAGGAGGGGCAACCACTTCCTGAGTGCCTGCTGTGTGCTGACACTGAGCTATGGTTGTTACACCCTGTGATGAGCACTGTCTATACATTTTGGAAAGATGGCTTGGGGGGGGGGGGGGGGGGGGGGGGGGGGGGGGGGGGGGGGGGGGGGGGGGGGGGGGG
>CM052702.1:56538299-56557605 GCA_028551405.1 Uromys caudimaculatus
ACCTTTCCCTTTTCTTTTTTTCCAAAATAGAAAAGTTCAACTGAGAAAAAGCTGACCTGTTTCCCCAAGATAAGCACTTAAGTCGGGTAAGACCTGAAAGGCCAGAAAGCAAAATTACTGAGAAATTCTTGGTTTCTAAGGAATGTCCTTCAGTGCCCATCTCCCCTCACCATTTGCGCTTTATCATCTAGGTTTTTGTTTTTGAAAACGCTATGGTTTTTTTCTTTCTTCACACCCTCCTTCCCACACTCTCCTTTTTCTCCTACTTTCTGAGACAGGCAGGGCCTCACAAGAAAACTAGGCTGGCTTGGAGTTCACTATGCAGTCTAGACTTGTTTCAAGTCTAGATCAAGATTCTCCTCCCTCAGCCTTCTGAGGCTAAGCGTGCTGGTGTGGAGTGGTTTTCTTGGAAGGACCGTGACTGTGCCTTCCATCTGATGCCTCAGTGCTCACCACTGCACTGGTGGATACACACCCACACTGTGAGCATATCCACATCTAGGTAATTTCTCACTGCGTGGCTACCCCTGAGCCTGCAGACCAAGGGTAGCAGCATCTTCTCTCTCACCTGACCTGATCTTGGAACAACAGTTGAACTGTGGAGGCCATGCAGAGGGATGGCGGCTTAGTAATAGAAGGAAACAATGCATGTCGCGGAGCTGTTAGACCCCCATCAATACGAGGCTTATGCCTTGTCCTACAATCCAAAGGATGAAAAATGGGTGGGACAGAGATTGTCCTCTTTCCGGAAGTGGTTTTCCTTTAGGCCAGGGATTCTGCGGTCAGAGCCTGCACTGCTCTGTCCCCATGCTCTGGAAAGAAATCGCTGTAGTCAAAGCAGCTCACCAGCAGAAGTGTGGGGGAGCATTTCGCTGGTGTGAAAACTCAGTCACCACCAGCAGAAGACGCTTGGCCAAAAGCAATAGCAAATCCTCAGGTGAGGGGAGACAAGGCCCTGGTAACGAGCCTTCTGCTGAATATCCAGGTAGATCTTTCAAGAAGCTTCAGTCTTTGAACAAGGGGCAAAACAAAGTTTAGATCATGAAAGCTTTTGTCTTGAGGAAAAGGCTTTTTCACTTGTGATTCTTTATCCAGAGAATGGATCAAAAGATTTGTGCAACCTTCAAAAGTATAGTTTTGGACCATCAAGGTGGCTATGTTTTGTTTGTTTGTTTGTTTGTTTTGTTTTTTAAAAGAGCATGCTACAACATCTGACACCCTGACACCCTGAGTTCAATTCCTGGAACCCACATAATAGAAGAGAACCAAATCTTATAGATTGTCTTCTGACTGCCACTTGAGCTGTTGTACACACACACACACACACACACACACACACACACACACACACACACCCCTATGGGAGTGGGTGGAAGAGCCTACCTTGAGCTGTTAGTAGGACTGAGGATTACCTTAGTTCTTTGTGTATCTAGGGATGAAAAAACAAGCAAAGTAGGGCCTTTACCCACAATTGGACCAGAAAGCTGCAGAAAGAGAGTTTGACTGAAGGCCACAAATGTCATCAAACCCCACTCATAGAGTTTTTCAAGACGCCGTGGTGTGGGCAGAAGGAAGGGAGCCCAGGACAGGGACTTGGCTGGCTTGCCAGGACAGGGACAGCCTTCCCGGCTGGGCTCTGGCACCTGCCTCTGAGCGTAGCAGGGCTGGCTGAGCAGTCTGAACAGCTTGGGTTCCTGGAAATTCGCATCAGCACATTAGGTATTGTTTTATCAGCAAAGCACAGAGTCGGTGGAGAGCAGGGGACAGATCCTGTTACTCAGACAAAATGCCTTTTTGGTTATGCATGAACAATGTTTTAGGGATGTCTTCCAGACTTGGTGTGAAAGCAAATGTTGGATTCTCTTTCCTTTTTCTTTCCCCTGATGCAGGAAAAAGGGCTGGGACCAAATGTCTGAGGCTGAGTTCCCACATGGGATGGCCCTGGAGTGACTTCACTGGAGCTTCCCTGTCAGGGCCCCTGGGACAGGGAGAGCCTCCATGTGCAGATAGAGTGACAGGGGTCACTCAGTAGGTACCAGGGTCTCAGTTTGGCTGAGTTTCTCCCAGCCCTTTCCAAATGTTGAAAGTTAGGTTTGACAAGAGGCAATGCATGGGAGCTGTCAGCCTTGAAAAGGTCCCTAGGAAAACCAGCTTGCGGAAAAACCGACCTTCTTACGACAGGGTCAAAAAATTCACTTTATTTTATTTATTTATTTATTTATTTATTTATTTATTTATTTATTTATTTATTTATTTCTATCTATCTATCTATCTATCTATCTATCTATCTATCTATCTATCTATTTATTTCCCAAATTTGATATTTAACTAACATATCTTTTTCTCTTCCAAAAATATTGTTTATAAGGGAAGAGAAGAAGCAACAATTAAGAGTGTACATACTGATGCTCCAAGCCTGTCTTTTCTTTCTAAAAATGGAATACTGACCCCTTCTTTTCCCTTTCTTCTTCTTTCCTTCCTTCTTTATTTTTTTCTCCCCCTGAGTACTCAAACCACAGCTGTGCGGTAAGTGGTGCTTTGCAAAAGAGATGTTGTAAAGGAGACAGAACTTCTATTCAGAGGTAACCTGGTTACTTTAAGTACTTTCTGTATTCCATGGACTGAAGAACTCATTGAACTGAAGCCTTGATTTTAGAATGTATGTATGTATGTATGTATGTATGTATGTATGTATGTATGTATGTATGTATTTAGAAATAGGTTCTCACTATGTATTCCAGGCTGGCCTTGAACTTGTCATATTGATCAACCTGGTTTCGAAATTTTAACCTACCCACTTCCCTCTCTCTCCTGAGAGCTGGAATTAAAAGCTTATCCCATCCTGTCATCAGAAAGCCCCATTTCATGGTGTAGTGGTTTGAATATGCTTGGCTCAAGGAGTAGCACTATTAGGAGGTGTGGCCTTGTTGTAGGAAGTGTGTCACTGTTGGGGTGGGCAATGAGACCCTCCTCCTAACCATGTGGGAGCCAGTCTTCTCCTGGAGGCCTTCAGATGAAGACAACCTTCAGGTCCTCCTGCACTATGCTTACCCAGACACTGCCATGCCTTGATGATAGTGGACTGAACCTCTGAACCTGTAAGCCAGCCCTAATTAAATGTTGTCCTTATAAGAGTTGCATTGGTCATGTTGTCTGTTCACAGCAGTAAAACCCTATAAAGACACATGGACAAGAAAATAAGGACTCAGAGTACTTACATACCTGCTCACGTAAGTAAGATCACTGAACCAGCAAGGGTCAGAGGTCACATTTGCATTTACCCCATATTATAATTCCTACATGGACTCTTGCCCGTTGCTGGGAACAGTAACAACATATATGGTAGGTACATGCCAATTACTTTGAATTGGCTGATATACATTGTATTCCTTTGTTGATTCCCTACTTCATACCCACACATTTGTGCAATTACTACACCTCAGTTGCAGTATAGATCATTGAAAAGAGGCCGACATGTATGCAGTCAATATTGGTGCATGATCTGAATGTTTGCATCCACTCCTCTCTCTTGAATCCATGTGCTGAGATTTTATCTACGAAGGTGACAGTATGAGGAGGTGGCGTCCTCATGGTGGCCATTTGTGTCCTGAGTATAAACCTCCTAAGAGAGTTCACTTAACCTCCCACTCTGTGAGACTAAGAGGATACATCAAGGTGTATAAATCAGGCAGTAAGTTCTACCACACAGCAAGGTTTCCCAGCAAATGTTAGAAATTCACTCTGTTGTTGACACTAGAGCTTCTTAATCATTTTCCATTCATGAACTCCCTTTTGCCTGAGAAATTTTTATGCTACTCCAGATATTCAGACACATAAAATAGGCATGCAAATAAAGTGATTGCTGATAATTACTCCTAAAGGAATGTCTGAACAGTTCTTTAGTATACGTGTTATCATTACCGACTACGAAATCCAATCTGCATATGAATGATGTCGGTATGCTCACATATTTTTCTATAAAGAATCAAGTCTTAGAAAATACTTGTTAATGTTTTTTGGAGGCTATTAATAATTTGGTTTTACATGGTATGTACTCACTGATAAGTGGATATTAGCCCAAAAGTTCGGAATATCCAAGTTTCACTTTACAGTAACTGCTGGATTGAGAGTGAGGAGGAGTTGGAGAAGGGACTGAAGGAGCTGAGGGAGTGGCAGCCCCATGGAGGGAGCAACAGTGTCCACTGGCCTGACACCCCCCCCTCCCCCCGTGCTCCTGGAGGCTGGACCACTAACCAAAGAATACACATTGAGGGACCCATGGCTCAGACCACATGTGTGGCAGAGGAGGGCCTTGTTGGCCATCAGGGGGAGGAGAAGCCCCAGTAAAGGGGAATGTCAAGGTGGGAATACGGGAGTGGGTGGGTGGGTGGGTGGGAGGGGGAATATCCTCATAGAGGCAGGGGAGGGGGAGGGGATAGGGGGTTTCCAAAGAGGAGACCTGGAAAGGGGGAAACATTGGAAATGTAAATAAAGTATCAAAAAATAAAAATAATAAAAATAAAATTATTTGGTTTTATAGTCTCTAATCCTCAGAAGACCATTTTACATTGACACACAGAACACAATGGCAGAAGCATGGTTAGGGCCATTTCAGAAACTGTTAGAAATTCTGTCCTAATCCTCAGCCAACATCCATTTAATCATTTTAAATGAAACTCAAGTCAGCCATTTTTAACAATTTAAAAATTTAAAAAAATTTTAAAAGTCATTTTAGCACAAATCTAATCCAAAGGTACATTCGTTTAATTCTTACAGGCTAAAGAGTGTTGGGGAAAATACTAAAGATCTTTGTGGTCCATGATTAAACCATTATGTTTTTATAAGAATACAAACCTTTGCATATGCAATAAAACCACTGCCAGAGTCCATAGCATACAAAAGTATCATGTGTGAGCTGTTGTGTTTCAGCCTTGCTGGGTGTTGTGTGGCACGACAACCTGTACAGAACAGTGTGCTCATGTGGTGTCTTCAGAACAAGGCCGGCTGTGAAGATGTGAAGCGACATGAGTGGACATTGCCAGAAACACCTCAGATTCATTCTGCATTTGAATTTAAGTTAATATTTGGTTGTCCCACATTCAGAAGCCCTTCCCTAGTGTTACCAAATTTAGCTACAAAACTCCATATGTGGCTACAATTCATAGCCCAAGAAGCTGGACTTTTAGACTCTACTCAGTTTATGGTATTTTGTCAGTAGACACATGACTAGGAAAATGCATATGATTAAAATAATCATATCTCATTTCTCTTGGTTTATGCAACATCCCAAAGACCGTTATCATTTCCAAATCACCACTGAAAAGAGGTCTGGAAAGTGATACCCTGAGACAGCTGGAGATAAACTTCAAGTCTCTGGAGTACCTGAGGTTAGGAACTGAAAGTGGATCTACCTAAGGATGCCATGGTGGAAAGTTCGCGAAAAAAACAAAGAAAGGCTTCTAAGTTAATTTCTGTATCATAAGATTAATATTGGAAACCCCACATTGAGCCACTGCTATGGATCTTCCTGGACAACTGAACTGGTCAGATTTCTGAGCTTTGAGCGGCCATTATGGAAGTCAGTGAAGGAATTTTGCTGATTTCATGGTAATCACATGGTTAGGCCGAGGTTAATATGAATGGTTTGATTAAAACACATGGGTGGTTGCATCCTCTTTCAGGATGTGGGTCTCATGAGAAAGCTAGGTATGGGCCGGTGTTGTAGGTGAGAGGCTCAACATTCAGAGATAGTTTATGAGCAGAAACTCTCTTGATTGGTAGGCGGTATGCTTCAGATGCTTCTAACGCTCCTGATTGGTAGGCGGTATGCTTCAGAAGCCTCTAACGCTCCTGATTGGTAGGCGGTATGCTTCAGAAGTCTCTAACGCTCCTGATTGGTAGGCGGTATGCTTCAGAAGTCTCTAACGCTCCTGATTGGTAGGAGGTATGCTTCAGAAGCCTCTAACGCTCCTGATTGGTAGGTGGTATGCTTCAGAAGTCTCTAGCGCTCCTGATTGGTAGGCAGTATGCTTCAGAAGTCTCTAATGCTTATCGGAGATGAGACATGGATGTTTCCTCCTCTCCATTATTTTAAAAGAATAAATGTAGCCATAAGAGTAGGCAGGTTCTTCAAAGGCAGAGGAAACCAAGGCAGTTCACACTCCCTCAGTGCTTTTCAGACTGGATGAGTTTTGCTAGAGTTTTCAGAGCTCTGACTTCCCTCAACGATGAACTACGATCATCTAAACCAAATGAACCATTCCTGCCCCAGCTGCTTTGGCCATGGTCTTTATCGCAGCAACAGAAAACTAAGTAGGCCTGATAGATAGACACAAAGTGAAGTTGCTTGGAGCAGTAATCTTGAGTTTATTTAAAGTGAAATGACTTCCCAAAAAATGCAGTAGAGGAAGATATTTTACACAGAACACAAAATGTTGGAAGGCACTGGAGACCACTGAGTGATCCAGGAAGTGGTCCTAGGATACCCTTAAAACCTACTCCATGTGCTTTCTTTTCTGGGGCACCCTAGCCTTCCCGTCTCTGCTCTTTCTGGATGACTCCATATTCCTCTGTCATTTCCAGTGTTGTTCAGAGCTCAGGACTTCCTGGGAGCTTCCAGCTGTCTTAGGTCAGCTGTCATTCTCTGGTTCTCACTCTCTCCCGACACACACACACACACACACACACACACACACACACACACACACACACACACACACACACACACACACACACACACACGGTGCTGCAGCTTCTGATGGTTCTCAGAGCACAGAAAACGGCTCCCCTGCTCTGGCAGCACCTAGTGATTTGCCTTTCTTCAGGCTGGACTGTAAGCTTCTTGCAGGGCAGGCAGGACAGAGTTGGCCTAGTCTCTCTGCTCTGTAATGGATCCACTTGGCTCTTTCTCTGCTCTACCCTCTGCCTAGGAAATCTGACTTCTATTGGCTGAACTAAGAGATCATTTCTGCTTTGGTTTTGGCTGTGGCCAATAGAGAAACACCTTCAAGGCCAGAGGTGGAGAGGAGAGAGACAGGAGCCAGGTAATGCTTCACTCAGGTCCTGCATTGCAGGTCATTTAGGACTGGTTATATTTCCAGCAGAAGGTTCTAGCTTCTCTCTAGGCAGCAGCAATCCCCTTCAAGACTAATGATTTTAACCATCCCAGTATTCCTAGTCTCTAAGCACTATTTCTACAGTTTTGGTCATCTACAATTCAACCAGTTCTGCTCATTGTCCTGTCTGTATGCAGCATCTACTAGGACCCAAAGGGAAAAGACATACATTAAAAACAAACAAACAAACAAACAAACAAACAAACAAAAAACCTGTTGTGACTGCAAAGACAGCAGCTCAGTTGGTAAAGGGCTTATCTTGAAAACCGAAGACCTGAGTTCAAGTCTCAGGACCTACAAAAAAAAAAAGACAGAGAGGGGGAAGAAGAAAGAGAAAAAAGAGAAGGGAGTTAGGCACATGCTTCAGAGCTAGGAGAAGTGGAGACAGGCTGATCTCTGGGGTTCCTTGGACAGTCTGCCTCACCTACTTACTGAGCTCCAGGCCAAGTAAGAGACTATCTCAGAACAAAAGATCATGGCACCTGAGACAACAGCTGGGCTCTCCTCTGGCACGTGTGCAAACTCACTTTGACTTGCACCCCCCACGCATAGAAACACCTGTGAAGCCGGGCAGTGGTGGCGCACGCCTTTAATCCCAGCACTTGGGAGGCAGAGGCAGGTGGATTTCTGAGTTCGAGGCCAGCCTGGTCTACAGAGTGAGTTCCAGGACAGCCAGGGCTACACAGAGAAACTCTGTCTCAAAAAAACAAAAAAAAAAACCATCTGTGAATATGCACACACATACTCACAAATTCATCTGTGTATCTACATCGTAATCTGCCTGATACCTGTTAGTGATAAGGAAAAGTTTTAAACTGAGACAGTCACTGGGGGTGGGGGGGTGTCTGAAAGAGCGGGCACCAAATAGTTAAAAGAGCACACGTGCCAGTTTCAGAGCCTGGACTGTGAAGGTGACTCAAATTTGGGGACAACATGCTGCAGTGTCTAGTATCTACAAGGCTAGGTAAGCACAGGCTGGGATTGTGGTGCTGCAGGAAATGAATGCGATTTAAATTATACTTCCTCTACTCAGTGTCAACTCCTTAATGCTTTGCAGGAATGTGGCTTCTCAAGAAATCAGAAATCAAGGTTTTGATGTGAAATTCCAGGTTGTAAAGATTGTCAGCAGCCAGTTTTGAATTACTTCATCCTGGCCAAGGAATAGATAGCTTCCAGTTTGTAAGCTCTCCACTGCCAACGGGGACCGATTGGGCAACTCGGAGGCAGAGGGTGAAGTTAGTGGATGCTGCATAGTGCTCTGAAAAAGACACTTGAAGCAAGTGGGACACAGAGAAGGCGGCTCCTTTGATCTCTAGCTGCTCAGCAGTTCAGATGAGCTGGGAGGCAGCTAGGCTGAGGACACTAATCTTCATTCTCCGTGACGTGCTTTCTTCTTAAATCGGGTTGTATTTCTAAAAATAGTGTTCAGGTTTTGGTGGATTTCTCAGCTTTAGTCAGATTCCCAGCCACTTTCTCTATTTCTGCTTCAAGCAAGGAGTCCTGAGTTCTTTTGGGTTTTATCAAATTATATACTGTGCGAAGGCATCCATTTCACGAACAGATGGACTTAATGTGCATGAAAATACATGCCTTTTAAAGAAACTAAATTGGTAGTTCCACTTCTTCCCCCTTTTATTAAAGACAGAGTTCCAGGAGAGCTCTCTGCTATAAAGCCAGACTTCATAGACATCAGCAAAATGAGGCTTATTCAGTGGAAACCGGACAGAACATCAGAGGAGTCTTCACACCACAGATCCTGCGGGGTTCAAATGGAGACTCAGAAGACACCAGCCGCCTGTAACAGTTATGGTTTTAAAATAGGAGTGGGCTCTGGGGACCTCTAACTTCTTAAGAGTTGGAGGCTTCCTTGGAAGAAAATGAAGATGGCTTTCCTTGATCACAGCCAAAGTGGCATCAAGACCAAGATAGTGGGGGCTAGTGAAACAGGCAGGTACCATCCACAGAGCACTGGAGGCGAAGTCAGAAGACATGGGGCTTTAGCACTGGGCTGAGCTGCCATGTGGAGACTCTCCTGTTCCTCATAGGGAGCGATAAGGCAGCTGATGACCTCATGAGTTCATTGTTTGAGACAGAACATCTCTATAGTGAAAGAAAGCACTTTTTTTTTCTTCCAAGATTTTATTGATGTATATATGTTTGTTTATTATGATTATAGACACTAGAATGTGTTTTCACTGTGAAATTTCATTTAGTACACTTCCAGCATGAATGCTTTCTTTGCCTCTCCTTTGCTTCAGTCCAAGAAGTGACTAACAATGGTGTGAAGTTATTTTTTTTTAAATGAAATATCATATGGATATAGGCTATAGGCATAAATGATCTGTCTGTCTGTCTTGGGGTATATTTGTGTGTGTGCATAGATGTAGAGGTTAGAGGTCATTTTGGGTGCCTTCCTCTCATGCTCTCTATTTGTTTATAAACAGTCTTATTATGTAGTCCTGGTTGGCCCAGAACTCGATATATAGACCACGTTGGCCTTGAACTCATGGAGATCTGCCTGCTTCTGTCTCCTAATCTCTGGTTTCCCCTTACTTTTTTTTAAAAGACAGGTTCTCTTATTGACCCAGAAGCTCTGCTAAGCTGGCTGGCCAGAAGCTTTTGGGATTCTCCTGTCTCTACAGCCTGATGCTGGGCTACAGACATTGGCAGCCAGACCGGGCTTGAATAAGGATGCTGGAGATTTGAACTCAGTTTCTCTGTGTTCATGCTCACAGTAAGGACTTTGTCCCATTAAGCCATCTCCCCAGCCTCTGTCCCCTATGGTGATATATACGTGTGTGTGTGTGTGTGTGTGTGTGTGTGTGTGTGTGTTTGTGTGTGTAAAATTACTGTGTGTGTCACAAGTAAAATCGTGCTCTCCACGAGTGTCTACAGTTCTCTTGTTGCTAGAATATGGAAATAAGCCATGTTCTTTTAGAAGGCTTCCTAAATGCTGCAGTTGATAGATACTGTGGTCCTTTTAGCTACTCCCTATTAATGGAATATAAGATGACTTTAATATTGCGTTAGTACAAGGAAACAGTTTTACTCATTGAAACTATCTCCCTGGGGTAGGTATGGAGAACCAAACTTGCTTGATCAAAGAGAAAGCACCTTTAAAATTTTTATAGAGACTTCCAAATTGCCCTCCAGAGAGTCCACTGATGTGGGTTTTCCCCCCCGTAAGCAACATTTACGAGCGCACCTTTCCCTTTCCCTCACTGACATGGAATATTATTTGCTCTTGTCATTTTTTTTTTTTTTGCCAATATGATGAGTGAAAAATGGTTTTAATTAGTGATTCCCAGAGGACTGGAGCGGTTGCACAGCTTTTCATATCTTTATTTGTTTGTGATGAGGATAGCCTCACTGTGTTTAAGGGCAGCTATGTAAAAAAATCATAGCTGTAATGGAAAGAGTCACCCCGGGAGAGGGATAGTGGCTCAAGCTCTGCCCCTGTACTGGTGAGCTTGGTGACCCTGTTGCTATCCCTTTCTAGTCCTTAAGGAGCTCATCCATAAAATAATAAATGTACTCTTACGGACTAAATATCTTTGTCTCCCAAGATGTCAAAGTCCTGAATCCTCCTCCAGTTCTTAATGTGATGATATTTGGAACTGAGACCTTTGGGAAGGAATTGGGGCTAAGCAAGGAAAAACACTCTCGCTTGGAGCTGAGCGAGCCTGTACCTTGATCTTAGACCTCCCAGCCTAGAACTCCAAGGAATCATTTGCTGTTGTTTGAGTCAATCCCTTGGTGGTGCTTTATGATGGCTCTCTGAGATGCTGAGCACTATCACATCATCCTTCCTTCCCCTGGGGGTTGCTAAGAGAATTCATGGTGAGTGTGCCTGCAGAGCCCTCTGTCACACTGAATCTTGCTCTTTAGAGAGTAGAAGGCTCAGTACTAAGAGGTGAGACCCAGGAAAGCCAGTGGGGAGCTGGAGGCCAGGAGACCTTAAACAGATCGGGTAGAGAGTTTATCAACCTTCATTTTGCTCTTCTGTTTGGGATCCAGTAGATTAAAAGAGGTCCGAAGGCAATGTACTTTACAATTGCCCGACTCACACATTCTCAATCCCAGTGCCTATGACTGGAGCGAGCATTCAACTTCTAGCTAATTCCTAGGATCCTGAGTCAAGCCTTAAGACAACTGTCACTTAGAGTACAGAAGAAAGTCAGAACTTTTACTTTTCCTAATCTAATCTGTTGGAGAAGGAATAGTTTCTGATTCCAACCCCATCCCAGCCCTCTCCTATTTAGTGTGTGTTGCTATTCAGTGATTGCATCCCTGTTAAAAAGTTCCATTTCCAGGCTAGGAAGACACTACGAACAGCTCAGGAATTGGGGCTGCCCAGCTTGAGAACGTTGTAGCCTTGTGTGGTTTGGCTCAAACACCACCCCCCACCCCCAGCCTTTTGCTTTTCCTTTTGTTTCGTTTTACCAAGTTCTATAACAACCATCTCAGGACACTTACTCAGTCTTCAGACACTTGTGGATTACTGGCTTCTTGGACCTGTGTTGTGCTGGTGACTTGGTACACAAACATCGACAAAGCATTGCCCCTGACCTGGGGTCCCATTGCTTTGTAACCTTGTTGATTTTCTTCCTGACACCTGGAGAGCTGATGTATTCATTACCTTTGTCAAGAGGACCTGGAAGTCCCCTTCTGAAGGCAGCACACACATAGAGTTCCTCTTGGTCCATGTCTTTGTCTTCTCTGTCCTGCCCCTTCACCCTTCACTCTCATCATCTTTCTGACGTTTTTACTTGTTCTCCATCTTTGTGCTCCTCCAGGTAGGGATTAAATTGCATCTATCTATCTATCTATCTATCTATCTATCTATCTATCTATCTATCTATCATAAATCTATATATCTATAATCTATTTATTTATCTATCATAAATCTATCTATCCATCATCTTTCTATTTATCTATCACTTACCATCTATCTATCACCTATCTATCTGTTTATCAATCATCTATCTATCTATCTATCTATCTATCTATCTATCTATCTACCTATCTTTGTGGTGAATGTCCAGGAGTTAGTGTAAATGCAGAGGCCAAAGGATCACCTCACATATCCTGCTCTATCATTCTCAGTTTTATTTCACTGAGGCAGGGTGTCTCACTGAGCCTGGAGTTGAGCTGGAGGCCAGCAAGTCCCAGCAACCCTGTCTCCACCTCCTACAACACTGGGGTTGCAGGCATGCCTGATTGAACGTAGCTTCTTATTTATTTGTTTTGTGGGTGCTGGAATCTGAACCCAGATCCACAGATGTGAGCAGCAAGTCCTCTTACCCATTGAGTCATCTTACTAGCTCCATAATATGTTTTATTTTTATGTTTATAGTTTATTTTGCTTTTGAGACAGGGTCTCACTATGTAGCCCTGGCTAGCCTAGAATTCACTATGTAGACCAGCTTAGCTTCCAGCTTACAAAGATCCACCTGCATCTGCCTCCTGAGTGCTAGGCTTAAAGGCATGTGGGATCAAACCTTGTCTAATTTTATTTTTAACTGACACAAACTAATTATGTATATTTATGAGGCACAGTTTGATATTTTGGTACATGCGTGTGCACCAAATGTTTCTCAGTTCTTTGTGACTGGAGCATTCAACTTCTAGTTCATTCAAAACATTCAATAGATTGGTGTGAACCATATCACCCTACTGTACAATAGAACCTCAGAACCCTCTCCTTAAAGCACCTAAATCAACCCCCCACCCCGTCACTAAGCTCCTGCCTTCTTCATTTCTGCAATCCCCAGAGGACTAAGCCCCATGCCTGTCAGTTAACAGAGCATTGGTTGAATATTGCTAATCCAGGAACCGATGCGCCCACTGAGCTGCTCCGGTGGAGTTGCCTCCGAATTAAAATAAACAAGACCATACAACACTGTTTCCAGGCAGTTGCAATATTGTGGTCTCATAAAGAACCATCTGGAAAGCTTGGCATACTTTCTGTGCTCAGGACAAACCCCAGAGCAAGTAAGTTAGGGTCTTGCAGGGTGAGTCACAGACGTACTTGATTTATAAAGTTGGCCAGTTAATTCTACTGTGCAGCTACCTTTGAAAAGTATTGTCATCAAAACATGATGGCATAGGCTATTCAGCTAGTCAAATGGCTAAAGCAGGAAGATCTCAAGTTCAAGGTCCACATGGGCTACACATGGAGTGAGTTTAAGGCTAGCCTAGATAACTTAAGTAAGAATCTCAAAATAAGAATTTTATAAAGGGCTGGAGCTACAGCTCAGTGGTGGGGTATGTCCTAGCCTGCCTAAGGTCCTAGGGTCAATTCCTAACTCTGCAAAACAAAAACCTATTGCCTCAAAGTTAAGTTGGTTCTTCTACAAGCTGAGGGGGTGTCAGCCCAATGAGATTTTGCACACTGGATACAAGGTAATCCTCCAATGCAGTAATGTTTTCAGAAGCAAAGCTTTGCAGTTTTATAAGAAGCCAGCTCAGAATAGCGAGGCTGACTTTACTGCAGTCCAAAGCTCACACACCACCTAGAGCAGTGAGGCCTGAAACCAAAGGAGAACAAAATTTGGTAGAACAAGGCTGTAAAAATTTCCCAGCAATCAAGTAAACAAGGAGCCCGAGTCACAGAGTACAAGGCAATAAAGAAATAGCTACCTTTAACCAAACATGACCCTCAGAGCAGAGCTTTCAATCCATCCGTATCTGAAGCAATTGGCCTGGGTGCCTGTCACTGATTAGATTGGGCAGAAAAGCCACCAGCCTGCTGTTGAGCCAGAAGGCAGGCAGAGAAGGGTGGGGAGAAGGAAACCTGCTCCTAGTAGAATCTGATTGGGACTCCTACAACGTGCCTGAGCTCATTTAGAGGGGGGAGGCTAGTTCTATTTGGACCATTGAGGTTATATTCCACATCTAATCTTTGGAATGTGTCCCATGGTTTGTACACGAGTGCCTCTTTATTTTTATTTTCTGAGACAGGCTCTTACGATATAAGCCAGGTGGACCTTGACTTCCTGATCCTTCTGCCTTTAGTTCCTGAGTGCTCAGATTGTAGGCTTAGGCAAGCAGGCCAGGCCACACTCACCTGGGTTGATCACATCTTGATACTCCTATGACCTTTGTCTCATGAACACGTAAGGATGGTCTTCAAGAAAACCAAATGGAGCAATTAACAAAAATAAGGAAGTCACACTAGTGAGGAAGCTGATATGGCTGCTGACTATTAAAAGCATGTTCTGCTTCCGATTTAAAGCCTGCCAGCAAAGCACTCACATGCACAATATAATCCTAAGTCTAAAAATGAAACCCAAAAGCCTCACCTCTTTGGACAGCCTGCACCTGAACCCCTTCTCTCTTGACCCAGGCTTCCTCAGTGAGAGAACTAAAACCCCTCTTGTCACATGTGGGCCTGCTGGAATTTTGTATTCAGGGCCACTGGTGACATGTTTGTGCCTGACACAGTGAAGGACAAGGAGACTCGAGGGGACTCTTGCTGCCCTCATCTTTCTCATCAGTACCACTTTCCTCTATTCTGTCAGACTTCACTTCAAAACATACGTCCAAGGCCAGGCAGTGGTGGCGCATGCCTTTAATCCCAGCACTTGGGAGGCAGAGGCAGGTGGATTTCTGAGTTCGAGGACAACCTGGTCTACAGAGTGAGTTCCAGGACAGCCAGGGCTACACAGAGAAACCCTGTCTCGAAAAACAAAAACAAAAACAAAAACAAAAACAAAACCCCCCCCCCAAAAAAAAAATACGTCCAAAGATTGAACAATGTCAGATAACTTGGCACACACCTGTAATCCCAGCACTGGGAGGAAGAGGCAGGGGGATTGATGAGAGTTCTAAGAAAGACTAATTGTGAGATCCAGTCTCAAACAAAGAATAAACACTGAACCCTGAAGAGATTGAGCTAAGACTTTCAAGGTCATGTTAACAATGAGTTGAGTCAAAGACAAAGCCTTCTGGGCTCCCAATAACTTCACAGTGGCATTTCTACGAAGCTGACCCTGGGTACAGACTTGGGTTGGGATTGTATGGTTTTGTGAATGGATGGTTTTCAGAAAGCATTCTTGTGTGAAAGTCATCCCCAACAGACTACATCTGGGCTGCAGCCAATCCCTGATCTTATCCTTTTAAAAAATGCTCATTTTCAAATTTGCTTACTACAAAATTACTTATAACAGGTAAGTGACCAGATAGAGCCTAGAGGAAAAAGAATAGAGAACATGGTGGGACAGCGTGCTCCAGAACATCCTCAAGATGGTGCCTGGAGATGGACGAGTAAGGGTCTCTGCCTAGGTATTAAATGGAAAAACAAGAACTTGTTCTGTTGATGTTGATCAGATGCCTTTATCATTTGGGGTGTTGGACCATGAGCACTTTGCTTTAGTCTTTATGTCCATATCAGTTTATCCCAAACTTTATGCAGTGAATGCTTGTTCCTTCATCTTGTAACATGTGTTTGTTGCCACTTAGTCCGGGTGAAGGTTGGACATCTTCAGGGCTTCCGTGTGAAGATGTTGCAGCTGCTCTGAGGATATGCTGACTATTTGTAGCATGGCTTCACCCCAAAACAACACAGTTTCGGTTCAGCGACCTGGTGAGGAAGCCTGGCAATGGGGTCGGGTGGATCTGAAGAGGGAGGTGATGATTTTTCTAGAGTTCAATGAAACACTGTTCAGTGACACCTCTTGCCTTGGAGTTACTTTGATCTTACACAAACCCTGCGGGATTGAGACTCAAAAAAGACTTTTTTTGTTTTTGGAGGGAGAGGAGATATCATACTTTGCAGTGTAAACTGGCTTCAAAATTCAAACTTGCAATCCTTCTGCCTTCACCTTTTATATGCTGATATTACAGGAAATTATTAATGCACACCAGTAAGTGACCTGCAGTTGAATTTCTTTTTATTTCAGTCCTTCCTTCCTTGCTTCCTTGCTTCCTTCCTTCCTTCCTTCCTTCCTTTCCTCCTTCTATCTCTCTTTCTCCTTTTTCTTTTCTGGAGGTTTATAAAAACACTTTATCATCTTAGCCATTTTTAAATATGTGGATTGGTAATGTCAAATATGTGAACATTATTGTGGAACAGATTCCTAAGGTTTGCTTTCTTGTTTGTTTGAGACAGACTCTCACTTGGTTGCACAGGCTAGCCTGGAGCTTTCTCTGTGGTCCAAGTTTATCTCACTTCCATGTGTTCTCTGGCCTAGATCTCCTCCTTGCTGGGATTACAGATGTGAGCTAACTATTTTTCAACTTCCTCCTCTTTCCCCTCAGTATTGCATATGCTGAGCAAGTGCTCTATCAGACAGTTCCATCCCAGGATTAACAGCTTTTCTGAGGTGGAGTTGATATGGAAAACTGATTTAGGTGGGTGGAGACCTCTGCCTGGGCCACCAGGAGCCCAGAGTCAATGAGCACCAGGAGAAAGCTACCCTCCCAAGAGCATAGAAAGGCCATGAGTGGGGTTAAGGGGAGCAACACTGCACACTGAGACCCGCCTGGAACCTGAAGGATACAGGGCCTGAGAACTTGGGAACAGGAAACCTCTGAACCTTCCGGTTTTCATCTGTGGATGGAGACCTCTGCCTGGGCCACCAGGGGTCTGTGCCTGGGGACCTCAGCCTGGGCCACAGGGCTCCAGGAGAGAGTGGGTATCCCAGGAGTGCTGACACACCTTTGAGCACAGGCAAAACTACCACTTCTATTCAAACTCACTGGATTAAGAGGGACCCTTGCAGAGCTGTCAGACATAGGAACCAAGGGACAGCTGGGGACAAGATCCTTCTGATTTCTGTCTGCAACCCAGAGCTGACCCTGTGCCACAGCTCTCCAAACCCAAACACCTCTCAGAGAGAGCTGGTCTTCAAGGAGTATTGACACAGAGGTCTGCAGGAGGAGCAAGCCACAACCAGACAGAGTAAGACCAGTAAACATCACAGTTAACAAGATGGCAAAAGGCAAGGGTAAGAACATAAAGAACACAAACCAAGGCTACTTGGCATCATCAGAACCCAGCTCTCCCACCACAGCAAGCCCTGGATACACCAACACACCAGAAAAGCAAGACTCAGATTTAAAATCATTTCTCATGATGATGATAGAAGACTTTAAGAAAGAAATGAATAACAACTTTAAAGAAATACAAGAGAACAGAGATAAACAACTAGAAGCCTTTAAAGAGGAAACACAAAAATCCATTAAAGAATTACAGGGAAACACAATCAAACAGGTGGAATTACAAGAAAACACAATAAAAAAGACAAAGGAAATGCACAAAACTATCCAGGAGCTAAAAATAGAAATAGAATCAATAAAGAAATCACAAAAGGAGACAACCCTGGAGTTAGAAAACCTAGGAAAGAGATCAGGAGTTATTGAAGTAAACATCACCAACAGAATACAAGAGATAGAAGAGAGAATCTCAGGAGCAGAAGATACCATAGATAACATCGACACAACAGTAAAAGAAACTGCAAAATGCAAAAAGCTTCTAACCCAAAACATCCGTGAAATCCAGGACACAATGAGAAGACAGAACCTAAGGATAATAGGTATAGAAGAGAATGAAGATTCCCAACTTAAAGGTCCAGCAAATATCTTCAACAAAATTATAGAAGAAAACTTCCCTAACCTAAAGAAAGAAATGAACATAAATATACAAGAAGCTTACAGAACTCCAAACAGATTGAACCAGAAAAGAAATTCGTCCCGTCACATTATAGTGAAAACACCAAATACACAAAACAAGGAAAGAATATTAAAAGCAGTAAGGGAAAAAGGTCAAGTAGCATATAAAGGCAGACCTATCAGAATTACACCTGACTTCTCACCAGAGACTATGAAAGCTAGAAGATCCTGGGCAGAACTCATACACACCCTAAGAGAACACAAATGCCAGTCCAGGCTGCTATACCCAGCAAAACTCCAAATTAACATAGATGGTGAAACCAAAATATTCCATGACAAAACCAAATTTACACAATATGTTTCCACAAACCCAGCCCTACAAAGGATAATGGATGGTAAACGCCAACTCGAAGAGGGAAACTACACCCTAGAAAAAGCAAGAAAGTAATCTTTAAACAAACTCAAAAGAAGATAGCCATATAAAAGTAAAAATAACATCTAAAATAGCAGGAAGCAACAATCACTATTCCTTAATATCTCTTAACATCAATGGACTCAATTCCCCAATAAAAAGACATAGACTGAAAGACTGGATCCATAAAGAGGACCCAGCATTTTGCCGCATTCAAGAAACACATCTCCATGATAAAAACAAACAATACCTCAGAATACAGGGCTGGAAAACAATTTTCCAGGCAAATGATCCCAAGAAACAGGCTGGAGTAGGCATTCTAATATCGGATAAAATCGACTTTCACCCAAAAGTCATCAAAAATGATAAGAAAGGACACTTCATACTCATCAAAGGAAAAATCTACCAAGAAGAACACTCAATTCTGAACATCTATGCTCCAAATGCAAGGGCACCCACATTCAGAAAAGAAACTTTACTAAAGCTCAAAGCACACATTGCGCCTCACAAAAAAATAGTAAGCAACTTCAACACCCCATTATCATCAATGGACAGATCTTGGAAACACAAACTAAACATAGACACAGTGAAACTAACAGATGTTATGGACCAAATGGATTTAACAGATATCTATAGAACATTTCATTCTAAATCAAAAAGATATACCTTCTTCTCAGCACCTTATGGTACCTTCTCCAAAATTGACCATATAATCGGTCACAAAACAAACCTCAACAGATACAAGAAGATTGAAATAATGACATGCCTCCTATCAGATCACTACAGATTAAGGCTGGTCTTCAATGGCAACAATAACAACAGAAAGCCCACATACACACCGAAACTGAACAATGCTCTACTCTACGATAACTTGGTCAAGGAAGAAATAAACAAAGAAATTAAAGACTTCCTAGAATTTAATGAAAATGAAAGTACAACATACCCAAACTTATGGGACACAATGAAAGCAGTGTTAAGAGGAAAACCATAGCTTTGAGGGCCTCCAAAAAGAAACTGGAGAGAGCATACACTAGCAACTTAACAGCATACCTGAATGCTCTAGAACGCAAAGAAGCTAATGCACCCAAGAGGAGTAGAAGGCAGGAAATAATCAAACTCAGGGCTGAAATCAACCAAGTAGAAACAAAAAGAACTATACAAAGAA
>CM052702.1:56558105-56630605 GCA_028551405.1 Uromys caudimaculatus
CCCTCCCCTCCCCTCCCCTCCCCTCCCTTCCCTCCCCTTCCCGAAACCTCTCCTTCCTACAAACCTCTCCTTTCTTCCTCTGGATTTCTGCCTTTCTCTCCTCTCCCCTTTGCCTCCCATCTCCCCCTCCCCTTGGTATTAATTTTTGCTCTGCCTTCCTCTGCTGTAACCTGAACCCTTTGCTGAGTGGGCTAAGTGTGTTTAGCATTCTGATGGGTTTAGGTTAATCTGACCATTAGGAGGAACAGGACAGAACATCTTGGCACATCCGGGAATTCCAGTCTTGTGGATTCTCTGCCTTTATGGGTCGAGTTAACCTGGTATTTTCTCAATGATTCCTCTTACTCTGGGTTGGCAGAAGAGCAACCCCAACTTCATAAACCAATCAACCAAACAGACAGATAGAAACAAGCATGTCAGACACTCAGCATGAAAAAGCATGAGATCTTTTAATGGCTCCAGGTTGCTCTTGAACTTGGTCATTGTGAGACCCAGGGCTGTGAGCACCACAAACAGTAGGACTGTGCCAGCCTCATCTCCCTAGGCTCAGACTATGTCTAGAACTAAGCAGCAGGAAATCTCATTGAATGGATATTAACTATAAAGACATATTTGTGTTAGTTGAAAATGAAATCAAACAGGAAGCCCCATATAACTCATTTGAGCAAAACTGTATAATCAACAGTTTGCTGCATATAAGCTGGGAGCCTTGCTGAGTTCCCATGAAATAGTCTTCGAGTCTCCTCAGGGGTGGGAATAGTTGGGAATCTATGCAATAAGTAGATCCAACTTAAAGATACAGCTGATAACTCTTTGCATAGTCTGTTATTCCATAATGTAGTATACCACCTCCATTAAACAACGAGCCCCAAAATGCTCATAGGATGGCTTCCTTCAACAGAAGCCCCTACCCAAGGTGACATGGGGCAGTGTGAGCTTCTCTTTGCCTCTTGTTCCATACTCTGTCTGAGTCTGCCAGCAATGTTTGTCTAAATGAATTCTCCATGTTGCTCAGAATGTTATAGCCTATTATATTAGTCAGAAGTCCTTTTGTGGATAATTAGTAGGAAATGAAAGCATTGAAGGGTGATTTGGGGTTTCCAAGATTCCTTAGAAGTTGTTTAAGAGGGAAAAATAAGTAAGTCTTGCTAAACAGCCCAAGCCAAGGGGCATTGTTCTTTTTTCATGGAAAATTGCTACTTAGAAAAACCCTATAAAATGTGTCATGCCTTTGTGTCAACGGACACTGCATTTAAATGTTCTTGAGCAAAACAAGATCTTGCCAATGGTGCATTTACCTTTCATACGCGCCAGGCAGTTAAAGGGGCAGCCAGGTAGATTGCTGTGAACAGCAGCAGATATTTAATAATCATTTAATAAATAAACACCAATATTTAATATTGGAATAGCAGTCATTCTTGAGGCTGCTTTTGCTCAACTGTGGCTTCATTCGGCCTCTTATCAATTCGCTTTAAAGAAGCTTAGGATGTGAGAAGTGACTTCTTCCACTTCTCTTGATAGCCTGGGCCTGTTATGCAACTATGTAGCAGGTTGAGGCAGGAAGATAGAGAGTTTGAGTCCCACTTGGTCTACATAAGGGTGCCTTGGCTCAAAAACAAAACACCTTAGGTCTTCCCTGGCTGGTCTGCTTTCCACTTGAGGGAGCCTGGGAGGAGGATTTTTTCCTGGTTTTCTTTTCTGTCTCAATGATTGCCCCTTTGATTTGTTTGGGCAAAAGTCTATATTTGTCCAACATAGACTTAAGCAGAAAGAGCAAATGAGCAGCACTGGGGGGTTTGGGGTACCAGCTGGGAGTTGTCCCTTGCAAGTCTTCAGGTCATCAGTGGAACAGCAGGTTGAAAGGCTGGAGGGTGTCAGGGGCAGTGAACCTTAGAGACCTGAATCATACACAGGGAGGAATTTCTTTTGCAGCCCGGCTGGGTGTGGAGATGTAGAGGCTGAGGTAGCTAGAGGCCTTACTCTGACCTAAGTGCATTCCCTACCTGAGCCTCAGGTGTAGGCAGCCTCCTTGACTCTTTCCTCTCTGATGAGCAAGGCAGCTGAGAGGTAGGCTCTGAAGTCTCTTCCTCCTCGGCTGGCTCTTTCAGAAGCTCTGGCTTTGAAGCCTCAAAAGAACCAAATTTCAAAAGGTTCCTGGCTCCAGTTGGACCCTGATTGCTGAATACAAGGTATACAAATAAGGTGAAGAAATAGGGCAAATCAGGGAAGAGCTGTCAACCTCAATGTGGGGGCAAGGGTAAGGACTTCCCTTCCTGAGCCTGCAGTAAGTTACTAAAAGTCCATAATCAGGTCCACCAACTGTCTCCACAGAGCTAGGAAACCTGTGGGGGAGCTTCTGCCATTTTCCCAGGCAGCCAGCTGTTTCTCCCTTTGCTTCTGTCAGACAGGGGTTTCTACCTGAAGTGGATTTTTTTTTTTTTTTTTTTTTTTTTTTTGCTGGTTTTGTTTGTTTGTGTTTGGTTTTGTTCACAGCAACTTTTTCCTGCCATCTTTAGTTCCTTTGTTCTCAGTTATCAGAAGGCTTTCAATGTGTGTGTGTGTGTGTGTGTGTGTGTGTGTGTGTGTGTGTGTGTGTGTGTGTGTGTGTGTGTTGGGGGGTAAGCTTCTATCCCCAACATAATACACATCTGAAGAAGTCAACCTCTTTGCAGCCTGATATTTGGAATTTTAAGTGACTTGGTCCAAACAAGCTAGCTAACTTTATCACTCTATGTACTGTGATAGCTAAACATCAACTGCACCCTCCTGGTCATGACCTTCACTGTCTTTGTGGAACTAACCCACCTCCTGGACATTATGCTTTATCAGTTCCAAATGTAGAAATTTAATAAGTTAACTTAAAAACGTTTCATTTTAAAACCGTGTACATGCATGCATTTATGTATGTGCATGTGTATGTATGTGTGTGTGTGTGTGTGTGTGTGTGTGTGTGTGTGTGTGTGTGTGTGTGTGTATGGGTGGCTCACACTTACCTGTGTATGTATCCTTGAGTCCAGGTGCCTGTGAAGGTCAGAATAGGACGTCTGATCCATAGAACTAAAGTTACAGATGGTTGCGATCCTAACGTGGGTGCTGGGAACTACCTTGGATCCTCTGAAAGAACAGAAAGTGCCCTCCTCTCCAGTCCCTAATAAGTCAGGTTTTAGGGATTATCATAAATGCTGTCAGTCCATAGGAAATGCCCCGCCTCAGCTCCTCTTCACCAGTGGTAGCTGCTGCTAGGGTACGTTTGCTTGCACATTCAGTGACCCATTTGTTTTTATCTGCTGCAAGTTCACTGAAACTCAAGTCTAGGCCCTGTATCATCTGTACCTAGCATCAAAGAAACACTCCGGAGATTCCTTTGAACTGATTCTGGTACCTTATAAGTTCTATTCTAGTCTTTCAATGTCCTGACCTTCAAGGGAGAGTTCTCAAAAAATATTTCAAGGCCCATAGCAAACCAATCAAAATTGATTTTTTTTTCTTCGAGCAGAATGAGGATGAAGCAGAGGTGTAGTGCTGGATTTGGGATTTCTGCTCTTTGTGGATATTGAATTTTTATAGACCTGGGGCCCTGGGATAGTGATGGGAGGAAGCATGGCCAGCTAACTTGAAGAAGGCTGCAAACATGGGAACCATGTGGGGACTTTCTTCAGTGTCCTTAATCTTCTCACCTGGGCAAAAGGCAAGGCCTGGGCTTAGAAATTCCAGTCCTGGGTCCCTGTTGCTTTTGAACAATGGCTTTGGGAAAATCTCTTATATTTTTGGGCTTTGAGTTAATGTGACTTTCTCTCAGATTTATTGTGACTGTGGTCCTAAGAATTTGAATTGCAACCTTTCCCTGTGGAGAGACAAAAAACATTTAAGATAGAGAATGATTTTTATAATTGGTCACAGCAAGATCAGCTGCTATTTTCTCCAAGGACTGAAGCAATGCTCGCCCTATCTTCATTCGTGATAGCACCAAATTGGAAGTGACCTAAATGCCTATTAGCAGGAAATCAGATGACTGTATCTTCATAGCATGGAGTACTACTCAGTGATTAAAAAGGAATAAGCTACCAGGGTATAAATCAAGGATTAATCTGAAAACAATAAGAACCTCAAATCAAAAAAATAAAAATAAACAAAACTTTATATTGGATACAAGAATCCAGAGGGGAAAATAAATGTTGCATGTTTCTATTTATCCAAAGTTGATGGACTGACCGTGTGGGGCTCCAGTGGAAAGAATTGGAATAACAGCTATATGTGAGAACGGAGGTGAGAATTGCCTGGGAGATGATTCGGGATGTCCCAGGGCTGATCCTACCTCTTGGTTGGGATGTATATGTAATAGGTGCATCATTTGTCAAAACTGATTGAATTTTGCATTAAAGACTGTGCACCTCAGTTATCAACAAAAGCAAAAACAGTAACAAATAAACATATAGACTCATTTTAGATCCGATTTGAAAATAGGTTCAGGGTGGTGGAGTCAGCTATCAACTTCAAGCTGCAGTAGCTCCCAGTGACCTAGTAATCTCATCAGGAGAATCCACCAGAGTTCTTCTCAGGAAGAGGGGGTGGGGAAGCAAGGGCTGCAGGTGGGAACATGGCAGAGGATGCCTGAACTCTGGGGGTAGGATGACACAGCAAAGGGAGGAGGCTGGCAGCAGGCAGGGGTGGGGGGGCTTGGGTGGATGAGTCACATGCGAGGGAGGCAGCATGGGTCACAAGGGATGGCAGTCTCCTCAAGGTACCACAGGAAGAGGGATACACAAAGCCAAATCCCAGAATTTGAAAGACAAATAGGCATGAAGGAGAAAAGTTAAAGCTTCTGAAATAAGACATGTTGACTGAGAAAGTCTGAAAAATATCGACTACATGTGATATGAAGGCAAGTTAGACTCTCGCTCTTGCCTGCAAGGGTACACTTTATTTTATTTTATTTGGATGTTTTATGAATTTACATTTCAAATGTGTGAGATAGGGTCTCAGTCTGTAGCTCAGAATGGCTTTGAACTCAGTTTCTCAAGTGCTGGGATTATAGATATGAACCACTGCATCCAGATAATTCTGTTTTAATGACTGCGTTTTAAAGACACTTGACCTGCCGCCCTGGCTCCACTTGTTCTGAGCTGCTGATAATGCCTAAAGCTGGCTCTGGGCACAATCCATAGAGAGGCCATTCCTCCATTCAGTGCCTATTCAGAAGTGAGATGCTTCTTCCCAGCACCAGCAGTGACAGTGTCACACACCACCAGCAAGCCATCTCTCAGCTCAAAAGAGAGGTATTTTTTTTAAAAATTGGTTATTTTATTCATGTACATTTCAAATGTTTCCCCTTCCCGTTTTCCCCTCTGAAACCCTCATCCCATCCCCTCTCCCCCTGCTTCTATGAGGGTGTTCCCCCATGCACCTCAGAAGCTAGGTCTACACTGTTCTCATTTCCTCAGAACTACTGTCTTCCAGACCACACAACTGCTTTAGTCCAAACTTTCAAAGTCTCCCACATTTCTTCAAAAAGAGCAATGTCGGGTTATCACAGCAACAACATTGCCAATCTGTTATTAGCATCTTCTGCATCTGGGTAATTTGAGATTTTGTGGTTGTTGATGATGAAGTAATAAAATAATGGGAATAAAAACCTATTTGTAGAGGAAAGTGCAATTTGGTTTGCAATTCTGGAGGTCTAGAGTCCGTAGCAATAGAGAAAGCATGGCCACAGGAGTAGAAAACTACTCAGTCACAGATCTCCTCTAACCAGAAGAGAGAGGGGGCGGGAAGTAGGACACAGCTATGTCCTTAAAGCCCACATCTGGTGGCTTATTTCTTCTAGCAAAGAAGGTGCTATAACCTCCACAGACACTGGCCCCAACTGGGAACCAGGTGTTCAAGTGCATGGGCCTCTAAGTAATATTTCTTACTCAAAATACGTAAGAAATCGTCATTGAAGACTGTCAAGTGTTACATGGAGTGCTGGTCTGGGCAGAATTAGGAAGCATAACAGAGAAACCCTTTTCATCTCTAAGAATGGTAGCTAGTTTCTATGACCCTCAGGGCCAGGCCAGTGTGCTATATTTGTAAAGCCCTTAACCATTAACAAGAATTAATCATTATGTGAGCCTAGTTAAATTAAATATAGACTTTTAATATCAAGTAAATATCATTTTCTTCCATTCATCAGATGTGGAACATGGAATCCCTTGTCACAAATGGAGATGTTTCAATTTACAGTGCAGGTGGATGATCACGTTCTTTTTTAAAAATTTGGTTATTTACATTTCAAATGTTATCCCCTTTCCAGGTTTCCCCTCCCCTGGAAACATCCAATCCCATCCTCCCTCCCCCTGCTTCTATGAGGGTGTTCCCCCACCCATCTACCACTCCTGCCTCACTGCCCTAGTATTCCCCTACACTGGAGCATCGAGTCTCCACAGGACCAAGGGCCTCCTCTCCCATTGATGTCCAACAAGGCCCTCCTCTGCTACATATGCAGCTGTAGCCCTGGGTCCCTCCATGTTGTACTCTTTGGTTGGCGGTTTAGTCCCTGGGAGCTCTGGGGGGTCTGGTTGGTTGATATTGTTGTTCTTCCTACGGGGTTGCAAACCCCTTCAGCTCCTTCAGTCCTTCCCCTAACTCCTCCATCAGGGTCCCAGTGCTCAGTCAGATGTTTGGCTGCATGCATCTGCATCTGTATTGGTTAGGCTCTGGCAGAGCCTCTCAGGGGACAGCTATACCAGGCTCCTGTCAGCAAGCACCTCTTGACATCAGCAATAGTGTCTGGGTTTGGTGTCTGCATGTGGGATGGCTCCCCAGTTGGGGCAGTCTCTGGATGGCCTTTCCTTCAGTCTCTGCTCCACTCTTTGTACCTGCATTTCCTTTAGACAGGAGCAATTCTCTGTTAATAGTTTTGAGATGGGTGCGTGTCCCCATCCCTCAGTTGGGGGCCATGCCTAACCACTGGATATGGTTTCTACAGGTTCTCTCTCCCCTTTGTTGGGTATTTCCGCTAATGTTATCCTTGTTGGGTTCTGGGAACCTCTTGCTTCCCTGACATCAGGGACTTTCTAGTAGCTACCCTGCTTCCCCATCCCCCACTGCTACACACCTCAGTTCAAATTCCTGACCCTCTACTTCTCCCCCTCTTCCTCCCACACCTGAACTCTTTTTTTCTTTCTTTCTTTCTTTTCTTTCTTTCTTTCTTTCTTTCTTTCTTTCTTTCTTTCTTTCTTTCTTTCTTTCTTTCTTTCTTAATTTCTTTCTTTCTTTCTTTCTTTCTTTCTTTCTTTCTTTCTTTCTTTCTTTCTCTCTCTCTCTCTCTCTCTCTCTCTCTCTCTCTCTTTCTTTCTTTCTTTTTTTGATATTTACTTTATTTAAATTTCAAATGTTTTCCCCTTTGGAAACCCCTATCCCATCCCTTCCTCCCTGGCCTCTATGAGGGTGCTCCCCTACCCACCCACCCACTCCTGTCGTCTTCCCTCCCTAGCATTCCCCTACACTGGGGCATCTAACACCCTCAGGCCCAAGGGCCTCTCCTCCCACTGATGGCCAACAAGGCCCTCCTCTGCCACATATGTGGCCAGTACCATGGGTCCCTCCATATGTATTCTTTGGTTGGTGGTCCAACCTCCAGGAGGACTGGGGTGTGGGGGGGTGGGGGGTCAGGCCAGTTGACACTGTTGCTCCCTCCATGGGGCCTACAAACCCCCTCAGTTCCTTCAGTCCCTTCTCCAACTCCTCCATCCGGGACCCCACGCTCAGTTCAAAGGTTGGCTGCAAGCATCTGCCTCTGTATTTGTCAGACTCTGGGCCTCTCTGGAGACAGCTTATCATGCTTCCATCAGCAAGCACTTCCCAGCATCCACAATAGCATCCGGGTTTGGTGACTGTATATGAGATATATCCTCAGGTGGGGCAGTCTCTGAATGGCCTTTCCTGAGTCTCTGCTCTGCACTTTGTCTAAATATTTCCTCCTGTGAGTATTTTGTTCACCCTTCTAAGAAACACTAAAGCATCCACATTTTGGTCTTCCTTCTTCTTAGGCTTCCTATGGTCTGTGAATTGAATCATGGGTATTCTGAACTTTTGGGCTAATATCCACTTCTCAGTGAGTACATACTGTGTTTGTTCTTTTGTGATTGAGTTACCTCACTCAGGATGATATTTTCAAGTTCCATCCATTTGCCTGCAAATTTCATTAAATCATTGTTTTTAGTAGCTGAGTAGTATTCCATTGTATAAATGTGCCACATTTTCTGTATCCATTCCTCTGTGGAGGGACATCTGGGTTGTTTCTAGCTTCTGGCTATTATAAATATGGCAGCTATGAGCATAGTGGGGCATGTGTCCTTATTACATGTTGGAGCATCTTCTGGGTATATGCCCAGGAGTGGTATAGCTGAGTCCTCAGGTAGTACTATGTCCAATTTTCTGAGGATCCGCCAAACTGATTTCCAGAGTGGTTGTAAGCATCCTAAGATCAGACTATGCAGGCTAGAATCTGCTCAATATTTCTGAGTGCTCCTTCTCTTCATTTCTACAAAGGAACTATTGTTCCTTATACCTTAGCATTAACATGGTCATCCTATGCACAGTATCACATATGTACAGACTTATGTAGGTGCAGTGGCTCATGGCTGTAATCTCAGCACTCAGGAAACTAAAGCCATCATGGGCTACAAAATGAGACTCTATCTCAACAACAACAACAACAAGAACAACAACAAGAGATCATCTCAACCACTACCACCACGATCAGCAACAAAAATCAAAACTCAATTCCTTCTAAGCAAAAGCAAAAGATAAATAAAAAACCCAAATAAAGCAAATGGCTCACCATATATGATTACACTTTCTATCTTCAGTGCTGTGGCTTGAATCCAGGGCGCTGACAGCACTAGGCAAAGTGCTCTACCGCTGAGATACAAAGCAGGGGTTTTGATGGAAAGAGCAATAAAAGCTAAACAAACAAACAAACTCTGCCTACCTCCAACTCCCCAAGAGTTCTAGTGGCTGACTAGTAGAAAATTATAGTCACAGGAAGAATAAATTAAATGCTTACTCAATTTCAATTTTAGGATAATATTCCACTTACAAAGATAATACAGGGAGTTCTTGGCCCATATACTTTTACAATATGTTCCTAGTACTGAACACGTGCAAATGCTCCTCTAGGCTGTGTGGAGCTGGGAAGAGAGAAAGAGAACTAAGAGTGGTGAGTCATCTGGTCCCTTCTTCTTGTTCATCACGGGGCAGATGTATTTCTGTCCACACATTTGTCCCATAGCTATTGAGAGTTTACCAGATGCTTAGTAGTGATAAAGGCTGCTGGTGATGGGCAGATTCCTACATCTATCTGGGACTGTTGTATGCTGGCTGTACCATACCAGGCAGTAGGGGATGTAGCAATGAGCTGAGCATCTACATAAGTCACTGTTGTAAAATTCAGAGGGAAGAAAGATATAGGATAGAACTATGTGAACTTTGAAAAACAGATGAACCTGTCAGTTTGGATAGGGCAATCCCAGGGAGATTATAAAATGCACAGTTAGGAGACCTTGCCATTTCTAGCAAGGGCTTTTGAAAAATATGTGCAGGTCTTAAAGGGGTCCGGACATTGGACCTGACCTTCTGGTGATGGGGTGCCACTGACTAGGGTGCCAGAGGATCAGAACAGATGACTTAACATCTGCAATGGAGGAGGGTGGGGAGGGGCTTGGAGAATTTAAAATAAGAGGAGAAGAGAAAAGGAAGAAGAGGAATTAAGATCCGTGTTCTATTTATAAAGGAACAACATCTGAAGGATTTCTAGAAGCCTGGTTCAGTCCTCAAACATTTTGTTACTCCAGTCATCAACGGGTGCTGATTTTCAATTTCTTCCTGTCGTAGCTAAGGGACTTGTTCCTTAAAATGCCCTGAAAAATGTTGCAATGCTCCCAAATCAGAAACCACTTTATTTTTAGTGACTTTCACCCCTTCCTCCTGTGAGAGACTTCTTGTATCTGATAAAGGCAATAGAGAAATGGTGTGACCAGCTGACCTTGTGTCCCTGGAGGGGGCAGCTGTCTATGACCCAGGCGATGGGGGGGCTCCTCTTCCTATGAGTAGGGTGCCCACTCCCATTCTTATCTGTTCTTGTTAACTTCCTCAGAAAGCCTTAGATGTTGTGAGCTTTTAGATGATGAAAGTTCTGCTTGGTCACTTCTGCATTCTTGCTCAGCCTGACACGTGTTCAAATCTCTTGTTCTTAAATAATTTTCTTTATTCTTGTGAATTTTATATGCATATACATTAAATATGATAATATCTATGGCCTATTACCCCCTTCCAACCCCCATCTATCCTTCCAACATATCTTCATCCCAGCTTTCTCTCTCTCTCTCTCTCTCTCTCTCTCTCTCTCTCTCTCTCTCTCTCCCTCCTTCCTTCCTTCCTCCCTCCCTCCCTTCCCCTCCCTCCTCTCTCTCTCTCTCTCTTTCCTTCCTTCCTTCCTTCCTTCCTTCCTTCCTTCCTTCCTTCCTTCCTTCCTTCCTTCCTTCCTTCCTTCCTCACTCCCTTCCCCCCTCCCTCCTCTCTCTCTCTCTCTCTTGAACCCCTTCTGCTCATCTTCGTCCTCTTCCTCCTGCTCCTCCTGCCCCTCCTACTCATTTCTCTCTTCTTCCTCCTCCTCGTCCTCCTTCTCTTCCTCCTCGTCCTCCTTCTCTTCCTCCTCGTCCTCCTTCTCTTCCTCCTCCTCCTCCTTCTCTGATCACTCACTAAGTCTGATTAGTGCTGCTCATATATACATGATTGTAGGGCTGTCAACTGGAGCATAGGAAATATACCAGTGACTACTCCCTCAAAAGGGATTCCAGCCCCCATGGCAGCTGTCAATTGCCAATAGCTCCTGAGAAATGAATGGGGCCTGGAGAGTAATTCCTTCATCTACGCTAGAATTTTGGCTGGCTTGATTTTGTGCAGGCCTTGCCCTGGTAACCATTGCTGCTGTTAGTGCATGGGTGAGATAGCCATGTCATATTTAGAAGACAGCATTTTCCAGCACTCCCTCTCATTCTCTGGCTCTTACATTCTTTTCTGCCTCCACATTCATACTATTCTTTGAGCCTTATGGTATGTAGATTGATAAAGATGCCCTGCTTGTGACTGAGAAATCAATCTTATTGTTAACATTTGATCAGTTTTACCTTTCTGCACTGGCTGCTTCCCATTGGAGAAATAACTTTCTCTGACAAGGGGTGAGAGCATCTAGGGATATGCATTTAAACATAAATATGTAGAAGACAATATGAAAACATGGTCACTTAGCAAATTAACAAATTTACCCTAGGCCTCAGACTTCCTTACCCATGAAGTTTTTGTTACAGTACCAGGCATGAAATTTTCTTCTGTGGAGCAGGTCTCAAGTCCAGTCAGAAAACGTTTATTTACCAATAACAGTTGTGCCACTATTGTTCCAGTGTGCACATTTCGCCTGGCAAGTTGGTATTATGTCATGTGAGGCCCACAGCAGACTGGATAAAACTTTCTAGTATTAACATATTCAAATCTTTGTAAACTCAGTTATTTCTCTGCACAGGCTCTGTAATCGTGAGTTCTACCTGGATGAATTCAGCCAATTATAGGTAAAAACTATTAAAAAGATTACATCCACCATGAACATATAGGCAGCTTTTTCTTGGCAACTATTTCCAAGACAGTGTAATTACTTCAAACACAATATATATATTGCATCAAATATTAAAAGTAAAGGAGTCATAAACTTGAAAGAGAACAAAGATGGTTTGGAGGGAGGAAAGGGAATGGAGAGATGATATAATTATATTAACAACTCAAAAATAAAAGAAAACGGGAAAAGAGTAATCTAGAGATGTTTTTTAGAAATATGGGAGAATGTGTGTAGGTTGTATGTAAATATGGTGCCATTTTATATAAAGAATTGAGCATCTGTGGGAAGGTAGATGTCTTTAGCCTCCAGGCACTGAGAGACTGCTGTCTCTGACTGAAGCAGAAGGAAAGACCTGTGTTTTCCTGTATTGTGAGTGTTCCTTGTATTTGCTGATGATTGCTCCTCATATTTACTGATGTGTTGTTCAAGTTGTGAAATATGTTTAATCCTGTTGCTCTAACCACGTTCTTGTCATGGAAGGCAGAAGTCTAGTCCACTGAAATTTCTCAGCCCCTACCCTATGCTTACAATATCTAGGTTTAAGTTCACTGTTAACTTAATTTTTTCCCCTAAACTCCATGTGATAAAGAATTTTCATTGTCAGTTTGACTGGATATAGAATCACCTGAGAGGTATACCTCTGGACATGTCTATAGAGGCATTAGCAGAAAAGCTTAACTTGCTGAGGGAAAAGCCCATCCTGTATGCAAGGAACACCATGCCCTCGGATGGAGTTTCAGATTGAAGAAAAGGAGAAAGTGACTTGAAGGCTAGCATTCAACACTCTCTGCTTCCTAACACAGATATTAGGTGAGCAGTCCCACCAAACCAAGAGCCAGATAAAGGCCACCTTTTTTAAGTCCCTTTGATAGTATTTTATCACAGTATATCTAATTTACTTGATCTCTTTTGAATGGTATCCCTTCCTTGCAGACTTTCAAGTTAGAAAGCTAAGAGTGATTCTAAACTCCCTGTCTTTCACTCCTTACAAGATGGCTTTTATAGTCCTCCAGAAATGCCCAAGCCCTCATATTCATTCTTTGATCTCCAACAGATCTCCCATCTCTCATTCATTCTTCAAAGTTGTCCTTGTAACCCTCAAAACTGATCGTGTCCTGCTTTGCTTAAACTCTTCTCACATTAATTTTGATTTCTACCACAGTCTGGAAATGAGGACTCTCACACTCCTTAACCGGGCATACTTCATGCTGTTCCACCCCATGAGCCTTCAAACTACCTGTTTACCATAAGCTTACTTCCTACAAACTGTCCCCTCCTTCCTGTCTTTTCCTCCCCCTCCCTCCCCTCTTCTTTCCATTCTTCCTTCCTCCATGTGATCCAGGCTGGCCTCAAGATGGTGATGACTTCTCTCAAGTACTGAGATTACATGTCTGATTCACCACACTCAGCTTGTTGCTTCTTTCTTGTTGTGTGCCATATGAATGACCCTTCTGGAAGCTCTGGGGAGGGAAGACTTCAGTGAGATTTTATACAAAGGCTTATCTGCTCAATCCAGTCCTTCAGCCTCAAGTGTCTCAGGAAAACACAACCTGAGGAGACTCACCAACAACTTTATTGAAAGCTGTGGAAGCTGATGTAGGGCAGAAATGCTGAATCTGTTTCAGGTAACAACCTACTAGTTCCCCTTGGTCTCTGTAGAGTGGGAAATAGCCTTATCATTAGAAAGTCCCTTGGAGGCAATACCCAGCACCCCCCACTGAAGCGATGCCTATGAAGTGACTTTGTCTGTGTCCAAGTTTCAGATTGCTGTGATAAAAAAATATAGGCCTTCAAGTCTGTTGTGTCCCTTTTACAAAATACCATGTGTGTTAGTTACTTTTTATTGCTGTGATAAAAATCCATGACCAAGGCAACTTATAATAGAATGCATTTAATTTGAGCTTATCTTTTGGTTTCAAAGGGAGTCCATGACCATTATGATTAGGAGCATGGAAAAGTAGCTAAGATCTCACAATTTGATTCTACAGGCACAAGGGAGGGAAGGGAGGGAGGGAGGGAGGGAGGGAGGGAGGGAGGGAGGGAGGGAGGGAGGGAAAAAGAGAGAGAGAGAGAGAGAGAGAGAGAGAGAGAGAGAGAGAGAGAGAGAGAGAGAGAAAGAAAGAGAGAGAGAAGAGAAACTGGGAATATAATGGGCATTTGAAACCTCAAAGCAGGTCCCCTCTCCAACAAGGCCACACCTCCTAATCTTTCCCGAAGAGTTCCACCAACTGTAGACCAAGCATTCAAATATATGAGCCCATGAGGACCATTCTTATTCCAACCACCATACCATGCATCAGGATGCTTCTTTCCCACAGCTTTCATTACAACCTGTAAATTAAATATAAAATGAAAAAGAAAAGAACAAAGGCCAATGAGATAATTTACTTCTAATTTGTTGTCTACCTGGACCATCTTAAACTTGTTGAAACTTGGAGGGCCCATAGACTCTAGGGAAGATGAGTTTTCCATAAACCATCTAACCAGGCTACTGAAACAGGGATTTACATAACTTTGTCAGAAATTACTTCATTGATAAGTCAAAGATTATTGCTTAATGCCCTGCATAATATGAATACAATTTTATATCTAGTCTAGAATCTTAGTCCAAATTTTAAAAATTTAACTTCACACAAGCTTGTGGTTTCTTGCTCTTACTCTAATTGGTTTTAGCATCTAATCAGTCAAAGAAGGATAGAATCTTAGCTACTTGCTTGTTTTCTGTTTTTTGTATTTGAAAAAAAAAGCTGTTTACAACTTTTTGAAAATGACATTTTAGTATCAGTGTTTTGGAGACACATATCCCATTCTCCTGAAAGAGGAAGTGAGCTGCTATTTTCTGATTTCCTAGCCCAGTTTTGTCTTAGAGCCTCCCTTCAATGGAATCAATTTCTCTACATCATCATATTGCCCCCGATCTCACAAGATATCGCCATCTCCTTTACTCATATAGCATTTTGTAAACAAACTATAACACAATTGAATGGCCTAATGGTCTTTAATATGGACCCTGACCAAGTCCCCATCCCAAGACTGCATTTTACTTTATCATTATACCACTTCAAATTCCTAAAGGCCCAGGCAGGCATTCACTGTATATATTAGAATAAATGGATGAAGGATAGGATAGGTGGATGGACAGATAGCCTGAGCAAAGGGAAACAGAAGTCAAGACTCTAATCAGTTTCCTGGGAGAGACAGGCTTGCATATGATAATCAACGCAAAAACAGAGTTATATTTATTCCATTTATGTAGGTCACAGCTTTCATTTCAAATTCACTTCCTCTCCCATTCCTTTTGCCTGGAGTCAAGAGGAGATTTCTGATCCCATCATTGTATATGTGTGTTGTTTTCCTTCTCACAAGGATGACTTTTGATGACTGACGATTGTTTAAATAACTCGAACTAAGCTGTTCTGCACTTGGGATTTGGGACTTTTGAGCTATGTACTTTGGAATAGGATATGGTATTATTTAAAATACAACACAAGCCAAATATCATTACTAACATGTCTCCTGAGGAGCCAGATGTTGCCAATGCTTAGTTTTACTTAATTCAAATAATCTTCAACAAAAATTATATTCATGTAGCATACTTTGGAGAGAATTTTAGAATTTGTTATTATAGGATTAACTCATTATATTAATTATTACTAAGGATCTTGGGGAATCTCCTTGTGTTCACAGTTGTGAGATGGGATTGTTCACTTTGTTTCTGTGTATTTATTTATTTTTCTTAATTCAGAGGAAAAGTCTGTGGAGCATCACTGGGTGAGGAACCATGCCTGATACAGTGCCTGATACATCTCCAGCACTGATACAGGACCTGACACTAGGTAGGCATTTAAAGAAAGTTTGCTGTAAAAGTGGAAGGCAAGCAAGGAATGTGAGTTCTAAGTAAAATCTCAGTCTTGGTCAACAGTCATTTTAAATTAAGGTTTAATATTATTATTCTTAGAACTTGAACACACATTAAGATTTTATTTAACTTAATAATTCAAGACACAGACAGCTGTTATAAGTAGGTCAAAGGAGACTCCAGAGAACTGGCATATGGATAGATAAGAAATATTGAAATGAATATGCAAATCAAAGCAAAACCAGGCTTCTCCACAGTAGTAGAGGACTCAATGGAGCCTCTGTGCATAGGGTAGAATTTGTACTTCTTATATGAGACGTCTTGTGCATGGCTGTCAGTGCTCTATGAGTTTCAGCCTTGTGAAAAGGCTTGCCCATAGACTCTGAATCAGGTAACCTGGAAAATGTACGCTAGACGGTGTGGCCTTACTATAGTACAAAATTTCCCCTCCAAGGGAGGGGCAGTCTGCTTAGAGATAGCAGTACCTGCAAAAGCCCGGGGTCATGAAGCATCCTGTTGCTTTCTGTAACGGGAAGGAAGATGCTAGAAAGAGGGAGTGAGCAGGTGGGTAGGACCCAGATCGTTATAAGTTCTGTAAGTCAAGATAAGGAATTTGGATTTAAGGCAAACTTTTTGAATCATACAAAAGTATACTCTGAGGCTGGGCATGCAGAGGCTCATGCTTACAATCTCAGCACTGGGGATGGTGAGGCAGGAGGATTTCTGTGAACTTATATCAGCCTGGGTTATAGAAACCCTGACTCACGCGCACACACACACACTCACACACACACTCACACACACACACACACACACACACACACACACACACACACACTCACACTATTCCCTCAAATAACCCTGTAAGTACTTGATCATTGTGTGTTTACTTAAAATTATTCACAGGTGACCTTATTGTGATCCCAGAATAACTCTAGAGGTAGCACTGCAGTTGGGAAGATAGACAGCGAAGTGTAGAAGCATCCTAGGCTGTGCAATTGTCAGTGCTAGGAAATTAGTAGGCACTGCTCCATGCTGCAGTGCCTATGACAGAGCCCAGTGTCCTGGATGGACGCATCCCAAGCCTGTTTTGCTACAGGATACAGTGCTTGTAACTTCACAAGGAGAGCATCCACCTCCTGCCACCTTGGCAGAAAACCTTTGAGGATTCTTATCACCACCCATTTTACGATGAGGAAACTCAGATGTACAAAGACCAAGTGGCCATGAAATGAGAATCTCTGTTGTCAATACCCTGCTGGGTATAGGCTGGGCATGCAGAGCCTTCAGCTAAGTGTTCCAGCTAAGCCAGGGAAACACTGCCCTGTTCTACTCTTCCTGGCCAGTTTTCTCTGCTCTGTTACTTTTGGTGCTACTGCTGAGGCAGCATTTAAAGAGCAGAAGTCTTGATGCTTGCCTAGAAACACCCCAGGATCTCAGTCCTCACTTCAAGAGGCAGGTGGAGGCACAGGGAGGACCAAAAGGGTCCTGGGGGACTAAAGAAACCTAGAGACACCAACTGCATAAAAGGACTGGGCTGCAGGCTGTTGCTAGGGCAAGAGATGCGGGAAGTCACAAGGGAATCTAACCTTTTAATAGTTCACTCACAAGACAAACTGAAACGCTCAAGGAACCCAGGCTATGGCAAAGGAGACAGGCAGCTGTCTTCGGAAATCCTCTGTAAAAGGGCCAAAGTCTGTCAAAGGATGTCTTTCCTTCCTTCCTTCCTTCCTTCCTTCCTTCCTTCCTTCCTTCCTTCCTTCCTTCCTTCCTTCCTTCCTTCCTTCCTTCCTTCCTTCCTTCCTCTCTGTCTCTCTATCTCTGTCTCTCTCTTTCTTCCCTCCTCCATTTCTTCCTTCCTTCCTTCCTTCCTTCCTTTCTTTCTTTCTTTCTTTCTTTCTTTCTTTCTTTCTTTCTTTCTTTCTTTCTTTCTTTCTCTCTTTCCCTTCCTTCTTCCCCCTCTCTCTTTTCTGTCCTGTCTCCCAGACCACCTCCATCTATTATAAAAATCTTACTACTTTTATTTTTTATTTTTTTGAGATTTATTTTTATGTTTATTCGTGTGTGTGTGTGTGTGTGTGTGTGTGTGTGTGTGTGTGTGTGTGTGTACATATGAACTCAATGACCAAGGAGAATAGGAGGGGAATCGGAATGACCTGCCAGATCTGGGTGCTGTGAATGGAACTGGAGTTCTTTGGAAGATTGTACACATTTTTAACTACTGAGCCATATTTCCAGCCACAAATCTTACTGTAGTCTACCACTAAGTAAAGTACATATGAATATTACATACAACTTAAAACATGTTTTATCTCAGGGCTGGGGAGATAGCTTAGTTGGGTCAAGTACTTATTCTGTAAGCACAAAGACCTGAATTTTGTTCCCAGAACATATGTGAAAGAACTGTGTATGGTCATGAATTGTGTGTTTGTAATCCCAGTGCTGGGAAGGTAGAGACAGCTGTATTCCTGGGGCTCACCAGCCAGCCACCATAGCCTTGTACAACAAGGGTGGACTGACACAAGAGGCTGACCTCTGAATTTCACACACATAGCAACTGGCACATGTATATACATACAAATGCATGCTTTTATCATCTCAGACATGGAACTTGCAATTAGAGGGTGAATAAATAACACAGAATGCTAGAACCCATGTTAATGAAGAAAGTCAAGATGATTTATAAATTGAGCCTTTCACCTGTCTATGGCCTTAACAGTTAACAGTACAATTTCTCACTATTAGTGAGCGTCAGCATGTAAAGGTTCGTGGACAGGGTGCCTGAGACGCTGCTGTGCTGCCTTACCTTCCCCTGGACTTCCTTTGTGAAAGGCTTTCAGGCCTTTTGTGAGTGAATGTGTAGATGGTCGAGTGTGTGAACCTTCAGGCACACCCTTGACTGAGTCATGATAGACTCTCAGAATTGCTCATAAAAATGTTATCTTATAGTAGACCACATGCTTGCTGGAACTAGACTAGAATGAATTCTAATGAACTATTTTTTTTGAAATGTATGCTGTCAGAGTTTATAAATTGGTTATATACTGGATCATGATTGTGATGATGGCTCAGTTCACTGGGTTTTATCAGAGTTTAAGATTGGCCCAATTATTTGTCTTCTATGGGCAAGATCAGTCTCCATTGCCTCTTTGGATTTAACGAATTAACTTTTTTTTTTTTTTAAACAGAATCTCATGTGGCTAGGGCTAGCCTTGAACTCATTAGGTAGCCTGGGATAGTCTTGACCTCCAGATCCTCCTACTACTTCCTGAGTACTAGAATTGCCTACGTGCTATCATGCTTAAGTTCTTTTTGTATTTAGAGGTTCAGAGATACCCAGCTTGTTCCAAACCTCACCAGCTTTTGCTCAGATCGTACAAAGCAGAAGCATCACCTTCCCACCATAGCCAGAGCAGCTTCTCTCTCTAAAAGGGGACATTGTTCTTTCTGTTCTCTAAATAGGCAGTTCTGGCCCTTTGAGGGCCACAGAGAAGTCAGTTCCCAATTCAGAGGAACAGGAGCAGGGCAGGCCTGAAGCAAGATACAAGTTTCTGATGCTTGAGTTTTTTCCCTATAGACTTCTCCTCCTCCAACTCCCTCCTCTCTCTCTGGGCATGCAGCATTTTGGTGAATTCAGAATGTTTTAAATTCAGACTAGTCACTCTATAGAAAATGAGCAACACCAACAAGAGCAAAAGAAAGCGAGTCCGTGTTGCAAGCGGCTTTAGTGCGTAGTTGTGAAACAATGTCGGCTTTGTCAGTTGCAATTGATGTTTTCCATGAATCTGTTCTGGTGTCACCTTTGTCCCTTGCAGCATATGCGGCAAGCTCTCAGTGATAAAAGACAAATGAGTGCGTGCGCAGCACAATAACAACAATCAAACGACAATGGCCATGGAACTCTGCTTCCAAGTCACGCTCTGGACAATTGAGTCTATAGGGGAACCGCACATGTTTTAGAGACGCCACAGACCAGCAAGTCATATGGAGTGAACTAGAAAGCACAGGCCAACAGTGTGGGCTTGGCTCATGAGAAATACCAAGATTCTAAAGACTTAGGGCTGCTTCTTCCAGGGGTGAGAGGTAGCGTGGTGGGCGAGAACCTGGGGGCTTCCAGCTCAGCCTTCTCTTGTATTTCACATCCCAGATGCCTGACGGCTTGGTGGACTCCAGTCTCTCAGCACTCCCAGCCTCTGCTTGCCACCTCATGGTTTTGAGACAGAATTGTTCCTTGAGTGTGGAGCTTATTGATTGGCTGGCCAGTGAGTAAACAGGGATCCTACTATCCCTGCTTTCCTAGTTCTGGGGTTGCAGGAGCACACTGCCCCGGCGAAGCTCTTACGTGGGTGCTGGGGATCTGAACTCAGGTCCTTGTGCTTGTGTAGCAAACATTTTACCTGCAAAGCTGTCTCACCAGCTTCCAGAAGCAGATTTCCATGTAAACAAAATGCTCCATCTTTGGAGTGAGGCTTTGGTATATAAATGTGACGCTAAAATTCTTTCCGCGCGCCAATAGCCAATAGCCAGCTCACCAGGCTGGAACGAATGGAAACCATTTTCATTTTACTAACACTTCCCCCATTTTTGATGGGGTGGTCAGCTCTCAGGCATATGGAGAGCTCCAATTTGTAGCCTCTTCCTTTTTCTCCTATTTTATTTTAGGCCCACCTCGCTGGGCCTTTTTCATTTTAGGAACCTTCTAGAAGGAAATGTACCCGCCTTGACCGTTGGCTGTATTGAGGGGAGAGACAGCTCTCCACCCTGTTGCTTTAAACTCTGGGTGAAACGACAGGAGAGGACACAAGGATGCCATTCTGGTGTCATCTGCCCTTATTTCTTTCTTCTCAGATGGCAGTGAAAGCAGGCCAGAAAAGGCCAAGGACTGGGACACTGTCTCTCGCATGCAGAATTTGAGCTGTTCCAGGGACTAAGCCTTAGGGCTGGCCAACATGACAAAATAGGAATCACAAGATTGTTGATAGACCCTGAAAGGTTAGGTCCTATGCTCACTCACTGTGCTCTAAGCCCCGCAGGTAGCTCATAATATCTCCATGCTCTGGGTTCTGGTGGCAGATCCTGCACCTATCCTTTCAGAGTTGTCTCTGTTCTTCCATGAGATCCCCAGACAGGGCAGAGCTCGACAGGGACCTTTATACCCTTGACCCTGGCTGATCTCCCTGGATGTTAGGGAAGGTGAGCTAGTCAAGACAAGCCATGAGTGTGCTGCCTGCATGAGTGTCAGGCATCTTAGCCAGGAGGCTTTCAAGGAACCTGGTCTGGATGGTACCATGCCTGCCTGCCTGGCTTCTTCTGGGCTCCCTTGGGTCTACACCATACTCTGTCTGCTTCTTCTCAGATTCACCTTGAGCCACAACACTGCCTTGGGCTCCTCAGCCTAGTAGCTTCATGGAGGATGCCTGTGTGTCTCCAACCCTCAGCCACACTGATAGTCGATAACTAACCCAGGACCTGGTACCTTCGAGAGGCCAGTGTACATTCCTAGGATGAATGATTTGAGATGCATCTAGTTTATAGTCTTTTGTCCTAGGACTTGAGGTCCTTAGTCACCTTTGAAATTCCTCATGAAGCTCTTTCACGAAGACCATAAAAGTTTACATCATACAAGGTTAACTTTGGTCCACCTGGGAAGACAAGACAAAGTGTATAGCAGCAGGCATGGAAAGATTTTCAGAAACCTGTGATATCTCCTTTATGTTACAGATAATGGCAGGGATCTCTAGGATTTCAGGAGATGTTGCAAAGGCTCAAAGAGGTAGCAAAGGCACCACATTCAGCAACTCTGTCCTCATTTGTCAAGGGCCCCTCACCATGAGAGACATAATAGTATACTGTGTAGATACGGCTGACTCTGGACTTGGGATCCAGCCTGGTGACAGGGTGCCTGCTTAGCATGTATGAAGACCCAAGTTCATTTTCCAGCATCACAAACAATAAATAAACAAAAAGTACTAAGAAATTGCTGGTTCAGATCTTGGCTTTGCCATACCCTTATTAACTGGGTGAAGGCAAGTCATAAACCTGCCTATACCTCAATTTCTATACCTGTACAATGGGGACAATATTGAACTTTAAGCCCCTTAGAAGATTAAATGAACATCAAAACCCTTAGAGCAGTACCTGTACTCAGGAGCCCAGTGTGACATTTCTTAGGCTTGTCACAACATTCTTTAAGGATCCAGATAATCTGAAAATCCTACCCAGTCTTGGTTCTTGGGCTGTTCTGTGCTGGGAGCAGTGTGAATCTGGGTAGGAGAATCCAGAAAAGCCATGGCTTTAGCCTTAAGCTGCTTACAAAATCCCTCTAATGGGAATATCATGAACGAATGGTGAACTTGAACCATTCTCCTGCTCTGAGGGAGGCAGATGCCTGGAAGGCCTAGGCCAAGTTCAGACACTGTAGCTATCTTCATCACTGAGTATGAGTGAAATCTGCTGTTGTCTATGGCAGATTGTTTCCCAAGAACAGCACCACTGAAACTTCCGATTCTGCATGGTTTTTTCTTGATCCTTGGCACCTTCCCTTCAACAAGTGACGTCTAATTCCCCTCTGTATCTGGGCAAGGCTCCCAGCATGCTTGGAAGGAGAGTACAGAATGCCACCGTGGAGGAGTGGAGTGACTGCTGAAGCCAGGTCACAGAGGTTCTGGCTGGGCACCCATGAGGACATTCTACCTCCAGCTGGGACTTGAGAAGCCTGAGGCTGCCATGCTGTGAGGAAACCCACATGGAAAGGACAACCCAGATGAAGGCTGGGGTCGCAGCTGACTGGCAGATGGGAGAGATGGAGGTTTCAGATGACTTCAGGCCCTGGCTACTGGACCCCAGCTGGTGTGTTTTCTTGGATGAAGCTTTAGAACGGATGAACACGTAGAGTTGAACCCTCTTTCTTTCTAAACCCCTAACTCAGAATCTGTGTGGACACCGTAAGTCAGCTTCCCACCACTGGGACAAAGTACCCGAGACAATCAACTTAAAAGGAAGAAAGGATTATTTCAGTCCCTGGTTTCTTGCTCGATCATTTCCTTTGGGCCTGTAGTGAGATAGAACATCACGTGGGAAGCATGTGATAGAGGAGCACTCTTTACCTTGTGGCAGTCAGAAAGCATAGTGAGAGACAAGTTGGGAGTGAGGCTCTAGTACTCCCTTTTAAGGGCATGTTCTCAGTTAACCTCAATTCCGTACCCCTACAGTTTTATAAAGCCACAGGCTAGAGACCATGTCTTTCTAACATGGACTTTGAGGGATATTTAAGATCAAATCTATCCCAAGGCTGACTATTTGAAGTCACTGCATGTTGGAGTTATTTGCTATGTGGCAATAGCAGCCTGACCATCGCCCTCTAACCTTTTTCTGCATTGCTCATTCCCTTAGGATTCTTGCAACAAATACTTCATTCTCTAGAGGTCTTAGAGGAAGAAGAAAACGTGCTTCCAGCACAGTTAATAAGATTTGTTTCTTTAGCAATCTAGAGAACTCCCAGTGATCAAAGATCAAACAGCTGGAAAAGTTTCTAGAGCTGTCATGCTTGCCAACATCTGGCTGTGATAACATCTGAGGGAGGCATCCCCCGCACCTCAGACGGGAGGGCCATACAGGATGATGGAGCCCCTCATCAGCCTGTGCTGTCTCACAGTTCCTCTGGTGAGCTGGCATGGATCACGGCAGCTGGTAAAGATGAAATAAGGTTAATAAAGGAGAAAATTTAAGTCCACCTGGAGGGACAGAAATCCCCTTAACGAGAGCCAAGAACTCTTAATCTGCTCCACAAGATGGCTCCCACATTTTCCCGATCCGTGCTGTTGTCTGGTGCTTATCAAGTGCTCTGTATTTTGTCTAATATAGTGTTCCGTCTTCACAAACAGGATGAGAAAAATCAACCTCACTTTAGTGTTGTAGATACTAAGGCTTAAAAGATTAACTCGAACTGGTATGTCCAACCTGTAGCCAGGTCACATGTGGCCATGGACAGCTCATACACAGCATAAGCATGAGCTGACTTAAACATTATGAGATTCTTGCTTTGTGATTTTTCTTTTGTAACTCTACTGTGGAGTTATTGAGCATGAGTCTGTAGATGACAGTGTGCTGGTCCAGTGTCCAAAGGTTTGATACAGTTTCATTATTATTCAAATCAGTGCTGAAGGTTAAATTTAATCCAGTGCCCTCAATCATAAATTAAATTCTCTTGTTATTGTGCTCTGAAATGAACCCTTGAGGAGAACACTGATTTCTGTCTATTTCAAAATAATCAGGAGAATACTCATTAAAAGAATGTGCTGATTCTCACTTTTGAGGCCATCCCGAAGTCCCAGAATTCTGTGCTTCATTTGAGTGATTTGATTAATTTTCTGCTTTGAGCGCTGGATTTGTGCCACTCTTCCCAGAAGTGAGGTGCTCCTAATTTTCAAATTCTTTCTACCAAATGGATACAAAATTGTTTTGAAGTATTTGCCCATGCCAGTGGTGTAAATGCTCCCAGTGAGGCTGACTTCAAGCTACTAAGTGAACATCATTCACCACAAAGCTAAACAGAGACAGTAGGCCTAATTTTTGTGAGCCAACATTAGCCAATTTAGCAGTGGATGAAACTAACGCAATTGCAGGTACTTTATGAATCTGTTTTTCAAAGCTTTTGAACTCCTTTCATTCAAATTTTCATTATTGGAGATAGTGTGGAAAAACACCACATTGTTTATGAGATAGGAAGTACTTTGTAGATAGATCTGAAAAAGATCACTGTTTTAGAGTGGTGAGATGTCAGCTCCAAAGAACCCCTTGTATCCGTAGCCCTGCAGTGTGGACCCAAGCTCTGAATGCTGATTCCATAGTGTGACGTGAAAACCCTGCTCACAGTGTCACAGGGTGGAGGACAGCGCTGTAGGTCTGGGTGGTAACAGAGGACAAGCTCACAAACCAACCTGGCTTCACAAGCAGGCCTGATGCTCATAAAGTAGCTTCTGGATTCCACCTTACTGTGGCTATGGAGAGAGAAAGGTCCTCAACTTCTGCCTGGATGCTCTCCCAACTCTCTTAACTGGGTAGGATGTGCCACCCTCATGGTTTTCCCAGTGCCTCCCTTCTCTCCGTCTATTCACTTTTTGTCCCCAGATACCTTGTAGCTTGTTCTTTTCTTACAGGAGAGTGGAGGGAAAGAAATCGATGGAGTCTTCAACATAGACACCTGGTCTAGTTGGAGACCAAACTCCCAGAGTTGCTGGTGTGCATGCATCCAAGGGCACAGCAATGGTTGTGAGTGAGGTCTCTAGCACCAGAAAGGGCAGCTGGTTGAGTTATTCACATCTCAGGACACTCTGGCATGAAGGAGGCAGAGGACATTAGGATAACCCTGAAAGCCAGTGATCTTGTATGTGCCTCTGGCATGTCCAAGGTGAACCAAGTGGATTTCCAATTCCTTCAATACACAGCGGTCTTACTTTTGTGACTATGACTCAGTTCACTCCCTGGGAACCCTGTCCTGTGCTAATTTCTGCTCACCATGTGAGACACAGCTTGGTTGTCACTCCCTGGAGCGGCCTCTTTTGACTCTGCCTACACACACACACACACACACACACACACACACACACACACACACACACACACAGAGTACTAGAACTGTAAATTCTGGCCTCAGCATTGCCCTGCCTTGATGGTCTCAAGTCACTCCCTCAACCCACATTTCCTCATCTGTGAAACCAGGGGCTGGGTCACCATTGAGCTATTCTGGAGTTCTGAGGAAGTGCGTGCCCTGAGTGTCTACCCACAGTGGTGCCCAGCAACCAGTGTAGGCTCTCCATTCTGTTCTAAGTAGAATGAAGAGCCTCAGGTCACAGCAATTCATTTTCTGACACTCAGGATGCAGCCTTGCCTTCGGTGACTCCAATTGCATGCTGACATTTTCGATGGAACCAGCTTAATGGAGAAAAATGACTCTGTTCCCCAAACAAGACAGACTTTGGCAGGGGCTGGGGTGGGTCCCAGGGACCTTTGATTTACATGTCACATCTCTCTAATTCTGAAGAATTCAGGCATCTTCTCTGCTGTGCCTAGCATTCTCTACCCATCCTGTTAATAAAGATTAATAGAAGGACTCAACTCTAGTGAGGAAAACAAACCAAAATAGCAATTTCCAGTGCACTGGCCTTGGAAACACGGCTCAGCTCAGTTTGAACATCTCATAAAATGCCATCCAGTTAAATCTGTGGTTATTAAGCAATTAATACTCAGTTTTGGTTCTGCTTAGTCTCTGGAAATGGTATTTTCCAAAAGCATGAATGTTACTGGAAATTTCTTCACTCTCTTATCCTTGGTAGTTTAAATTCTGTTTCATAACAGGAAACGGGCTCTCCCTTTCTTCTGCATGCAGGAGAAAGCTGGCCATTTATTTATTTATTTATTTATTTATTTATTTATTTATTTATTTATTTATTCATTCATTCATTTAAAAGCCTGGTGTATGGCTGTGTTATTTATTTCTTCCCAGGGTGACAGAGATGTAAGTGGACTTATGGATAAGAACTGTCTTTCCAAACCCCAAGCACAAATGTACAGAGACAGCATGAACAAGAGCGGTCTTGGAGAGGGCTATGTTCTAGGAGCTCAAGTGTGTTTAAATACTTCAATCAATTCCCAACCCTGAGAGAATAACGTTGCAGAGAAAACTATAGGATGAGGCCAGATTCCAGAATAGAAATGCCACCTGCATCGTTTAAGAAGTGCAAATGGCACCAGATCATGGTTTTTCTCTGTTTCTTTCTTTCCCTTTGTAAATTATTCTTGTGACTGCCCTTTACCCTCTGATAAAGAAGTGATATTTCTGCCAGTGCAGTTCCTCAACCGTAGTTCGAGGAATTTGCAAACAGTCATCTCATATGGCGTGGCCTCTAAGTTTCCTCATGAACTTGGCCATCCCACGTCTGACAGGATGCCTGCAAAGTGCAGGCCTTGTGCCTGGGAGTGGCACAGTGCTTGCCCAGCCTGTGTAAGTCCTTAAGTTTTCCTCCCCAGCAACAGAAAGCAACACAAAGGGAACATGGGTAACAGTGATTCATGGGTAATTGAGTCCCATAATGCACTGGAAAACATAATTGCCAAGGTCACTTTGTGTGTACCTAATCTGTGAGGTGTTTGCATCTTTGAGGTATAACGTCCAAGGGCCGAAGGGCCCCTCCTTCCTATGTGAGGAGGTGTGTTGGTCTTGAGAGATTTCAGACTGGGAATAAATAAAATGATTTTCAATAGAGGATTCTAGAACTAGTTCTTCTTTTTCTTTTAAGTGTGATAAAGTCCTGAGGAGACTTTGAGGAGAAATAAATCCATGCAGTTTTGTACCCTTGAGCTCTTCCATTGAAGGCAGAGCTGTGTGGGCCATGTCCCTGTTGCTTCTACTTGGAATGAAAAATAGTCCTTCATGGTTTTCATGTGGAAAGAAAATCAGTCCAGGCAAAGGAGCTCTATCTAGATTACTCTTCCCTTTATTTTGCTCAGTCAAAAAATATTAGTACCTTATTGCTCTAGACATCACATAGCCAAGAGAGATCAGAAATGCCCATTTTGGAGGGTGTACCAATAAATGTTTTAATTTGAATAATATTAGAGATGTTCTTTGACAAGCCAAGTATTTTTTGCTTAACTCCCTTTTGGGACAGGAGACTATGAAATTGATTTTAAAATAGCCTCACTGGTAGACATCTAAACTCTTGAACTGGGGGTCTAGCTGGGTAATATAATATTTGCCTGGCATGCATGAGGTCTTGGGTCTGATCTCCAGCATTGGAGAGGCAGGAGCAGAAGAGAAAGTCAAGATATAAATCTCACACCTGAGTTGATTTTATAATTCTTGTCCAGCATCTCTCTCAGTTTTCTGGTGAAGTAGGCAGGACAGTCCAGTTTCCTGCTAAGCTCATTCAGATACATTCAGACATCCGGGTAATCTTGTGCTCTGCAAGCACACAGCAGTCAAGCATGCACAGAAGTATTTCTGTCCATCCTGTCATCTGACCATTAGTAACTGTCCTTTTCTCACGTGGAATAATGAGGAAACCGAGGCTCAGTGTTGGATAGAAATCTGGTGGCAGGGAAGTCTCTGAGCCCAGACCCTGTGCTGCTGGTTCTAGCACTTGAAAGGCAGTTCTACAGCATTAGATGTGCCTCAGATGAGGCCATGCCTGTAATTTGTGGGAGGTGCTACCAGGGAATGGCAGGACTGGGAGACCCTCCACTTTATCACTAGTTCCACCATTGCAAGTCCAGTGTACACTGGATCTCACAAACAGTTTCATTTGAGTAAGTGCATCAAGATATTTTATTTTCCAATTTATGTTTGTTTGTTTTTTTTCAGTGCTAGAGGACAAAGTTGGACCCTTAGGCACACAAGGCAACATTTTTACCACCTAAGCCCTGCACATTTCGTACTTGCTGAAAATCAGCATGCTGCATGTGCTAAGATCTGTGATCCCCCACCTTTTGCAATGATAAGAACTGAACCCAGGGCCTTGTGAAGGCTGACTCTACTACTAAACCTAGCACTAGGTACCCAAACTTCTTAAAGTGACAATTCCAAGTGAATAAGCCAAAGATCTTGGTTACTTTTTTTTTTTTATAGGTTGATTTGATTCTGATCAACTTTCTGTTGATCTCTGTCAAATCTTGTGGTCGTTGGGGCCCCACTGGCATGCTGGGAAAAGTCTCCTGGGGTGACGAGAGTGGGTTTGGGTCCTGGTTGGACCATCAAATCCCTGTGCAACCTTGAAGAAGTTACTTCCTCTCTGGCTCAGTTTCAATATCTGTAACATGAGGACGTTGGATTAGATCAACATCCAGGCTGTGCAAGTTTGAGGAAGACCTGAAGACTGCCCCTGTCTTCAGCAGTGAAGTGCTCATGATCGCTGAAGGGAGGCCTGGAAACTGGCTCAGTAACCACACAAAGCAAGAGGGACCAAGGAATGTGACCTTCAGGTGTACATAAAATAAGGTTTTTTCTTTTTTTAAATGTATGCATATCAAACATAGTATTTAGAACATGATATTTTTTCATGTACAGCATGGACTTGTGAGGTGCTTCAGCAGGCAATGGCACTTAGCTCTAGCATTGCAAAAAAGCAGGGAAATTAATAAATAAAATATCTTGAATCATGCACTCAGATGAAATTGTATACGAAATCCTTGTGAACGAAATTTGATCCCACATAAAAGTAGGAGAGAACCATCTCTGCAAAGTTATCCTCTAACCTCCTACACCCGCTATGCTATATATGAAACCAAATAAAGTACACACTAATAATAATTTTTAAAAGTCATCAAAATAGGCTGTATATCTGAAATGCAAATATTTCCATGTGCCCTGTATGCCATTCATTTGTGTTAAGAATTGTAATTCTGAAATGAAAATTAATTACAAATATTTCAGCATACACATTGTTGTTTTTCATATTTGATGATCTACCTTGGACCTCTCTCCTTTTTGCCCCAAATACATCTTTTTGGCTGGAACAACATACTACTGGCATCAGAAAGAATTCTGTTGGCTGACTGTCTCTGGAGTCTCTTCATATCTTCTTAATATACACACAATGCACACACACACACACACACACGTTCATCTGTGGCATATGCACACATGTGCACACACATACATATGCTTGTGCACAAACGCATAGCCTATCACACACATATATGAGTATGTGCATACACACACGCATGTTCCCTCACACACATATTCTCCAATCCAAACTTGCACTTGCTGCTTTCCAGTCCGTGATTGCATGTGGCTGGTGGTTTCTGTGATTGTGCAATAGTCTTGAAATACCAGTGAAGAAAGTGTTCCTCCTGCACTTGTGGCTAGTCCCCCTCCAGAAACTTCAGGTTTCTTTCTACCCCATAGGGTAGGGAAGCACGCTTGGGGTAGCTTTGTGGAAGGAAAGCACAGGCAAGGTACCTCCTCCCAACGTACACACAGAGTCCCCCTGTAGATTCTGATGGACCTTTAGTTCTAGTGGGAATTCTATGCATACTGGATAGAACTGGTCATGAATCATCATGGGTAGTACCAAGCCAATACAGGGAGATGGGGGAAGACAGGAGCCCTGGATCTAGGCAGGGAGCCCCTTAAAAGCAATGACAGCTGAAAAGCCTGTGGCTGGCATACACTCAGCCCCATGAAGGAAGAGGAGAGCTTATCAAAGACGGAAGTGAATCCGGAGGGAAGGCTGATTCTGGAAGCTGCCAGAGGGAACAATGCACAATGATCTGAAGCCAGAGTGACTGTCAGTATTTCCTTAAGGATGGGTCTTCCAAAAAAGAAAGGATGAGAGTCCATGGAAAGACTTTTGTTAGGCTCATCATCCAGCTAGGAGATGACTTCTCTGTATGACCCCATTGTGCTGGCTATCAGAGGACCAAATAATGAGAAGCTACATGGAAGGGAGTGGGTCTGAAGGTTGTGAGAACTGCACTTTCTTCCTAGGTTTTTCCTAGGTTTACTGGGAGCTCCTGCATGACCTTGGGTCTCAAGGTCTATCTGTATTGTGGGTTGATTGAACTGATCCTAACAAGATGATCCAGGATTGACTATTGTTATTTTTGCTTCTCTGTTGTTTCTGAAATAGTTTCCCCATCCTCCTCCACTTCCTCTCCACACCCCTCCCCTTTTAATTATTATCATTCAGTAGTCTTCTGTTGGAATATAGACTTTTAACAACAGCAGAATGTGTGGTTTTCACATTTCTCATCACCCAGATTGCTTCAAATGAGACAATGAGGAGTGCCCAACACACAGATCTAGCCACATTTCAAGTGATGAATGTGTGTATCTGTGTGTGTATACATACACACCTAAGTAGAGCATACACACACACACACACACACACACACACACACACACACACACACACACCTGATTCTCTAGCTGTATTTAGAGGACAAAGGTCCTGCTCTGGGGACCTCACAGTCCAAGGTGACAGAGAGACAAGGAAACTGGCCATCTGAGTGATTGATGATACCAGTGGTGGTAGAGAACAGGTCAGAACTTTGCAGGAAGAAGTGGTTCATTTGCCTCTGCTGTTTCTCTGTGGAAGTGATATGTGGGGGCACAGGGGACTTGGACTATTGAGGCAGCAAATAGAGGAAGTAAATGCTATCAAAATAGAGGAGCAAGGAGGAAATAAAAGTTCTCCTAACAGAAATGCAGAGAGGCTGGGCAAAGCCAAACATTGGATTACTTTCCCTGCCAGTTTTTGGAACTGGGATTGTTCTCCAAAGGACAAAAATGACAAGGGAAAGAGACCTCCCTTTGGCAAGTGTGACACTTGTGATTTGCCAAAAAGCAGACCTGTAAGCATTCCTATATCCATCAGGAAGGATCCATGAGAGGATGGGGAGGATGCTTCCAGAAGGTTTGTGTTCCTCTTTAGGCCACCTGGTTTGGCCACTACCACAGATGAGGCTGGTCCCATGGTGGCCTTGTATACTCAGATCCCTCTAGAGGGTGTGAGGCCACCCATACCAAAGTGTGCATCTGCACATCTAGATTGCATAAGTCCATGGAGAAGGGAAGTGCTGATCTGAGAATAAGCAGCTAGGTTATAATCATGGCATGGGGCTCCCAGAGTGGGCTGTCTGCCATGGAGTAGAAACATGATACACACAAAATTTCCCTTGTTTCAATTCCATATGGACCTCCCAATTAGAACTTCCAGCATTTAGCCACAAATCCAAATACCCTTCTTCCATCTAAGAATTTACAGAATAATCCATTTACGAGTCTGTCTACTCATCGCTGCTGCACAGCGTCCTGCCTCATGTGTCTGTTGTTAGCATATAGGCAATGGTTGACCAGATGGTTAAGTGGATTTAGAAGGTGAATAAAGATAATACAGAAAATGATTCCAAACAATTATAATGGAGCACTCTCTGAGCTATGTTATGGGGAGGGGATGTCTCAGGAAATCTGGGTCTCTGAAGATCTCCCTTCTCTAGATGCAGAAGGCAGTGAAGCATCCCAGAATGTAAGAATGGGAAAAGTCAAGGGTGTGATTAGTTCTGAGGTATGTTTTGGGAGTAGGAAGCCATGCCCAGAGTTGAGTAAATATGAGGCTAGAGAGGATGATGGAAGATGAAACATGAAGTCATGCCATAGTGATGGGATTTCCTCTTCTTATATATGGAAACCACACAGATAATGCAAAGACTTTGTTTACATTGGAGCTCAAGAGTTTCCTCTGAGAATGCTTTTAAAATTGTTCACAATAGTCTAGCATTTACTCTAATATTCTCTTGTCATCCTTAAAAGGACTCTGTGTTGCTGCTGGACACTTTCAGGCATCCCCCAGTCTGGGAATGTCCTTCATTTTTCTTCTATAGATTTTCTTCTATAGATGCTAGACCACATTGTGGTGCTGTCACATTTCTGTTTCTCTTCTAAAGTGCACAAAGTTGAGGAAGATTGAAATTGGTCACAGTAGCCATTAAAACTTTGTTTAATACCATACTCATTTTATTTAAATAGTGACAAGGACTGACAAGAGATAGAGCACTTTAGAACTCAGTAGCTCTTCACTCTCAACTCAGATCTTAAAACAACCATTTGAGATAATTTCTCATGTGTGTGCACAGGGGTGTGTGTGTGTGTGTGTGTGTGTGTGTGTGTGTGTGTGTGTGTGCTTGCGAGACGATAGAAGTCAATGTCAGGTCTTTTTCTTTTTTTTATCATTTTCTATCTCAATTTTGCAGTAATTCACAGCATCTTGAGCACACAAATTCAGCTAGGCTAGCTGGCCAGAGAGCCTCAGAGATCCTCTGTCTCTACCTTCTCATCACAGGCTTTGCAAGAGTGGGCCACTATGCTCAGCTTTTTATGCAGATCCTGGGAGCACAATCCAGTTGGTCATGCTTATACGGCAAGGGCTTTACTGACCAGTCCATATCCTCAGTCCCCTATTTTCTTAAATAAGTCATTCTATATCATCTCCGAGGCAATTACAGCAAGAAATTAAATACATGTAGCTGGGAATGAAATGATGACCTTTAAATAGTTACCATGACATTTAATCTTTAGCGCACTTTTGCCTATAACATTCTGAGGATCAAGAGATTTGTACGAATAAGAACAATGGGCGTATGAGATTTGACTATAGATTATATACTACTGAACTGTGCTCCCCCAAATGCAGTTTTGAAGTTATATTTTGAAGTCCTTACAGTACCTCAGAATGCAGCCTTATTTAATACCAGTCATTATGGATATATATTAATTAAGATGAAATCATACTGAAGTAAAGGTATCCTTAACCCAATGATGGGTTGTCTTGCAAGAAGATAGCAAGAAGATACCCAGAGGGAACAACATTTGATGGCAGAGGCAAAAACGATTGTGACATGGCCACAGTTCAAGTGATGCCTAAATAGCCAATCATGGCCTGCATCTAGAAAGGGAAAGAAGGCATCTGCCCAAAGTCGCAGAGGGTACATGATCCTGCTGCCACCTTGATTTTAGCATCTTAGCTTTAAGAAAAAATAAAAGAAAGAATTATAAAATATCTTTTATCATTTAAGCCATATAGTTCGTAGCATCCTTTTTAGCAGCCCTGAGAAGCTAATAGAAGATAGTCTAAAAGAGATTGAGAGCCTTTCTATCTAGCCTTGCTGTCCCAGGGGCAATGCTCTTACTGTAGTTAAAGGTTGGATCAGAGCCCTAGGCAGCAAGGTCCAGGAAGTTCTTCTGAAGCATTTATAAGTACATTGCTGAGTCCCATGGGTTCTCAATAATGCCTTAATTAAGCCAGGTTTTAAATTAGAAAAGAAACTTCACAATAATGAGAGGAATTCAAAATATGAAGAATTCAGCACATTTCAACGTCATAAAAACTCTCATTTTTAATGGCCCTTTCTAGAATTCGTTTTTACACATAGATGTGTTCCTGCAACCTCTGTCCCTGGACATAACTGAACTGCTCCATTTCCCCACACAGTACTGTTAATATTATCTTACAATGTCTCTCTAATGCTCCATCTGGGCATGGCTCCCAGTCATTTCACCTAGGCATGCCCCATGGTCATTAAGTTGGATGCTTCAAGTTTTATGAATTTAAAGAACACAAAGACCACAGGTGGGCATGGAATTCCTGCTAAGTGAGCAGATGCGCTGCTTTTTGTCCATTATATGTGTGTATAGGTGCATAGGTGTGTATGTGCCTAAGGGCACATGCCAAGATCAAAAGACAACTTGTAGGGTCCAGGGACTGAACTCAGGTCAGCAGACTTGACAGTCACTTCTCAGTCAGTTCACTTGCTCAGCTGTCTTGCTGGCCTTTGGACATGTCTTTCTTTCTTTATTACTTATTTAGGCAGCACTGAAAAGGACAATTCTCTGCCTATGAATTGTTTATTCTTTTGTGTTAATGTACTTTGGAGATTATGTTCTGGGTCAGGTTTACCAGCTACAACGATACAAATAATAGAAAATATATTTACATATAAATGAAATATGGATATGTATATATGTACATATTTTATATTATAATTTGATGCTGTGGGATATGTATAAACATCAAAATATTACTGATTTAATGAGGGAAATCCACAAAACTATTACCTCACATTGTCACCTCCTTTTTTTTTTTTTTTTTTTTTTTTTGTGTGTGTGTGTGTGTGTGTGTATGCGTGTGTGTGCATTTATGTCTGTGTTTGTGTGTTAAAAGCTTCTGCTCACTTAGCAGGGATCCCATCCCACCTGTGGTCTTCGTGCTGTACTTCAGCTCTCTAGCCTTGTTCATTCCACTGCGAATAATACTATTTCCTACAAGAGCATAACCAAAGTTTATTGTCACTAGACTGTGTCTATTTTATTTCCTGAGCTTGGAATGTGTTTATTTCCTTGGTAGGGTTGGCCTTGTGCTAATTAACTGTCCCCCTTTATTCAGTAGCTTCTCTTGTGCTGGGTGGTTATGGATTATGCAGCATAGACATTAAATAATACCATCTGTGCCATAGTTTTGGAAATATCTTTCGTTTACATTAGTGACTTTAATTTATTTTCTTTTTGGAAGAAAGTTACATTTCCTGAAGAGAAATTGTTAGTGAATTTGAACTTTTGTTTTGAAGCTTTGAAGGTTACATTATTTATTTGCTACTTACTAAGAACTACATTTCTACAAGTATTATCCAATACTTTATTTTAATTATGTTATTTCTGTGATTCATTTGAGTAGTTTTACACTTTTGCTTATTTGGGGTTTTCTTTTGCCTACCATTTAAGGGCAATGCAAATGAACTTATCTGTAAATTGTGACCCAACTACATAAAATGGCCAATTAAATAAGCACTAAGGGCTCTAGTTCATTTTGATGCTTTCTTTCTTTAAAGTTATTTATTATTATAATTTTTAAGAAAATTTCAATGATTTATTTTCTTTTATTTTACATGTATGAGTGCTTGTCAGCATGCATGTCTGTGTACCACCTGCTTGCTCAGTGCCTTTAGAGACAGAAGAGGGCCTCTGATCCTCTGGAACTGGAGTTATGTACAGTTGTGAGCTTACAGGTGGGTAAGTGCTGGAAACCAAACCTGGGTCATCTGTCTGAGCAGCAAGTGCTCCTAATTACTCAACCTGTCTCTAGCCCCGTGATGCTTTCTTGATACTATACTAAATTACCTCATATACTCCTTTCTCTTGTACAAATTAATTTTCTCTCCTCTTGGAGTATTGCAGTTTTTCACTCTCACTGTTATGGTTATCATTACCATTATCATCATCATGTGGTTTAATTCCCAGTACATCTGGTTCTTCCATCATTGCTTATTTTATTCTTATGTGATCTCGTGGACTCCCTTTCCCTGTGAGCTCTGGATTACTCTTTCTGGTTCTAAATAGAGCCTACCTACCTGCTACATGGGTACGGCTCATTTAAAGGTACATTCTTTATTGGGTGGGTCAGTGGAGACTGCAAGGGAATCATTTCTTTGACGTGGTAGCTGGGTAGAAAGGGCTGGCTTTATAATTAGATTGTCATTGGATATAAATCCCATCCTGCCTTCTGCTTGCTTGTCCAAATTATTGAACCACACAGACCTGGCCTTCTTTTTTAACCACACAGGCATAGTAAGGCCATCCTCAGAGGGTACCTTAATTGAACAGAATGTGAAACCCACAGCACATGCCTGCCTCAGTTTAAGTACTTAGTTGTGATATTGTTGTTGCTTTCTTCCATTCATAGCTTATAGCTTCATCTGACCTCAAACTCATTGCAAAGCCTTAATGTACTATGCACATTGTATTTGCTTCATTACACTTGTACAGCTGCTTAGCTGCTTCTTGCTGGTGAATAAAGATGCTATAGAACCTTTTCTTTCCAGCTTATTCTTATCCTTTTTCTGAAAATCTTGCTTCTTTTTTCTTCTTTTCTTAAAGCCATTGGTTGTTCCCAAAATGATGCTAGAGAGACACATCATTCCATGTCAGGGGCTTCTCTTTCCATCCTTGGGTCTCTTGACTTCTCACCAACAGGGTAAACTGAGGGGCTATACATTCTTTACTTCCTGATGCTCATCTGGGTCCCAGCCAGAACCCAAGTAGCTGTGGAGGTTTCAGACTTGCACTTTCCTTTGGTCTCTTGGTCACCATAGCACATGTCTGTTTCCCAAGCCATCGGGGCACTTGTGAGCAAGAGAACATACGGGACGACAGCTGGCTGAGACATCTATAATCTGAGTCCTCATCTTGACCGCTACTGGCCAGTTGTCACTCACTAATACATTTATACCTCACTCTTTTCCAAAGAGGATCTAAAGTTTATAACTATAGGGAATAAAAGTGGAAATTATGAAGATAGTAAGGGGTGGGGCAAACAGACTCAAGAATGACAGGAACACAAATATAAACCATTTGAGTAGTTCTTTCTGGCCACATTTGACCTTGAGTTTCCTAGCGGTGGGGGAAACAAAGAAATGCTTTAGGTGAATGACTATCTCTAAATCTGAGTTTCACTGTGGCTAAAATGAAACTAAAAACATTGACATCATAGGATTGCCCTAAGAATGAAATGAAGGTGGAATGTGAAATTTTTCAGTGTAAATATCTTATGGTGGGAGCTGTGTTTAGGGGTGTGTGTGTGTGTGTGTGTGTGTGTGTGTGTGTGTGTGTGTGTACATCCACACAAGCATGGATTTAAGAGGATTGTCTCATATATTATTCCCCAGGAGCTGTCTACCTTGGCTTTTAAGATAGTCTCCTGATGGCCTGGAGCTCTCCGAATAGCCTAGGCTGGCTGGACAATGAATCCCAGAGAGCTTTCTGTATCTACCTCCCTGCCACTGGGATTATGTGCATTTCTCTATGTGGCTTCAGATCCTCATACTTGCAAGGCAAGCACTTTGCCCTTATCTCCCCCCAGTCCCGTGTACTGCATTACTCTTCTTGTTGTTTCTCATACGGTGTCTGCTTTGAAGGCTGGTACATTAACTGACTAAGCCTCAGAGCTCATATCCCTTTCTCGGTGTGGTACAGGATAAGCCTTGTGGATGCACAGTTGACTACAATCCCAATGGATTCGTGCAGAAAGAGAACTTAATCTACATGTGTCAAATAGGATGGCAGGTAAGGACAAGGATGTTCCTTCATATCAGTCTTTATTCCAACCCACTTGCCAGGAAGACCTCAATGGAACAGAACTCTGGAGTTGAAAGGGAGCGAGCTGAGCCCATCAATATCTCTTTTCAGGATGGGGGAGTAGGGAATGAGTTAGAGTTGATGTTCTCACTCCATTTTTTTTTCTCAAAGGACTCACTCAGAGGAGGGTACAAATATGGGATTAAGCTATAGGGGAGAGTGCTGCTTTATTTATAGTTTAGGGAAGTGAAAGTCAGTCTGCGCTCTGGCTCACTGTTGCCACACTCAGCCACCAGAGGATCCTCTATGCCTCTCCTCCCCTCTGCTGGCCCTGGCAAGCCAGGTCCCTGCCATGGCACAGCCAACAGCAAAAACTCAACTAATCTATACAAAGGACTGCTGTGAGAAGAAACTCTTGGTGGAGAGGAATGTGGGGTTGTAAAGGGTCTTGTTTTCCTAAGTGCTTCTATGTTTTGACACAGCCTCTTCTTCAAACCCATCTCTGGGCTATTTAAAACTTGGAGAGGAGTTGTCTTCCAAGTGCGCACATGTGCTCTGGAAACTCTGTGGAGCACTGGTTTATTTTGAGTGGGAGTGTTTGACACACTGATCCCAGGCCAAGTTCATCATGAGGCTCTTTTCTGTCTGTTCTGAGCAACTGACAGCCTACATTCATGGCAGTGAACATGAGTGAGGAGCAGTCAAGCTGGTGATGATGAGGCCACACCAGCTGAGTGGTTACATTCCACAGGAACCTTTCCCTGTCCACCTTCATCCTGGTATCTCATCGGCCATGGGAAGTGGATATTATTAGCAACCACCCCTATTTGCAAGATCATGCAGAATAGTAGGCCAACCTATTCAAGATCATGGCCATAAGCTCACAAAGGTGCCAGACCCCATGCTCGGTACTGTTTCTTTGATACCATTACATTCTACTTTTTGTGGAAGGAAAGAAAGGATCACTGGGGAAGAAACAAATAAATGTAAACCCCAAACTAGTCAACATATTAGAGGCAAACTTTATTTCCTCCAGTCTGTGGTGTGGTCATTCAGTGACATCTTTGGTGTCACCAATTGCATTAGCAGAGTGCATATCATAGAGAAGAATGCTGATTTGCATTTTCTGGGTGGGGTCAGTACAACCTGATGACCCTAAACTGTTTGTGAGGTCCTAAGCAGCAAAACCTGTCTCGCTGTGCTTCCTCTCCTCTCTGTCCCATTTCCTTTTCTGAGTTGGTCACTTGGGGTGCTCAGTTCCATGCACATCTGTGTGCACTTGAGATCTGAAACCCCACCAGCTGCAGAAGCATGCCACTCATTGTCATTTTTGGAAACCAAAAATGACCGGTCACACAACCGTGATTAGATAAAGCTTGTAATTAGTGTTTGCTGTAGTCAGCGACGTGGTATTTTAGGGACAAACAGCCACTCCGTGCTACATATAGCTTGGAATTTGTGGGTTTGCTATAACCCGCCATTGTATGGTTAAGGAAGCAAAGGAGAACAGGGAGACAGAGAACAGATAAAAGGAGAGAGGTTTGGAAGGCCCTTCCCCCCAGCAGACTTAAAAGCTTAAAGGACCCACAAAACTTTGGAGTGGACTTGCCTCAAAGTGGTACCCACTAGATGTCCAGTGCTGCCTGGTTCCTTGATTGAGCAGTGTTTTCCAGACAGCTGGAGACACTTGACTCTCAGTGAGGGACTCAACCTTTATCAGGCTCAAGGAAGAATCCTAATGAGAGCCAGAACATGGTGGAAGAGTCCCAAGTTCAATTCCCTGGTGACTCATCTTCCCAGGCTGACTTACACTCCTACTCTAGCTAGAAGGTCTACCTGCTTCCCAGTTCTGGAAAAGATATATCTCAGCTGAATAAAGCTTTCTTCTCATTCACAAAATATTATCTGAGAAACCTCACGTGCCGTGCTGGGAAGGGTGCTGGTGGTATTGAAGCAATTTGCCTGAATAATGTCTCTTCCATCATTGTCCCGTCCTCCCCTTGGCTGGTGGAAGGTTAAGACTCTTTGGGAAAATGCTAGTCTTGCTCTAAGGAGACCCCACTGGGAGTGTCATTCTCATGAGCAAACTGGGAGCCAGCATCCCACCACAATGTCTCCACTGGAGCTGGACAGAAACAATTCCCCAGCAAAGTGTGGCACTGTTCTATTCTACACAGAGAACTAGAGAAAGATGTGGGAACATCTAAAAGGAGATTTTCTTCGGCATGAATTGATAGCCCTCACTAACATGATCAAAGACTAGACTCTTCAGGGAAAAAACACAATGCAATGAAATTATCAACATTCAGCAAATGTTTGAAAAGAAAAGATATTAATCTGTGCAAGAAAAAGAAAGTACTTATAAAATAGTCCTTTTCTTATTTGGCAATGCAGGCACTTTGGTTTCTGAAGGTGTGGCTTGAGAGCTCTGTAGAGGACATCTTTCTTACTGGTTGAGACAAAAGCCTGGGTCCTTTGGATAGGGTTGCTGCTGGTTTGCCATCAGTGAGGTTTCCTCTCGGGCTCTGGAACTCATTCTCTCCACTGTTGACACTGCTGCTGCTTCAGAGATGTCAGTGAGTTTATTTATAATGAGGTGGGTGGGTAATGGGTACTTTCAGATGCATATATAACTCACAGGTAATTGCATGTGTCACCAAAAAGCCTTAGCATCCGTGAATGCTGCATTCCTGAATATACTAGATATTGATGTTTATTTTGTTATTGAGGGTTTTGGGGTCAATTTAATACAACCGAATTCATCTTGGAAGAGAGAATCTTAGTTCAAGAATCGCCTCTATCAGATTGGCCTGTAATGGAGTCCTTGAGGCATTTTCTTGATTGATATGGGGGTCCCACCCCACTGTAGGCAGTGCACCCCCTGGGGAGATGGCCATTGGTTGTATAAAGGAGTAAACTGAGTAGGGCACAGGAGTAAACCAGTGAACAGCGCTCCTCCCCGGCCTCCGCTTCATGAGTTCCTGCTTCCAGGTTGCTGCTTGAGTTCCTGCCTTGACTCTCCTCCATGGCAGACACAAGCCTGCATGCCAAAAAAATCTTTTGTTCCCCTAGCTGTTTTTGATCATGGTGTTTATAGCAGCAATTTAAAGTAAACTAATATAGATGAAACTTATAAAAACACCAATCTATTTCTGATAGCTTCATGTCTTTTTTAGGGGATGAATATATATATATATATATATAAAATATATTTATGTGTGTGTGTATGTTTGTTTATATTTATAGATATAGGTATATGTGTGTGTATATATATATATTAGATTTTGCCTATTGTGTTAGTTATATTGCTGTTGCTGTCATAAAACGTGCTAGCCAAATTCAACTATGCAACTTGGGGAAACAAACAGTTCATTTCAACTTGTACATCCAGGTCACAATCTATCACCAAGGGAACTTCAGCAGGAATGGAAGCAGAAACTGTCGAAAAAGGCTACTATCCTGGCTTTCTCTCTGGTTCATGCTCAGCTAGGTCTCTCCCACAGTCCATATCCACCTGCCTAGGGATGGTGCTACCCACAGTGGGATGGGGCCTTCCATATCAATCATCAGTCAAGGCACTTTCTCAAAGTATGGCCATAGTTTACCTGATCAAGGCAACTTTTCAGTTGAGGTTCCGCTTCCCAGAGATATGCAGGTTGTGTCAAGTTGACAACAACATCTAACCAGACCATCCTTCTAGCATTTCTTATTTGTGAGAGGCAATAAGACAAGTGCAAAAATAAACCTGTTGCAAATTCTTGCAAACAGGAAGACCTTCAATAAAGGAACAGAGGTTGTTGGAAGAATTTTGCTTCCAGATGAAGGTAACTTTCTATGGGCAGCAATCACCTGACCCAATGCTCTAGAAGGATTTGGGCACAGAGAGTGTGGACAGAAGGCAGCAAAGGAATACTTGCTGCTAGGGCATCTGGGAAACTGAATGGCAAAGGCTGGGCTGGATATGATTTGGGAGGAAAACATTTTAGGCAAATGAATTAGAATAAACTGTGGTGTAATATGGAAAATAATAATAATAATAATATAGTAGTAGCTTATTATCTATCTATCTATCTATCTATCTATCTATCTATCTATCTATCTATCTAGTGTGTATATGTGTGTGTGCACACGCGCACACATATCACAGTACTTCTGTGTCAGTCAGAAGATCGTTTTCTGGATTTGGTTCTCTCCTTGTGGTGATTGAATGCAAGTCTTTCAGGCTTGTCTGCCAAGTGCATTTACCTGCTGAGCCATCTCATTCTCCTCCCTAAACCCAGGCTGTGATGCTTAGGAGGTGATGTGGAAGCACAGTGAGTTGGAACCTACTGGGAGGATTTTAGATTACGGAGGTCATTCTCATGGAGGTGATCGTGGTCCCTCACTCTTTGTCTCTCACATCCATTCATGGCATGATTGAGCCTCCTTTGTTTCATGTACCTGCTGTAATTCATTGGACTTCTTTAAGCCCAAAGCAATGGAATCAGTTGGCCATCAACTGAAACCTTTCAAAGCTGTGAACCAAAAATAAGCCTTTCCTTTTTGTATGTTGATTTATATTGAATATTTGTTATGTGAATGGAAAACAGACTAATGTTTTGGATTGGAGATTTTAAGTGATTGGCATGTTTTGAAAAAGGCTGCTGATTATCCACTATGGTCAAGAAGGGTGGGAACACATAGGTAGGACTGCCCCTTCAGAATACTACTGGGTGGCTGTTGAAAGCGTACTAAATGAGGACTTCTCTGGAGTGGTTGAATTTTTTGACAACATCACCCATCTTAAGTATATCTTCTGGGTTCTTTTCTTCCTCTTGTCTTTCAGTCATGCCTTACATTTATTTTAGTTAGGGTTACTCTTTCTGTGGTGACACATTATGAGCAAAGTAACTTGGGGAGGAAAGGGTTTATTTGGCTTATACTTCCACATCACAGTTCATCATCAAAGGTCAGGATAGAAACTCCAGAAAGGCAGGGACCTGGAGGCAGGAGCTGATGCAAAAGCCAGGAATGAATGCTGCTCAGTGGCTTATTCCTCATGGCCCCCACAGCCTGCTTTCTTATAGAGCCCAGGAGCACCAGCCTAGGGATGGCACCACCCATAATGGGCTGGCCCCTCCCCCATCAATCACTAATTAAGAAAATGCTCTAGAGGCTTGGGTACAGCCCAATCTTATGGGGGTATTTTCTCAATTGAGGCTCCTTTCTCTCAGATGACTCTAGGTTGTGTCAAGTTGACATAAAACTAGTCAATGTAAGTATCAGTTGGTTAAAGCTTCTTGTCTCCATCTTTATGGATTTACAAATAAGTGTGATATCTGTTTTCCTGATATCATACGATATCAACATGGGCAAGACATGGAGTTGTTTGGGTTATATCAGGGAAAACATCTGGATATTTGAAAACATCTGGTCAGTTTTCAAAAGAAAAATAAAACAATATTTTTTATTTGAGCAACTGGAATTATGGGACACAGGCAACTTCTGAATCACCAACATGCCTCTCAGAGTTTTGAAGTACAGTTCCATAAGAACTTAGGAGTCTATTCACTTCTGTCTCTTGCCCACTTTCATCTTCACAGTTTATTGTATCTACAGCAAGCTATTCACTTAAAATCAGCATAGAAATGAACAATTTATCATTTGACATTTTATTTCTGTGGATGAAATGAAATAGGCTACCTCTTATAACAGTGTTAGGAGGGGTGAATGATCCAGATTACCAAGGGGAAATTGGATTGCTTCTCCACAATGGAGGTAAGAGACATTATGTGTAGGAGATGCTGTAAGGCATCTCTTGGTGCTACCAGATCCTGTGATTAAGATCAATGGGAAACTACTACAGCCTAATCCAGGCAGGATGACAAAGAGCACAGATAGACTCATCAAGAATGGAGGTATGGGTCACTCCTCCAGGAAAAGAGCCAAGACCTGCTTAGGTGTTTATTGAGAGTGGGGGAAATACAGGATGGGTACTAGAGGAAGGAAGCTATAAATACAAGCTTTAGGCCATGCAGCCAGTTGCAGAAATGAGGATTATAGTTAACATAAGTGCTTCTGCTGTATCTACTAAGAATACATTTGTACAGATATTTGTGTTTTCTTTCGATTTCCTTAACACACGTTGTAACACAAGTTAAGAGAATGTCAGTGGTCATCATATTTAAGTTTGAGATACTAAAAGAATGGTCCCCAAGTGATATTGATACTTATTCTAAATTTATAATGCATTCATAGTTGTACTAGGGATAGTTATGTCTGTTAGATGTAATTATGACCTGGTTAAATACATGCATTTGCAATTGTATGTGTGATAGTTCTATTATGTTTAAGTGTTATTATTACCTGGTTATTGTTTTCATATGGAAATTAATCATGACATGAGGAGATATGATTGTGTATCAAGATGATAAGGGGTGGACTTGTGATGGCTACTATCAATTGTCAACTTGACTATATCTGGAATGAACTACAATCCAAAAATGGAGGGCACACCTGTCAGATTTTTTTGGCTTGGTTTGAAGTGGGTGACTTTACTTCTAGTCTGGACCTTTGTGGCAGGAAGATATACATCTTTGATCCTGATCCTGAAGTAGGAAGACTCACCCTTACTCTGGGCCATACCTTCTGCTGAAAGTCTATATAAGGACATAGAAGAAGGAAGCTTCTGCTTTTTGCCTGTTTGCCCTCATGTTGCTAGAACATACACTCCTGGCATTGGAGTCCACTTCTTTGGAATTCCAGTATATGCAGAAGACCAGCTGAGACATCCAGACTTGTGGGACTGAACAGTTATCAGATTCTTGAACTTTTCGTTCATAGTTAGTCATTGTTGGATTAGCTGGACTGCAGCCTATAAATCATTCCAATAAATGCCATACATACACACACACACACACACACACACGACTCTAGAGAACCCTGACTAACACATATGGTAAGTCCTTTTCTAAACTGAGATCCTATGTGAAACTTGAGGACAAGTAAAAAACCAAGACAATAAAATAAAAATAAAGTTTAGACAACAAAATTTTAAAAAAAAACCTAAAGTAAATAAACAAAATCCTCCCAGCCCTGCCTTCTTCTCAGCTTCTTTTTATCGCCTTTTTGTTCTAAAGAGATTTCCAGATTCATCCTTACTTTCTCACATGACTGCCATTCTCCTAAATAATGGGCATATTCTTTCTTTTTCCTCCACCATTCATCTGTCTTGGATTTTCCAATGTACCTGGCATTGGTTGGTGATTTCTTCTGCTTCAGAATCTCTCTTCCTTGATTTCTTTAGGTGGCCACTCTTCTGATGAGAAGAAAGGTGTATAGTGTCCGCCTCCAGAAATGCTTGTGATGGAAAGAAGAGCATGGAAGGCAAAGGGCATCCTTGGGCCACCCCCCAGGGCATCATTCCATGGGCGAAGCTTCCTAGAGTTGGAAATACCGATCAATCTTACATAGAAATCCTCCTAGAACATTCTACACAATTTGCAAAAATGAAGACTGGACCTCTCATCCAAGTACAAAATGCCTTTGGATAGAAGTAGTCTTTTGTTTGTTTGTTTTTAAAGCCTTGCCAGCAGCTGCCTGGTTCTTCTATGTAGTTTGGAGGGATGTGCTCAGGCATGATTGGTCAGCTGAGCTGCTAGAGCCAGTGTGTGTGGATGTAACGTTCTTTACTTCGATGATTCATTTTCTTATCTAAATTAAAAATTCTTAGTAGTCCCCTTAAGCAGTTTATTAGCTTCAGAAAAAGAAACTCATAAAACACAACTGAATACTAAGTTCAAGAATCACAGAAAATAGGAAATATCTGTTTACCTCCCTTTATCAATATTTTATGAGCATTGAGTAGTCGTTGGCCATGGGATTGGATTATAAGAACCTGCCTGAAGAAAATTTATATTAAGAAAAAATCATTTTCATCCATGCTACCTCCCTAAATAAATATTGAACAAGTGTTTAAAGGATACTGTTGGAAGGTGTCACAAATTAGGATCCTGCCAGCTCTCATCTCCTACCTCATAAAGATGAATTCAATGCGGTGGTGGAAAAATCTATCCTGAGAACATGAGGAAGCAAACAGTGCTCACAGCTCAGACCAGGACAGCTGTGATTGACAGAAGGGATGGTGGAAGTCAGGTTTGGAACAAATAAGCTTTGGAGAAGCCTTGATTGTGCTTGGGAATCATGAGAGTGGTGCCAAAACTGCTGATGAATTCCCGAAAGACCAGTTGATTACAATGTCCAACCCCAAAGAAGATGGCTGCTTTGAGCTTCTAGGAGGGGAGCTCTTTTCTAAGTAGGATCAAGAACAGTGATTCTCAAAGGGTGTTCCTAGACCACCTATATCAGTGTCACCTGGGAACTTGTAAGATGTGTGTATTCTTGTGCCCAGCCACCCTTGACCTACTGATTCCGAAAGGTGATGCAGTTGTCTGTGTTTAACAGTCAGATGCAGTAAGGCTGAGGAGCACTGACTGAAAAGAAGCTGATCCAAATAGGATGCATTCAGGTGACAAGTTAACAAGCGGTAGGCTGGTGATGGTTAATTTTCATTGTTGAGTTGACTAGATGCGGAATCACCTAGGAGCCACGTCTCTGGTCTTTAAGAGAGATCTAGAAAGTAAGTAGAGCAGGAAAGACCCACCCTCAGTGTGAGTGGTACCACTCCATGGGCTAAGGTCTCAGACTGAATTAAAAAGGGAAAGGAGAAAGCTAGTGAGCACCAACATTCATCTGTCTCTGCTTCTTATTAACTGCAGAAACCACGTGATCAGACAACTCACACTCCTGCTCCCATGACTCCCTTGCCACAATGGACTATGTCCTCAGTCTGTGAGTCAGCATCAGCCCCTTTCTTCCTTATTTTGCTCTTGTTAAGTATTTTGTCATAGCAATAAGGAAAGTCACTAAGGAGATGGAATGCATGAGTAGCGCATGTGAGGAAAACTACGTCCAGAGCCTCGACCGTCAGACTTAGCAGAGTGCTCTAACCAACCAGGCACTTGGCATTGGCTTCCAGGCACACCGAAGCAGATGGAAGGACACAGCGCTTCCTTGTCTTGTACAGGAAGCTTCAGACTTCTTCCATGGTCTGAGAAACACAGCTGGGATTCCTCCCACAGTAGGAAGAGGAGATCTTGCCCTAGTCTGTAGACCCTGCTGACAACAGAGAGAAAATCTTGCTGCTTACACTCCTGACTTTGTCTATGACCCACACTCAGCATGGGAACACTGAGGACAGTCAGCTCCTCCTAGGAATCAGTGACCTTAGAGAGGGCGAAGAAGAGAAGATGAAGTCCACAATAGGGGAGTTGCATTGTCTTGCTGAGTTGATTTTGTCCCATTCAGTAAATATTTCCAGCACACACAGTCTGAGCCCATCCTTGGCTACCTACTGGGAAACAGAAAAGGTCACACAAACAACCTGGCCCTTAAGACAAGTGTTGTAGAAAGGACTTGTTGGTGATGAAGGAAAATCCAGGGATCAGTGTGTGGGCCACTGAGCAGCACCTGTAAGATGCCTTAATTAGGATGAGCTAAGTTCATACCTACATGAGGACATATTTGACAGCAACACTGCTAGCCATTAACAGTTGTGCCAGAATAATAGGTGTGAACAGGGATGTTTCTTGGCCATGGTGTCGTGCTGTGTAGAGGCTGCAATACTGGCTGGTAGGGTCTGGAGATCCGAAGCATGAGGGTCACACTACATTTGGGGTGCTGTCTTTCCAAGACTCCTCTGTCTGTAATATGCTTCACCACACCAGTTTCTAGAATCAGTACTGACCATAGTCAGAGGGAGGAGGCAGCAGCTTCTATTCCACACAAAGCACTAGTCACTCCCGTGAGGAGCCAGCTGAAGCTTTAACCTTCACTGGCTTCTGCCTTGGCTGCTATCCTCAGCCCTCTCTGACAATCGAGTAGTACCATGTTGTGCAGGTTGCAAGGCTTCAGGGAGTGTCCTCTGTCTCTTCTAATTTTACATAGCCATGTTTGGGGTGGCTATTTTAGCATACTCAAGAACACCTCTTTTCTTCTCTTAAGATCAAAGTTAAATTCCATATATCAGTACCTTTTGCATTGATGTCCTCCTGACTCAGATACCAGTTTTCCCATTCAGTAGCTACCAGGTGATATGAGAGCATGATTAGACTACTCATTTATTTTTAAAATGTTATTTACTATAATTGCATGTGTGTATACATATGGTGTGTGTGTGTGCACGCGCGCATGCGCAGCCATGAGCATGTGTAGCCATGAGTGTGGAGGTCAGAAACCAATTTTCAGATGTTTGCTCTCTCCTCCCACCTTGTTCTGGAGGCACCATCTGTCTTGTTCCCACCATGCTGCACTCTCCGGGTGAGATGGCCCCTAGAGTGCCCAGGAAATCCTTACCCCACTGCTGCTGTCTCTTGCAGGATTACAGATGCACACCACTGCATCTAATTGCTTTAGTTCTTGTTCACTGGGCATCCACTGGAGACTGAGCTCAAGTTTTCCTCCTTGTTTGTGTGGTATGTAGGCACTTTTGCCTGCTAGGTTGTCTCACTGGCCCCTTCTTAGCCTATTTGATATCAATAAGACTCTAAGATTACTGGTTCAAGAACCTCTCCTCTCCTCTGATGACTCTGTCATCTGAAAGCTGAAGCCTTATTTAGGACATTGAGACAAGCTTGGGACATTGCTTTGTTTTACTCTGACCGGGGATGGATTTACATTAAGTCAACCATTTAGGAATAAAGTGGTATAGTAAACTGACACCTCTCCCAAATTCAGATGTTGAAGTCCTAAACACCTGCTCCTTAGCATGTGGTATTGGAGATTAGGAGTTATTTAAGCCAGCCTAGGGAGGAGAGAAATCCAGACACAGACAAGTCTAGAAGAAAGATCACATGAATTTATGGAGAGAAGATGGCTTTCTTAAGTCTGTTTTGGCTCACCAGACAAAATACCATAGCTTAGGAACAAGGAAAACTTCCTTGACCTAGTTCTAGGGCCTGGAAGTCTAAGACAGACACCAACAGATTCAGTGCCTGGTGAGGGACAGAGTTTTGGTTCATAGCACCTTTCAGCCTGTCTTCATGAGCTAGAAGGGATAAGGGATCCAGATGTGTTCTCCATAAAGGCACTCAGTCATTTGTGAAGCCTCCACACTCACAACCAGATTACTTCTCAGAGTCTGCCCACCCTCAGACCATCTCTTTGGGAGCAAGGTCTTCAATATATGAATTATAGGGTACACAAGCACTCAGACTGTACTCATGACCATCTGCAAACCATGGAGAGCTTCCTCCAAGGAAACTAACCATGACTACACTTTCTAACTTCAAGACTTCTGAGAAAATCAGTTCTTTGCTTCAGCCATCCATCTGTGGTGCTTTTCTGTGGAAGACCCAATGACTAAGATGTGCTCTAAAATATATATCCAATGGGACCCACGAAGACACCACCTACCAGTCAGCTTGGGAACATAGCCAGACCAGATCTCGCTGGCAACTGGTTGCTCCTTTTGTCTCTCTAGGCTGCTTCCAGTGCCCCACCAAGATTCCAAGTGACTGAAAGTGGAAACAGGCCAATGGGGTCCCAGCTGTAGTTTCTCATTTTTCTGATGCATATACTCTACCCTTCTTTAGTCTCATCAGTCCCATCAGGCCTGAGAGTCTCGCCATTGGTGTGAGTTACTATGCCATTATTCAGCCACCTGCCCCCATCTACTTCCTTCAAAGTGTCAGTTTGATCTCCTAAAAATGTGGCTCTGATCATACAGTTCATGTGCTTTATCTTTCTCCGTGTGTGTGTGTGTGTGTGTGTGTGCGTGCACTCACACACATTACATCCTGGTGTGCATGTGGAGACCAGATGTTGATGTGTTTGGTGGTTTTTTTTTTTTTTTTTTATCATACTCCTCCTTACTCTTTAAACATCAAATTACAATTTTATGTATTTAGTGTGTGTGTGTGTGTGTGTGTGTGTGTGTGTGTGTGTGTGTGTGTTGTAGGGTGGTGTGTGAAAGCATGTGTGTCGCAGTGTTCACATGAAGATCAGAGGACAACTTGCCAATTTGTAATTTTGAGATGGACTCTCCCCCTGAATCTGGGACTTGCTGAATTTGACTAGATTGGCTGGCCAGTAAACCCAGGGAATCCAATCATCTCGTTCCTGCTTAGTGCTAAGTTACAGACACAGGCTATTACATCTAGCTTCTTATGGGGGTTGGGCTCTGAAGTAAGGCTCTCATGCTTGCACAGCAGACATTTAACCTACTAGTCGTACCCTAGGCTCCCCATTTCTTAAGCCCAACCTCAGCTTGTGTCAATCTGCCACCCATCAGCACTAGAGGAATATGTCGCTCCCTCCCTTTCTGTATCCATCACTAGAGTCTTCAAACAACAATCTACCTTCTTCATCTGTGTTCCTCTTACTTTCTAAGCAGGAGCTGCACCATTGCTAGCCCTGCTGCTCCTGTCTAACATATGTGTGCCTGCCTCGGCATGTACAAAATCCTGTCAACTCCCCAGGTACAGCTGATGCTCTACCTCTTCCGCAAGGCTTTACCAATCTTCCAGCTGACCTTTCTGATGTCTGATGCTCAATCCCACCACACTGTCTCAGTTGTCTGCATCCCACCTTATAGTTAGTCATGCTCAATCTCTTGTCTTCCACTTGTTTGCGTGCCTCCTAAACAGTTTCCAGAAGGAAATCACCTGGTGGCTTAAGAATGCAAAGACCCACAGCAACTTAACAACTTGTATAGTCCCAGCCACTTGTGAACCACAGAAGGATGGAGATTTGTGATGTTTAAACTTCATTGACTAGGTTCATCCATGCTGCGATGAACATGATTCTCTGAAATCTTGAGCCAAAATAAGCCTTTTCTTAAGTGGCTCTCTGTATCGGGTGTCTATGGAAACAGGAAAAGCAGTTGCTGAAGTACCCTCATCTCTCTCAGCCTGAGTAGCAGCAATCAAAGCTCAGGGAATCGCCCAGGACCTAATGGGGAAAAAATCATTCATCTCTTTCTGCCTTTGTTTCCTCTTTTATAAAAATAAAAATAAAATACTTACAGCTTGTGCATAATCTTGCAATATTAACAAGAATTGCTTTTTCAAAGAATAGAAGTCTTCATAAACATTCCTTCAATGTCCAGTGAAAGAGTAGGTGTATCTCCATCAGGCAAGACATGTATGTCCCCCAGAACCCTGACACTGCACTAGAGTTTTTAATTTGTTCACTAATGGTACAGATCCCTTTCAAAGTGCTGTCAAACTTAGTAACACTAGGGAGACACAGGTATTACTCCCTTGTTGCAGAAAACAGGGACTTCTGATAGGTGGAGCCGGGTCCCGGTCTCTGCAATGTATCCTCAGGGAGCCTTCTGGGCCCAGTGGGAACTAAACCCAGTGGGAGGAAAACACCAGGAAACTGAGCCTCCACGGGTTAAAACTGGAACAGTGTTTCCAGCTGGGCAGTCAGATTGAGTTCCAGGATTTACTGGGGCTATGCTCCCCAGCTGGGCTGGACACAGTCTTGCATCCTGCCTCTGTGCGCCTGGCGGGTGACTGGGAGGATTTGGAATTTCTGGGGCTGAACTGGCAGCGATCTCCTCAAGTCAGGAGTGGGACTGCTCTGATGAGTAGATAATTAGGATGCTTCTTTCAGCTGCAGATAAAGTCCAGAGCCTCACTCCAACCATTATCCTGCCAACCCTAATAGAGCCAGATTGATGGATACAGCGCGGAGGGAATTTGGAACATTCTTGCGCGCACTATATCACACTCAATAACCGCTCGTGCACAATGTGGGACTTTTATAAGCCATTACAAAATCCATTTTGAAACGGCTCTGGGTGCGACAGCCAGCTGCAAAGCATCTGAAGTATCCCTGACATTTGGGCTTTGGTGGAGCTTGTGAGAACATGGGGAATGGAAAGCAATCGCGAGAGCATCCAAGCCGGTCAAGAGAATAGCATCGTAAGCTGAGCAGATGGTAGCACTACAGCCCACTGTTCATCTTAGAGTGTACCTCAGCAAGAGCACTAATCCTTCTTGTTAGACAAGAACAGACCCCCCCAAATGTTTTCCATATGTTCTATTGTCTTCCCAGCACTTTAATTCTACCTCAAAAGCCCCCAACTTAGCAACCTTCATATTAATGCTAAACATGTTACATCAATTCTAACACCGATCTGTTTAATATGAATACAATTAAAGTTACTCCAACATAATCCTGATGAGATAAACAGTGCTGCTTTATTATAAACGTCCCTGCAAGGTCCCTTGTAAAATATTATCAATGCTAATAGGACCCCCTCCACCCACCCAGATACTTGGGCTAAACAATGCCACTGCCTCCCTACTAATAACAAATATGTCCAGCGATTTAAACATCGGTACATCCAATGTAAACACCATTATAGCTAATGTAAAACAGTTACCCAGCCTCAGCTCCACAAGCCTTCAACTAGAACGTTTCGGAAGAGAAAGAACTGTTTCCTCGACAAGGATGCATTACAGCCTGCTGGTGCCATTTGCAATAGATTACTTAAGCCCATAAAGAAATGAAAATTGCAGGCCTGCTTTGAGCCAGAAATGATGAAATCGGAGAGCACAGGCGTAGGATAGCATGGCACAGGCCTGCTTCTACCCAGGGAATGCTGGCCCTGGGAGGTTGGGGCCCACGCTCCCTGAGTACAATGTGCAGCTAGAGAACCCCAGCACCCAAGCCTCGTTGGTCCTGTCTCCAGTTCATGGCTTCTGCTGACACATGCATGAAGCCCAAGACTGGCCTGTCCGGAGCTAACGACTTTCCAGGGCTGGGCTTCTCAAATGTGTGCCTAAGGTTAGCATAGCATGACCAGGGGAGAGGACCATTGCTATGGTTTCTGCCTTCCATTATGGAACTTTCCCTTTTAAACTATAGAGAAAGTCAAGCCTTTTGTCCAGAGACCTAGAACGTTTTCCAGAATCCCTGAAAAGAGCAGGCGAGCCCCACGTAAGCCCAAGGCTCGTTCACAACAAGCCTTAGTTTCTTTCTGGCCCATCTCCCCCTTTCTCTTCATGTCTGTGATTGGCAGGTTCCCTATCATGTTTGAGCACTTTTTATTTCTGGAAACTTCTTGAGTATGGTTCCAAGTTTTCATCCTGACTTCTTTTCTTTTTCTCTATTCATCAGATCCACTCCTTTTATATGTGTAGGCACTTTGGCTTTGGGGCCTCTGAAGGGCAATCCTAGTGAAAAGCAGTTTAAAAATCTCCATTTTGCACAGGTGTATAAGGTGTCTGTGTGATACCATGCACCAGCCTTCCTGACTCCCCCCAAGATGTCCCTGAGAAACTTATAGAGGGGAATATTGCCCTTGGGAGATGATCCATGGTATTTACTACAACAGCCACAGAATTATAAGGTTCCACTATGACTCAGAGAACAGGAAAGGGATTTCCAAGTGAATTATCCTTCAAATATTTTTTTTCGAGACAGGGTTTCTCTGTGTAGCCCTGACTGTCCTGGAACTCACTCTGTAGACCAGGCTGGCCTCGAACTCAGAAATCTGCCTGCCTCTGCCTCCCAAGTGCTGGGATTAAAGGTGTGTGCCACCACTGCCCGGCTCCTTCAAATATTTTAACAAACATTTGCCACTTAATGTTTTTAAGATCTCTCTCTCTCTCTCTCTCTCTCTCTCTCTCTCTCTCTCTCTCTCTCTGTGTGTGTGTGTGTGTGTGTGTGTGTGTGTGTGTGTGTGCATGTGTATATGAAGGCCCACAGAGGCAAAAGAGACTGTCAACTTTCCTGGAGCTGCAGTTATAGACTGTTGTGATTTGCCCAGTGTGTGTGCTAGGAATTACCCTTAAATCCTCTGTAAGGACAGCAAGTACTCTTAACCACTGACATCATTACAGCTCTACCTCACTGTTAAACTGCCTTTATGAAAAATGCAAGTATTCATTTCTATGGATGAGAAAACTTTCTGCAGCTGAGAAATACTCATTTTCTTGGGGTGACTCTGAAAAAAAGAATCTGAACATACCTGTCATCATGTGCTGGGGTGTTCAGCCAACACTCACAGTTCAGTAAAACTTAAGATGGTCATCTTTGGTGCTTTTGACATTTGGGACAACATTGTTCTTTGTGGTGTGATCTGGAAGTGAATGGAGGCAAACTCAGATGTAAACTCTTGTTTTCTTCCTTAGCTGCCTGGGTGGTCCCCCTCTGCAGGAACGTAAGCCATCTGAGCATCGGTTCCCTTGCTTGTACAGTAAGATTGGTGGTACTATGCTTAAGGCCTGGTGGCACAGCAGCTAGGTTTTACACTTGTTTATTTCTGATGCCAAGTTATGGCTGTCATGCTTCTCATCTGAGTCCTGTATTAAGCACCTTCTCTTAGAATGAGCCTGTGAGTGTGCTGAGCCTAGACAGGGTCTCATTCCCCCAAAGTATGGAAAAATGGAGAGCTGGGATTTTATTCCTGCTAAACATCATATTATTAATGCCAGGCAACTCTTTCCTAATAAAACCCCAAGCCATGTAAACACCAGTATAGCTTTCAATTTGTAGTCAGATTAAACGCCAGCAGCGTTTGGTTCTTATTTTATTTTACTTTTTAATTTTATTTTTATTATTTTTAAACTGAAATCTTTGAAAGCAAGCTATTTTCTGACTTTGGGGAAATGTAGGTTTTGGAAATTGAGTTTTGGAATGTTTCAGTTCCAATCAGTCGAAGGGAGAAGAAAAAAAAATCCTTAGTCAACTCATATGATAGAATTTCTGCACCTGGATTCACAATCCCCTTTAGGTGCCCTACGGAGTGAAGTGTGCACGGAAAGGAGCTGGGTTTGGCCTGAAAGCTATTTTGTGTCTCTGGAAAAGCAGGTGTTTATTGTTGTACTTTAAGCTACAGCCCCATATCTAAGCCATTCCAGGGAAGAGGTCATTTCATGGAGAGGGGAGACTATCCACCCAGCAAATTTATATCACTATCACGGTTACTTCTGGTACAAGAGCTCTACCCTCTATCTATATCCACTGAGCACTGAAGATTTTTAGTCTTAGGTGCCCTCACCCCTACATGTCTACCTCTGCTCCACACCAGGTAAGGAAAGGAGTGGACATGCCTTCAGAAGGAAACTATGCCTGCTTTACTCTTTGTTTAGAAGCTTTGGGGACAGCTCTGAGCTTTATTCAGAGTCCCGAGGCACAAGGCACAAGGTGCTTGCCACAGGGGAATCTGAAACCAGCAGCCCATTGATAAGTAGTGGGGAACCAGAGCAAAGAGTGGCTGACAAGTAGATGTGGGTGGGAGCTATTCACTGTCTATGGCAAGGCACCAGTAAGAGGGGCATCCTGGGGAAACAGGCCATCTCTTTAGCCCAGAGCCAGTCTCAATCTCAGAAAAAGCCACAAAACATCAAGTAGGGAAGCCCCTGTGAGCTTGGCTCCTGTCCTTGTTCAGGCCTATTGGAAAGTCCTATATGGATATCTCTGGGGCACCATTTAATGACTGAATGTCTTACTTGGGCAGCCTTCTCACCTCACGCTTCTCTAGGCCATCTGTTTCCATTACTTCAATGGCTGCAGCTGTTCTCAGAGCATAGCCGGGAACTCAGGGAGAGCTCCCAAGAAGAAGCAAGTGTGCACTCACACCAAGAACCTTGCCTAACCTGTCAGAGTGCCTAATCTTCTGGTGATAATGTATAATGAAACAATCTTGTGGGGTTTTTTCATTTTCTCAAGAGGAATTATTTTATCATTGCAGAGGTATGTCATTGGTTCTTGGACTGTCAAAAATAAAGATACACGCAACAAGTGGGAACTTAGCAAATCTGTGAAATTAAAGTGGGGACCTCCACTTGCTCTTTGGTGATGAAGAGGCTCACAAAAATGGGACCTCCATCTATTTCCAGTCCCTGCTCTTTCCAAATGCCATGACAATCTACCAGTGCAGGGTGGTTGGCTTGCCAAGGTGGGTGGACCCAGGGCAAAGCATTTCACATCCATCACTGCTTGGCCCACCTGTATGGTCCTGCGTGACCTCACCCAGAACTTACACTAATAAAGTTCAGGAAGACCATCTCCCAGCTAGCATGGTGACAGAAAGTAACAAGGAGGGGGTGACCAGGTGAAAGGCCACAACCTAAAACCCAGAAAAGCTTTTACCCTTGCTCCGTAGCAGGAAGGGAAAAGTCTGTTGAACAGGGTGTAACTGTCAGGGGCTGAGAGGAGTGTGCAGCGATGCTTGACATCTTACTGGACCCCACTGGGAGGTAGAGCACAATTCTGGAAGGTCATGGCTCTCCTGGAATTGCTCACTGCCACATGCCTGTGTGCCGTCGCTGGCCAATCTGTTTATACCAGTGCTTGTTGTGGGCGTAGGGAAAAGACCCTGATTAGACCTAGAAAGTCACAGAAAGCTTTTTACCGGGAAAGCTGCACTGATGCTGTGGAATGAACATGAAATCATTGTTTCAAACAAGACATATCTATGTTGCCGTGGGTAAGAACTTTCCCACGCATTTGGCAAAAAGTGCTGATTTTATTCAGTTTAAAGACAAAACCACAACAAATATAGTGTGAAGAACTTAATTTGTGTTGGTGTGAAGAACTTAACTGTCTTTATTTCTGATGCTAGAACGTAGCAACACCCTGTTCCATAAGGAGTTCTGATGAGCTAAAGAAGAGGGCTGGGGAAAGCGGACAGAACACAAAGGTGTGCTCATTTCCTTGTAGGAGACAGAACAATAGAAAAATTAATTGGTGAACATAAACTTGCTCCAGGTTTCTTTTATAAAGAAGTTAATGGGAGTGGAGTCTGGGGTATGAGGATTGCATTATCATGCCAGTTTAACGGCTGCTTGGGAAAGTTGGCTTCTATCTCTATTGGTTGCTTTCACAGTGATCAGCGTAATTTCCCTTTGATGACTTAGCTCTTCATCACAAAGTGACTTCAGTTTGATTTTGATTATGGTCTGTTGAGGTCCAATGCAAGAGTTTAGTTAAAAACAATAGTCTCTTATAGCTTTTATTTCACAATCTTAAAAAATATTTCTACAAGAGATATACTCATTTTACAGATGGAAAACTGAGGCACAGCATTTGAGCCTACTTGGTTCATAAGTAACAGAATTGACTGTGGGATGACAGATTTTTCCTGCAGAAATGAAACACACACATGTCTACTCACACCAGATGGGGGACCCACTAAAGACTAAAGTACAGATACCACCAAAGTCCAACTTGGTGAATCAAAGGGTTTTATTGGGGTTATTTATAGCAATATGGGTGAGGAGTTACTTAAAGAAGTAGAAATGACTCAGAGACAGACACTGCATCACCAAAGCCCACATCAGCATGGGTGACATCTCACAAAAACTGAAAACCTGGACCAAATACACAGCCTGCAGACAACTCAGCTGTTTGGAGAATGTCTTTTTGGTGTCTCGGTCTGTCTGAGAGTAATATTCTTGGGGATGGAGGGACCCAGTGAATATGGTAAGTTTCAGGGACTTCCTGAAGCTTTTTGAGTCCTTTACTTCCAGTCTTAAGGAGCTTCGCTGAAGGATGTAGTGTTTCATCTTGTACCATCTTGTTGTGTCACCTCCTTGTAAACATCCTGTCCTGAAAATATACGATACTTTCACTTTCCACTAGGTACCATATTTTAAGATGTTTACCTCCAAGATGGAATGCTTTAACTTCAGAGGAAACAGCTACACTACGCAACATCAGAATCAGCAAGCCATTGTTTTATGCTTCCTCATATACACAGCAGACACACAAATAATTAAAAAGTTGTACTTCCCCTGCTATTTTTCAAAAATTCAATTTAGTAGGAGCTTGATAAAAAGCCTAGTCTATATGTTTGTGTTTAGGATTTACAGGTTATGTGTAGGTTTTTCATTTATGTGTTTGTTTTTAAATTTTCATACACACACACACACACACACACACACACACACACACACACACACACACACACACTCCCCTCCTTGTAACTTCTCCCTGACCAGGTTTTCTGTTATGCTGTTGTGCAAAATTAGTTGACCCTTTTCAGGGAGCCCCATTGTTCTTCTTACCCAGCATGCCTCCTACCTAAGTGTGGGACTCCATTATTGGCTTCTGATGATTGGCAGCTTGCTAATGCCTTTGGCTCACCATTCCCTCTAAATTCCAGGTCAGAGATGAGTATTGCTTGTCTGAGTCCATTCAGGTTTCTATGGCAAAACAACACAGACGGAATGGCTTATAAACCACAGACACTTATTTCCAATACTTAGTCTGGGAAGTCCTGGATGAAGACATCATTGCTCTTGCTATTTTCAGAGAGTCCACTTTCTGGTCTTAGTGATAGATACCTTCTTGCTGTTTTTACCATAACACTAACGGGGCAAGGGATCTCTCTGGGGCACTCATCCGGTAATTGAGCAGCTCCACCCTCATGACCTAATCAGTTCTCAAAGGCCCCACCTTTCCATATCTCCACGCTGAGGATTAGGATTTCAACATACTAATGTGGGAAGCCATAAACACTCAGCTCATTGTAATATTCAAATCTGTTTTCTCTAGATATTCTTGGGGAAAATATCTACCATATACTGCACACTAATGCAGAATGACTACCAGCTTCCTGTTCTCACAACGTTGAAATTTTACCTTTGTCTCTAGTCATAATGCTCCATGTTTTCCTGATAGCTGCCTCCTCCTATAAGGGCTGTGGATGTGGTAGAGGTAATGCAGCCATTGCCTCTATGTGGCCTGCACCTCTGTGAATCTACAGCCAAACTCCTCCGGTGAACTGGGGCCTCATCATGCAGATTGAGAGGTAGATGCTGAGTCAGGGAGAAGAAGAACATATGACAGTCTGTGAAACATCTATGTGCCCACATGTCATCATATCTGGTCACGACTGACTTCTGTATGTGACGGTTGCTGCTTTACCTGGCCTTCAGCATCCCCTATCAGTTTGGAGTTTCTTCTGAAGTGGTAGAGTGAAGATGGTCCTTGGAAATCTAGTTCAGTGTACTGAGGCTTGAACAACAAAATTAAATACACTGTAGGGCTTCTTCGAATAGTTGTTTCAGTCACACCAGGGCCTGCTGTTTTGGAGGGATGTAAGGCCCGAGTAAATAACCAGATATCTACACTTTGTGATGTTGGACTGAGGCAATTGGATGGATGATTTTAAGGTAGGTTGTGTCTTAGTTTTGTTTCCTGTGGCTGTAATAAAACACTCTGCAAAGTTAACTCAAAGGAATGAGTGTTGATTTGGCTCACCTTTCCAGAGCACAGTCCATCATTATGTAGAGAAGGCAAAGCAACAGGATATTGAAGTAGTTAGCACACTAGATCCACAATCAAGAGCAGAAATATATGCATGCTCATCCTACTTCCTGTCATTTTATACAGATGGATTCCAGCCAGGGATTGGAGCCACCCACAGTGGGCGAATCCTCCCACCTCAATTAGCATAATAAAGATAATTCAGCACGGAGTAGTGATATGCACCTTTGAGCCCAGCATGTGGGAGGCAGAGGCAGGCAGTTTCCTGGGTATTTAAGGCCAACCTGGTCTACATAGTGACTTCCAGGACAGCCAGAGTTACCTAGTGAGACCCTGTCTTGAAAAGCTCTCCCCTCAACAAACAAACAAACAAACAAACAAACAAACAAACATAATCCGCCATAGACCAATCTAATCTAGACAATTTCTCCCTGAGATTCCTTTCCAGGTGATTATAGTGTCAAATTGAAAATTAAAAGTAACCACCCTATCATAACTGCTCTAGCTAAGGTAAGTTGATGAGAGCGGGTGGATGTCCCTACCCTCTGTGCCTGACATGGCCAACCCCGAGAGTAGTACTTTTGCTCCTGAGATCTACTGGCTAGCATGCCATCTTCCTTGGAAAATTCTTGCAGGGGTACTGCCAGTGACTGTCTCTGTTAATGAGAATTTTAATTTTTAACTGCTAAATTTTGAGTCAGTCTTTTATGAGGTGATCCATACATGGATACTCCAGTCTTGCTTTAGTCAAGAGCTCTGATTTAAACTAAATAAATTATCTGGGCATGATGAGGCAGGTCTATAATCCTAGTACTTAGAAGGTTGAGGCAGAGGGACTATGAGTTCAAGGCCAGGCTAAGCTACACAGTAAGTTCCAGGCAAACCTGCTCTGTAAAACACAACCCCATTTCACTAGGCCTCCTGAAAAACTCACCTATAACTTACAGAATAAAGAATGCTGCCCAACTGGATAAGAGTTCAATGTCATATTTATTAATTTCTGCAATGAAGCTGGACATTCTCTAGTCCTTCTTGATTCGCCAATACATGTAGTAATGGATTCTTGTGTAATTAGGTTGGGTGGATAGGTCATAAGCAACAATATCTACTGACCTTAATGTCAGGGGCTGTTCACATACAATGTGATAAGAGACTGCTGGCATCGCAGGTTTCAGTGGTAAGAGCGGTTTTAAGGATATCCTTTGGAGGGATCAATATGTGTCTCTTCTACTGATACAGAAGTGATATAACAGGAGACCCTCTGCTTGATGTCAAAATAGTAGCTTACCCCCTTCCCAGTGCAGGTGTCCTTTGAACTTACAGGAAGGATTCCACTATATGTAGAATGGGAGACTTTGCAATGCCCTCTGCCATTCTGTTGATTATTATCTCAGACAGAACTTTTTAATTAATGAAATGAGAGTGATTTTGCAAACTGAAATAACTCCAAGGCTTATTATTGAGGAATTCTTGAAGACTGATGTCCATTTCCCCTCCTGAGGGCTTTGTTAATGGAGACTGACAAGTAAGCATAAAATCACTTTCTTGGGATGTGCTCTAGAATTGGCTCATAAGGTCAAACAGTAGCCCCTCTGCTTGGATACTTAGCTCAAGATATGGGCATTCCCTCTGCATCCTGGATGGCCATAATCCCCCAGAGAAGTTCATTGATCTCTTCAAATATCATTTTCCCATCTGATAGTGTAGCTGAAAGCAGTAAACACCCCATGAACGCACATCAAGAACTCAGTAAGAGGATGGACCTGCATGGCACGGAAATTTCACTCCTTTTCACCAGCAAAGGGGTTCCCTGGGCATACACTAAATGAGTTCATGAGATGAAGCCGAGCACGATCATCAGTCTCTTCAAGGTGACTGAACAGCACTAGGCAGCGGAGAAGACAACAAAACACTGTACCTACTGTTTGCCTGTCATGTTTCCTTAATGAATTCTGCATTTAGAGAGTTTTCATAGAAGAAATGAGATCAAAAGAGAATCTATTTCTATCAGCCTTTGTGGCAGGTCTACCTGGTCCAACATAGAAGGCCTTGCTTACCACAGGAGGTTGGACAGGCAAGCGGAGACATGGCCCTTCTGGGGATCATATTGTATTAGGTAATTTACTAATTCCTCTGACAAACCACTTGACATCACAGCTTCAGGAGAAAGTGAGTATGGTCCCTCAAGGTTGGGAAGGCATAGCAACAGAGGCAGCCAATCGCACATTTCCAGAAGCAGGAAGAAAAGAGAAATGAATGCTGATACTTAGTTCACTTTCTACATTTTACTCATTCCAGGGCCACCTCTATCCCTGCCAGCCCATAGGATGATGCCACTCACATGTAGAGTGGGTTATCCATTCTCATTTAAACCTTTTTGGCAACCCAGACATAAACACACCTAGAGATTTTTTTCTGAAGTGATTCTGAGTTCAGTCAAATGGACTGTTATGAATCCACCCCTTATCAAGTTAACACCAAAGCACTGCTATTTTCTGTCATAACTTTCCATACTGTATTTCACAGTCTCAACTTCATCTCACAGTGCAGGATCTGTTTTAGTCTGTCACTAAAACTCTTCATGTCTTAAGGACACAGCAATGCTCAAATTTCCAGGTGTCTTCTGATACTCCATTCTATCTCTTAACTGTGAATCTCTATTTAAAAATAGGGATTAATAAAATGCCACATCCTTCCATCATATTGTAGCACAGATTAAGTATTCTCATTCCCGAAGACATCAAGCCAAAGTATGACTGAAACCCAATAAATATAAACCTTGCAGCTCCACGTCCATCATCTATGGAGGCCATGTTGGAATCAGTTGTGGTTCAATAGCCTTTTGTAGCCCAGCCCCCACCTCTTCAGCACTGTTGGGTGGCAAGAGAAGAGATGAAGAAGAGGAGCCAGGCTGAAGGCCCAACAACCTTCTGGGAAAACCAGAATGATCTTAGAAACTCTAAGGTTTGTGTCCATTTTCGTCAGAGTATCTGCTTATTGGGAAAATGACTTCTAGCTTTGGCACTCCATTAATTGACATACAAACAACATCAAATACTAATCCCAGAACCCAAAACAAAACCAGAGCTTCAGCATCTCCATCCCCCAGGCTAGGAAAAAGTGAGTCTCCTGTTTTGGCTTCCGTCTCTCCCTGCTGCTCCCTCTCCCCCCGCCTGCTTTGTGGGTTCAGATGATGTTTTCTTGGAAAAGGGAATTAAAGGAGATGGTCTCTTCTTGGACATGAGCCAGGGCCACAAGCCATGTAGGATATCTTGTGACCAATAGTACCACTTTAATGGCAAATTCTCTTTGCCTGAGAGTACCCATTGTCAATTATACAGACATTCATTTTTAGAGAGATGCATGAGGTTGGCCACACTACTGATCAGGCAAGGTGAGAGCTGGGTATCGTGAGGATGAAAACTGCTGACATGTGTGAAAGAGGGCATCTTGCCTGGCAGAGAGGAGAGTTTCAGAAAGGCTAGTTTCCTTTCTTTATAGTAGATACAACAAGAATTGCAACCTTTGAGCTCATTGTATCTTCAAGATGGGAAGGTCCTCTCAACACATAAATTTCCCTTTGAGTGGCCACCTCCTTTATGTCATACAGTGTCAATGACATGAGTTGCTGAACCCTCCTGGTCCTGTTGTCTAAAGTCATCATGAGACAACAGAAGTATTAGACAGAGAGAGAACTGAATGGGAAAATCAGTGTGGGGTCTTGGCTAAGGCACGTCCTTGAGTCTCAGTTGTTTTAAAAGTATAATGGGTACATCAGGAAGCCAGGAGAAGTACTGAGCACAGTGTTTGGTTTAGGATAAGTTACTAATATTTGCTTTCCTGCTCATTCTGTTCTAGACAGCTATGATATTCTTATATTACTTCAAAAAATGTGTCTACGGGACATAGACGGCCACTTCTAGGCAACTTGTGCTGGATACTAGTAGTAGACAACAAGACAGCATCTGAGTCCCTCATTCTGGCCAGGCTATCCCAACTAACACAAGTGACCTTTGAAGCATTTGTGTTAATGAAAATGTCCCTCTGTTAGACTGTTTGTTCATTTCTAAGTATAATCTTCCGAATGAAGTTCGCCTTTACCCTCTCTCTGTTCCTTCACAAGGGAACTAGAATTGGATGAAGAGAAACAGCCAGAGTTAGCATGACAATTAGGATTCCAAGGCAAGGTTTGGAGACATGCTCTGTAGTCAACATGCATGAGGAAACTTGAGGCAACCATGAAGAGTAACCCATGTGGTATAATCTACCTTTCCAAAGATTTTCTTACGTTGGCATTTATAGACTATAACACCTGTGCATGGTTGAAGGTGATAGCAGTTGTTTTAGGATCAGAGAGAAATTATTACCGAAAATCATTTGAGGTAATTCACCTTGGACTCTAGTTTCTATAGTTAGACAGGAAAGGTTTAGCTATAGCCTGCATCTTAGTTTGCTTTAGGACTGCTATTTCACTTGGGGGTAAAAATCAACTTAACTCAGCTATGAAGGGTAGCATATACTATGGAAACAGGACACAGACTAACACTGAAAGACTGATCTACCTATCTATCTATCTATCTATCTATCTATCTATCTATCTATCTATCTATCCATCCATCATCTATCTATCTATCCATCCATCATCTATCTATCTATCTATCTATCTATCTATCTATCTATCTATCTATCTACCTATCTATCTTTGTGAGGACTAGTGGTTGTAATTTTTCTAAGGGTCTAAGAATCTATTTTTGTGTTCACACTGATTTTGGTGATCACAGCTTGTTGTTTGTTTTGAAGACAGGGTCTCATGTTGCCCAGTGTGGCCTTGATCTTGCTAGGTAGACAAAGATAAACTGAAACTACTGATCCTCCTGCCTCCACCTCCCAAGGGATGAGATTCCAGATGAATGCTTCCAACTTTCAGAGCAGTCGAAAAGGACTAGACAAGCTGGGCCGGAGGACAGCCCTCGTGTGTGCAGCCTGGTGCACTGGGCCGGAGGACAGCCCTCGTGTGTGCAGCCTGGTGCACTGGGCCGGAGGACAGCCCTCGTGTGTGCAGCCTGGTGCACTGGGCCGGAGGACAGCCCTCGTGTGTGCAGCCTGGTGCGCTGGGCCGGAGGACAGCCCTCATGTGTGCAGCCTGGTGCAGAGGAACAAGTGCAGTTTTGGGAATGAGGCAAAGCTTGTTTTAAATATTTATCCTGCAAAGTATCATTTTTGTCACCAGAGGCAAGTTGCCAAACTTCTGTGATTAAAAAAATGAGGGAATTCATATCCCACTTCAAAGTATTGTGAGGCTGATAAAATAATATATTGATAAAATCACACAAATATTATAAAACCAACTATGTTATAATAAGTATAAATCTATGAGGTTCTTGACAGCTCCTGTTTCAACTGAATGATTCCATTAGCATCTGAACTCTAAGAATCAAGATTATTAGAGATGGAGAGATGACTTTTCAGTTAATTATCACTTGCTGCTCTTGCACTGGGCCTAGGTTGGATTCTCAGCATCCACATGGCAGCTCACAATCACCTGCAACTCCAGTTATGGGGTGATACCCTCTTCTGGTCTCCACAGACCCCAGATGTGTACATATATACCTACACACATAGATAAAATAAGTAGAATATTTTTCCAAGATATCCCATCTGGTCAATAAAATAAAATAAAATAAAATAAAATAAAATAAAATAAAATAAAATAAAATAAAATAAAATAAAATGTGTTGACAATATTCCTTTTGAACAAGGATGCCCTCTTTGCTCTGTAAAAGCAAAGCCACTTGTTTCTCTAGCCCAACTGCACATCAATTCATTGCAATAAGGATCTTGCATTTGACAGTTGCTGTTTATAAGAATGCCACATAATGCTTCTCCATACGTTACCTTAGAGATGCTTGCTAGTTTTTTGGTTTTGGGGATGGCATCCATAAACTTAGGCACTCTAGGCAAGTGATCTATTACTAAGCAGCCTCCCAGCTTCATATCTTATCTTCATTGAGCCTCACACAAACCTATGAGTTATAAGAAAAAAGATGGTTAATAATGGAGAAAGAATACAGCATAGGCTGAACAGCTAGTATATACTGAACAGGTGTTTTACCATCTTAGAATTTCAGAGGCAATGTTGAGTCTGAGGCGAAGTTCATATTGTGATGTTACCTTGGGTTGTATGAGCCTTGTGGAGAAAATAAGAAAAGATGGAGAACTGAGAATGAGCTGCCCGAGCCTCAAAAAAACAAACAAACAAACAAACAAACAAACAAACAAAGAACAAAAGCAACTACAAAAACCTCATGATAAGCTATCTGGTCATGGGGTGTGTTAGAATGACCTGTATACCCTTGAGAGTCAACCCGTTCTCCGCTGTTTCCTTCCTGGTTCTAATGAGGGCATGAATATCTTCACACTTTACATTGTGTTAGGCCACCTTTCTAGGCAGCCATTAGGAAAGCCAGAGCTTCCGTGGGCCAAATCAGGCCTGACCAGCACACCCACAGCTGAGCACTTACAATCTATACCATGCTGAGGCCCAGCTCTTGATGTGGAGTCACAATGAAGCAACGGGCAGTGCTTGTATGATCATGAGAGAGATGTGAGCCTTGAGTAGGGAGAGGTGGGGCTGAGTACACTTGGCCTAGGCTTAAGAGCGGTTCTGAAACACTTTAAGCAGTCTGATTGTATCTGCACTTCCCGCTAGAGAGAGCCATTGCTTATCCCAGCATTCCATTTGAGATGCATGGAGAAGTGGCTGCTAGGAAGAGAGGAAGATCATGTATACATGCATGTACAATTAATGTTCTTTCCAGGTTAATTTATCAAAGTTTAAAAAAAAGAAAGTAGGGGTGGTAAGTATGGATATACTACATCCATATACCAAAGTTACTGAAGTCTAAAGTAGTCAACAGCACCGGCATGTCTAAATAAGGAACCTCTAAGATTCCAGCTACTCAGGGTGGATCAGCCCTTGTTAAAAGGATCGGCACAAGGGGCTGGAGAGATGGGTCACACACTGCTTTTACAGAGACCCAAGTTCAGTTCCTAGATCCCACATATCTGCTCACAATGATCTATAACTCACAATTAGTGGAGACCCACACTCCTCTTCTGACTTCTGTGGGCTCCCACACACATGTGGTACTCAGGAATACACATATAGTTTTTCAAATGCAAAGGGTGGCATGTAACTTTGCATTCAGCACCGAAAGCACTGGCTCTTCTTGGTTTTGGTTCCTCTCCTTCCCTAAGCTGTTCGCCTGTGCTCTGTGCTTTCAAAGTCAGTGACTTGCATTTTCTTGCTATATACCCCCAGGGGGCCCGACGAACCATTTAAAAAAAAAAAAACCACGAGGATAAATCATGCTTTTATCATAAAATCTTCCCACTTAAAGGTGACATTCAAGCCATGTAGCCTGGAATGCAAGGCAGTTCATGGTGGCATCTCCTAGCCACTCATCGTACTTACGCCCATGTGCAGACACAGAATAGCTCAGACATGTGATACTTTAGCTCATATATGTTCATGCCTCTGTGTCTCTTTTCATGTTGCTTCTAAACTTTGAAAGAGCATTTGCCTTTGTCTCTGAGCACATTTGGGCAATTTGCCTGCATATTAGTGCACGTGTGTATACATGTGTGTGAGAGCCTGTACACTTGCATGCATGTGCTACCTGTGCGTAATGGTCAGAGGACAACCTCAGGTGTCATTCCTCAGGTACTCTCACCTGGGTACCCTCACAGGCCTGGAACTTTCTAAAGCGTCTATTCTAAAGTTGGCCAGAAAGCCCCAGGGATGGACAATGAACACCAGCAACCTCCCCCAACACACACCAGCTCATTTTTAAAATGTTGCAAATCTGAATTCATGACCTTGTGCTTGCACTCAAGTACTTTACTGGGACATATCTCCAGTTCTGCTTTCATCTTTGGAGGTGCCTCTTTGTTCGTTAAATCCTTCTTCAAGCTTCCTGTTCTGTGAAGCTGTCTCTGGCTCCCCTCTCAATCAAGGTGAAATGTCCAGGCATTTTGGTTTCATGAGGATTCTTGAATTCCTCCTGCAAGGACTATGATCACAGCATTTCGCTTGTCTGCTCACTCATTTCAGGTCAACTTTTCTTCCTCAACTTCTGCATTCTACTCAGATCCTACGATTCTGTAGACACACACTAGTTCTTACTGGGAGTCACTTGTGGGTGTTGCAATTTGAGTTTCTAGACTCATCCTTCCCAGAAGCCAAGACTCAATTCCAAATTAGAAGCATATGTACTGCCATTATACCATGGGTTCTGGGCTCAGTACAAATCACCCTCCCCCCAAGAAGTCTCACCAATGGTTACCAAACTAACAACTATTATTTAATATGATTTTAATTCCTGAAGATCCCCAAACCCACTGTAGGTGCAGTTTGTCAAGTGATTGCCTTTCAACTCCCAGACCACATAAAATTTTTCTCAAATATTTGGGTAAATGCAAATCTTCTTTTAATTTTACAATCCTAGGCAAAGAAAAGCTACTTGGGAGCATTAACTGAATAATTCCAGAGCTCATACAGAGCTGGGAGATAGTCTGACTCTAGCCAGTCACAGTGGAGAGAGATTACTGGACATGTTGGGGAGTTAATAAGGATCCAAGATGCATCACTCCTTAGCGGTAGGCACAATGCAAAAGACAACGAAACATAAATATGCCATGGGAACGCTGTTACATTAAACACAAAACAATGTAACATTTTACAAGAAACAATGTAACATTTTACAAATGTAGACTGTTGTAGATCATGAGAAAGATCTATATTCTAAATACTACAGCTATTATTAAAATATAAGCAGAGGAGGTAAAATGTAATAATACTAAACAAAGGAAATTAGCAAGGAAGAGACATAAGTTCTATGTGACCCTTAAAAATAAATATCGAGATGGTAGAATTACATTCAGTTTAGCAATAATTGCTTTGGATATGAATGGTTTGATACTTTTCCTAGAAAGAAGAGATGGAGACATAGTATAAAGTGTTGTGATCCAGTAATGTTCTGTCTTCAAGAAAAGGGGCTGGGGAGGCGGCTAGTGGGTAAAGTGCTTTCTGTGCAAGCATGAGGACTCAGGTTCAGAACTCTAGCACGCATGCAATAGCTGTGTGTTATAATATCTGCCTCTAGTCCCAGCTCTGGGTGTTGGGAGAAGCCGGGATGAGTGGGTCCTGGTGGCTTTACTGGCTGGGCAGCCTAGCCAATTAGTGAGCTCCAGGCTTAGTGAGAGACCTGTCTCAAAACTTAAAGTGGAGAGAGATAGAGGAAATCACCCTGATGTGTGGACTTCTGGCCTTTACGTGTGCACACATGGGTGGCAACACCTATATACATGGGTACATCCAGATACAACACACAACGAAGATAAAAGGGAAATGATAAAAAGAAACATGTTTTAAACTAGCACACATAAAGTTATAGAGCAGGACTGTGGCAAAAAGACAAACTGCTCAAATTGCAAGGGTGAAAACCCAGGTTAATGTGGAACTCAAAAGGTTTCAAAGTGATGAATGGGTATGCTTACCAGGAAGCCTTTGCCTCTGCAAGTGGCTTCTAATTGCAGAAATTCATGAGAAAAACATTAAAGAAATGGAAAAGGAACAAAAATCTGCAGTCTAATTATTATTACAGCATTAAACCTTTCTAAGCAATCGGTAGGATATTCAAATTCAACTACAGCAAAATTGGTGTGCTCACTGTAGATTCCTTGAGAGACCTTGACTCAAAAGGTCAGGTGGAAAATGGCATTAACTTCTGGCCTTCACATGTCCCCCCCACACACATGTACACACACATACAAGCACACACACACACACACACACACACACACACACAATCCCCACACACATACACATGTCTGTCCGCACACATGTTATCACAGATGATGTAATGATTTAGAACAACATAGAGATGTACTGGATGTATTAGAAGTCTGAAATACATCTTCTCAGATTAAAATCTCATTTTATGCCAAAGACCATGAAAGGCAGGCAGACTGATGGCCTACTAAGCCTTAGGACCCTTGGACATTGGTTGTTGTGGCAGAGTGGAGTTTCCCATGCTAATTAAGGTCTTGAGAAGGAAAGATGATTCGCCCTCATTTAGAAGGGCCCAATACTATTACAATAGAAGAAAAAGGGCAAAAATGGAGCACAAGAGAGATGGCAGCTCAGAAGGAACCCAGACTGGGGTTGTTGGCTCTGAAGATAGATGGACAAGACCACCAGCCAGAGACTGTAGGCGGTCCCTAGAAGCTGTAAAAGGCAAGAGCTAGATCAGCCTCCAGAGAATCTAGAAGGAATGCAGCTGCTGGTGTCAAAACATTAAGATGAGGACTGACTTGATAACTGAACACATTTCTTGAGTACTATGTGGTATTTCTTCCTGATTTTCTTTTCAGAGAGGTAGGCCTTCCTCCTTCCTTCCTTCCTTCCTTCCTTCCTTCCTTCCTTCCTTCCTTCCTTCCTTCCTTCCTTCCTTGCTTCCCATTTTCTTTCTCATACAAGGTGCAATGTGGACCAGGATGCCTCAGACTTGTCATATGGCAGGCAGACAGCAGTGATCTTCAACAGAAGCGTACAATATAACGCTAATTGAACTGAGATGGTTAATATCATCACCTCTTTCATTCTTTATGTCAAGGAGAGAAATATAAAAGAATTTTTAAAAAGTTAAATGCTATACCATCTTCACCAGAAGAAGTAGTATCAGATCTACTGAGCCACTGCCCCGTGTGACTGCAGTCAAAATGCCAGGGTCTGTTTTTATTTCATTCTAAGGCTTACTGAAACATGAAAAGCAAAAAGCCTTAGAAAAGACAAGCATCCAGTTTTAAGAATGAATGGATAGCGATAATCATTAAGCTGCAGGAGTGCCTTAAGAGCAGACCTACGGGTCCGCGGAGTGATCTAGACGTCCCAGAATCTGGGCCTGACTGAACTGAACAACGCAATCTGTGCTGTTGAGTGGAGCAGGAGTGATCGGCTCCATATTAGCAAGAACACCATTGGAAGATCACGTGATAAATAAGTATATGATAAGGGTCACGACCTTTACTTCACAGAAGGAGCAGAAATCAACTTGAGTCATAGATCTATATATGAGCTTGAACCTTTAGAGCAGAGAAAATATTGACTGGAAAATAAAAATTGGAATCCTTTACTTCACCCAAATCAAGACCTTTTAATCTTTACGAGCTTCTGTTTGGAAAATGGAAAGGCAAAGAGCACCTTAGGCAAAAATTATACAACACATATCTGACCAAGTGTCTGTGTCCAGTGCATTAGAGTGCTCCAGAGAAACAGGGCCCTATGTGCATGCATATATGTATATACGAACTACCTATGAACATGATAGATTATTTGTGTATTATTATGAGATTAATTATGAGGAACCATTCTTGTGCTTACAAAGACTAAGCAGTCTGCTCTGCTGGGTGCCAACTGCAGACCCAGGAAACTAGTGTCTGTGCTGTCTGCAAATGCTGAGACCCAGAGAGGCCAGTGGTGCAAGTTTTGGTTCAAGGGCAGAAGGAGATGGAGAATCAGCTCTCAAAAGGAACGGCTTCTCCCTCTCTTCTTCTTTTGGTTCCATCCAGGTGCTATGTGGATCCGATGGCGCCCACCCACACAGGGAAGCACAAACCACTTTAAGGAGTCTGAAAAGTCAAACCTATTCTTCATTCCTGCATGCCCTCACAGACACACCCAGAAAGAGAGCTTAACCCACGTCCGGGTACTATTGCGTCAAGTCCACAGATAAGGTTAACATTATATTCACAATCTCTCTCTCAACTCTCCTTTATCTTCTCTTCCTCTTTCCCTGTCCTTTCTCTCTGCTTCCTCTTCCTTCCTTCCTTCCCTTCTGGCTTTCTCTCCTTCCTTCTCTTCCTCTTTTTCTTTATCTCCTTCTTCCTATCTATTTACACTGGAATTCATCAGTAAGACCAAGACTGCTTGTTTGAAACAGATCTTCACTATGTAGCCCAGGCTGGCCAGGACCTCCCCCCAGTCCCCTCCACAGTGCTGGGACCATAGGCTGGTGCCGTCACTCCTGATCCTTCTCTTTCCTTTTGGCAGTTTTTTGGTAGCCTATTTTTATATAGATTTACAAATTTATGACCAAGAAAGCTCAAAAATCTTTAAAAATGGCTTGCTTGCCATATACAATTGAGAAACATTGCTTCAGAAGAGAAACAGGAAAACCAAAGCCTCCAGGACGAACTGAACCCATCTGTTCTCAAACAGCTATGAACTAAAAGTGTCATTTTTACAACTTTGAATAGCTGTCAAGAGAAGCAAAGAAGAACACATTTTATGATATATGGAAATTACACGAAATTCCAGTTTGTGTGCATTAATGCAAGTTTTTTGGTTTTTTTGACCAGGCATACTCATCCATTTCCGTATCTCCTATGGAGTTTTCACACTACAAAACTATTATGCCCACGAAGCCTAAAACAGTTACTATGTGGCACTCTTCTGAAATCATTTTCCCCAGCCTGCTCTCTATATAGTTCTGATTTGCTAGCTTGCTTGCCTTCTAGTAATTCAAAGTGATTTGAAGGACATTGGAAATACACCGCTTCTGCGGAGGTCGGGCAGTTTTGGTCAGACTTGGTTAATCCCAGCAGGTCTGTCCTCAGTTGGTGCTCATTTTGGGGTTCTGCAGAGGTCACGCTCTGGATGCCCGATAACTGGAGGCATGTGGCTTGGCTCACCCCATCTTCTGAGGGAAAACGCCTGCTGTCTTTGTTGTTTTGGGCATTCCCATTCACATTTTCACCAGGCCTGATCCTGGCTGGCTTGTAAAATCTGATGGGCTCCCTGCCCAAGGAGGGATGGCCTCCGGCAGGTGGAAGTGACACCTCAGAGAGGAGGTAACCAGTGAGCAGAGGGCAGGCTGCAGAAGGAGGGGCCCGCGTCTCTCTGTTCTTCTGGCCTGCGCTACCTTCTCCAGATGCTGTAGGGCTTCCTCAATCTCAGTCTCAAACAGTCCCTTAGCTCGCCTGGAGAGTCAAATAGTCCGGGTTTCTCAGGAGTCCAGGATTATTTCCCTAGGGAGGATTCCTGGGGACATAAAAGACTCCTATACATGAGCAGTGAGCTTGTATCTGGCAGGAGCAAGCCGGGCAAACATTCTCTTTACGTATGAACCACAAGAGGAGGACGACACAGATGTCAGAACCCGGCTTGGGATCCTGGGTGCTCGCCCAGTCCTTGGCCCAGAGTAGAGGCAGTCGAACTACACTGGCAAGAATACCAGTGCATGGTGCCAGGAGGATATGTCATTTACCAGCTGCGTCATTTTGGGCCGCACTCATTACCTCTTGGAGCCTCCTCTGGGAAGCTGACTGGTGGGGCAGTTGGAAGGATCACAGCATTAATCAGCATAAGGGGAGTTTCGTCAGCTGCGAAGACTGAGGGTATTCCAAGGCAATGTGTGCATCAGCCCTTTGGTGCCCAATACTGACAAGGGATAGTCAGAGATACGGCCAATAAAGTACTGCCCATGAGAGTTTTAAAATACCAGTTTGAATCTTCCTCCAGTTACACGGCTAGGCTGTTGAAAGCCTTTAGCCATCCTAGTCTCTCCTGACCCCAGCTTCCTCTTGGTATTTGGCTTTCTCTTTGCAGTATCCCTGTTGTGTGGCTTCACAGACTTTTCTTACATACATCTGGCGATGAGAAACTCATTCCCTGATGAGGAATTCCTTTTGTCTTGGTCAGGCCACTGGGAAGTTATTAATGGGCTGAAAAGTATCAACTGAAGCTCACTTCCAGTCCTGTTTCCCCCCCCACGCTGAACAAATGTAGTCCCGAAGCTGTAAGAATCAGTCCAATTCTCTTTATGAATTTCATGGACTTCCTGTAATTCTTCACTTTTTTTTCTCACTTAGAAGTCCTGGCTGGTCATGAGCTCCTGAGTTCCAGGGAATACGCTTGTGGGTGACAGAGAAGGACACCTGTTATGTCTATTCCGGCTCTGTGTGTACACACGTGCATACACACCCATACATACATATCCCATGTATAGGTGTGTGCATGCACAAAATACACATATAAA
>CM052702.1:56635605-56646067 GCA_028551405.1 Uromys caudimaculatus
CCGCTAACACGTTGAACTTTCAGTAATTTGCTAATTGGTAGCAATTATTGCTCGACAAAGCTGCGGTGAGGTCATTGCTCATGTTATCTGAATCTCAGTGTAGTTTTAAGGATGATCAACACTGCCTCATGTCATCACTTCTTTACAATTAAGCCACAAAGACCTTAGTAGTGTTACTGTGTGAGCAGCTCCTGCCTAAGAGAAGTGTTTGTGAACATCTGAGGCATTTGACCAATGGTCTCGGTGTCTCTTTCTTGGCTCATAAGTGCACTTAAGATTGATCTCCTCAGATATGCAGCTAAGTACACTGGATCCAAAGTGGTCTTCATAACATTCTTGATTGCTTTAAGGAAGCTCTTTATATTAGTCATAATAAACTAGGCATGCTTCCATACATACATTCCTAAAATGGCTTTATAACAGTATACAAAAGAAATAACTTATGAATCGTAAATCAATGAGAGAGAAATCAGATCTTCAAAGCCACACAGTATGATGATTGAACGATCCATAAGGAAGCAGTTCTCAGTCAGACTGACAACTCTTTGGAACACACACCCCTTCAGGTGACATAGGAGAGAAAGACATGCTGTCAACGATGAACTAGCAATTGTGTTAGTATTGTCCAAAATCAGTTGATCAGTTAGCACCTGACTATAGGAATAGTGGGGAAAAACAATGTTGTGTCCAGAACTAAAAAAAAAAAAAAAAAAAAAAAGCTAAACAGGGGATTCTCTGGCAGCCTGGAAAGCCCTGGTAGTCCAGCAAGTCTCTACCATGAGTGAGGAGTCTCTATGTGAGGACAGAGCAAGGAGACAGAGGGTATGCTAGGTGAATTGCCTAGTTCACACATCAAATTCCTTACTGGGGTATTCTGCTTCAAGTCTCTGTTCATACGGTTCTGTTCTCTCGAATGCATCACTTTCCCACCATGTCACACTTCTAAATTTCACCCACAGTTGGAGGTTTCATGTCCAGTGTCATCTAATCCCTGTCCCCCAATCTAGTGTTTTCACTTACAGTAAAACGTTCCATTAGGATCTTCACACATTTGTTTTTCATCCTTTAGTACTTCCCTCCAACATTCAAATGAGTCAGAAGTAGAGTACTAAAGGGAATGCATGGGAACTGGGATCTAAGGCAAAACTTCAGCCTGAGCAAGAAGGAAGTACAACCATGGTAAATTCTGTCCTGATTTACGAGCCTAACATTTGACTGGAATCTCCTTCTCTCTTAAGCATAAAGGTGAGAAACTCTCCTCTGGACTTACCAACTAGGACTGTTATCTAAGGTAGTCAATGTATCTGACTGTGTGTCTGCTCCATTCCTGGGTATCAGAGCAGCTAGATGGGCCAAACACTGTGACCAGCTCTGCATAAGGTAACAACACTCAGTCATCCTAAAATTGCTTTTAGAAAATGTGGGACCATGAAAGGCAGCCTGGTTTCTGGTTGAGCCAAGGTTTAAAAGCCTGGTGGACCCAGTAGGAAATAACCCTATAAAGGATGGCAGGCGTTTTGCCATGTTCCTGGGAACCAGGCTTCTGACACAAGGACACAGTTCTCTATAGGTCTGTGACTACATAGCCTCAAACCCCTCCACAGGTAGAGGCATGGTCATGTAGCCTCAAGACATCCCCATGTTAATGAGGCACCTAGAGGCTTAGCCACTCCCCTCCCTGCAAAGGTATTTCAACCTCACCTCTTCCTGAGGTCTGGGGGGGGGGGGGCAGTATGAATTCACTCATGCCACTCTCCGCCATGACAATAAGCTCCCTGAAACCCTGGACTGTCTTCATCAGGATCCGCCATGGGGAACAATGGAACAGGCCTTTATCTAAAGAGCTGCATCTAGTCTCCCACAGAAGGCCTCCCAACATTCCCAGCCATGGCCACCACCAAACCAAACCAAGTGAGCTAGCCTGCACCAAGCTGTGAACCACAGTCCCTGTGGGACCAAGCTGGTCTCTTCCCTGCCTTTCCCCTTTGGCCTGGGATAGATCCAAGCTGTGGGCCCTCACTCTGTTTTCAGCTCTTCCGCGGCATCCAGCAGTGCCTGGAATGCCCAAGAGTCTGGGAACCAGATGGAGACAGCTTCCATGTGGTCCCCAGGACTCAGACCACACTCTCCCACCCTGACACCCGCCCAGCGGGCCATCAAACTTCCTGCATCCTGCCACTCCCAGAGGCCTGAGCCACCATACCTCTCCATTTAACCCAACAACAAAGAGCTATCATCTTAGTTAGGATTTCTATTGCTATGGTGAAACACCAGGACCAAACAGCACACTGGGGAGGAAAGAGTTTATTTGCTTACACTTCCAGATCCCTTCACTGTTCATCACCACAGGAAGTAGGACAGAATCCCAAACAGGAGCCTGGTGGCACTGATGCAGAGGCCATGGAGCAGTGCTGCTTACTGACTTGCTCATCATGGCTTGCTCAGCCTTCTTATAGAAACAAGGACCACCAGACCAGGTATGGCATTATCCAAAGTGGGCAGGGCCCTCTCCCATCAATCACCAATTAAGAAAACATTCTACAGACTTGCCTACAGTCTCAATCTTATGGAGGCATTTTCTTTCATTTTGTCTTTTAAAAAATTATTTGCTTACTTTACATTCTGACTGCAGTTTGCTCTTCCTCCTCTTCTCATGGTTTTATCCCCTTTTCCCCTCCCCCATCCACTCCTCCTCCCCTACTCTTCAGAAAAGGGGAGGGGAAGCATTTTCTTAATTGAGGTTCACTCCTTTCAAATGACTTTAGCATGTGTCAAGTTGACATAAAACTAGTCAACCATTTGCTATGGCCCCATCATTTGTATGGCAAAGTTCTAACCCCTAAGGCTGACAGTGGGAGGTAGGGCCTAACTCATGAGGATGGTTCACTTGTGGATGGGAGTAGATTACTCATAAGAGAAGCTCACGAGTGAGGATACCCCACTGGAACCTGAGTGTCCTGAAATCCAGATGTAGCCTCCAGAGCTGTGAGAAAAAATGTCATTGTTGAGAAGCCACCTAGTCTATAGGGTTTTGTTACAGCAGCCAAACAGTCTAAGACATCATCCATTTTAAGCGTGCTATTTATCATGGCTATGGTGCTAGCAGTTTCCTATATAGAGTATATTGGGGGTTTGATAAAGAATATCTATGCCCAATTCTTCTCTTTCTTTTCTATATGTGTGTGAGTGTGGTCCTGGGGACCAAATCAAGGGCTTCATGAATACCAGGCAAACACTTTACCACTGAGCTCTATCCCAGCCCTGGTTTTCACTTATTATTTTGAGACAAAGTTTCCCCAAGTTGTGAAGGCTGAACCTTGAATTCATTCTATAGCCCAGGGAGGACTGCAGTTTGAACTTGAACTCAGTAATGGGGAAATTGCTCTTGGAATTTTCCTGCCTCAACCTCCCTAGGCCTGGCTTTGTCACTTTCTCTCTAAAAAGCAGATGTTCTTTTCAGCCTTTCCCATGGATCTGCACTTAGAAAGTAGAGCTTTCCTTGGTCCAGGCCTTGGTGAGGTCCTCCTCTGTGACAAGCCTTTGGGTGAATGTGTGAAAACCTAGGCAAGCTATCAAAACTAGTATGCAAAGCAACAAGCTTCCCAAGGGTCTTCCAGCTTGGCCAGCACTGTGCCAATGTGTTCATATACTCTTCTTACTTAAATTCTAAAGCAGTTCTAAAAGAAGGAGAAGGTAAACTTTACTTATAGAAGAGATGGGTTCAAAGAGCTAATACTTCAACTCACACAGACTAGAAAGGCACAACTAGCCTGAGAGATGCATGGATTCTAAATCATTGTTCAAGCCTAGCTACATCAAATTCTGGAAGGGTAAGTGAGCATTCGTGGAAGAGAGGAAAGGGAGCCAAACTCCAGTGAGTAAAGGGCCTCTGTTTTCTGCTTTTTGCAGCAATATTCCCAGTTGCTCGGTGCTTAAAAGACATAGAGATCACCTATATATTTTCTCAATTGAATCCATAATCATATCCTACAGAGGCAGAAATTAAATGGGAAGAAGCTATGGCTCAGAAAGGCTAAAGCAAAAGTTTACGAGCACACAGTTATTTGTGGATGGATCTGGGTCCAGAATTTCTGCTATCTTGGGAGTCTTCTTTGAGTAGCCACAGTCATAATGACAAAGATCAAGAGAGATGAAGGAGACAGTGGTGTGATTCCTGTCGGTCTTCTGCAGGGATATATTAGCCTCTCCTCAAACAATAACACGTCAAGTACAGGGAGCTGAAGGTGAAGTAGAGACGCCATTGAATGCGAGTCCTGGCTCTGATCCTGTCCATAGGATATGCCTTGATAAACATAGTTTGAACTATTAAGTTATCACCACAAGCATATTCCATTCATTTCCAGAAGTCTGGAGACAACTTGGGTCTCTGCTCTATGGATCCTAATTTCACATCATGTGTACCTCCATTAGGGCATAGAGGAGGATAGATACAGCAGAGAGAAGAGAGAAAGGGAGAAGTCAAGCCACCTGGAAATGCCTGCCTTTCTGTTTTTAGGGCAACTGTGAAGGAGGAAGGACAGAATTCATATCTATCAGTCTGTCTGTCATCTATCTATCTATCTATCTATCTATCTATCTATCTATCTATCTATCTATCTATCTATCTATCTTGCCCTGGTTTAGAGTTGGGCAGCCTTTGCTGGAGCCTCAGCAGGCAGAACTGCTGGGTTCTCTGTGTAATGTTTGTATTTTGGCACTATCTGGTTTTTCACAGCCCTCTGATTGATAACAGGGATTGTGACAACAATCACACCCAAAGTGAGCAGCTAATGGCACTTTCGGTTGAGCTCACTTCTGGCAGAGAACTGGAGACTCTTCCACCAGAGCTCTGGCCTTTTGATGGATTTGATCTAGGAGATAGGGGTGTTGGTTTCTCAGCCTCCAGCAATGTGGCAGAGCTCGGTTTCCAGGAGAAGTGCAGTTCTGCCTGCTCACCTGCTGCTTCCTTGTTTGTAGACTAGGCATCTTCATACAAACACTTTGATGTGCTGCTGGCAGCTCTGCCTGGTAGGTAAACTGAGATTAGCATACTATTTAATCCAAGGCTTGGCAAGGACAAGATGTTGGCTCAGGCTTGCACAGATAGTTCTAACCTTTCTCCTTTAAGACCCCGGGACTAAAATTTCTTACCTCAACAATTTTATCCCATTTTTCACCTTTATTCAGTCCTTTAAGGCCACCAATCTAAAATGGGAAATGGAGACTTTAGAAAGATTACATTTCCAGCCCCAGATCATGAAACTAGTAAATGGCAAAGCTGGGCTTACATACAAAAATTCTGAATCCGAAATCTAACTTGAGGTCCAACAACCCTAAAAGCCAGTGTGTCTCAAAGAAGGACAGATTTGTGGATTATCCTCAGTGAACCAAAGGTTACATGAATTTAATTATCTTTGCATATTTGTTGTGATGGTGAATTTTGAAATGATCTCATTTTGCCTATTGTACATTAACAACTGCTCAAAACGTGTTGTGATCATTTCAGCTGGAAATATTTCTTTTTGAGTATAAAATATACTTTTCCTCTTGCTTCGGCTTGTGGGCCTCCAATTCAGATAGTACCCTCCTGCATCTATAGTCACCTTTGTGGGCTTTTATGATGGTTTGTTTTTCATACAAAAGAGCTCATGTGTTATCCAAGTTTCAAGTATTCTGACCTGCATGATTCACAGCCCCCTCATCAAGCCGTGCAAACATTTCCACATTCTTTCTCTGAAGTCATTACTATCATGTTTGTAGATAGGGAGAAGTTCATGTAGATGCCCCAGCTCACACACCTACGTGCGCCAGTCCACATCCTCTTGCTTTGCGGCTATCTATTCCAGCTCTCTCCTAAGGAAAAGACAACTGCAGGTTTTCTTTAAAAAAAAAAAAAAATCAAAAGACAAAAGCAAAACCAGAGAGTGTGAGAAAGACCCCAATTTCTCCCTAAAAGAGCCAGAGGGGCACAGATCCAAAGTAGGTGGGATTACAAGTTTCCTTTTGCTAACAACTCTCCCATAGGAGGGAAGCCAAGTGATTGCAATCCCCTGTACTTGGGCCATTCACCTGTCTGAATGTAGAACCCCGACAAGAATTCTCCAAACTGACGATTCTCAAATTCCATCTCTGTGTTTACGGTTCTGCAGCCAAGCCCTCTTTGGATGTCCTTCAACTTTAACCAAAGGATAGTGGATGTTTGCATTCATTTTCTTATCTGGACTGTTTCTCCCACATCTCCTACATGTGCTTTTCATATGCTTTATAAATGCGCAAAGTCTGTTCCAGCTTGTTCTAATGTTGCTGTGTTTTAACTGCCATAACACAGTGGTATCAACAGATAAATCAACTAGATACACTGAAAAAAAATTATGGGCAGGAATCCTGTTCTCTTCACCCAGCCTAATTTATCCACGAGAAGAATCTGCCTTGGGAGTCACACAGAGAAGAGGAGATATGTGGAACACAGACCAGAAAAATAAGCCAGTCCAATGATCCAATTAGGCCCGAATTTCTGGACTGTTTTCACTTAAATCAATGGCGATTTTCTCTAGAGCTGCCCCCTCTCTGAACCTGGTGAGCCCTTCTCAACAATGTTTGCTCAGATACTCTGAATGGGACTTCTTGTCAGGAATCATGAGGGTTCAAGGCGCCGACTCATAATATTTTTGTATCACTTAGGAGGTCTTTGTTCAGATCATTCTTTTCATGTCCCCAAAGGAGAAAGTTTCTAAAAGCTGTTAGAATACACGTACAAAAGACCTCCACTTTCCCTCCCAATCTCCCCAAGTGTTCTCCTTGCCTTGCTCTCAGCTTCCCATTTAGAGTACAGTGGGAGAGCTGGGAGTAGAACCGAGGACGGGTGCATTTACACTGGGGAAAAGGGCTCTGTAATCCCTGGTCCCTAAAGTGATTTACAATAGGAAATATGAATTCCTGCTTTATGTAAAATGGTTCTCAGATGCCAAGAAATTAGTATTGGAGGATAATTTATGAATTGCTTTCCATAAATCAGTGCTGTTTTGCCTACAAATCATTTTGAAAAATGTATACATCTTTATAAAGTATGAGGCATGGACAGGGGATACTAAGGGGGTTGTGGGCTCCGTGGGGATCCCTGGTCCTGTATACTCACATAGTTTTGGCAATGCGCCTTCAAGGTTTGGGTGATTTTCATGATTAAATTGCATTTTCAAATGATGACTTTGTTAGTTGAACAAGTAGTTACTGCCTGCTGTCCCTTTGCCAGGCACCATGATGGAACTGCTTGAGTTCGCATGTGGAAGACAGAGTTTTTGGTTAGTTATATTCTTAAAGGACTTAAACGTCTTTGATAGAAAGGCTCTAGCATCCAGGAATCAGAAAATTATCCTCTTTCTATATTTGCACTAACTATACAGAGCAGTGGCAACATTTTATAAAGACTGAAACAGGCTTCAGAGGCGGTGGCTAGAGCCTGGCATGGAGCTCATGTATGGGTGGTTAGCTCTTTAAAACTTACTGACTCTTTAAGGCAGCCCCCGGTCTATGTTCATGCTCAATGCTTCTAAGTGTCCCAAGGATCTAGAGAGTCAAGTCAGTTTTTAGAAAACAAAAATGAAGATTGAGTTGCCTATTCTATTTCACCCTAGATGTTTTCTCTTTTTGTAAGTGGTTCCTTCAAACACTTCAAATGTAGTGCCATTTGGTTCTTTGCCTGAACAAAGTGGGAGTTGTCTGCCATAGTCTTGAGTGCGGAGGCTCAGATTCTCCAGGCTGCTTGTGTATCTGGATGTTGGTATTTGATGGAGATAGCGTCACAAGTGTGAAGCCCATCAGGACCCCTGTTCTGCCTCTAAGGCACACACAACATAGCAGAAATAAAAGAATGCTAGAAAAAGAATGGCCAAACAAGCCAGGAGGGCAATCCCCAGGGAAGTAAGTCAACTCTAGTGCTGGCCCCGAAGCTCTCTACTTCCCCCTGTTCTTCCAAGTCATATTTAATAGGGTCATTGTCAAGTTAATGGCTTTAAGATAAAGGAAAGACTTTAAGATTGAGGGTTATCAAGTGACAAAATAAATATTCATCAGTCTAAGTGCAGGAAAAATAAATAATTCTAGGTATTTTAAGCAGTACAGAGTTTACTATCAATGCTTGTATGTTTATAAAACAGTTACAGAGGCTGAGGGCATATAAAACAGCTCTAGGCTAAGCTTCCTGGATAGCGTCCAAGCAATGCCCAATTGGCCAGCCTGGACACTTCTGAGGGTGATTTGGACATAGGTAGATCTTCAATGGAAGCCGTCACCACAGTAATCACTGCAGGACAAGAAGCTGGGCTGTGGATACAAGAGAATCCAGGATCAGAAGGTCTGATCAAGAAGCCACTGCTGGTGAGTCCACAGGACCTGATAGAGCAAACCCTAAGAGATGCTACAGGAAAATAAAATTTTCAAGATGGCCTCCGTGGTCCTTTCTTCCAATGCATGAGTATGCAGCACTGGTCCTCTAACATCTTCAGTTCCTAGAAAAGAGAATTAAATGTCAACAATGTGGGCATGAGAGCGTGCCTTAGCAGAGGGAGTGATGCCTAAAATCTCCAGAGGAGAAAAATTGCCAAACACAAATCAAGAGAAAAGCAAACTATTTAGATATTCACCCTTTACTTTTTGAGCACTGAAGTTTTGGGCATAATTCTAATTTACCATTTCCATTTTCTTTGTCCCACTCTGAAAAAGGTAAAGCCAACTCTACCTAGCTTGGGGCCCAATTTCTCCCGCTAGAGCACACTAACATCTAACACTTCTGTTTCCAGTAAGGCAGTCTCCCTACAGGACCTTAAGTCCACTGGGAGTCCAAGCGGTCACTCCATCATCTTTTGTAAAAAAAAGTAGATGGTGAATATCAGCTATAATTGAAGTCCTGAGCTGGCCACTGGGTGTCGAGAGAATGCGGCATGTACAATAGGAAGAAGAGGGAGTGAACAGACAATCATTAAAATATTATTATGTAAGTAATGCAGACAGGGTAAAGGCATATAGTTAACTTCGAAATAAAACTGATAGCTCTGAAGGAATGAAATAAGATCACTTCTGCAGCCGATCTATATCTTTGTCTGCATAGACAATGTCATGGTATGGAGTGTGAATTTTTTGCAGTTGACAATGGTGTTGAAGCTAAAGCAAGACGGACAACTCAGTGCTAGGAACCTTCTAAACGGAGCTCCCAAACCCCCCCCCCCCCCCCCCCCCCCGCTTCCTGATCTGGCTCTTGTACAAACTTCTCTCTGTGAGAGGGACTAGACCTGGCCTCTAGCAAATAGGATAAAGAAGTGGGATCGGGTTCTGACAGTGTGGAACAGTCCCAAAAAATCAATGACCAAGGGTTGGGACACTTTGAGGTAGAACTTGGACATTGCGGCCTCCCAATCCCAACCATTCCTCTGCCACTCCTAGTTGCATTCTATTCCCCCTGTGACCTTTCTACCTCCAGCCACTTGATGAACCACCTCTTATAATTGCAATAGCCCTATCTTCATGCTCCTAAACACATGTAGCAACTCTGGCATAGACAGAATATTGGTGTCCCTTAGAACTCATATGTAGAAGCCTAGTCCTCCTTAGGATGGTTTTAGGTGGTGGATCCGATTTTGTCATGAGGATAGAGACTTAGTGTTTGGACCCTAAAGAGACCCCTCTGAAGTCTCCTGTGACCCTCATCTCCATCACCAGCAAGAAAGTATTCTAAGAATCAGGAAGCAGGCTATTACCAGTCATGGACTCTGCTATCATCTTGACCTGGACGTACCAACTTTTAGAACTCCAAGAAAAAACATTCCTGTCATTTGCAACTGCCTGGGCCATGCTGGGGCCATGCTGGGGCCATGCTGGGGCCATGCTGGAATAGTATTTCGACAGGACTAAGTCAGCTTTCAGAGGACAGTGTGGTTCCATGACAACATCCTCTCCCATCAGCATTTCTTTCTTTCTTTTTTTTTTTGATACTTTATTTACATTTCCAATGTTTCCCCTTTTCTGGGTCTCCTCTTTGGAAACCCCCTATCCCCTCTCCTTCCCCGCCTCTATGAGGGAATTCCACCTCCCACCCACCCGCCCACCCATCTCCATATTCCCACCTTGACATTCCCCTTTACTGGGGCCTCTGACACCCTCAGGCCCAAGGGCCTCTCCTCTCTCCCTGATGGCAACGAGGCCATCCTCTGCCTCATATGTGGTCCGAACCATGGGTCCATAGATGTGTATTCCTTGCTTGGTGGTCCAAACTCCAGGACAACCGGGGGGGGGGGTCAGGCCCGTTGACACTGTTGCTCCCTCCATGGGACTGCAAGCTCCCTCAGCTCCTTCAGACCTTTCTCCAACTCCTCCATCTGGGACCTCACTCTCAGTCCAGCGGTTACTATGAAGTGAAACTTGGGCATTCTGAACTTTTGGGCTAATATCCACTTATCAGTGAGTACATACC
>CM052702.1:56646167-56711558 GCA_028551405.1 Uromys caudimaculatus
TGTGACTGAGTTACCTTGCTCAGGATGATATTTTCAAGTTCCATCCATTTGCCTGCAAATTTCATTAAGTCATTGTTTTTAATAGCTGAGTAGTACTCCATTGTGTAGATGTACCACATTTTCTGTATCCATTCCTCTGATGAGGGACATCTGGGTTGTTTCCAGCTTCTGGCTATTATAAATATGGCTGCTATGAACACAGTGGAGCATGTGTCTTTATTACATGTTGGAGCATCTTCTGGATATATGCCCAGGAGAGGTATAGTTGGGTCCTCAGGTAGTATTATGTCCATTTTTCTGAGGGTCCGCCAAACAAACTGCATGGTATTGGTACAGTGACAGGCAGGTAGATGAATGGAGTAGAATTGAGGACCCAGAAATGAACCCATACACATATGGTCACTTGATTTTCGACAAAGGAGCTAAAACCACTCAGTGGGAAAAAGAGAGCCTTTTCAATAAATGGTGCTGGTTCAACTGGCGGTCTACATGTAGAAGAATGCAAATTGATTCATTCCTATCTCCTTGTACAAAGCTCAAGTCCAGGTGGATCAAGGACCTCCACATAAAACCAGATACACTGAATGTAATAGAAGAGAAAGTGGGGAAAACTCTCAAATACCTGGGAACGGGGGAAAAGTTCCTGAACAGAACACCAGTGGCTTATGCTCTAAGATCAAGAATAGACAAATGGGACCTCATGAAATTGCAAAGTTTCTGTAAGGCAAAGGACACTGTCAATAGGACAAAACGGCAACCAACAGATTGGGAAAAGATCTCAACCAATCCTACATCCGATAGAGGGCTAATATCCAATATATTAAAAAAACTCAAGAAGTTAGACTCCAAAAAACCAAATAACCCCATCAAAAAATGGGGAACTGAGCAAAGCAGAGAATTCTCAACTGAGGAAATTCGCAGGGCTGAGAAGTACCTAAAGAAATGCTCAACAGCCTTAGTCAACAGGGAAATGCAAATCAAAACAAGTCTGAGATTCCACCTCATACCAGTCAGAATGGCTAAGATCAAAAACTCAGGTGACAGCAGATGCTGGCGAGGATGTGGAGAAAGAGGAACACTCCTCCATTGTTGGTGGGATTGCAAGCTGGTACAACCATCAGCATTTCTTGACATTACTTGATCCAGGTAGAAGTACTTGCCCTTGTTTCTCCTGTGTTCATTCTCCTGGGACCTGGGGAAGGGATACAAGTGGTCCCTGACCCTCACCATATGAGTCTCCAAAGCTGGTCCCTTCAGCTAAGGTCTGTTTTCAGTTAGCTGCACACATGACCACATCCACTAGGACCCACCGAGAATGCTGCTGAGTTTCTGGTAAGGACAAACGCCTTTTCCAGAAGAACACAATGTAGCCAGGCTTTCTGGAAGGACACCAGGAGGACAAATATTAAAATGTGAAAGCAATGAAAGCAAATCAACAACCACAAAAGCTCGAATCCCTTCCCCCGCCAAACATGGGATGCAACTGTGTGCAGGAGTGCATGGGTGTGTGCATATGTGCGTGTGCACATGTGTGTATAAAGGCAAACACATCATGTTGCCTGGTCCTTTCTTTTAGTTCTTCCAAAACCATTTACTCTGAAAGGGATCCTGCTGCCAATAGCCACAGCAGCTGCTGCCTGAAACATCACCTTCCGTATGAGGATTCTGAAGGGAAGATTGCTGATGGAGTAATGAGTCCATGTGCAGACTGAGCCTTGCTTTTGGTTTCAAGAACAGTGCTATGTTATAGACCTGACCCTATGCTTTTCAACAAACAGAAGTTCCATTTTTATCTTCTCTCCTCCAGAATACATGAGACAACAATTGTGCATCTGAGAAAGGGCTCATGCTCTCACGCACACCCTCTCAACACCCCATATCCTTCCTCCAGGATTGAGGTCAGCTTCTGACATTTGCACCTTATCTGTTAGCTCAAGGCCTAACAAGCAGACCACCTAGAGAAGAATCCACTGAGAAGTGTGTTTCCTATAACAAAGCCTTAGTCCCAAGACCATTTCACCTTGCAAAGCTGACAGGGAAATTAGAAGAGTGTGCAACTTGCATGGGTGTATTTATTTTTTCATTTAACAAACATGGCAAGCTTAACACACACCAGGCTCTGCTCCCAATGAAAGAGGGTGAGAGATAGTGGAGATGTAACCCCATACTCATTCCCCATGGTCTTTGAGATGGGCTGTGGTGTGGATGGAGTGGTCGATACTGAACAAGGTACAGGGACTCGAGTGAGACAGCTCTGACATGAACACATTCTGACAACTCTGACTAAAAATACCCATCCTAACATGTACTCTTGGACATGTTTTTCAGCTAAGCCTTTCCTACCTTGGGAATGTACAGTATAAAAATAACATAAAAATTACAAATAGAACGGCGAGGGACAGCAGAAAGAATGGAAACAAGCAACCTCGGGAGGTAGGAGGTGGGGGAACCCTCCAGAATGCACCAGAGACCTGGAAGGTGAGAGACTCTCAGAACTCAAAGGGAGGGACCCTAGATGAAATGCCCTACAGTGGGGAGAGGGAACTTGTAGAGTCCACCTCCGCAGAAAGACAGGGCATCGAGTGAGGGAGGGGGTTGCCATCCCACAGTCAAAATTCTGACCCATGATTGTTCCTGTCTGAAAGAACTGCAGGGATGGAAATAAAGAGGAGCCTGAGGCAAAGAAGGTCTAGCAACAGTCCCAAAGTGGAATCCAGCTCAAGGGGAGGTCCCAAGGCCTGACACTATTACTGAGGCTATGGAGCACTCACAAAAAGGGACCTATCATGACTGCCCTCTGAAAGATCCAACAAGCAGCTGAAAGAGTCAGATGCAGATATTTGCACCCAACCAATGGACAGAAGCTGCTGACCCCTGTGGTTGAATGAGGGAAAGGCTGGAAGAAGCTGAGGAGAAGGGCGACCCTGTAGGAGGACCAGCAGTCTCAATTAATCTGGACTCCCGAGATCTATCAGACACTGGATCACCAACCAGGCAGCATACACCAACTGATATGAGGCCCTCAACACATATACAGCAGAAGACTGCCAAGTCTGGGTTCAGTCAGAGAAGATGCAACTAACCCTCAAGAGACTGGAAGCACCAGGGAGTTTAGAGGTCTGATGGGGTGGGAGGAAGGTTGGGGACATCCTCGTGGAGACAGGGGGGTGCGAAGGAGGAATGGGATGTGGACCAGGAGGGGAATAAAATCTGGAGTGTAAAAAAGCAATAATAATAATAATAATAATAATAATAATAATAATAATAATAAAGAAATAAAAACAAAAAACAATATAGAATGGTATGTGGTTTTTAGCACTGTTAATACTGACAAGATATGGAACATTTTTATATATCCATCTTATGATATACATTTGCAGCTATTTAAAGGGGGTGGGAGCTTTGGCCTGGGAGATTTTTAGTGAATGAGAAAAGTAAGGTGGCAGAATATGTTTACAACATGCTGTTAGTCTTGTAGGATGTCGGACCACAGCAGTATCTGAAGTAACCTGTGGCTACTTTATATGTACGTAGGTTGTGTTGGGTCTTTTCTGGTGGCCTCATGGGTCTATATTTTCCCCTTTGTCCTGGCTATTACTGGCCGAGCCTCCTGCCCCGTGCTCCCTTTGGCTTTTAGCTGCTGGAGTGAATAAGGAAGAGCTAGCAATGATGGGAAGGAGGAAACTGCACGAGCCAGAGTGTTTCCTCCTCTCTCCTTCCCCATGGCTGCTGATGGCTGCAGATAGGGGGACTGTCGCCTCAGTGAAGTTTGTAAGGGCCTCCTGTCACCTTTTATAATCCATACTTCAGGCACACAGAGACATCAGTTGCATCATCGTCGTCTGCTGGTTTTTAATTCCCCTGTTTACACTTGGAAAATTGTTCCATCATTTATTTAAAATTAGGCTGAGTATCATTTATGAATGTGTCCTCTGTTTCCAACAAGGGCCCTGCCTGACATCACTGCTGACATGGAGGAGCAAGATGTGGGATGACAGGCCATGACTGAAGTGACAGAGGAGAAGGAAGAGAGAGAAATGGAGACCTAAACTAAGAAAACAAGTGCTTATGCTACCATGTACATATGTGCATGGATTTCTGTGCAGTGAAGGTATAGACAATATTAAGAGTATTTGAAAACCCTACAATTCTCCCGTATCCTATCCTGTTCACAGCAGTGACACTGGATGTTTAGCTCTCTGTGCTGCTGTCCTTCAAGCCCAGAAGATGAAGTTGCAATGATCTCTTCTTCCTTGCCCTCTTTACACTCAGTGGAAGGAACAGTCAAGGGCACTTTGTGGACAAGAGGTCTGGTTGGAGAAAGACTGAAACAGCCAGGAGATAAGGGAGTCTCCCTGGACTGCAACGTGTTGCATCCTTTGGTGCCTGTTCTCTACAGATTCTGTTTAACAAGTCGCTCTGCTTGGCCCTTCAGATTTTGTCTTGCACGCTTCTTTCCAAATGAAGTCTTCCTAGACATTCTCAGACGCCACGATTCATGGGCTTCCTTCTCAGTACTTCTACTTTCTTTAATAACTCAAATTTATTCTTGATCTGTTTCAGGCTTTGGCTTTGAGTCTATTCATAACTGTAGCACCTAATCCAGGGTCTAGTACTCAGCAATCACTCTGCGCTGGTTAGTTTTTGTCACCACAACACAAACTAGAGCCACTTGGAAAGAGGGAACATCGGTTAAGGTTCTGCCTCTATCAGATTAGCCTGGGGCCATGTCTGTGAGAATTGTTTTAATAGACTACTGATGAAAGGGAGTTCAGCCCACTGGGCATATTATCTCTGGGTAGGTGGTCTTGGGTTGTTTAAGAAAGCAAACTGAGCAAGCTATGAAAAGCAAGCCAGAAATAAACATTTCTCTATAGTATTTGCTTCAATTCCTGCCTCCAGGTTCTTTGAGCTCCTATTTTGGTTTCTCTCAATAATGGACTGTAATGTGTAACCCAATAAACCCTTTCTCCAAGTTGGTTTTGTTCAAGTGTTTTATCATAGACAAATAAAACAAACCAGGACACACTGAGCATGCATTGGATGGACAGATGAATGGATGGGTGGATGGGTGGAAGGATGGGTGGATGAGTGGAAGGATGGATGGGTGGGAGGATGGATGGGTAGATTGGTGGATGGATGGGTGGGTGGGTGGATGGATGGATGGATGGATGGATGGATGGATGGATAGAAGGATTATAGCAATTTTCCCAGTGGATTGAGTCTCAGTTTGTTCTCTCATGTATGAAGACCTCTGAACAGAGAGAAAAGTCAATGCTGGAGTTCCTGGTGCAAGGCCTACTTTGAGATCATGCATACAGTCAGTCTATGTCTTTTATTTTTCTCGGTCTCAGGGTATCCTGGCTAGAGAGGCATATGACTAAAGTGTTTCTTTTCCTTGCATGCTGAGCCCTACATGGCTCCCACTGGGCTCAGATTAGCTCATTTGTGACTGACCCCCCGCATGGTCACTTGTCATGGATACTATAGGGAAAGACAGCAGGGCATAGCTCACTATAGCTCACCGGATCCTATATGTAATACTTTTTAGAAACCAAAAGCAAAGCATATGACGTTGACAGTCATGTTTTATTGAGAGAGAGAGAGAAAGAGGGAGAGAGAGAGAGAGAGAGAGAGAGAGAGAGAGAGAGAGAGAGAAGGAGAGGGGAGGTACAAACTCTGCATGAATAACAAAAGAAGCTCTTATTCATCTTTTCTGGCCTCCAGAAAATTTACATTCTTTGTAACTCAAGGCCTGCTGCAAACGTCTCCCTGCAGAAATGATGAGCCTGGTGATTTATGGCTCTGACCTGACTCCCATCCAAAAAGGATTATGAGATATTCTGGGCCTGAAAAGTAAGTTTGTGGCACACACACGTACACAGACCCCCCTCATCCCCCTAATCATTAGTTTTTCCTCCAGGCTGCAGACTTGTCAGGGCCCATGATGCCAAGGAGGCCCTGGAATTCATCTCATGGAGAGAGACTATTCTCCTGGGTGCGTTAGCCTCATGAATAAGGGTCACTCTGGACTGCTCTCTAGCAAGGTATTGCTTGACACTGCAAGCAAAGAATGCATGGATAATACTCATCTCAGGCCTCACCTCTATCCGGCCCCTTACCTCTGTTCTATCCTCCTGCTGCCAGGAGGAAAATTCCAGAGCGTAGATCCCATCGTGTGTTCCTCTTCTTAGCACATTTTCATTGCCCAGCTCCCTCTGCTCACGGGATGAAATCCGAGATCTGGAGCATGTTGTTCAAGATTCCTTCCTCCCTCAGCCCTCACCAGGCTCAGCTTTCTCCTCCTCTCCTCAGGCAGCAAAAGCCAGGTGGGCCTGAGACTCCTCAACTCTTCCCCGAGCTCCCCTCCATCTTTCACAATGCTATTTACACATTTCATTCCCTCTTCCTAGAGCACTGTTCTTAGTGTTCTTTATCGATGAGCTCAGGGGCCAGAAATTGAGGCAGCCCTGTGTACAGATTTGTCTTTTCTTTTACTGGTTTTCACCACAATGATAGGGTCTCTAACATCTGTCCGCCCATAGTTGAAAATCACATTGACTTCACGTAGAAACCAAGATTTCTTCTAGAAATATGAGTTGATACAGAAACTATGCCTGGTTTGGGTATAGTGACAATCCATTGACTGTGGGCAGCAGCTGGCCTACTTAGAACAATGTATGAAATACTGGCTTCCTGGATTCTTCAGCCAGCCAACAAGAAGGCTTTTCTATCTGTGATTCCTAAGCTAGCCACAACTAGAATCCCCATCGCCGCCTCCATTTCCAATTTCCATCATCTAAGCGTTCACAACTTCCTTTGCGTTCCTGCTCATCTGTGTCTACTCTGAAACCATGCTACTTTTTTCCTCTTACTTCTTTCCAGCTATGATTGGCTGACCTTGAACTCATAGAAGTCTACCTACCTGTGTCTCCCAAGTACTGAGATTAAAGACATATACCACTATATATTTTATTCACATATTTTAAAAAGGTACCACATTGTACATATACATTAGTTCAGCGTTCTTCAACTGAGTACATGATGTACTGATGATTGTCTCTGAGCTCATTGTGAATTATGTAGAATTGAGGATGATGTCATTCTTGCTCTCAAGAAAACATTCAGTCTAGGGGAGAAATTAATAAGTAAACAAATAAACAAAATAGTGCACAGAATCTTCACTAATATAATGTGTACGACATCGAAGAGAATTACAAGAGAATTTTTGAGCAATCCTCAAGATCTATAGAGTTCTCTGTATTAGTTTCCTGTTGCTGCTATAACAAGTTATGACAGACCTAGTAACTGAGCATCAAATAATGACAGACCTAGTTAATTAATATCAGTAACACTATATTATCTTATAGTTCAGCAGCCATGACATGAACCTGAATCTCAGGGAGCAATCTTCAAGGTATTGATAGGATAGGTTCCTTCCTGAAGCTGTAAGAGAGAAACACTCTTTGCTTTTTCCTGCTTAGAGAGGATGCTGTATGGCTCATGGCCTTCATTCCTCTGTCTTTTGAGCCACACTTCTCTCTCTCTCTGAAATTTCTCTAATTCTCATGTTTGAGTCTCTCAGTTTTTAGTACCATTGTAATTTCATAGGAGTTCTTAGATAATCCAGAATAATTCCTCTGTCCCAAGGTTAGATCATTAGCAACCTTAATTCTATCTGAAATCTAATTCCTCCTTGCTTTGTAACATATTTAATTGTAAGCCCTGGGGGACACGAGTGATTTTGGGGGGCATTCTTTTGCCTTCCACAACCTCTGCCTTGATTGGGATAGCCCACGATCTTCTACAGTATTATACTCCAATCTCAGCAGTAAAACAAGATAAAAGCTTCATTCATGGTCTAGATGTTGCCAGGAACAGGATCTTGTCTTGCAACGACTCAGGGGATTCTATTTCAAATTATGGCTTCCTGGTGACTGCTGTAAAGGAAGAAAAAGCAAACATGAGTGAATTTACGTCCAATGCTTTTGAAAATTCTACGTCACCAGGAAGAGAACCAAATGTTTTCTGCTCATCAACCATTTGTAATGACAATGTTGCAGTTTAATCAAAAGGGTTTCTGAGAAATGCAGCCTTCGTAGGTGTTGTATTAGTCACTCCTTGCTGGGACCAAATTATAAAAATAAATAACTAAATAAAAGAGGAAGCAACCTATGGGAGGGAGGGTTTCTTTAGCTCATGGTTTGAGGGTAGATTCTACCTTGCTGCGGTAAGCATGGCAGCTGGAGTGACTCTGGCTGTGCTGTCAGGAGAGTAAGGCTGCTTGCTGAGCATCTGGGTAGATCAGGGAACAGAGAGAGAAAAATGTTGCACTCTGCTTGCTTTTGCCTGTTACTGAGTACAGGACCCCCAGCCCACAGGATAATACCATATACATTCAGGTGAGTCTCACTATTCCTCACCTCTAGTGAATCTTATTTTGAAACGCCTTCAAAGATACACCAAGAGCTTTGTCTTACTGATGTCTCAAATGTTTGAGTTTTTAATTTTTTTTAAGAAGATGAGTAATTTATTTAATCTAAAGAGAAACTAGAATATAGGCTGATTTAAAACTCAATAACCAAGTTAGTAAGTAGTAAAATAGATTTTAGATAGTAATAATAATGAACTTTTAATTTTTATTGTTTTATTAAACTGAATTAAAATACAATCATATTATTTCCCCTCCTCTCCTCCTTCCTATTCCTTCCATGTCCCACACTCCTGGATCTCTCTCAAATTCATGTCCTTTCCCCTTTAGTTATTATTGTTATACACTCTTATACACATATATAAATAAATGCATAAGAGACCAAGTTGCTGAGTCTGTTTACTATTGCGCGTATATATATGACTTAGGAATGATCACTTGGTGCTGGATAATGAATTAAGAGGTTCATCTCTGGGAAAGATTAATGCTACATCCCTCATGGGATGGTTTTTAACCCAACCAATTTGTTAATCAAATTGTCTCATAAGCCCAAGAAGAGGAAAATGTAGTAGGTTTGATAATCACACAGCCGTGTTGTTTCCACCACAGTGATTCAGAGGCCACAATGGCTGAACCGAAATGGAAAAAGTATTTGTTCAAAGGTCATGAAGGGACTGGTGTGAGGAAATGTGAAGCAAGACAGAGTATCAGAAAATGTTAGAATTTGTTTAGAAGATAACATGTCTTTCCAAGACTGTCTTTGAAAGATTAGGTGACAAGTGTTGACAGAGGGGAAAGATGAAAGGCAGGTTTTTGTTATGTAGCAAACTGCCTGTCACATAGTGTGCTCAGGAGCACCCAGATGCTTGGGGAATTCTGGATAGGTGAAGGGTGGAATTGAGGGAAGTCAAGGGTTAAGTCTCTTTTGAATGGTTATGTTGATTTAGGCAAAATACAACAAGACCTTTGAATCATGATAGGGAGAGATATAATGTGGAAAAAGGGGTAGATTCTGAATGGAATTAAGAGGAAAACTAGACTGATGTCATGTGGCAGTAGGATTTGACTTTCAGGGATCTAGGGAAGGTGGCTGGGTGGACCGCATAAATGGTGTACAAAAAAACGAGAGCCAGACTGGGGAATGGTCTTGGGCAACCAGAGGTGTTTGCTATGAGTCATATCAAAGACTCTGTGGGGTATCTGGAACCCACAAGTGGTTTGGGAAGAACATGGCAATGTGAAGGTCCCTATTAGATAGTTGTCAATAAACTTGTGGAAGGCCTAAGATGGAGCCATTGGATGAGATAGAAACAAGAAGCAAAGTTGTGTGTGTGTGTGTGTGTGTGTGTGTGTGTGTGTGTGTGTGTGTGTGTGTGTGTTGGTACTAAAAAGTTCCATAATTTTTACCACAGACAAAAAATTGGAAATCAAATAAGCAAGGAAGGAAACCAGAGTAAGGATCCCAGAGAGCACTGGCACAATGGAAGCCTGTGGGGTTAAGGAACTGAGGAAGGCGTCTTTGTGCTGTAGACGGTGTAGAAGACAACAGAAGAGGCATACTAGATGAGTCAACGAAGAGGTTTGATAATGACGTCTGAGGGGACTAGGCTGGTCAGGTCTGAAGCTTGAGTAAGGAATAGTAAAGTGGAGAACACTCTAGGAAGAAGTATGATACAGATGTAGAGAAAGGTATGGGACAGGATTGAGTGTCAATGCCCAAGCATCCTCGGAGCTCACAGCGCAGCCGAACCCCATCAGCAGGTGCACATGCAGGGGTCTTAACCCCATGTGGCTCTGCTAATTAACTCATGCTCCTGCAGGGATACTCAGAAGCTGCTGGAGGAGAGTGCCAGTACCCTGTATTGATGGTACAGTCAGTGACTCGTTCAGAGCCTACGATGCCTGGAATTTAGTCTATCATCACTCTCTCATTAAGTTACTGATGGGATGAAATGAACCAATGTACTTAAGGTGCTACGTACCAGGCCTACTTTGTACAGAGACTCTCAAAGCAAGAATAATCTTTCTCCACTAGATTGCCTTATGATCTAGCCCCTGAAGTCAACTTCTGTACACTGTTGCTAAACTTTGACATTTGTTATAGCTGATGATTTGACAGGTGAAAGAGACATGGGACTACAGTGACATTTAGATGGTTATGCTCCAATCTTAACCGACCGCAGCAAAGGACTCTCTGTTATTCTCACTCTATTGCCTATACTCTGAGTTCCATCCCCCACTTACGGGAGTCTAGGCAGTTCACAGCGTCCCACCCCTCACTTTCCTTTAAGCCAAGATTGCTGAGAGTTAATTGGAAGTGCTCTGCACTGTGCAATACGAGATGTAGGGAAGGATAAAAAGATGCTCAGGGTGCCTTCATCGAAACGGGATAACTCGGGAGAAAATACTTGCACTTGAATTTCCCAGATGGTTGTTTACTCCCCCATTGTTTGCACTGACATAGATTTCGGAATTTGGAAATGATTCTTATCCCAAACATGAAGATGTGTCATGTTTCATTCTCTTTTAAGAACTCTTTAGTTTCTTTAGGCTAAGTAGTGTCTTCCCACCACCAGGGTCCTCTGATGTCAAAGGCAAAGCCACCTCTAGTTTCTTGACAGTATCCATTGTTAATCTAACCCAGTTTCTTATACCCTAAAGAGAGTGACCATAGGTACGTGCAGTGCCTTTAAACACAGAGGGTGGTGCCTACTTTTATTGACTAGGTAGAAAAGTGTGTTATCTGTGGGTAGTGTGATGAAATTACACTGTGATTTCTCGTTCTCCAAAGAGGAAGAGGGAGCTCAATTCCTGCTTTGGAACACTTTGGTTTGGCAGTCAGGATTGTTTGAGCTGTGAGAAGTACTAATATTTGCCTAGCCAGCTTCCCAAATCTGACCTACCACTTGGAATCTGTACATTGGTAACAAAGTGTGAGTTATCTCTCTGTCCTGTTTGTTATCACAGCCAAAGAACCTGGCTGGCATCAAGTACCAATATATCATCCTTGGAGGACTAGCTTGTTGAATCATGTGGCAGGGCCTAGAAGGGGATTTCCAGTTTCATTCAATCCAGTTTGTGCAAAGATAATACACAGAATAAAGAGCTCTATGAGGTGGCAGGGAACATGGAGATCATGGAACGTGAGCTGCGGATGTGGCTCATTTGGTAGTGTGATCGCTTAGCTGGTCCACAAGCCCCAGAACTACATAAAACCAGGCACGGGCACACATCTCTGTCATCACAGTGCTTGGGGGGTGGTAAAAGAAGGAGAATCAGAAGTTCAAGGTCATCTTTGGCATCATAGTAAGTTCAGGGCCAGCCTGAGTTACATGAGACCCTGCCTCAAAAAATAAAGCTAAAACCTAGAATATCAGCTACAATTTTCAAAACTGAGCAGATGAAGAGGAGACTTAATGATGGGCCTGGGCTGCTTGGCTAGTGAATTTCAGTCTTAGCTACAGTTGTCATGATGGAAGTCAGCATTTATTGAGTCGTGATTATGTGCCAGGCATTGGCAAACTTGGCATTTATTCCTTATAGTCCTGCTCACTGGTAAATACGAATATCCATCAATGTGGAAACACAGTTTGGAGCAAAGAACAACTCTTTCAAAGTTTCACATGAAGAGAAATCCCTACATGCTCTAGATCTGAAGGCCTCCACTTGAAACAACAGAAGACACACTTTCAAATGCCTTAGTTTACAAAGAAGATATACTGCTTGTTAACTACACACAGCAATGGGTTGCAATGTCGCAATCCAAGGCTCAAGTAATGACATTAGAACCTTACATGCATACATGTGTGTGTATAGGTGTGTGCACCATGCAGAAGCCAGAGGACATCAGGTACTCCAGTACCGTTTTTCATATTCATTTGAGATAGGGACCCTTACTAAGCTGAGATCACAATGTTTCAGTTAGACCAGGGGGCCAGTGAGCCACTGGAGTCTGCCTGTTTCCAGTCTTCAGTGTTAGGCTTGCCTGTACATGAAACCACATTTGGGGAATAAATGGGTGCTGAGGACCCAAACTCAGGGGCTCAGGCTTACTTTTACCCGCCCATCCTTTCTACAGCTTTTGCAGCCATTACATCTTACATCAACACCCAAGGAAAGAAATGTTGAAAACAAAGTCTTCATATTGCAGATGTGACTTTTTTTCCAGGAAAGGAAAGTACTAGAAGCTAGGTGAACCTCAGGACCACAAAAGTTGGTTTAGACTTGACTGGGAAGATATGGACTGCAGTCTCTTTCTTGTCTACACTGAGATAGTATTTTGATCATTGGGGCAAGGTTGGGCTCACTGTGGCAATGCAGGCCAATGGGAAGAACATTGAATTTGACATCAAAGATCCTGGGTCTGGTTTTTGTCTTCATCACTTTCCAACTCCTTAGTCCTAGACAAACAACCATATAACACTCTTTCTTTGAGCCTCAAGAAGAAAATGGAAAGAATCCATCCCACCTCCTTTTGTGTGATAAAAGTAAATTTTGTATGAAGCATTCACATGCAGAACATAATAGATACGTGAGACATAAGTGACTTTTGTTGGCCATGAACAATTTTTTTTTTAAGTTTAGTTGTTCATGGCAGTAATCCTCCTAAAAACTCTGGCAGAATTTAGAATTTAGAACAATGGACCAGAGAAGAGCTAATTGCCCCATGCCAGGTCTTCAACACTGACCACTGTGACATCCTTCCCGACCCTACACAATTTCCCCATGCTTTAATTCCCCAGTTGATCTGAGAAAAGAACACAGAATTGACAGCCAGAGGAACACAGTCCAAGGTCTAAGGCATGAGACTCACTGGATGTCTGGTTTAGGATAAGTGATTTTAAACTCCTGGAACTTAATTTCATTCTCTGTAAAATGTCGAAAATGCAAATTATTTATTACCTGTTCTCATAATCAGATATGTGAACTCTTATATGTGGGAGTATTTGAATCTGACATGTAGATAGTGTTCCTTGTGAACATTTTATGATGAAATTTTACCTTTCCAGTAGGTCTCTTTCATGGGCAGGGACCTCAAAACAAGGAAACCCAGGCAAGAGCACACCCACGCTGCTCTGTAGCTAACCTATTGCAGTGGTAAAAATGTCTGTAATTCTGGGGTGGAACATCAGGTGAATATGTCCAGGTTAATTATTGTCCCTTCTAATTGCAGCTTTTCCTGGACATAGCACTTCCTAGTGTTCTGTAGTTCTCCCACAGTGCCAATGGCGGGTACAGGTTTCACACATTTGCAGTTTAAGATGTTTCTACACAGCCTAATGTTTCACAATACTATGTAGGGTATTTTGTTCCCCACACAAAACTCTGTTAGATGCCCTCATCTCTGATTACTGCAGACATTATATCCTCTCCACAAACTTTGTCTGGGGATGTCCTTGAACTTTGATGCTGAGAGCTAAGATTTCTTTCTGTATAGTTACCAGGTAGAGTGGTTTTTTTTCCCTTTTGGCTACTGTTTTAACTGTGTGATTTAATTAATGTAGCTTAATTATTTATTTTTTTGAGATATAACAAAATAAAAATTACATCTGGTGTAAGAATTTAAAAATCACCGAGAACACTATTTTACCGGGGACTCTTGTGTCTATGAGAGTAAAAGTGGATCAAGATCCCGGAGCTCCAGAATCTTGTGTTACCTTGTATCAGTTCCACAGAGCCTGTGTGTGGTGAAAGACATTCTGGGTCACTGCAAGTCAAGAGACAAAATGAGGCAACTTAAGGTGAAGGTAAAAATGGAGGGATAAAACTAGCCCGACATTGAGCAACCTCGGTTAAAAATGAAGGAAGAGAGATGGAGAGAAAACACTGTTTAGAGGCAATTCTGTTAGTTGGATGCTCCCAAATCCCTTTTATTTTTGTTAGTATTTTTTGTTAGTGTTTTGCTAAATTGTAGAATACATGTCTACATTTACTCTCTGCAGATGCTAGGAACAAAGCAGCTATAGAACACAATTGCACTAGACATATTTCATGGGAAGATTCACGGGTTTCTTGGTTTCAAGAAAGTTGAGAATTGAAGCTTATGCTTTGTTGCTTTGTTACTTTTTGAGATCAGGCTGATGGAATGACAAAAATAAAATATTAAAAGAGAAACAACCAGCAAGGGAAACAACATTTCATGCAACCACAAAAGTCTCAGTTGACTGGATCATATGATTCATTGTGACTTTTTCAGAAAATCATACAAAACTACATAAAAAACTTTTGGGCTTTAGATTTGACAAGTTCGGTGTCATTAACCAGTTTGAAACATTAGAAAACTTGAATAATAAAATAGTTATCATTTATGAGACAATTAGTTGCTTCGTAGCCCATGTTTTTAAAAGTCCTACCATATTCTGAACAGAACGGCCTTCTATACTTAACTCATATTGCAGTAAACACATGTACAACTATAGAGAGACCACTACAGTGTTAGCTCCAACATTTAAAAAAATGGAATTTTAAAAGCCTTTGAATTTACTGGTAAATCAATTAGAAATTATTTTCTTTGCAAAGAATAGTAAAATTAATAATATTTTTCAGGCTAGTCTTATAAACCAATTTAAACTATATAGTACCTAAATTATACATTTATAAATTTGCTTTTAACTCCTGAAGGAAGCATATATGTTTTATTTAAAAGTAATTTGTCTAAGTGAATTTCTTATTAACTTCCATTCTTACTCTTTGGTTTATATCTGATAATTTCTATAAACTAATATAGAATTTCTGCATCTATTTTAATTGTTCTTTCTGAAATGAAAGTCACCGTGTCATTTGATGATAAGGTATGGTTCATACTTTATATCCATGCTCTCAAATCTTCAAATTTCCATTCTACAACTAATATCTCTTAGACACTCATTTGTATTTTTATACTTTTTGGTTTTTAGGATGAATTTTGAGTGATTTCTTTTGAATAATTTTCCACTTCTCCAATTTCCTCTTCACCTTTATTTGATCTAGTGTTCAACCCAGACCTTGGGTGTCTAATTTCAATGGCTTTGAATTTTGTTTTATTTCTATACATGTATTTGATTCTTTTATAATTGCTTGGCCAATTTTAGAAGTATTTTGTTATCTCCTTATTCTTCTAGTGGTCTTTTATTTTTTTAAAAAAAGCTTTCTAAGATACATTTTTAAAATGCATTTGAGCCACAATAGAAAAATATGAAACTATTAAGCCATGCTAATTAAGTATGAGAGTACATATCATCAATATTTTCATTTGTGCATGTCCATTCCAGATTTTAATAAAGCATATAGATATACACTTATATAGTATTTATCATGTGCCAAGCATTTCTGAAGCTATAAGAAAAGCTTTTAATGTAAGCTTCATGATGATTCTGTAATTTGAAAATTTTCCATTCTATTTCTATTATTTTTACTGTTGCTTAAGAAAACTTAGCACTAAAATAAACATTTTTTATTATAAAATTAATGTCTTTTGTGGGTTTCCAAATAATACAAGAATCTTAGACTGCTGAATTCTAATCTCTATTGCTTAGTTACCATTTATTTTCACTATCTTCTTTTAAAAAAATTAGTTGTGTAAGACATTAGTATCAGCGTTGTTTTATATTTAAGGTCTGATATTTTATTCATTCTTCACCCTCAAGTTTGGAAAATTTCTTTCTCTAACAACAATAAATATAGATGTTAACACTTATGTAACCTATATTATGTCAGACATCAGTCTAAAACCTTATGCCATTGTAAGTCTTATGACCTACCTATGAACTAGACTTAATTATTATTTTCATTTGTCAGTGAGAAAATTCAGGCACAGATTGCTAAGTGACCTGTTTAATTATATTAGTTCAACAGTATCCTTAAGAATCAACTTTAAGGAAAATCTGCTGCAAAATTCTCTGAAAAGTCTGTTGTTTTTATCTCTTCTTTCTCTCTTCCTTCTTTTTTTTCTTTTGTCTTTTGCCTGCCTCCTTCTTGAGATATGGCTTCATGCAGCCCAGGAAGTCTTTGAACTCACTGTATAGTCAGAGATGGATGATAATTTATCCTTTTGCCTTTGTTGCCTTGCAAGTACTGCGTGACCCTAGGAAGGTATCACCATACCTGGCTTGGGAAAGTCTTTGCTTTGTTTTCATATAAGGAAAATATTTTTACTTGAAGTAAGTTGAAAACCATTTGTTTCCAAAAATAGATTTTACCGTTGTTGAGCCATTGACCCAAAGAGTCCCACAGACACTCCCACCAAACATCACTGGCTATTGCCAATGCTAGTTTTTATTCTCCACAACCTTACAGTAAGGCCTTATTGCTGAAAACATCATTTATGTCATCAAACATGGAGAAATCAAAGCTGGTACTCATCTAGAAGCTTTACCCTTGCTGGTTAACATTCATAATGCTGGAGCTGTGTACACTACCAGAGGAGAAAAATAATTATCAGCATCACCCAGCTAAAAATCCTGTGGCTTTACAGCAGTGACGTGCTTGCCAGATATACTGATGTAATAGTGGCCAAAATCTTATGGGAGTAACCAACCACTTATTAATTCTATTTTAAAATACTGTACTTCTAAAAACTATATTTTAGGTTTTTAATTTAATTATTCATTTGGTAGTCATAATATTTTTAATATATGTAAAGCAAATGTAAATTGTATAATGGGTAATTATACCAATACAACAATGTAAAACTGCTGTAATAGGTAATAGAACTATTTACATATGTACTATTCTGAACATTATATAATTTATCATATGTAATTCAATGTAACACATATTATGACATGTTATTATTGTATTTTTATTTAAAAATCGATTTCATTCGTTATAAATGGTCTTAATTTTTAGATGCACTCTTTACATTTCATTTCAATATCTAAAGTTAGATATTTATCCCTTGCTCTCTGTTTAATATTTCTAACACTGAGTCTGCTTCCTTGTGCTTTGACATCAGCTGACAACTGCTTACTTTGATTTTCTGTATAGGAGTTTTCTGTCGTCAACTAATTTATGTGAGTTTTTACAAAGTCTTTAATATTTGGAATTAATAATTGTTAATGCTAAGTGAATGTGTGTATTTTTTGACAGATGGTACTACTGGCATTAAAATATATCTTCAAAAGGGATCTTTAAACTAGCTCCCTACTTATGCACATCGGGGCTGACCAAACCATAGGAGGATGGTTAGTTATGTATTACTGGATAAAAGTCTTTCCCCCTTTATTGGCACCAATGTGAAATTTTTTTAGACTCCTCTGACTCCTGTGTTGTATGTCACCCATGCAACACAAGGAAGCCGCTGTCTTTGTCAAACATTCCTGTAATAAGAGACTAGATTTCTGTTTGTCTCTGAGTTTCCACCTTTTCTCAGTTCCATGTATGAATAGTCTTATATACATTTTTATTGTCTGAGAGTTTCATATATTCATGTTAAGTGTTTTGAGTCTTTTATTTACTTTTTAATGCATTTATTAGAAGTCTTAAGCACAGCAATTGGTCAAGAGAAAGAAAGAATAGCATCTACATTGGAAAGGAAGAAGTAAAAGGATTTGTGTCCAAAACAACAAAGGGGAATCTAGACAGCAGGAAATGAACAAAAGCCCCAGGATCTGCAGAGCTGTGGCAATAACAGTGAAGAAACCATCGCTGTGTGGAAGAATGAGGACGGATCTCCAGAGAGTCACACTGAGGGAAACACCAACTCCAAGAGGTAACACACTATTTGGTTCCATTTATGTAACATTCTTGAAACGACAAAACTGTAGAAATGGAGACCAGACGAGTAGCTGACAGGAAGTAAGGGTCTGTGGGTAAGAAGGAGGAAGGATGGCCACGAAAAGGTAAAACGTGAGATCCTCTTTCTGGCTTAGATGTTCTGTATCTCCACAACAGCCACGCCAGCCCCTTGCATAGAATTCTGTACTGTAGTTTTGCAAGAGGTTATTAGATACAACTGGTTAAAAGAAATAGTGGATTTCTCTGCATTATTTCTTACAAAATTCCACTAATCTACAATTGTGCAATGAGGAAAAACTTAATTTAGAAACCGTATCAGTTGAGATACCTTGGTTCATCCTGTGAAGTGATTTGACCACTATTCTTGATAGCAAGCACAACCTTCCAGCAGTGCCAACCGACACCATTTGTGCAGTCTGTTTAGTGATTACATCGCATGGCTTCCACCGTAATTACAGTGAGACACTGTCTTTCCCATGCTGGAAATCACCATGTTCTCTTAGTAATTACTCAGGACAGAACACCTTTGGAGATGGATGTTTGTAATTGGTGGATCTCAATCTATCAAAAACAAAACAAAACAAAACAAACAAACAAAAAAACCAAAACCACAAAGAAATCACCTTCTACAATGTTCCTTGATTCTTAGAGGGAGTGGTAGAGATGTCCTCTTGGAATGTAAAAGCCAGAAGAGAAGAAAAGCCTTGGAATCCTGTCATTTGAACCTGGCGTGACAGCATACACAGACGCAAAGCAGCCTAAGAGCTGCACAAGACTGGGTCTATCAGCATCCCATAACGGATGGAAGAAAGGTCCTGAGGTCCCCACCGCCTGGAGAAGCTGTAAGCAGTTAGTGATTGTGGGGGAATGGATGCCAATGATAAGTGGCTCTTGCTCAAGTAAACAACCTTCTGTTTGTGCTCAAGAAATCAACCCTAATTAAACAAGATGAGTCAGTAAAGAACAGAAGGAAGGTAGAAAGAAAAGGAGGGGAAGAAGGTAAAAGGGGCACTTTTTTGGGAATAAGGAGAGAAAAAAACATGAAAGTGGGAGTGTAGGGAGGTAGGGAAGATGTGGGAGGAGTTTCAGAAGGAGAAAAATTTTTTCACACACACACACACACACACACACACACGCGCGCGCGCACGCGCGCACACACACACACACACACACACACACATATGGAAAAGGATTTAAATAAAAAATTATAGGTCTGGCAAGAGTGGGAAATGTAAAAGAAAATGGGAAGATGAATATGGCCAAAGTATAGCACACATTGTATGAAATTATCAAAGAATAAAAAAGATTTATAATTTAAACATCAGAACAGACACCCCTCGTAGAAGCAGGGGGGGGGAGGGAGGAATAGGATGAGGTTTTGCACAGGGGAAACTGGGAAGGGGGATAACATTTGAAATGTAAATAAATAAAATATCCAATAAAAATAATAACTTAAAAAATCATCAGACCAACTTAAGCCAGGCATGCTAGTGCACGCCTTTAATCCCAGCAATTGGGAGTCAGAGGCAGGATGATCTCTGATTTTGAGATAGTTGGGTCTACAAAGTGAGTTCCAGGACATCCATGGCTACATAGTGAGACCCAAATCAAACCAACCCCAAAATCACAGCAACTTAATGCTCAGTCAGGGCTTGCAGGGCAATGGCCTTCAGTCTTGTGGTTCATGACCACGGTCAAGGCATCTGGGAGGAGAGTAAAGTATTCTAACACTGAGTTTGACATTCTTGTTCGAGAACAATGATGACAAGACAGTGCATAGCTTCCCTATTTAATGCACAGAACTTAATGCAGGCAGGTCACGATGACAACTTCTTGGCCTATGCCCATTGTTTTTCTTCACTTGTCTTCTGAAAAGAGATTTTGGCAAGAGAATGTAGCATGTGATTCTTTATAGGAAAGACAGTGCTCACGTGTGTTGACTGCTCCACAGTGCGGGACAGATGGCCAATGTTAAGGCCACATAGATTCACAGTACACAGGTTCCTGGAATGAATAACTAAGCCTTCAGGAAGTATAGTGATCTCCCTGGGTTAGCAAGCAAAGATAATGGGAGGTAAATTTGGTATTGATTTGCTACAACCTCCCTTTTCATTATTGTAGCAGACATTGCTTTAAGTTCTCCAAAATTTCTAAGCTAAGAGTAATAGGCAGTCTATACAAAACTGTCAGTGGTAAGGAGGGAGGACCTATCTTCTGAAAGAGCCCTGGATGTTGAGTGCTAACTCCTGGATCCCCATGCTGTTTTTACAGGTCAGACTTTTCAGCTTTAACCTTTCAGCTTTAAGAGCCTTCATTGCTAGTGTAACAACATAAAGTTGTAAAGGAAAGGTTCTCAGCATAATGCTTGATTCATAGGCGCTACTGCTAGGAATGCCCTTGAGTTCAGGACGTGGCTCCTTGTCTGCAGGAGGCCTCTTGCTTCTCTTTGTAGGCTACATGCCCAGGGGGTAATTTAGGACATTTATGGCCAACCTGTGTCTTCAAATGGGAATCTCGCTAACTTAAGTGCTATCTTGGAAGTCTTGTTTCTACATCTGTGACCTTCTCTCCCAGCCCTCATTTAAGCCCAAGCTCCTATGACTTTCATTGCAGTCCTGTGACTGTCTTTTTGTTGTACTAAGTTTCAAAAAGCAGCTGTCTGCTTCAGTGCTGTTTCCAGAAGCTACCACAGGACTAACAACGACAGGGTACAAATCCTTGTTTAAATATAAATGGACAGTCATGGCCAAGCATGGCCTTCTGGAGCCTCTGCTGAAGTTTCCCTCAGACTGCTCATTGGGCAGCACTCACCATGCAGGTGGTGTTTAATGTCAGAAGTAATGAGACTGTGTGACCATCTCAACCGTAGGCACCTTGTGTTGGGCAAACAGGAACCTTCCCAGCAGAGCTGGTCTTATCTTACGACACCTGCTAATTTTCATATTTGACATTAATATGCTTACACATAAGCATGTATAAGGAACCTCTCATGTGAGAAACTCAAAACACTGGCTGCTTGGCTCATCACCCTCCAGTTTTTCGGTCTTTCTCATCCACATCTCTTGTTCATCTGCTTCCTGGATGCAGTCTGCAATACTGAAGCCTGAGGCCAGTGTAGGACCCTAGAGGTCAACAGTCATGGCACACAGTAAAAACAGAAGAGTCTTCACACTCTTCCTCTTCCTCTGTGCAATCATAACAGGGGATAGCAGCCATGTTGGCTGGATGCTTGCTGATAGGTAGACTCCTCTAGGGAAAAATATCTCGTGCTTTGTCTTCCCTCTTTTCCTCTCCAAGGAGACATGGCCTTAAGAAGCTCCTCTGCCGCCTCTCTTTAGTAGTGGACTTTGTACACGCAAATTTGCCCTAGAGCTTCTGAGGTCTGATAAGAACAATAATGTATTCATTTAGTAATAGCGACAGAGAAAACATTTATTCATAAACTCACAATTGTTTGCTGCTTGCTACTACATTCTAAAGGTTTTCTATGTGACGGCATACTCATGCATCAGGGCAACTCAGTCTTCAGGCTCTCCTATTCTAGAACAAACTACTCAGACCATTTCCACTCATAACCCCTTCAACCTGGGAAGCTCTGATGATCTTGAGCACGTAAATACTTAAAATAGATACATAAATCAAATATTTATTAACAATATATCATACAATGTTTTAAAAACAATTCTTTAGCATGCATATAATTACATAGTTCATTAAAAATAAGATCAAATTTTCACACTAATAAGATGGACATGCTTACTTATTTTTACGTGAAAAATTACACCTTAGCTGCATATTTGCTACATCAGAATATAGACCATCTTCAGTCCTTTTCTGAGTCAATGGCTCTTTTGGTTTTATAATTGTGCTGAGAACATTGCTTCACATAAATATGTAATCTAAAATGGCAAAAGCATGTTGAAAATGCTGTCCTAATCCAAGCAAAAATTCACTCAACAATTTTTTTCTATGAAAATCAATATACTCCAAAGACATACTAATTTGATACTTACATGCAGAGGAATGCCAGTAGGAAAACATTAAAGTCTCTATTTTCTGAAATCACATCAACCCACCGCTGTAAGAGCAGAACACTTTGTACATACAATAAAAACACTGTCGTTCACACCATACAATGCTCTCTCCTTGGAGCCAAAGTAATTTTGGCAGCATGGGTTGCCCCTCCTGGGGAGGGGCAGCACATGCATGCAAAGTAGCTCCTAGTATGTTCAGAACCAGGGCTGTAGTGAAGCCACATGTTGCTTCACAGGATAAATGTCGTTAACAACGCATTATGTGTTTAATATTTTTAAAGTCAATTTTTGGACATCGTGCAGTCAGAAATCATTCAGTGTTAGCAAATATTTCACGACCCCCTCACACTTTGTTTTATAATCCTATATGGGTTTGTGACCCAAAAGTTTAAGGAAGGAGACAGCAAATGGGCTACATACATTATTAAATTATATATTCTATTAGAAGAGGACAGTTGATGTTGGAGAAAATAATAGCAGCAGGGGTACCCAGAACAATATGTGGATGATAGGCAGTCGTTATGAAATTATACAGTGGTCAGCAGGAGGTCACTGAGAAGATGATATTGGTGTAAAGACTTGACCTTGCCGAGGAGGTAAGCCAGTCAGATACCTGTGGGAAAGCATTCCAGCTAGAGACAAGAGCCAGTGCAGAGCCTTGGGACTGGAGTGGGCCTGGTGTGGTTTTTAAGATGCAAAGCTTCGTCCTGTGTATGAATATATAATTATATGTTAAAGTGTAATTAAAATAAGAAAGACGATTAGGACACCTAGGTTCATACAACAAAAGGCTAGTCAAAGATCAAGGAGAACATCAGAGGGACATTAGGTCACGGAGGTGGGGCTGGACATAGAGAATCTGACCATCACTCTAAAGCCTTTGTGTGTATCCTGACTAAGGCAGGAAGTCAGACCAGCATTTTGGGCAAGGGAAGGGCTAAGAAACTTGACTTTGAGGAGGATGTCTGTGAGTGCTGCAATGAGGGAGACAGGAGGCTGATAAATAAGTAAATGAGGGTGCCTGGTCAGCCAATCAGAAAATCCCTATGTAAAGTGTTTAGGAGAATGTCAAATGACTGTCTGGCAGATGATGAGAATTCCATAAATGTCAGAATTAGCATTCTATTACTGATAAATTCTCCACGTGCTGTGTTTGACCTGGGTGACTGACAACTACCACTTCACCTTGGCCATGTAAGTCTGATGTGCTTCTCAGGGAGACAGTTCCTTTTGCAAACAGGACATATTAGCAAGACATCTATGACTTCTACAGTGATATGAATCAACTCTTGGTTTTAAAACATTTTCTAAGAACTTGACATTTTTCTCATCTTTCTGAGGAAAGCTTCACTACAAACCATAGAATCACTGAACCCTCCATATGACGTCATCAGGAACACTTGTTATTACAACACGTGGGAAACACCCAGCACATGGGATGCTCCAAAATGCTGGGTCCAGTCTCCATTCCCCATGTTCACCCATCCTGGATTTATTTATAGTCTATATGTCTCTACATCATGTTCAGCTCTTTTATTTTCTGATTCAGAGTCTTTCTGAAATAAGGTCTTTCATGTTTGCTAAACTTTCAAGTTCAATAAAAGGAGTCTCTTTAATTGCAAGAGGACAAACTTTGGAAGCATGTGCTAATGGCTCTTGGCCGCATGCCTGTGGGAAATGTGTTTGCTCAGATAGTAAGGCTGACTCTGCACCTACCCCAGTGCAGGGCACATGATAGATGCTCAATAAATATTTACTGAATGAATGTGTGTGAGGCTGTAATCAGCAATCCACTTCTCATAGAACTGATGACTTTTTACCCTAATGATAGGCAAAAAGGAAATGGAGGGTTAATTACAATAATGACTATTGTTATTATTTTTGAAACAGATTCTGTAGCTCAGGTTGGCTGGAACTCACTGTGTAGAACAAGAGCATTAGGCTTATAGTCCAAAGCTCAGTGTTGCAAATTTGTAAGTTTCTCTCTCAGTGCCTGCTGAGTGAGCTTCTCTCAATGTCTTCTATATAGACTTAGATACATCAACTGGAGAGACAAATTTAAAATATATATTCACCTCACATTCCTAGGAAGTGGGAGTCATCCTAGAAGCAGATGGGTCATAGACACACTCTCAAACGGCTCAGATCATCTTGAGGGGAGTTTGTGCAGTAATTTGCATCAAGGTGAAGAAGATTGAATTCCAGGAGAATTTATTTGCTATAAATAATTTTCTTTACTGACCCATTTCTGGTTTAAAAAGCAATACATGCTTTCCTTAACAAGACCAATGGTGCCAAGGTATATAATAAATATCCCCGCCCTGCCTCCTCTCCCAGATGGTCACAGTCAGCCCAGCAGGGCAGAGTCTTCTATTATTCTCCCCTATGTCATTCATACACAATCAGACATACATGCACATATATGAAGTTCCATTTTACCCCCAACATGGAATTATTGTGTATTTATTGCTCTCCACGGTATACACAGCACATAGCCTTCTATGCACAGTTATCCGTAAGAGGTCTGTTTAATTGGAACTCATATGTAAGCTTACACTGCACAGGTCTTTATATGAGGTTTTTCATCTATTTTGCAAAATTCTTTCCTAAGCCACTTAGTATCACTCCATGTTGAACTTCTTTTTTTGTGATGGACATTATTTTAAAACAAAGAGACGCCATCGTTCACTCAACTCTTTCCTGACTGACAGACATTCCCTTCATTTTTCTGGGTCATTGCTTCTTTTGAAAAGAGATGTGATTGCTAGAACCTGTTTCTAGCTGCTCTGTGGGCTAACATATTCCATTTAAAATAGTAAAACTCTCAGTATGTTCTAAATACTTAGTAAGTATAAACAATTTTTTTTTCTGTAAAATTCTTCACTGGTGTGCACAATCCTATTCACATTAAAATATGCAAAAATAAGTTGAATATTTTCCCTTTCTGTCTTCTGTTCCTTTTCTATTTCAGATAAAACTTCACTGACATCTCTCTGTAGCTATTTTAACCACTGATCTTCTCTGTCATCTTAGCTTCCTTGTGCAGCATGACAAACCCCCATCCTGAACCTTTCTGACTTTTATTGGCAATTAAAGATTATGTGGGGAAGAAGAGTCTCTATGGATAGGGTAAAAGTCCCATGGTATTAGCATTCGGGGGCAGAAGAACTGAAAGAGTTCACAGTCCAGCTCTAGAAAACATTCAGTTGAGCAGGTAGGAAAGGAAAGATAAGCGTGTTCAGACTAGACACTTCACTGAAGGCAACCACAAAAGGTCTTGAAGTAGGCCATGACAGCATAAGCTGAGAGTCTTAGTCCTCATCACCTGACACATCACTGCATCAATCTGGCACACATCCAGCCTTGAGAGTCTCGTGTGAACAACGTGGGTTCTCAAGAACATAGTTTCCAATGGCTGCAGGGAAATAACATACTTGTAGAAAGTTCTAGGTAGCAGCTCAATAATATTGTCTGTACAAATGGGCAGGGTACAGGAGAACAAGGGAGTAGGTAGTCTTCTTGACCATTTTCTGGGGCTGGATCACAGGTAGCATGTTAGCTGTCCAGAGTGGTATTAAGAAATGGAGGGCCAGGCAACTCTAACTGGGTGGGTCAAGAGAGACGAGGAAACAGTGCCATTGTCTTAACCAAACATTCCACCTAGCTGCCTGTCGCCAGGTTGTACCGTGCAGACAGGTAAACAAATAATGATACCCAGTGTGGTACTTGCTGCAATAATCTAAGTGCCAGAGACTTATGGGACTGTAGAACACAGTTCCTGTGAGAGCTATCAATAAATATTTGCAAATTGACTATTGGATGAAGCCTCTGAACTTTGGGACAAAGCAGGAGAGAGCCCTTGTTTTTCTCTGAAGGAGTCCGGAGGTCTTCCAGAATAGTTGGGATTCAACAGGTCATAACATAAAGAAGAAGAAAAGAAACTACTATTCATGAGTGGACTGATAAGAATATGTGTATTTTGTAAAGGTGGAAAGACTGACATGCTTGGGGGACAGAGGATGAATGAGGATAAGGGAAGGGGTGATCTGGAGGGAGAGGAACAGGCCTACAGGGCCTCTGTTGACTTGGTAACGAGGGTGACTGTTAAGACAAGTGACAGTAAGCAGTAGCATGGTGGAGTACTTCATGACACGGAGTTCTCATAAATAGCCTGAAAGTCAAATAGAAACATACCCTAGTATTTCCCTACATTGTTTTGGTATACACTGAAAATCTATAATCACAAAATTCACAGTCCAAAATGATCCAGAATTTGAAAGTTTTGGGGAATAGATGTAATGTGAACAGAAAAATTCTATCCCAGTGATACATTGTCATCCATCCCAGAAGATACATTGTCATCCATCCCAGAAGATAATGCATGCGATTTCTTGCCATTTTTATGTATATGATATTTATGAAGTAAAATGAATTTAATATGCAGATTTGCATTATTATCCCTAAGATACTTCATTCCCAAATCTGAAACACTTTTCCTTTCAGATATTTCAGATAAGAAATAATCAATTTGCACAATGTTTTGATTTTTAGGACTATGTAGATGGTGCTAGCGCCTAGACCCTGAAGCCTTTCATGGCCCTGTCTTTATTTTATTTTATTTTATTTTATTTTATTTTATTTTATTTTATTTTATTTTATTTTTTTATTTACATTTCAAACGTTATCCCCTTTCCCAGTTTCCCCTCTGCAAACCCCGTATCCCATCCCCTCTTACCCTGCTTCTATGAGGGTGCTCCCCCACCTGCCTGCCCACTCCTGCCTCACTGCCCTAGTGTTCCCCTACACTGGGGAATCAAGCCTTCACAGGACCAAGGGCCTCCTCAGATTTCACCAAGGCATTCTGGCCAGTGTAATTGAGTATAAGAAGGCCAGCTAATGAAACTAAGTCAGGATTGTGAAAAGAAAGACAGGGAACTTGGACTTGGGAGAATGCCATATCCTTTACTGGGGATTCTAAAAGCAAGGCAGTGATGACTGGCTGTTTACAGCCTCTGAGTAGTTGAGTCAATGAACTCTCCGATGATCATATCAGACAAAGGGGAAAGGAGAGTGCCAAGGACATTTGAGGATCTAGGGGCCTGGGGCTTGGAGTTCCCCTCTGTGGCACAGGTTCTTCATATCCTTCTTCCTTCCCTCTCACATCAGCCACTGTTCTTCCCACATGTCCCTTAGCTCTTTTAGGCCTGGAAGAAATTTTTGTGGAGTCTTGCACTTACTTTTCCCACTAATGTGGTGAGTGCCCCAATAATTTTAAATCATGTTTTACATCACTAAAAATGTGAATATATCTTACCAATATTAAATACGCTAATACACAATTTTATAAACTTATTGTTTCCCTCTAAGTTATGCTCACAAAAATAATTTTAGAATTATTAGATTTGGGGAATGACCAGTTAAATGTTTTACCTTTTTCTTTTCAAACCACAGACGATTTTCTTGCACATTAGTTGCTAAAGTCATTGTTCACACTGTTTTCAGTGCTGAAACGCAATAACACCACAGATATGACAAAGTTTGTCTCTATGCTCCAGCGTTTTCTAAGCCTCTTTAAAGTCTTAGACTAAAATCTAGTCTTAATACCTTCCCTAGGAGCTGATTCCTTTCTCTAGCTTTATATCAGGATTACTGTGGTTTAGCTGGTTGGCTCGTTTCTCTGAACAAACCCAACATAGACCAGGACTCAATCCTATGTTCATCCTGTCACCCGAGAAGCTGTCCCAATATGCACCCTCCCTCCCATTCCAGCCTCATGCTCAGTACACGTATATCATTCTTCAGAACACAAAACTGCATAAAATATTGTGTCAAGTGTCTGATGAGCTTTACAATAATGATTTTAAAACCTTTTGAACATATTCATCAAGTTTCCAGTATTCAAGTGATTTTGGCATGATGCAACAGTCTTAGATCATAAGTCAATGAGGTTGTAGTTTTCTTCACTTGCCCTTTCCAAAGGAAAGACATTTCACTGAAGTTGAGAAACTTGTCCGAAGTCACACAGTAGCCCGGAGACCCCTTTGTGTCCAGATACAGCTGGCTTTGTAGTTCCTGCCTTCCGATCCAGACATGGCTCCTACAGTAGAAGGTTAAGGAAATCAAAGTTTTAATCATGTTTAGTAGGTCACCCTCTTTCACACCAGCTCCCTCATTGGTGATCCTTTCTCCAACCTATTCAAAGTTCCTAAATGGGGATAAGACATTCACATCTACCCACTTCACAGGGCTGCTGCCTGGATTAAAGAGCTAATGTTTGCAAAATACTTTGAGCTTCAAGAAAAGCCAGGCGCCAGGAACTACAAAGGGTTTTAAGATGCTAGACTTTAAATCTCCTTAACAAGTTTCTATCTTTGGAGCTAATCTGGTACAGATCCCATTTTTTCTCTTCCAAAACCGTGGATAGTGGTTCACCTCTGTCCCTTAAGAGTGAAAGTGATGCCTTTTCTCCTACTTCTTCCTCTTCCAGAACTTTCGCTCCTTCCAAGATCTACCTGCACTTATTTTAATATGTCTTACAGAATCCCTCTAATGTCTCCAGTCTTAGCTAATGAAGGCCCTTTAAAGAGGACTTCATCATCTCGTTGCAAATATGAGGACATACAGCCCAGGAGAAGCAGGCACATGCCCAGAGATGAGTAGAAAGGTTGCTTAGAGGTCACAAGTCTCAGGATGCACACAAGGCACAAGTTTGGGGAGAAGCAACTCTCACTTCTCTCCCACAGCCAGCTCGATCAGCATGCACCATGACTGTGAAGTGTATCTGAGCAAGAACAGTCAGTGACAACCCAGGGCCAGATGCCTATCCCAGGGGAACAGCGCAGAGGATGGAAAGAGTACAGAACTGGGTGTGTTTCCTTGGATTCTCACCTCACCTCCATCTTTTTGCAACTGTGTGATTTGGGACTGGATTGGTTCCACCTGTTTGCCGATCTGACTCCTTATTCTATGGCACTAATCTCACTATGTCACCTCTGTGCTTCATGAGATGGTCTATAGGCATCTGAACCTTGTCAGTATGGATTCTCCTCTGCTTTCATCATAACATGTATTAATATTTACATGCACAGAGATCACAGGAAACAGTTTGGTTGTAGCTAAACAGATTTGGCTGAGGGAGAGTTTGCATTCTTAAAAAAGAGCATGATTTGGCCTTGTTAACCATTTGATAGGAGACCATTGTTTGATCTTAACAAGGCAGCATGGAGTTGGTAGGAATAGGTACCATGTGATTAAATATTGAAAGTGGGCCAGTTTTCAAAAAAAAAAATAAGGGATTCAGAACAACCAGTTATAGAAGGAAACCTGGTTACCTTAGCCAGGATAAGAGAGTCTCTTGTGTCTTCATCCTGTAAACTTTGAAATGAGTCTAGAAAAGACAATGTTATTGACTTTTCTAAAGACGGATTTCACGTATTCCAAGTAGAGCTTGAACTCACCCTGTAGCCAAACATGAGTTGGAACCCATGGTTTCCTTCTTCCACTTCCATGCTAGGATTACAAGAGTGTGCCACCTTGTCTCTCCTAGCAGTACCATTAATTCCTTTTCTGGCAATTGGAAATCACTGTGTGAACTAAAGGGAGCAAAGGTATTTGTCATCAAGGTTGTGACACATCTGAGTGTTTGCTTCTGTCTTCACTGAGGACAACAGCTGATACACAGAGGCATATTCCTCAAAGGGTCGTCTATGTCTTGTTTTCAAGGAAATAAAGCAAATATGCAGAACTCATCTTGCATCTGCTGAGGCTCTGCTGCCTGCAGTTCCTTATAGTCATTATACCCAGGCAGCACATCTTGGGGTGGCATGTTCTTATCCTTTAGGAAAAGGTCAGATCATAGAAACAATAAACCTGAAATTGTCAACAATTTGTCTCAGCATCACACAAGTTGGGCAAACATGCAAATATGCCCAATGAGGTTATATTGCTAATGCCAGCGCTGACTTCAAGGCTGCTCGTTTCATCACTTGCACAAAGTTTCCCAGTCCACTGATACCTGGTCATGCTATACTTTTCATTATTCTGCCTGCTGCTGCTGGCTGCTGCACTCACTGTTCCTCCTCCTTCTTTTCCTCCTCCTCCTCCTCATTTTCTATTTCATCCTCCTCCTGCTCCTCCTGTCCTCCTCCTCCTTCTTCTCCTCCTTCTCCTGCTCCTTCTTCTGCTCCTCCTCCTCTTGATCCTCCTTCTGTTCTTCTTTCTGGTTTGTATTTGACTGTTTTCCCTGGTCTGCCTCTATTCCACTCACTCTGTAGCCTTGAACTCATGTTATCCTCCTGTCACAGTCTTCTGAGTGCTAGGGATGATAGGTTCGAACTGCCGCATCTGTTCATCCCTGCTCACCCTGCCTCTTGCCTGACCATGCTTTTCCGTACCCCCAGGGTACCACTCTTCTCCATCTTACTAGCTCTCAGTACTTTTTTATACAACTCAGTCCTTTATGCTCAGTTTTCCCTACACTCTGGGCAATAATCCCCCATCCTTAAAACAATCCATTAACTTGTGTGTGGCCTGTCCATGTCAAGTCTGGTTAGGATCCAGGAAAGGACACATGCATGAGATCTGACTTCTCTCTGCAGACATAGCAGTAGGTAGCTGTAAGACTGTTAACAGAGAGGATAGAGTGCTAGGAAGAAACATTATCACTGGGAAGAGAGCAACAGGCATCAAGAAAAGATACCTGGAGACCAAAGGCCACTGTGAAGTCCCGGTCAGACAAGTAGGATTGAACCAGGAATGAGGAGGCTATAGATGGAGTGATGCAGGCCAAACAAGGCACAGATGAAAAGCTCTTGGCTTACAGCCCCTACCAGTAAAATCTTACCCCATCCAGGCTGCAAGACCAGCAAGGATAATAATACTCTGTTATTTTCTAACATAACCTGGGCCAGGGATCAACCTTAGAATCTGAGAATATATCTAGCTTACCTCTTAATTTTTTTTATAATTCATGATGTTGTCAGGGTTTTATATTTTTAAATGGCTAGGAAAAATTACTCAACCAATCAGGACTACTTCATGACACATAAAAATGCTATGCAATTCAGATGTCAGCATCTATGCATATAGTCATATCAGAACCCAGCCACGCCTGCTTATGTATGCATTACACAGTATTGCTTCTGAGCTACTGTGGCAGAGGTGAGTAATAGCAGGAGAACATTTGGCTCATGAAGTCTAAATAATTTCTTATCTTTCCCTTTGCAGGAAAAGCTTGTTAACCTTTGGCTTAGGCTAAAGAATCAGACTGCTGAGGCTCCAATTCTGAACTCTCTTTCTCCCACTTGTGTGACTTTGGACCAACACTTTTATCATCACCCCCTGCCACTGTTCTCTCATTTGAGGATAAACAAGTGAGTTGTTATGGAAACTTGGCTAGTACATTCTAACCTGAAAGGTTTAGAGTAGTGTCTTGCACATTAGAAGCTCTTAATACATGTTTCTTATTCCCTTTGAGGCAGAGGAGCTCAGCTGCAGGCTTGGCATCTTTTCTTTTCTTTTCTTTTTTTTAATACTTTATTTACATTTCAAATGTTGGCATCTTTTCTTATTCAAAGGATATTTCTTGAAAGAATGAAACAGCGAGGAAGCGCATCAAGACGTGTCTTCGAGATCCATACTGATTCTATGCTGCTTTCCAAAGGGGCAGAGAAGGGAACCCCGGTCTCCAAGGCCTTTCCCACTTTCCAGCATCCCCAGAACATCTGCTGGTAATCTTGGTCTTGTGGCATTTTTTTCCCTTCTGTTTTTGTTAATTTTTAAAAGAATCTTTGGGCTGTGGATGATGGAGGGAAAAGTCCAGGGTGAGGGGCAATGACTGTGGCGTGTGTGCAGTGGGGAACAACTACTGTGGACTTTGACATGAGAGATAATGTTTCCAAAGAGTAGGGGGCCCCAACTTAAAAAAATTCTCCAAGAAAAAGAGAACTAGTAACTATTTCTTAGAGTCTCCTTGGAGCACTGTAGGCAGATGGTGTGTTTTAATACGAGAGACTTGTTCCAGCTTCCCAGGGCAGCCAGCACATGGCCATGGGTCCGGAAAGGTAGCCTTGCTCATCCTTAGGCTGAATACTTCTGTGTAACAAGATTCTCTTGTGGCTTAGAAAAGGCTTTCAGTCTCCTTGAGACATCTGTTTTGTAAAAATCAGCTCAGCACGCTCAGAGCATCACCAGTAGGGTCTGTATTCATCCTTCAGGGACAGTTTTAGCTGCATACTGACGGACACCCTGAAAACTCTGAGCCAAATCCTGTTCTGCATCATTACCCACTGGCTTCTTGATGATTTTAGTTTCTATAATCAGTGAAACATTATCTTAGGAACCTCTCAAAGAGCCGAGTGTGGATTCACATCTCATTGTCCACAGAGTTCCAAACATTAGCACAGAACTGGCAAGTGGGTTTTTACCAGTTATGTGTCCAGTTTCAGTGAACAGGAGGAGAAACAAAGCCCACAACCGCAGTGTGGCCAAGTAATTGCTTTCAATGTACTGAACAGGCTGAGCCCTGTCTCGGTACAAGCAACTCAGCCTGTGGGCTAGCTTGACTGCACTGAGCTTGCTTCAAGCTTGTTCCTTGTTTACAATTCCGCAGCTTATCCCACGAGGGGGAAAGGGCGCGATGCGTGACTCGTATGCACTTACCTCCCAGTACATCCTGTACATAGAGACCTGGAATCTTGCTTGGATGGTAATTACCGTGATTATAATTCTCCCGTGGAACTTGTAGGGTGAGCTCCCAGAGCAATTCCTCAAGCTTGTCAAACCACTGCCTTGATTTGCTTATGAAAGGCAGTTCTAATCAAAAGAGGTAATTACAATATTAAGTGCCAAGCCTTGGTGTGCAAACTCTTGAGTCATAGGATATTAAGCTTAATTGAACTGCATTGAAGGAGGCATGCAGCATCATGCACAGGACTCTCTGAGCTAATGTGAGCCCCAGCCTAAACCTTTACTCCAGGAAAGTGGATAAGTTACCTGATCTATTAGCCACTCCAGAATCACTGTGTCATACAAGCCAAGTGTACCTGCTTCAGGAAGCTCTTTCCTCTTGGAAGGTTTAATGTTTTACAGGCTGATGCTTGAGATATCTTTAAAAAATTGTCCTACCCCATTTTGGTTGTGACCATATTAAGACTAGGCCTGGCATTAGACCAATAATTCACTTCCCCAATCATTCCATCATTGAGCCATTCATTCATTCCTTTGATATATATTGATATCTTCAGTATTTCAGGTGTTGTGATGGACCATTGTTGCTGAGATAAATTAAGTATCTTCTACAAACTCAGCATTGGTGTGGAAAGTTAAGCCATCAAAAGATGATTAAGCTCTGATATGAAAGCACTGTAATAAGAAAATGTTCAGGAAAAGCAGAGGGAAGAGTCATACTTTAGAGATGACAGAGAGGTACTGGCTGGAGGCACCAGACTCAAGAAAAGCCTAAACAGGAGTGACAGGCTTTACCATGTCCCAGGAAAAATGAGCAGAATTGGAAGAGTGTGAGAGAGGAAAAGACCACAATGTATTTCAGAATGCTTTGAAAACTCCGCGGTGATTCTTAAATCACATATTTATGTATATATTTATGTACATGTCACTCTGCATGTTCTCACGCAGGCTTTGAAGTCCATCAGAGACTCTGAAGGTAAAGTAAAGCCGACTGAAGCATAGTCACTTAAAGACCATTCCTAAGACCTACTCCTCAGGAAGGTCAGGATTCAAGCACTACATTTTAAGGAATCTGTATAAAAATATAGAGGCAAATAAGTAGAATCCCCAAACTCAGACACAGACCATCACCACTCACAACGATACCACAGCATCCCCCACACCTCTACCAAGAGATTTTTTCTGCTGTGTGTGGCCACCATCAAACTATATATAACCTTTAACACATAGAGAAAATGACCCGAATACCCTGCAGGATACACCTTTATCTTACAACACAAATCTGACCCAGGGTTCATTAGCAGAAGAGGATGTATTCTCGTTACAGAAGCAGAGTGATCAATCCCAGCAGCTGATGGATGGCTTAGCCATGAGTATGCCAGCTAGCCTATAATAACATGCTTTTATTGCCAAGTGAATCACCCTCCAATTTGGCTATACTAAAATGAAAGAAGGGCCCACATTTGAATCTACTTAATTCAAGACTGCTTTGTTTTGTTTTTAGAGCATAATTTTAAAGGTTCCAAGAGAAGAGAAGAGATGTCACATCCTTTTAATGCTCTGTAGTAGTAATATATTTTTGAAGCTATTTTCTGAGATAATACCTGCAGAAGGGAAATTGCTATTCTCTTTTTGAAGATGAAGAAACAGAAGATGAGAGAGGCTGAACATCTTCTAATTACAGTCACCTTGGGAAGAGACCAAGGACTGGAACTCAGGATAGCTTGACCCTTAATCCTGGTCCCCTGCAGTAAAAAGGTGTTTTCTAGAGGACTGTATCAGAGTATACTCCTGCAGTGAGGCTGGGGCAGAAAGACCATGAGTTAGAGAACTGTCTAGCCTACACATGAGACCTGGCTTCAACCAACCAACCACCAACTGACCAGCTAACCACCAACCAATCAACCAACCAACCAAATACCAACCAACCAATTAATCAACCAGATTAAGGTCCTTTCTCTTTTGATAAGAATGTATGAGAACAAGTCTATTTGTCATCAAATAAATAAAAAAAAATTCCTTCAAATTAATCATTTGAAGATAGTCCCTAGTTTTTGACCTACAAAAGTTCAACTTGCTAATTTTTGGCATTATGCTGATATAAAAGTCATATATGCTCAGCAGTAGAAATTGTGTCCTGTATTTTGAATATCTATGTTTCCTTGTCCAGTGACTTTGTAGTATGACACTGTCAGTGCTGGATCCCAGCTACTAACCAGTCACATGATCAGTAACATGAGTAACACGATCAAAATGCCACACAGCCCAGATCTTAGAATTTACCGAGTTGGTAAGCAATGGTGTTTTCTAAATTAGGAGTCTTAAATGTATTTAAAAATTACACTTTCAAGTCCAGTGACTTGAGATGTATCCCCTTCAGAAATAAAAGAGTAGCGACAAGCCCCAAAACAGTAGAAGAAAATTAGGCTTGAGTTATTCCTTCCTTCCATAAGAAACTGATTGGTTCATATGAGCCAATAGATGCCATCCACTACCGTGGAGTTATACTGTCCCCAAAGTCACTGATCAAGGACAGTTTTAAACAACGACCACCTGTTGTGTATTCTAGGAATAAAGAAGCAAAGCCCACACGTTTGATTCCCTTCTAATCCATTTGTCTTCTTCCTTGCCCACTGTGTAACAGAGGCTGCAGAGACAGTGCCTGCCATGTACAAATAACTGCTCTTCAAGAGTAAAAGCTCTGTGTTTGGGGTCAATGACAAGACATCAGTAACCATCACAAGACTGACGGGCTCAAAAGTCTACATCTCCAAAGCAAAACTGAATTTCTCTGTCCCTTTGATGTTACCTAAGAGTCAATGGTAACTCTGGCTTTGCTCAATACTCCCTGACATCATAAATAGCACTAACCTCTACCTTAGAACCAGATCTCTTTTTACACAATATTAAGAAAGGAATTTTTCCTTTCATTTCTCTCAGTGCTAATGTTAAGTGAGAAGGAATCCAAGGCAAATGTGCTCTTACAGTTTCTGGGTCAACTATTTGAAAGTATGGCTTATTTAATTTCATCCCATAAACAAACCAGGATGGATAGACTGTTCCTTAGGAGGACATAGGTATGGCTCTGGAAAGATGGTCACACAGATACACTAGGTCAAGGGGTCTCAGCCTTCCTAATGCTGTGACCCTTTACTATAGCTCCTCAGGTTGTAGTGACCGCCCACCATGAACTTATTTCATTGTTACTTCATAACTGTAATTTTGCTACTGTAATGAATCGTAATGTAAATATGTGATATGCTACCGCTATGAAAGCTTTGTTTGACTCTCAGAGGGGTCATGGCCCACAGGTTGCAAACTGTTGTACCTCAAACTGTTGTAGTTCTCAAACCTTTCTCATAGTGAATCTCTGGGGAGGCTGATATCTGATGGGCTTGTCATTTTTAGGCTTTGAAAGGTGGTATGGAAAGAGAAGTCTGAGATTAGGCAAGGAACGGTGTTTCTAGATTAAGGTTTGCCCCGGTCATTCAGTCAGTGTTAGATAATCATGTCCACCAACTAGTCTTCTATTTCCTTGCCTTTAAAATAAAGGTGATTGACTCATCCTCATGAGTTTAGCATGATGGTTAACATCTGTCAAGTAGCTTCTAGGTTGGGGACACTGAGATAAATGTTCCAGATAGAAAGGTGCAATCCAAGTGTCTAATCTCTAGATGGAAATCCAGATACTGAAAGCATCAACATAATGTATTTGGTGTTAGAAATGTATATAATCCAAGGACTCAAGAGGTGCCTCGGTCAATAAAGTACTTCCCCTTAAATCATTAGCCAGCTAGCCTAGTCAAGTCAGTGAGCCCAAGATCAACAAGAAACCCAATTTCAAAAACCAAACCGAACCAAACCAACAAAACACCGAGATGAAAGGTTCCAGAACGTCTGCTGAAGATGACCTCTGCCTTCACACGCATATTTTATACATATACACATACACATATTCATATACATATGAACACACACGCACACCTCACACACAAATGAACATCTAGACACACTTAAAGAAAGATACATACTATTCATTGAAGTGTTCTTTTATCTATGTCCATGGACAAACTGTGTTTTTTTTTTTCTCCCAAATCCATGGTGTGAAAGTTATGAGGCTGAGATTTCAGAATCAGCCTTGATTTTGAGTCACAGAAAAACTAACTTAGTTAAGGAAATACTTTCTGTCCCCAGTTCTCACTTTTACCTTCACACACCAGAATCTTCTGTATAAAGGCGATGGTGAGCCATCGAGGTGGAAATGCTGTCAACAAGCCTGTTATTAATCATTATCATAATGATCTGGGCCAACCTGTTAAGCTTTCTGATGTGTGTTCATCTTCACGGATTAAGATGAAAATCTGGGCGTGATCACTATCATTGTAGCATTAGGATTGGGGACCCATTAATCTCAGGCTTCAAATGACCAGAGGTAACCTCGAATATACATATATCAGTTCATCTCCAGCCCTGGGGAGCTCTACACAATACCACTAGCCCCTGCCCTGGCTCCCATAAAACAAGATGTGGGTTTTCTGAGTGAGATCCAGCCAGAACCACTGGACTCTTCTTCCATCCCAGAGTCATCAGAGATGCTTTCCAAAGGAATTCAAGTTCAATCCCCAGTAGCTATGGGGGTCTGCCAAGAAAGATACTTCCCAAGGGAAGTATCTTGACAACAGAATCTGTAAAGGATGAATGAGAAGGGTTGAGGAGGGAACTCAGGTGTTCAGGCATAAAGCCCAAGGTCTAAGTACTCAGTGAAGTGATGTGGGGAGGCTGCCCTAGGGGAACTTCTGGCCAACTATGGGACTAGTGAGGGAGGCCTGAGTTCTAATCTCTAGTCTTGCTTCATGGATGACCCAGATGATGGGGTAGTTAGGAATACAGGATTTAGAAGGGAGTAAATCAGGTAGGTGGCACTCTGGTGGCCTTTCTCACATAATTCCTGAAACTTAACCATGTCAGTTAAGTTTCTACACTTCTACCACAGTCCCTGCTCCAAGCTCCTCTGCCTGTCCCCACTCTTCCTAGGGTGAGGCATCACAAGTATCCCTGGGTACAAGGGCCTCTTCACAGAGACCCGCAATGACTATACTTGTGTCTGTCCACAATGACATAAAGTCCTATGCCAGGACTTTGTTTCCTGAGCATATTGTGTACAAATAAAACAACTGTTAATGGCTCACAGAGAAGTAGTAAAAACAATGCAATAGGAAAATGCAGGGCAAAATGGAAGGAAGGTTCCACTTCTTAATGTTTAAGAATGACTTGTATAAACTGTGAAGTGCCTCCTCACATGGTGTCAGGGGCAGCTCTTCTACTACCATGACCTACCAAGCTTGGTCTCGTACATTTGTATGTGTAGACCTCCCTGCCTCAATGGATCAGGAGTTTATTTCATTATGTTGATCTGTTGAGTACTTCCTAGAGATTATTTTTTTATTATTTATTTATTCATTATATATATATATATATATATATATATATATATATATATATATATATATATATATATATATATATATATATATATATATTGCATCTTGCTAATTTTAACTACCAACTCCCCTCTTCGTCTTCCCTCAGACTTTTGCCCCCCCCCCGACCCCACACATACACTGAGGAGATTATTGATTTACTTTTGAGACAGGATCTGAATCCATAGTCCAGGTTGGCATGGAACTTACTATGCATCACAGACTATCCTCAAACTTTCAGTGGCCTTAGCCTCAAAAGTGCTGAGAGGACAGGCCTGTGACCCCATGCTCTGCACCTTCATTTCTCATTTATCCCTCCTCTCATACTAGCTATGATCTAATTCATTCTGTGTTTGTTAACAGTACCGCAACTTGCTTAGCTGAGGGCTTGTTTTATGATTAAACACGATTGGCTTGGCGGATCTTTTAAGTCAATCAAGAGTTTATTCCAACTGGCTGATATCTTAAAAAGATGGCTCCCTTTAAGTCTCCTAATATATGTAGGTGGCATGTGGGAACACGTGCCCAGATCCCCATGTCTATGGAAATGACACTGAATCATTTTGCAACAAAGGAAGGGCTTTAGATGTTTGGTGGAGGTGTGGTTGATGGGTAGGGCCTGGACAAACCAGTTGATTGGGTGTGTCCCAAGCAGCCATGGCCTCCACTGGAAGGAACTGGGTTCTGAGACAAGGCTGAATCACTCATATAGGATATCCTAAGCATTCCTACCTTCAATGCTGGCAAAGAGACCCGAAAAGAGACCTAATGCTGCCTACAGATTGGATGTAGGAGTGAGTATATTGAGTTGCAGAAGTTTATGGTGTCTTGTTACAAATACAGCAGTTGTGATTTATTCTCTTTTACATCTTTGGATTCTTTTTTTTTTTTTAAACTGGATATTTACTTTATTTACATTTCAAATATTTTCCCCTTTCCAGGTCTCCCCTTCGGAAACCCCCATCCCATCCACCCTCCCCCTTCCTCCCCCACTCACTCACCCACTCCTGTCTTCCCTCCCTAGCATTCCCCTACACTGGGGCATTGAACACCCTCAGGCCCAAGGGCCTCTCTGCCCACTGATGTCCAACAAGGCCCTCCTCTGCCACATATTCAGTCAGTACCAGGATCCCTCCATGTGTTTTCTTTGGTTGGTGGTCCAGTCTCCGGGAGCTCCAGGGAGTCTGGCCAGTTGACACTGTTGCCTTTGGATTCTTTTGATGATTTAAATAAAAAGCAGTTAATGCTTTAAAAATATTTAAAACCTCTTACACTGTGGACTCTTCTAAAAGATAGACAAACCACATCCCTTCCTCTCTTCTTTCTTTGTCTACCTTCCCCTTCCAATATCCATCTATGAGAATGGAAACCTTGGGAATCTTAGGCAATGCTTTCTCTCCAGTACCCAGAATGTTGTCTGGTATGTGGTCGAGATCCAGAAGGTAACGTGAACAAATGAATAGAAATAACTGTTACAATGACATGAACACTGTCAGAACCAGGACTCTAATCTGGCTGCCAAATTGTCACATCACAAAGAGCTTCATGAACTGATTTCATTCAAGAGTCTCTCTTTAAGATAAAGTATTTGATGGATTTATGCAATGTCTTCCTTTCCATGGAGAGAGCACCTGAAAAAAATTCCTTGAGATATAATCTCTGGAGTCATGGAGATACTTTACTGTGCAGGAAACAATGCTCTGACTCCCAACTCAATAAACACTTATGCTGGCTTTATTACGTAGAGCAGGTAAGCACTGTGATTATATGATAATAACAATGACCAAGGTCGAGTCCCCATTCTCTCCTCTACATAAAGTATGCTTAAGCAAATAATGAATGTACCAAACGTTAGTAGACACAAAAACAATATCTACCACTTACTGGATGCTCACATAGAACAAGAACTTCTTCAAAATACTTGATATATTCACTTCTTACAGCAATTCTATGCAATATTAGCCATTATTCTAATTTTTCAGCTTAGAAAACTGGGTAGATATTAGTGGGTTTACCCAAAGTCAGAAAAAAAAAAAACTGTACAAAGCTTGTTTTCACTCATGGTATCTATTATGGTGTATTTCTTTGAGCACTGTGTGCTATCTTGTCATTCATAAAGGTATAGAGAAATAAGCAAGATGACACAGACTTGTTCTCTCTGCCTTTTCTGACAAGATGCTTCTACGAAGGATTTACTGAGAAAGTACTCCTTGAATTTGAATATTGAAAAATGACATGGGACTCCTCAAGGGGAGATGTCACAGGAATGTTCCAAAGTACAAGACAGTTTGCACACAGCCTTTGAGTTGGGAAAGCACCTAGTGATCACAGAATCCTTGGGTTTGATGTGACTGGTCCCCTGTAAGGAGTAGGGAAAACGTGGGAGCTAAAATTGGAAAGAAATGTAGGTGGCAGGAAAAAGCTTATTCTACTGAAGATTATAGGAATGAGTTTGACATCTTTGTCATAGGGAGTTACTACAGAGTTTAAATCCAAAATATTATAAACTCTAAGCTTTCTGTAGAAATGTCATGGGTCATGCAGAAGACAGAAAGGGAGAGAGGTAAAGCAAATGTAGTTAGGAAGTTCACGCAGTGGTCCAAGCAGAATGCTGAGGGATGCTGCAGGGCCAAGTGGCATCAAAGCTCTGCCTCCTGCAGGTGAGATAGGTGTGTGATGCCCTGTGTACCAAAAGAGGGGACATGCGGTGACCTGGAGTATGCTCGGCTGTTTGTTTAAGATAAATATGCTGTTTCTCCAGTGACCAAGAAAGTACACATGGTCTGTGCAGTGGCCTCTCCCTTCAACTGTAGCCAGTTCTTCTGCAAAGGATCAGGGGACAGAGCCTGTTTCTCACTGCTGTGGCTTACTAATGCCTGAGCCTCAGCTAGTGCAGAAGTGATACTGTCTTGCCTGTCTGTGAGAGCTCTTTCACAATGGGCTTTAAAAACACGCTGAGGTCAAAGAACAACATGTTGACTTAAGTGGGTTATTATCATTTTCTTTCTTCTGTGAATGGTTGTATGGGATGGGTTTTTAAATGAAACCATAGAGATTTCAGTGATCTCTCTGAATGCAGTGAAAGCACAGGTACTCTCAGAGAAGAAAATAACAATTAGCAACAGGGCACTGATTGTCACTTGCCCTCAGGAGGAATAGGCATTCTAGATTTCTGCCATGGAATTCAGAATCAACACAAAGTTATTTTTACTCACATTTTAATGTTTTAAAATGAAGCTGCTTCTGTTCTTCATGATTTCTTTTTAAAAACTGGTTCACAATTAATTTTGCAGAGGATAAAGCACTAAATGAAAAGAAATACAAATATCACACACACACACACACATATACACATGGCATGAAAAAACAAAGAATAAGCAAAAAAAGGCTACTGAGGCTACAGAAAGGATTCACCCTATTGATAAATGCCATATAAGTGCCACTGGTGATCAAAAGTCAACATGATTTTAGACTCCATGTAGAAATTGTCTTTTCTTCAACGCACCCAGGCATTTCTACAGAAATTACATATTTGCCCTTGCCCATGGAAAGGCATTTCAGGATAGTGTGTAAGGACTCACAGGAGTGATGGAAGATGACTTGTTCCTAGAACCTCCTACTGATGATCATAGAGCTTGTCTTTCCACTAGGTGTCAATCTGGAGAATTGATAGTATTTTTAAATTAGTTCCCTTTCTGATGGCTCAAATGTGTGAGGGCTCCTGGGTTAGAGAAGGGGTAGGAGAATCCTGAGGCAACCTTGTCATCAGCTTAGTTGTGCGCTACGATTTGATCCCACTTGACAGAGTTGTTGAGAGAACTGTAAATGATTTTGGACCTGCAGAGCTCTTCGACTTCAGGGATTCCACACGAGGGAAGGACGTGAGCTACAACACCAGCAGTTTCTTTTGCTGAAGTGCTGGTACTTTTTTTTTTTTTTTTAAACCATGTTAAAAAGGATAGTAGCTGGCTTTGTTTAAGGCAGAATTATTTTAAAGTTTGCTCCAAACACAAGTCATGGGAAATTCTTTGAGGAAAAAAAAACATTTCCATTGTATACTAACTTTGGGATTTAGTACATATTTTTGTTTCACAGATTCTCAGTGTAGTTAAGGCAATATGCTTTGCCCAATCTTAGTTAAAACAGCATTTACCTTGTTCTCTTAGACCACAGAGCCCCATGGAGGGAATGAGTGTGTGAGTGTGTGTGTGTGTGTGTGTGTGTGTGAGTGTGTGTGCTACCAGAAGCACACAGTGAATGATCTTCTAGTGCCTGCCTTAAAAAGGTATATTACCAGATATTATCACAATTAATACACATCTTACATTGGAGCATTTCACTGGGTTTCCTGTCATAATCTCTTATGATAGATCCTTCCAGACTTTGAGTAGTAACTTCAAATTCATGTTTATAACTTTTTCAGTCTTGCTGATTCTCATTTGTGGCATTTTTTTCACCAAATTTGTGGGGGGAAATGCTCTAGGTTTCTTTCTATTCACTTTGGCACTCACTAATCAATTGTTGAGAGCATCATCAGTGGGCTCCTAAACCGCTTTCAGGCCATCATTAGCCAATTCAAATGTCAATTCCAGATGTTTCTCTGGTGGACCCATCTGCTCATTCTCTGAGCCAATTGACAATGTTTCCGTGTAATTTCACTCTTAAAATTATACTTCTCTCCAACCTCAGGGGCTCAGCTACCGAGGCTGTCTTCCTGGTGTATTAGCCACTCCTCTTCTCATAGATCCATTCTTCTTCCTTACACCCTAACAATAAGTTGGTGACCACCTTCAATGTCAAACGTATACTTTATACACCATATTATAGGATAATTAAAATGGAGTTTGGCCGTGTAATACAGACTACCCTTATTATTAAGAAATAAAAATCAGAATGATCAAGAGACCACGCAAACTTGCCGAGATTGCAAGTGGCACTAGAAGTTGCATTTAGTGTTTTTTAGCTCTTAATTTGATGTCACTTGCTTTAAGCCTGTACTCAAATTGAGAAGTGGATAGATATCCCTGGATTAGGGAGTATGAGTCTGCTGGCTATAAACTCAATATATTTCCAAGGTGGACCAGGCCAGGCTATCAGTAGATATTAGAATCTATGATGCAGAATAAACTTTAAGATGAAGCTTGCAATGATGATGAAATGTTTTGATTTGTAGGGAAAACAACTCTCTTATCGACTGCGAAGTCTATATAACACAAACCAACCTCTTTAGACTTTTCCATTTCTCAGGACATAAAATAGTTTATAAGGTTCTAAACTCCACTCTTAATTTTTTTCTTTTTTTCCTATGGGATTAAAATAAGATGCATTTAAAATACTTCCATGGATGGTATAAGATGAATACATGCATCCATCACACAGTTGGGGTTGCTTATGAAAATGGGTAGAATCTTTGTTCTTATCCTACCTCAAATGTACTTTGAAAGTACCATTTTTTTTTTTTGTAGAATCCACAGGACCTATATCCTTTCTGGAAAAAACACACTGCTGACACAAATTCACACATGGAAACAAACCGGTATCTGGCCTGTACTCATTTCTCACATTTTTATTATTTGAGAATTTTATACATGTATACAATGAAATATTATCATGTCCATCCCATTATTAGTCCTTCCAGCTTCTCCCAGTATCTCTTCTCATATTCCCATCCCCCAACTTCATGTCCTCTCTTTGTTTTTAAATCATAACCCACTAAAATCCATTTCATGCTGCTCATATGTGTATGGGTGTAAGCCAGTCTCTGGAGTATGGGCAACCTACCAGTGTCTACCAACTGTCAACAGCTGCTCAACTAAGGATGGGTTCCTGTTAGTTCCCCCTTCAGCTATACTAGAAGTCTGGCTGGCTTCATCTTATCTAGGTCTTGTGTAGGTCACCAGTGATGCTTAAGTTCATGTCATGTCCAGAAAACAGCATTTCACAGCATCTTTCCTACCCTCTGGCTCTTAAATTCTTTCTAACTCCTAATAATTTTTTTTTAAAAAAGTATTACTTTAGTGATTTCACTGGCTCACAACATCCAGTCTCTACATTCCAATCTCTCTTTTGACATATGTCATTACCTGAATCTTTATTCATTCATGAAATCTTGAGTAAACAAACTACTCAGAACATTTCTGGTTACATCCTTGTGTGTTCCTATTAAACCAAACATTTAAAACTTGCAATTTCTTCTCACTAGTCCCCATGCTCCCTTTGGTGAACATTACTGTTTTTTCAATTGCTCAAAGTTTAAATATAAAAATCCTCCTGGACATTTCTCCCCTTTGCCTTTGTTGTGACATTTACAGAGCTTAAAGCATCTGTGGTCCCTATGTCCCTCTCTATCCCCTTGTGACCCTCTTGAGTCAGTACATCACTGATCATTGCCAAGATCAATAATTTTCAAGGCACTGTGTCATGTATAACATTGCTGAAAATAGGTAATAGTGTAGGAAGTATTGTTGGTTGTCACAATTAGTACAGAATAGATTGAGTCCAGGGAAGTTGCCCAACACTGTGTAGTACAATCCCTTGCAGTATCAGCCTCCTCCATTGAAAACTCTTGTTCATTGGTTCCTAGATCCTTGCATCAGTTCATCCACTATCTACCTGACAGTTAAAGGTAAATGTCTTCTTTATGTCTACTTTTAAATACTTCAATAGTGTCTAGCTAGTCTTTAATCCTGTTATTCAAGAATTTCCAAACTAGTTTCAATCTTAGTTCCTACTTCCTCCCCTTAGGCCACGCCATCATTGCCTACATACCTAGAGCTTGGCTCACTTGGATGAATCCTTTTTCCTGGATGTGCCCATACTTCTCACACCGGGCAAGTGTGTTCTATTGTTGTTCCTTATATTTAAACTGCCCTTGCTCTAACTCCCACCATAGTGTGTCAACATTCTGCCCCCTTTCCAACCTTAACCCCAACATATCTTTGTCCATTCTAAAACCTGATTATCTCAGTAGATACTACATTTTTCCATCATCAAGCAGTCTGCTCCCTTGAGGAACACAGGGTGTGCATGCCTGGTCTCTTCTCAAAGGTGAAACTGAACGGCCATGAGCCTTACTGGGCATCTTTTCACATGGCAGAGAGAAGAGAAAGGAAGGAATGGAAGGGAGTTTGCCATCCTATGGAGAGTGGCCAAGAAGTATGGGAGAGGCATAGGGTTGCTCGTTGTGCTGAGAGCTGTGCTGAGCTGCTCTGCCCTAGTCCCAGTCCCTCATCTTCCATGGGAAGACATCAACAGATGTCTTTCTGTTTGCTCCTTCCTCCTCATTCCCTTTCTCTTTCCTTTACTATTTTTCTTTCCCACTTTCCTTCTTTCGTTCATTTTCTCAGAACATTCATTTTCAAAATGAAGGACAATCATTTCCATCAAAAGGACAGAAGTTGTTGTGGAGAGGTACAGAAAGGTACCTTAAGTAGTAAGAAGGTTTGCAACTCTTCAAGGTCCAACTTGATATGACAAAAATCTGACTGATTTCTTTAAAAATAATCTTCATTTTCATGAACATAAATTCATTTTAAAAGTAATATTTTATATCTTCAGTTTGTCTTCTCTGTATAGTGTATTAGAACATCAATTTAAAAACAAACATGAGAAAGCGCTATTTCAAACCAATGTGAAAGTTTATGAAAACATATGCAATTTCATATTCTCAGGAAAAAACTAAGAGGTTCCATTCTCTCAGTCATAAAGAATTATGGGAAAACATACAATATTCAACATAGGATATGATTCATTCACATATTTCTCCAATTTGTCAAGAGGAAAATAAAGAATTGAAGCATATTCATTCATTAAACAGAACAGCAGATTGCCAATCAATTCATGACCTGTTTCAAGTTTAAGAGAAAGCAAAACACTCAGAACTAGGACTGACACCAGCTACTCTGATAGCAGCAGCAGCAGCAGCAGCAGCAACAGCATCATCATCGCCACCATCATCATCATCATCATCAGCAGCAGCAGCAGCAGCAGCAGCAGCAGCAGCAGCAGCATTAACATCATCAGCATCATCGCCACCATCAGCAGCAGCAGTAGCAGCAGCAAAGAGCACATACAGTAATATTTATTATCATTTTTCTCTATCCCAATCTTTGTGTCAGGTCATGGGGAGAAGGTGACACGGGACAAAACTGGCATTGTCTCCATCTTAATAGAACTCATATTCTAGTGGGTGAGACAGGCAATCACCAGGCAAGGAACAATTGTCAACTGTTCCAAGTACAGGAGCCAGGACAGTATGGAACAGGAGGAACTGATTTGGTGCTGGGGGAGGGGGCAGGAATAATGAAGAGAGCTCCCTAGGGCAATGATAATGAGCTGAGATCTGAAGACTGAGTGAGCTGAGTGAGTGAATTAGGATGAGAAAAGTGCTCCCCTGGTAAAGGCCGAGATATATGGAGGCTGCTGAGCAGAAAGGAACAGACTAGACATCTAAACGATGCAAACATTAAGATACCCAAAGTGAGGAAAGCAAGAGGAAAAGGCCCCCAGGATGAGGAGGAGCAGTTCTTGTGCCACAGCTACTAGAGGCACTATGTGTGGTAGCAGGAAACTTATTTTTGCCCTAAGATCAGTGACCAGATAGTAAAGGTTTAGATAAGAAAGTGATGTGGTGTAGTATATCATGGGAGAGTTGATTGGTGTGACTGGATGGGTGAAAGGCAAAAACAGAAAGACAGAAGGGCAGCTGTCAATAAGAGTCTTTCAGTAGTTTGGGCCCAAAGTGATGGAAATGTAATCAGAAATAGGTATGCAAATACAGAACGATTTTGACAGAAAACTTGGTTACTTTTTGGAGATGTGTGACAGAGCACATCAAGGACAACCCTGAGAGTGGCAAAGAAAATCAAGTGGACAATGCTAGCAAGTCTGAAGCCACTTGTAGTGTTGATCTCTAACCTATTGAAGGTGTTTGCCATGGGTCAGAACTGACTTATTTTTGTTCCAGTCCTATTGAGTGAGACGGTGCATTGGTGCATCCTTGGTAATGTTGCTCTGAAGTTTGGACCTGGAATTATGTGACTTACATTAAAATCTCATGTGTGTGCAGGCTACTCAGTACTGCTGAGCAAGAATGCTCCTTCTCTGAAACAATACCCACCCCAACAAGTGGACCTGGAATTATGTGACTTACATTAAAATCTCATGTGTGTGCAGGCTACTCAGTACTGCTGAGCAAGAATGCTCCTTCTCTGAAACAATACCCACCCCAACAAGTGGTACCTAAGATCACAAGAGATGGGTTTATCTGCAACAGATACATCTACACCTGAACCTAGAGGATGTATTTGTGATGTTTCCTTGACTCATATAGCTGTCTTTTCTCCTTTCTGCTGTAGGCTGTTCAGGTACTCTGGGGTCCAAGAGAAGCTTTTGATTAAATATCCTTTTACTTAACAGTTCCAACTGAAACGGGCTATAGTTTGCTACATACTAGAGGGTCAGGAGGGTTGAGATTAATGAGGCCCCTTACCACATCTGGGTGGGCAGTGTGCTCTCTGATCTTTAGATGCGAAGTCTAAGTTTAAGCAGTGAGCATCAGATTCCCAGACCCCATCGGTCTAGAGAGTCTTATTTGACAAGACAAATACAATCAAGGAATCTCTTTTCCCTGAGCAGCTAAGGTGATTCTGAAAGATTATCTAGGCATTGTGCTGAAAAACACACCAGCTTAGGAGGTTTTGCTTGGCTGTGATTTCTTGAGGCAGAAGCCTTGTCTGCTTTGCCACACCAGGGTTGCTAAAAAACATTGACATTATACTGAGAAAACATTGAAATATTTTCAAAATTCAATTACTGTGCTGTGACCCTGTTTTCCTTTCAAGCCATCTCATGGCAAATTGTTGACAGATCTGCTATGATTTTTGGAATAATACATTTTAGAGAATGTTCTCAAATGTTAGATTCCCACAAGAGACAGTGAGGTCTAGGAAAATCTGTGTGTGTTGACTACATGCATGTCTGTGTACATGGCATTAAGAGTTATGGGATATTCTAAAGCACAGCACAAACTCTGTTAAGAGCTTGAGGTTCTTGTTTGTAGAATCCGCTGCTATGGAGATCTTATTACAAGATTACTCAATATTGGCATGGAAACAGTTAAAAATCAATTACATTGGCCCTAGACCAAACAAGGCACCCATCTCATTCCTAGGGGACTTTTCTCTGGGCTAGGTGGCCAAACACCAAGACTCCCTCTCCTTAAGGACCTAGAAATGGTTCCCTGGAGTTGTCAACTCTTGACCACAGGTTTTCATTTCACGTGGTGTGACTCCCCTGCCACTTCAGATAACCCACTCATCGTCTTTATCCCTCTCTTACCAGTACTGAAAGTACTTCCTCATGGCTAGAGTCAGCTATGCCAGATGTAGAGCACAACATGCCCATGCAGATAGCTGGAATTCCTACTGCCATCATGGTCCTCATCAGCTTTTCCTCTGTTGGCTGTGCCTTGAGATATTCATTCAAAGCTGAATTCAAAGCCAAATCATACACTTAGTAGTTGTGTGATTGCAAAAGTACCAGGCACAGAGGGTACACGCTTAGGAAACTCAGGATGAAAAGCAAAACGGCTTTTTCAATGACAAGGACATCTTCTCAGTGATTCTCTTTATCTCAACTACACTACCCATTAAAAGTTACTCCCAGAACTTTATCCCAGCCACTGCTTCATCTATCTTTTGCAGACTAGCACTTGCTTTCTGAAAGATACTGATTTTGCTCATGATCATTGATTGACCAAATTTAATGTCAACATCAGCTTACAGGAGGGCACTGGTAGGCAGGAGGAGCATGAGTGCATACAGAACTACTTTGGTATCCTGTGCCCTTCTTCTTTGTATGAGTGATTGTGGATGACATAGTCCATCCTAATAAATACTCATGTTCTGCTCTATGCTTTCCAGATGTGGACATCAGGATGAAGAGGATTATGATGGCAAACTGGAGGACTGTTTTATATTAGAACAAGTCCTATGAGCAGGATGTTGGCTTGTGGCTTAAAGGAGTTGTTAACTGGGTTTATTTTAGCTCCAGAACTAGTCTTCTTCCCCTTTGGAATATTTGAATTTTAAATAAAAACAAATTTTTTTCTTCGCTGTATTCTGGAACTTTAAATATAGCCTGTTGGATGTACAAAAGCCCTAAAAGTATTTGTTGGGTGAACATCTCACATAGGCATGGAAGTGTTTGCATGGCATTTATCAAACATGTTAGAGAGCAAGTCCTAACTTGAATAGGTATGTCAATATCAACAACCTTTTCTTAATATACTGTCCCCTTGCATTCAAGAGAGAATTTCTTCCATAAACTGAAAGCCACTCAGCAGCAGTGACCTCTGGTCCTTCTAATTTGTGGTTGGCCTTTAAGATGCATTCCAAGCTATTCAGAAGTGCCTCTGGAAGAAGGAAAAACAATTTATTGGCCAACTTCTCTTGTTAGTACAGGCCACTCCTACCCAGCCATAATATTCTTCTGTCTGAAGATAGCCAGTGTTCAGAACACATCCATGTGTTGGAAATGCTTCAGAAAAGATATGGCCAGTCCCCAAAAGTACCGACTATTTCTCAGAGACTGTCTCTTCCAGAGATATTAGAGGACATCCTGGGCTCCACTCAACCCCACATGAGTAAATAAAAGACTCTGATAGAGAGCATAAGGCAAGGAATGTCATCAGACAGGGTTTTACTGGTTAATATAAGTCAATGGTCTAAGCTATACCACAGGACTATTTTGTTCAACCAAATAAAACCCCATTTCTAGCAAGCACCAATGATAATGTTACAATATATATATTCTATGGCTATGCATGCAAGCTTGGCTTAGAATTTGAGTCATTTTTTGGAAATCATTATGTACTTCATTCTAACTTAGAAGGAAAATAAGAAAACACATTTTATAAATGTCTCCAGAACAATGGCAGAGATAGAATAAAAGAATATTATTAGCTAGACATGGTGGCACAGACCTGTAATCGCAGTACTTAGGAGGCTGAGGTAGGAACCCAGCAAGTTCAAAGGATTCTGTAGTGATACCCTATCTCACAAGCAAAACAAACAAAAATTAAAAGGGTATTATTACTACTGTTGTTACTGTTGTTAAATGTCAGAGTTCCTGAGCAGTAGACTGTCTATCTTGTGGCAATAGAGTTTGATATCTTTAACTACTCAGTTCTTTGACTGCCTTTCTACTAAGTTCTCCCACTAGTCTTTAACCACACTTTGCTGTATCCTCTTCTGACAATACCTCTTGGTACCACAGGTATATTACCTCTTCTCTGAATCCCTCATAAAGTAGAAATTTCTAAGGACTCCTGGCTCTCTATCACCTTCCCCTATGCACACTTCACTGTGGATGCTCAACTGCTTTTGCCATAGTGTGGTTGATAGCACTATTTCCCACTATTCTTTCATACAATGAGAATTTGACAATATTACTATCTTCCATAGTGTTTAATGTGTTTTCTCTTCTTGCCTTTTTGACAGGGCTACCTCTATTCACTCTATTAACTATGTATATTTGTAGCTGCTAGCTTTATTTCTATTTGAATCTAATAATTAGATTTTCAAATTTACATTATAAAACCACTGTGTATATCACAAACAAGGAGAACATATATGATCTATCTATCTAAATCTATATCTAATGTAGATGCCCTCCATAATTGGTTCTTATATATTTATCTCTATATGCATATATTTGTTGTTATGATATGTTTATGTATTTATTGCATTATCTATCTATCTTTCATCTGTGTCTTAGGGTTTCCACGGCAACTCTTATAAATGACAACATTTAATTGGGACTATCTTATAGGTTCAGAGGTTCAATCTATCATTATCTTGACAGAAATCATGGCAGAGTCCAGGCAGGCATGGTGTTGGAGGAGCTGAAAGTTCTACATCTTGTTCCAAAGACAAAAAGGAGAAGACCAACTGTCTTCCATGCAGCTAGGAGGAAGGTCCCAAAGCGCACCCCCAAAAGTTACATGCTTCCTCCAACAAGGCCACACTTTCTCCAACAAGGCTACATCTCATAATAGTGCCACTCCTGGGCCAAGCATATTCAAACCACCACATTCCACTCCCTTTCCCCCATAGGCTGTTTCAAACACGAGTCTATGGGGGCCATACCTAAACATAGCATAATGCAAAATACATTTAGTTCAATTTCAAAAGTCCCCACAGTCTATAGCAGTCTCAACAACATTAAAAGTCTACAGTTCAAGTCTTTTTCTGAGATTCATTCAATCACTTAACTGTAATCTGGTATAAAGTCAAAATAAAAAAGCAGATCACACATATTAAACATCACAGGATATATATTGCCATTTCAAAGCATCATAGTGAGGAAATACTGGACCAAACAAGACCAAAAACAGTCTGGGCAAACTCCAAACTCTGCCTCTCCATGTGCGATGTCAAAGTGCTCTTTAGACCTCCGCTCCTTTCATCTTTGTTGACTGCAACAAACTTCTTTCTCCTGGGCTGGTTCCACTCCAATAGCAGCTTTCCCATGGCTCTGGTATCTCTAACTGTAAAGTTGAAGTTGCTTTGAAGACCTCTTACAGCTTCTTGTTCCAATGAGTGGGATCCACACATGATCTTGCGGGTTCCTCCAAAGGGCTTGGGTCACATCTCTATCTCTGCTCTGGATTGGTTGACTCCACTCCACTGCTATTCCGGGGGGTCATTCTATGGTACTGGCATGTCAAACACTCTGGGGGTTCTCACTAGAACTAGGTTTCACCAACAGCCTCTTATAGGCTCCCTTTTTGGTGTCAAACCTCAACTTCTTTGCATGAACCCTTCAGTCCTGGGCCATCAATTGCAACTGAGGCTGCACTTTCACCAATGCCTTCCATGGCCTCTTACAGTGCCAAGCTTCAGCTGCTCTCCATGACCCCTTCATGCCTTCAAAACCAGTTTCACCTGGGTGATTATTACATGACCAAGTCCAGCTGAAGCATGAGGTAAAATATTGGCTATTTCTGAAACACAGATTCCTTGTGCTCTCAGGAAACACTTCCCAGAAGATTTCACCTCAGTGATGCTAGTCTTGTCTTAATCACTGCTAATTTCTTAGCTCCAGCTAACCAGCATCAAGTGTCCTTTCTATTCTTAACTCTAAAGCCAGAGCCACATGCTGAAGCTGCCGAATTTGTCTGCTTGCTAGAGGTAGAACATGGTCCTCTTGTCCTACTACATTATCACCAGCTTCCTGTTTTCCACCTCCTTCACTGCCTAAGCTTGACTGTCTTGGAACTTGCTCTTTAGATTGACCTTCAACTCAGAGATCTCCATGGCTCTGTCTCTAGAATGCTGGGATTAAAGGTATGTACCACCAAACCTGAACTTAAGCTTTTCTTCACCTTGCTCTGTCCTAGGATGGGCTTGAACTCAGAGATGTGCTTGCTTTTGTCTCCTAGAATTTAAGGTGTGCACCACCCCAGGGCCAAAGCTTTTTATGGCCACTATTCCTCAAGATCTGATCAAACGCCTGTATCTTTTAGCATCAAGGTCTGAATAACAAATGTGCCCTTCATTTCTGTATTGTAGTTTATTCCAGATTAAAAGTCCAAATGGAAACCAATAACCAGGTTAAACTGCAAACATATAAACAATAAGCTGAGTTTGGTGGGATCTTCCCTGAGGTCACCACTCTCTTAGTCTGTTTATCTCCTGGATCATATGATTCCTCTCCATTCTATTTCTTGGTGCCCCTTTATTCATTGAACCATATATTTTGTACTTTTCCTTTTGAGACTTGTTTCTTCTTTTTAAGCTTACTATGCTTGATCAGACTGCTCTTCATAAGAGTAAACAAGAAAACAAAATCTAAGCTGAGATTTTTTGTCAATGCAATTAATCTGATTGTCTTCACCTTAAACTTAGCCTCAGGCAGACTCTTCAGATAAGGACGAAAAGCAACCATATTCTTCACAGAAAATACCACAAAACAGTTTCTAAGCCTCATACTAGAATTCTTCTCTTCTGAAACCTCTAGAGCCAGGCTTCCACAGTTCTAAATCACCCTTAGCAATGAACTCTTCCATATTCCCACTAGGATAGCCCATTACGCACACTTAAAGCATTCCACTGCTTTCCAAATCCAAAGTCCCCAAATCCACATTCTTTGAAGCAAAAGCATGGTCAGGCCAACACAGAAATACCAGAGTCCCTGGTACCAACTTCTGTTGAAACTGTTACAGATTATGGGACTTTTGAAGTTGGACTAAATGTATTTTGCATTATGCTATGCTTAGATATGGCCCCTGATAAGCTCATATATTTGAACAAGCCTATTAGGTGAGGGAATGTGGTGATTTGAACATGCTTGGCCCAAGGAATCCACTATTTGAAGGTGTGGCCTTGTTGGAGTAGGTGTGGTCTTATTGGAGGAAGTGCATCACTGTGGGGGTGGGCTTTGAAGCTCTGCCCAATGTGCAAGAGTCAGCCTTCTCCTAGCGGTCTTCAGATAAGGATGTTAAACTTTCAGCTCCTCCAGAGCCATGCCTGCCTGGATGCTGCCATGCTTCCTGCCATGATAATAATGGACTGAACCTCTGAACCTATAAGCCATCCTCAATTAAGCGTTGTCTTTTTAAGAGTTTCCTTGGTCATGGTGTCTGTTCACAGCAGTAAAACCCTAAGACAATCTACCTATCTATCATCTATCTATCTATCTATCTATCTATCTATCTATCTATCTATCATCTATCTATCTATCTATCTATCTATCTATCTATCATCTATCTATCTATCTATCTATCTATCTATCTATCTATCTATCTATCTACCGATATATCTATCTATTATCTATGTATCATCTATCTACCCATCCATCATCTATCTTTGTCATCTAGAGATTCATTCCTGACTTTTATCCACTGTGTTATTTTTTTAACTGCAGTAGGAACCTCTTTGATCTCTCTCCTTCTATCCCATTAGACACATTAGAGCAGATTTCAAGGCTCATATGTCCCAGAGATTTGTAGGATCCCCATAAATATTTAATGAGTGAATAATTACAAAATAATGGATAAATGGCAGAGTGACCAAACATGCTAAGCTTTCTTCTATTAATCTTCCTCTTACTAGGCAGTCAGCCACCTCTCAAGTTCTGTCTTTATTCTACTACTCCCTAGTTCAAAAATACTAATGACTCTAATGCCCTTCAGAGCTGCTTTCAAGCTACCTCCACCTCACCGCTTTTCCCAGCCTTATGCCATCCCTTCCTATTCCATTCTGTTCAAGCTACCTCCACCTCACTGCTTTTCCCAGCCTTATGCCATCCCTTCCTATTCCATTCTGTACAAATGTTAGCTTTTGTCTCTCAGGCACTGAGCTCTGTATGCTCATTCCTTCTACATATTGCTGTTCGGCTGTTCAGTCTTTTTGTCTGACCATCCTTCCCAGCTTTATCATCCAATACTCATATCTCTGGCCTCAAGAACAGCTTCCACACAGACATAGCTTCCTTCTTGAACTTACACCCATGTTTCTCTACTTGGCTCTGCACACAAGGCTGACAATTACATAGACAATTTATACGGTTTTGAGACTAGAAGCCATGCCTTGTGTTTATTTTGGATCTGGACTATTGTAAAGGATAAAATTGATGGTCATTGAATTTGTATCAAAGCAAACTAAATGCAACATGAATTTTACAGACGACCCTATTCCAGAGTGCAAAGCTGAGCTCGGATCCTCTTGGTTCCATCTAGTCATTAAATTTACTACTTTACACATGCAGTGGGTCAAAGTCAATTCACCAGTATATCTTACATGACACAAACATTAATAATGGTGACAAAATAGTAACACCTCATATATTTGAGTGCTTTACTAGCACCACTTACAAGGCCTCATGCCGAGTATTTTAATCTTTTAATTTAATCATCTCAGCATTTCTAAAAAATAAGTTATAATACTCCACTTTGCAGGTGAGAAAATAAAAAAACTTCAAACATGGACTGAAGCCTAAAAAAGTCCCATGACCAGTGCCAGATTTCAGAAACACTGTGATTCACAAGGCACAGTTTAACCCTGGAAGAGCTACAGATTAGGAAGAAGAAAATGTCTAGTTATCATTTGCTTTTAATAAGTGCAGTATCATAATTATTAATTATTCTTTCTCTATCAAATGAAGACAGTGACTGATTCTGCACAGTGCCAAAAGAATTCCTTAAAAATATTGCCAGGGACTGAAGAAATGACTCAGTGGATAAAGTACTTGTATAAAAATTAGGATTAGAGTATGGATAGCACCAAACCCACACAAAGTGGTAGCATGTCTGTCTGTAATCCCTGGCCTCTGATGGGATACAGAGACAGGAAAATCCTTGGCAGTCTGTGGGTCAACTATCTTGTTGTACAGAATGTCAAAGAAAAGACCCTGTCTCTGGTAGTAGTTGAGGACTGATAATGGGGATTGTTCCCTGAAGTCCATATGTTCATGCATTGTGGCACACTTGCCTGCAACACACACACACACACACACACACACACACACACACACACACACACACACACACACATACACACAGAGGGGGGTGAAGAGAGATAGAGATAGAGATAGAGATAGAGAGAGATAGAGAGAGATAGATAGAGAGAGAGAGAGAGAGAGAGAGAGAGAGAGAGAGAGAGAGAGAGAAAGAGAGATATCATTAGTTTTAACTGTCAGCCTGACATAATTTAGAATCATCTGGGAAGAGACACTCAAGAATTGTCCAGATCAGGTCAGTCTGTGGGTAAGTATGTAAGGGATGGCTGTGAGTACTTTAATTGAGGGTGAGCCCTATCTGTTGTGAGTGACATTACTTCCTGCATTTGGATACTGGAATATATAAGTGTTCTCAGTGACCTGAGAATGAGTAAGTACATATGAATTTATTCACTTTCTGTTCTTAACTGTGGTGTTCTTAACTGTGGATTTGACTAGCTACTTTGAGTTCCTGTTTCAACTTCCCTATAATAAGAGAGACTATAACCTAGAGCTATAAAACAGATAAACCCATTTCATCCTAAATTACTTTACATCAAGGTATTTTAAAATATTAACAGAAATAAACTAACTCACACACACACACACACACACACACGCAGAGAGAGAGAGAGAGAGAGAGAGAGAGAGAGAGAGAGAGAGAGAGAGAGATAGCACTTTATTTTTGCAGTATTCTTCCTTTTAACCTATATTTTGTCTCATTATGATAGAATATCTATGACTTTTTCACTGGAAGAATATTATAGAGTATTTCTAGCTAGCCATCTTCCAAACTGCCAAAGTCAACAACAATGCCTCCCTTCTAAAACCATAAGGTGACAAAAATATCACATTCACTAAACAATATTTCTGGATTTGAAAAATAGATCTTTAGCAAAATATAAGGGAATCTAAATAAAGTATTGTGGTGGTTTCCAAGTAATGTCTCCAATAGAACAGAAATTGGAATATCTATTCTTCAGTTGGTGGTACTATTTGAAGAAGCTTTCGAAGTGTGGTCTTGCTGGAGGAAAGGTGTCAAAGGGAGTGTGTTTTGAGGTTTCAAAATGCCCTTCCATTCCCATTTGATTCTCTTTGTTCTCTGCTAATAGTTTGAGATGTGACTTCTCAGCTATTCCAGTCATCATTTGTACCTGATGCCAAGCTTCCTAGCCATGATGATGACAGATTCTTAGCCTTCAGAAGAATAAGCCCCAGATAAACCTTTCCTTATATAAGTTGTTCTTCATAGCATTTTATCACAGCAATAGAAAAGTAACTAATACAGAAATTTGTTCCAGGAACACAAGTTATTGCTGTTGCAGACTTGAAAACAAATAGTTTTATGGAGGAATGTAGAAGATGTTGAAACTTTGGACTAGAAAAATGGTGGAATGCTATAAGCAGAACTTAATGGGTCATCCTAGTTTAAGTGTGGAAAACATTATGTTGACTATGGAGGCCCAGCTCAAGTGGTTTCCATGGGAATAGTATTTGCAACTGGGCTAAAGAACTCATTTATTATATTTTGGCAAAAAATTATAGCTGATTTCTCCCTATGTCCTAAGAACTTGCTTGAGGCTAAATAAAAAAAGAATGAAATAATTTCTTCAGTGGAGGAGAGTTTAAGATAGCCTAATATTGACTCACTCTTATACAAGTTTATAATGAACAAGAGCAAAAAGAACAGAAAGAAATGCAAAATGTATAATTTAAAGAAAATGGGGAACAAAGAAACTTAAGGTTGAAGCTAAGGATTGTGCAGAAACAGTGAAGGAGATTAAGGAGAGGCCCTGTAGGCAGTGTTATAAAGGGAAGGGTGCTCTTGAGGTAAGGCCCAGGCCAGCTAAGCTTCCAACTCATGAAAGGAAAAGGCCTAAGAAAATGTTTGCTCCTAGTGATGAGCAACAACCTTAAGCTGTTGTGATTCATGGGCACCAGAGGTCATGCCAAGCTGGCAGGTAAAGTTGGCAGTGTTGTCCAGGTGGTACTGGCTTTAGAGTCTTGAATATGCACAAAGAAAGGTGTTATGAAAATCATATCCATGTTTTCAGAAAGTCTCTGAGTCCATGTGTGTGACAGAGGAGTCCTTGAGTGAAAGCAAAGGTCCTAGGAGTCAAGAGGCCCCAAGAAGCCATTGCATAGAGCTGTGGAGGAGAAACCTGGATTGCATTGGATACCCCAAGACACTGAAGATACTAAAACCATGGAGCATCTGCCAATAAGAACTCCACTCAGGAAGTGGAACAAGCTCATGAAAAAGATATGTGCAGCAGCCAACAAAGCTAAGGAGGAGGGGCGGAGCCATCTAAGCCCTTTGACAACAGACATGGAGCTATAGGATTTGGCCTGATAGGTTCTTGTTTTGCTTTGATCCAGTATTTTCTCATTATTCTCATATTTCTCCCTTTTGAAATGGTAATATATGCTATGTGCCATTATATGCTAGAAGTATGTAATTTACCGTTTTGAGTGTTTAGGGGATTACCAACAATAGATTGCCTTGAGTGTCAGAAGAGAATCTGGACTTTTCAACAGTGCTGAGACTGAAATATTATGAGGATCAAATGAATTTTCCATGATGACATCACTATGAGGCTTATGGGACCCAGGAAGTGGAATGTGGTAGTTTTAATGAGATACCTCCCACAGTCTCAGCCATTTGAGTACTCAATCCCCATTTGTTGGCATTGTTTGCAGAGGCTTAGGAGCTGTGGCTTTACTGGAGGAAGTGAAGGAGTGACCTTTGAGATTTCAAAAGCCATATATATGCCAATCCCAGCCCCCTCTCTCTATTTCCTGCTTCTGTTTGAGATCTAAACTGTCAGAATCTCCAGTCACCAACCTGCCTGCCACCATGCTTTCCAGTCAAGATGGTGAAGGACTCTTACCTCTCTGGAACCATAAGCTCAAAACAAACCTTTCCTTCTATAAGTTGCTTTGGGAATGGTATTTTATGCAATAGAAAATTAATTAATTTTCTGTAAAAATAAGCAATGAAGGCATAAACTTCATTTAACATGATAATGTGTCAATACTAATTTACTTGTAGCAAACATGCCACACTGATATATTAATGGTAATGGTTCTGAGACATGGGAAGTTATTCTACTATCTCCACAATTTGCATGTGTTTCTTCTGTGTGTGTGTGTGTGTGTGTGTGTGTGTGTGTGTGTGTGTGTGTGTGTGTGTGTGTGTGTGTTGGAGGATGCACATAGATGTGCAGATGCAATTATACTTATATGCATGTATATGTGGGAGCCAGGGGTTGATCCTACGTATTATTGCTAAGATCTTATCCTTCTTATTTTCTGAGATAAGTCTTTCAGTATCTCAGGCTCACCAAGTCGGCTAGGCTAACTATCCATCAAGCCCAAGGACCTCTTATCTCTACCTCTCCAGGACCAAAATTATACACATGTGCCTCTATGTGCAGCTTTTTTAGGTAGGTTGCTGAGGAGGCTGGGGGACTTGAACTTGGGTCTTCATGCTTGTACAATGAGTATTTTACATATGGAGGAGCTTTCCCAACTGCCGTCTTCATAAACTGTGTAGCATAAATATAATATAATATAAAGTGCACTAAAATAAAATGTCAATCTATAAAATAAGGGCTGTGGATGACCAAGAGGATGGTGTGGCTGATAACATTGAGGAATGTAAGCAAAGGATTCCTTTGTGGTTGCAGGCAAAGAGGAAGTGGATAAATTCGGTATTAGGAAGATCACCTTGAATAAAGACCCAGAAGTCCAATAGGCCACTATAGAACCTGATTTGGAGTCTTAGGGATGGAAGGGAAGACTAGGTTTAGAGGCCCCCACTTGGGAGTCATTATGTACATAGGTGGTGGTTGAAGCATTTGATGTCCTAAATACCATTCTGGAGATCAGCAGCCAGCAACTCTGTCATTACTGTATAAAGGATGAGCTGGAAGAGGCTGGGGGTGCACATGGGAGCCAATCTGATTATAACTGCAGAGCAGCTGGAGACTCTCACCCTCGGGGGGAGCCACCTCGTCCTGTGGGCACAGACACTGTGTTTTCCCTGATTCTGGAAGGCATTTCCTGAGACAAACTTGGGATATGATAATTATGCTGGTTGGTAAGTTGATCTAGCCTCAACTGCATAGACCAGGAGCCCACAACAAAATGCTTCCATGTTATTCTATACATTGGCTGTTCTTAAAAAAGAAACATTTAAATTCTTTCTTCCAAGGCAGAACTGGGATAATTATGTTAGATGAAACTATTTTGATAAACATCTTTCTTGAGGACACAGCACCTCCGTCACTTTAAAGCCTAAGTTAATTAGATATCTGATGTTAACAAAAGCTTCCATTTAGAAGAAGAGTCCTCAAATACTATATCCCCCAGACTTCTGCTTTAGCCGAGGAGCCAATGCTAAGTACAGCTTTTATCATCAAACTGGCATTTTTGCATAGTTAATCATAGATGTCTGCTGACTCTCAGATGAGGAAGGCATCCCCACTTCTATCCCAAAGATGAAAGAGTATCAACATGGTGAAATTTATGTTTTCCCCATGACCAGCCTAAAGAGTGCAGTCTCAGACACAGTAAGAAATTCACATTGCAAGGCACCCAGGGCCTATCTGATTTGTTAGGGAAAAGACATTTTGTGGTCACAAAAGTAGGATACTCTCAATGGTCTCAAAAGTAAAACTATACTTGGGCCCGAAGGATGCCTAAATTACCTAGAAGTAGGCATAATGACCAACATCATGTGTGTCTTTGTCATGAAGATTCTCTGAAGTGTAATGCTTCTTGTAAATAAGCAGATAAAACTGGAAAGAGAAAATCCTCCCCATCCACAAACAAGTGTGCATAACACACACACACACAGGAGAGAGAGAGAGAGAGAGAGAGAGAGAGAGAGAGAGAGAGAGAGAGAGATTCTCTATACATTAGCTCTCCTTAATTTACAGAAAGAAAAAAAGAAAAAGAAATACATTCAAGACTGCCAGGTATCAGAGGGCCAGGAGCCCAGGAAGGCTACATCAGAGCTCCCGCTCCCTGCCTTACAGGCTCTGTGACCTCATGTGTGTTTCCTGCTTTTTGAATCTGAAGTCTCTGTTGTGAAGAATAGTGATACTCATTATGGTATGTCCTAGGTATCTCTAACTTGTCAGCTCCTTCCCTCAGGAGACAATGTTGAGGAAGGAAATCATAGTGGTCCCACTGAGAGATAAGAATGCTTTCAAAGACCTTGCACAGAGAATTCCAGCTCATTGAGTATATGTGTGGCTTACTGTCTAGCTGCTGAACAAAAACCTTAGTCTTTCTCCAAGATGAGCAGTTCAATTTGAGCAAAAGGATAGTCTAATGACAGGACCGAAGAGCATGAGGCTTAGGGCCAAAGAGTATTATTTTGCACAACTTCAGAAGACTTTAATAGCAAACACATTGAAGAAGCCAATGGGCTTTAGAGTCAGAGAGAGCTGCCTGGGCATCTTTGCCTTGTCCCACTAACTCTATGATGGGTTGCAATTTGCCCAATCTTTTTGAGGCTAAATTTTCTTATTTGTGAAGCAGAGGTATTGTTAGGTATATTTACCTGAAACTGATCTTATAAACAATAGAGGAAATATTGTATGTGAAAAGCACTCATTAAAAACCAAAGCAAGTTTCACTTTACAGTAATCGTTGGTCTGAGAGTGAGGTCCCAGATGGAGGAGTTGAAGGGACTGAAGGAACTGAGGGAGCTTGCAGCCCCATGCAGGGAGCAACAGTGTCAACTGGTCTGATGCCCCCAGTGCTCCTGGAAGCTGGACCACCAACTAAAGAATAGACATCGAAAGACCCATGACTCGGACCACATATGTGGCAGAGGAGGGCCTTGTTGGCCATCAGGGCGAGGAGAGGTCCTTGGGCCTGAGGGTGTTAGAGGCCCCAGTAAAGGGGACTGTCAAGGGGGGAAGACAGGAGTGGGGTGGCGGGTGAGTGGGAGGGGGAATACCCTCACAGAGGTGGGGGAGGGGGAGGGGATAGGGGGTTTCCAAAGAGGAGATCTGGAAAGGGGGAAACATTGGAAATGTAAATAAAGTATCAGAAAATTAAAAAAAAAAACTTTATAATCAGAATCCATACCCTGTTAATAGTATTTCAACCATTATTATAAGTCTATTAATGGCATTTGCATGTTTTAGTCAATTTATGTAATAGTTACATGAAAACTTTCTTATGGCACAGAGGCACAGTGTTATTAGAATAAACCCCCTTTGATGTTTCCAAAGGAACTATATATTCTCTTGTATTGTTTTCTAGAGACTTTATAACTTTGACTTATATTTCAATATATAATTCAATTGGTATCCCTTTACCCCTTTTTAATATAAATTTTTAAATTTCATTTTTTAAATTAAAATCAAGTTTAAGTATATTATTTTTAAAATCAGAATTTCTTGCATTAAAATGTATGTATTTTTGTTTTGTTTATCTAATTAAAAACTAATTATTAACTAACTGAGTGCCATGGATCATGAAGACAATTGAGAACTGTCTCAAGTGCTTTTGTTTTATTTTGTTTTATAAGAAACTAAACTTTAATGACAAGTCTGTACGGGCACATATGTGATTTTGTGTAGCTGCTCTTAGCTTGTACAGTTATTTGCTTAGTTTCACAATTTTCTAATTATGTGTTTTGAAGTTGATTTTCTTGATGGTCTTCAAACTTGTTTTTTACCCAAAGTGTGAGTGTGTGTCTGTGTGTGTTTCCTGCAAAACTAAAACTTTTTAGGAAAAAAAAAACCCCAAAGCAATAGCCACATGTTAGTTATTATTGATTATTTTCATTATCATTGAGTAATCACTAACAACAACATGGACTGCATGTGGTGCCTGTGGGGCTGCTGTTCTGGGCTGAGGGATTGCAGCAGCCATGTTAGCACATCTCAGGCTCCAAAGTGACATCCGATCACTGGAAGGCTTTGTAAATAAGTCTCTGACCTAATTAAGAACAGATCCACGGATATGGACTTTCTTTTACATAATAGTAGCAGAGAGCATGACACAGAAAAAGCCTGGAGAGGAACTTCCTCAAGTTCCCAGGAGCATTACCGGCACATGCATCTTAGGCACTATGGCTCCTACTGACTTTCTCTCTCAGGTAATTTAACCCCTCTGCATTTCAGGGAGTGACAGGATGTTTAAGGAACACAACTGTCTATTATTCTCAGAACATGTCCTCCTTAGCAGTCACCAGCTGCAACTCTATATGAAGCTAGTGACTTTTGGATCTTATGGCTGGCCCAGGATGAACTCTAGTCTTCTCTGAGGAACCCTCACCGAACTTGGGGTGAAGGGGACCTCCCTGGTCTCTATAAGGCTGTATTTCAACTAAATCTCAATGGCTGTGAAAAATTCAGTCACTCTAAAGGGTCAGCTTCTTCTTCCAAGAGGACACAGCATATTATGTATCCAAATGCTTGGGAGCATCTCAGATGCCTAAGAGTTGCTAGAATGAATTATCAATAATTCCTCCATGTTTCAATGCTACTCTAGAATTTTTCAGGGTTTAGTCATAGCAAAATGAGCCTGTAGTTTCATTGTCTGTTCTCACACATCTTTACCGTTGTCTTACCCTTGCTTAAATGAACTGTTTCTGTTCTTCCTTCCTGAAGATTCTCTATTCATAACTTCAGCTCAGGACTTCCATCTCTGGTTCCCACCCTCTCTCTACTCCACTGACCCATCTGGCTTCAGATGTCAAGATCTGCCCCATGTAGTGAGTTTTCAAGAAGTTATTCTTGTTTTCTCCAGTTCTGGAGCTGACCTGGTTTCTTCCCTAGCCTCTCACAAATAGATTCAGTGCAATGCAGGAGGCTACAAATCAGCTATGCAGTTGTGAAACCTTTGATTTGAGGCAAGACTTTAGATTGCTCAAATGAAAGTTATGTAACCTTGGCATGGTGCAATGGGCAGGAGAACCTCACTGGAAGCAGATTTGGAGGCTCATCTTGATGTGACAGTATCAAAACTGGCAAATCTCCCAGCCCCGCCAAGGTTTGTGCTTTATAGAAGGAATCTCCTAGCTATTCTTAGGACAGGAGAAACAAATCCAAGAGTTAGAAGACTCTAGGAATCTTTCCCTAATTCTCTACAACACTAGATGTCCCATCTGCAAAAGCACAAGTGGAGGCTCCATAGAAGCCATTTCTCCATCTGTTGATCATAATCAGGTCAAAGAAGACTGTGTCATTGTTGATAATGAGGCTGAAGTGTCAGCAGTAGGTGTTTGGGAGAAAGATACTATCACATGCCAAACTTATCAATATTCTATAGGATTGTTATTTCTAATTTTTTGCTTGGCTTTTTAATGGTAGAAGAATTGTTTTGAATGTTTGGAAGTCATTCTTACCATGATTTATTCCTTTTAACTTTTCTACTTGATAATCCCATAATTATGTCTACAGAGAAAAAGGGCTCAATCAATAAATACCAAAACTTACATCACAGTCAGCAACCAGCTGCAGTAGTGGAAGTACCTTCCTCTCCCTAAGAATCGGTATAGGTGGCAGACCCCGTGTCTCAATATGTCTCAGGGCCTCCTTCTGTAGGAGCTCTTTCCTGGCCCTCTCAAAAAGCTAACCTTTCTACTCCACATATAGTTATTCTAAAGACCCTTATTGGAGCTGTCCATATACCTTATGGCTCTTCATAAATTAAAGGCTCATGGGTACATACTTGAATGCATAGAACACATCTGGGAATATATGCTTGAGTCCATTTTTTTGCAATTGATTAGCTATGGGCTGTTAGACAAGTTACTCAGTCTTTCTGAATGGATTTCACCATCATCTGAAATACATGGATAATCCAACTCACTGTGCAGGGTCTCACAATGATAGAGTAAGATGATACACATGAAGAGTGTGATAGTACAGGCTCATGGCTTTGAAGTCACTAGCAGCTCTTTCAAATCATGGCTTTCTTTTTAAAGAACGTTCTTTCTTTCTTTCTTTCTTTCTTTCTTTCTTTCTTTCTTTCTTTCTTTCTTCCTTCCTTCCTTCCTTCCTTCCTTCCTTCCTTTCTTTCTTTCTTTCTTTCTTTCTTTCTTTCTTTCTTTCTTTTGAAAAATGTTTATGGCCACAGGGCCCCACAGCTAATCAGCGCCGGGACAAAGATCCCTCTCAGGAGATCGCAAGACCCAGCAGAGGGCCAAAGACACTCCCCACAGCTCACCAGGTACTGCCCCGAACCCGCTACACACAGGGACCGAGGTAGGCAGGCCTAGAAACCCCCCTGGATCCCAAAAGCGGGCGGCTGTGGCAGGAAACTTCTGCCTGAGACATTAGGATTCCATAGACAAGCAGCTCCGGGAGAAAATCCTCTCTCTCCCAGGAACGCAGAAAAGCCCATAGCAGGGGCAAAGCATCCCCAGAGTTCACTGACTCTGCCCGCTTTCTGCGGGCCACAGAGACTGACGGCCAACTGCTTCCGGCGACGGCCGGAAACCTCAGCTTGGGCCACAGGGCCCCACAGCTAATCAGCGCCAGGACAAAGATCCCTCTCAGGAGATCGCAAGACCCAG
>CM052702.1:56712058-56777273 GCA_028551405.1 Uromys caudimaculatus
GTGGGAGGAGGAATTCCCTCACAGAGGCGGGGAGGGGGAGGGGACACGGGGTTTCCAAAGAAAAGGGGAATCATCGGAAATGTAAATAAAGTATCAAAAAGAAAAAAAAAAAAAGAAATTCAAAAAAAAAAAAAGAAAAACGTTTATAAATTTGTTCTTTGACTATTGATTATTGTCCTTCTCACTGTCTCATTTCTGAATTCCCCTCCAAGCGCCTTCCTCCTAACAACGCCGTTTCCCCAGTTCACGTCATTCTTGTTATTGCTTTGTGTTGACACTGAATTTAACCAGGACCATCTTTGTGGCAAGAGGATTGGAAACATACATTGGAGCTTGGTAGGCTTATCAGTAAATTCTTAAATGAAGACGGTGTCTTATCCCTCTACAGAATCCATCAGTAGTCAATAGCATATCAGGGAAAGTTGGGGCCCTGTGATCCCCTCCCTAGTCTGTGATTGACAGGCTCAGTCTTATGCAGGTCCATTGCAGGTTGCTGCTATGTATTCATAATTGCATTGATTTTCACAACCCTTCTCCCCAAATACCATTTTCTGAATCATCTCCTGTGGTAATTCCCGAGCCTTCAGGAGGGTGACATAAATGACTAGTTTAGGGTGAGCATTCAGCTATCACTGATTCTCAGCATCATGAACAATCATGCATTTCTGTATTCACTGCAAAGAGAAGCATCTTTGATTAGGCTAAGAGTAGAATCTATCTAAGGGTATAAACACAGATGTTTGGAGGTAGCCTGTGATATAGAATAAGTAAGTCCTTGTAAGGTCCTATGAGTATGAAATGAGCAAAATGAAGTGAAGAGCCCAGACCAGAGCTTGACCCAACTAAATGCACAATGACCATTGACTTTTCTCCTTTCTGCATTTGGTTTCTTTTCCCTGTCTTATATACTGATTTTCCAAGGTACTATAGACATGAACTGGCAGAGAGGTACTAAATATTTTCCAACTGAAATGGTGGAATATTGGAGCTTATCACACAAAGGTAGGATGTTCTAGTGTTTGAAAGTTGTTCTTAATTTTTTAAATTTAATTTTCATACTAAAAAAGAGGAACGTAGCTAAAATGTCAGGATTAGCCAATTTAGATAAGGAAAGCAAGGTTATTAACTCAGCACAGAGGGGGGATGGCAGAGAGAAAGAAGGACTGAGGTGGTTTGGGCCTCAAGGAAAGACCTGACCAAAGGAGAAAAGGTCACAGAGCTATTGTCATACCAACCTTGCAGAGACACAGCCTTCATTTGAATGCATATTAGATAGGGCTACTGTCCCTAGACTGGTTGTAGTAATGATGTGTGACACAATATACCTTGCTAGGAAGTCTTGATATCCAGGAGTCAACAAGGATGTGTCTAAGCTCACAGCATTGCTCAGGGGGGATCCTGTTGGCTCTTCAGTTGGTAGACCTACTAGGCTTGTGCATGCTTCTCCAGAAACCAAAGTATGTCACTCCAGTCAGAACTGTGCCCTCTTAAAGACTGCAGAGGCCATAGGCTCCTGTGCACCCAATGGCAGCAGCAGAACCCAATTAAAAGCATTTGCTGGGCTGTAATTCATGTAAGACTTGATGGGTTCCCTTGGCATCTGGAATCAAACACACTTGCAGAACGAAGGCCAGGGCTCACTGCTGTAATTAAAGCACATAATTGGTAAGTCCAACAATATCCTATTTTGGAAAACTCTCTTTTTGCTCTCAGACCAAATGGAGAAGTTCTTAGAAATCTGAAGCCCAAGTCTATGGCAGTGTTTCTTTTCTTTGTGTTAAAACTATCTCTGGGGATGAAGTAGAGAAAAGAACTATGTCTTCCTTTGTTTCTTTCATCCCTGGATGTAAATAGAAGCCCATGTCTTTCCTGGAAAGGGTCCTAAGGGAAAGCACACGGCATATTCTCATGGGAAGTTGCATCATATCAGAATTTTCTAGAAAGGCTAGAAAACAGCTTTGGGTCCCCCCCCCCCCCCACAACCTCTCATGCAGTAAACAAGATACCACTTCCTTAAGGAGACCCTATCCATGCATAATGGCCCCAGCTATTTTGGCCTTAACTTTGGATAAGATGCAGTTTACTTTGGCCATGGCTTGCTAGCACAGTGGCCAGATTTCACTTTGTTCTTTTAACACGTTTCCTGAGGACATATGAGAGGTGTACATTTCTTTCTCTCCAGGATCCGCTCAGAAAAGAGTGCATTTGTGGTTTTCTAATGACAAGAAAACTTCTCAACTTCTTTTTTGTCCCATCCCAGAGCTTAACTTCTCTTTGAAGACCTGTACTGATTAGTTCGCCTCACCCTATGGTCCGGATTCCTGTTTCTCCCCTCTAAGGCAAAAGTCCACCATGACCCTTCCTGTTTGGTTTTTGTTGCCACTTTTGACCCCATGATACAAAGAAACACTTCTCATTTTTGTTTGTTGTTTTCTTCTAGAATATTTTCTGTCTTTTCTTTACTGAGATGCAGAACATGTACAATGACGTCCACAAAGACCTGGTGTACAGCTCAGTGAGTTTCCCATCCATAATATCATTAGGTTACAGTTTTTCTGATCAACATATGCAAAATTTCAAGTACCCTGAATCCTCCTGGTGCCCGTGGTCATTAGTGCCTTCCTCAAAGATGACCACTCTTGTGATTTTAATTTTATTTGCTCTTGAACTTGGTATGTAGAGTCATGCAACAATTGTATCACTTTTGTAGATAGCTTCTAATTCATGTCCACTGGGGATTACCTCTCTTCCTTGGCGCATGTTAGACACTGAACATGCAGTAATGTGAATGTATAAATATTCAATTTTAAACTGATTTTTGATAACATGTTAAAATAATATTTTTTTATTCCATAATGAGATCTTCACTAATGAGAAAATCCAAGGCACTGTAAAAAAATTGTCATAGGTCATCTTTTAAAAAAAGAACATGACAAATGTCACTCACAATTCTCTTCCTCCTTACAATCACAAATAAGGAACTAAACTGTTTCTGTGGATAGCTGCACACTCATCTCTCCTTTCAGATAATTATCTTCGAAGAAGTCTTGAAAGGAATGCATTCAGAACTTTCCTGGGGTCCGGGCATTTGAGTTGCTCTCAGTGCAGCACCTTTGATTCAGAGGCATGCTGCTCAGCACCCATTCTAGGTGGCAATGTGTGTTTCAGGAATTTCTGAGCATTACAGATTCAACTACAACTAATTTACAATCAATGCATTGAGTACATTAAAAGAGATTACTAGGTGAACATGTAAGAACACTATGAAGCTTTAAAGATTAGTCCAATAAACTCACTGTGATGGTTAATTGTATTATGTCATCTTGGTTGAGTCTTAGTGCCAAGATGTTTAGGCATACATTACTTTGGATGCTTCCACAAAAATTGTTTTTGTGTATGCATGTGTGTGTATACATGTATAGGGGTGTGTGTGTGTGTGTGTGTGTGTGTGTGTGTGTGTGTGTGTGTGTGTGTGTATGGAGATAGGATGTTGATCTCATTGTCATTCCTTAATATTTTCCCACCTTACCTTTCTGAGACAGGGTCTCTCACCGAACTTGGAGCTAGCTTGGCCAGCCTTCTAGCTGGCTCTACCTCTACAGTACTAGAGAAATTACAAGTGTGTGCTGTTATATCCATCTATTTTGCATGGGTTCAAGAGATCTGAACTCAGATCCTCGTGCTTGCCAACTGAGCCATCTCCTAGGCCCCACGGTGGTTTAAATTTTGTTTAGAGTAGTATTGAAATTCATGAAATTAGAATAAAGTAGATTATCCCCATAATGTAAGTGGATTTTATTCAATTGGTTAAAGACTCTGACTGAACAGACTGCCCTCTCCTAAGCTCGAAAGAACCCTACCAACCAACACCTTTGATTTGAACTATCTCTGGAACTCAGCCTGCTGGCCTGGTCTGTAGATGTAAAGAAAAATCCAGCCTCTACCATCACATGAGTTCTTCATCCTATTTGTGTTCCCTTTTATTGATCTTGAAGCTGTGTTCCGTGGAGAATGCTAATGCACTATTTGTCCATTTCGATTATTGACTGTAACATTTTCTTTCCTGTTTTGTCTCCTCTTTGACTTCAGATGCTATCTACTTTATTCTTTGCTAAATCACCGAAGAAAAGATTTGAAAACACATTTTTTCTTATTATTAAATTTATTTCAAGTATTTTTTTCTTTTTATTATTTTCTTGTCTATTATTTCTGGGAAAGAGGGAAGAAATAGCTTTTGGCAGGCACACTATGTGTCTCACAGAGCTGAGATATTAGTGACATTTAGCAAAGACACTTCTTACCACCCTGCAGATTTCAACACACTGTGATTCTTAGTCATGTCATTAGATTACTGGCACATCACTGGGCACAACTTAACTTACCCTCTGCCGTAGCAAGATCATGTCTGAGTTTCCCCAGAAAATTCACTGTAAACCCAGATATCAGATGTGTCCAGATCTTTCTGACCACACAATCCATACTTCTAGATAAAAATTTCTCTAGAACATCCTTGGTTATCTCTGATGACAAAGTTTCATTTGACTTTTCTCTCCCAAGACTCATCAAAGTTTGTCTTGTTGTGCGAATCAGAAGGTACTATGAACTTTATGACCATACAAGCAAGGCTTGAAGGAATATCTTTACTGACTTATGGAAGCAGAAAGCCCAAGAGAGACCTGAAATAAGACAAACCCTCAAGATCCTACCTCCTCTTGGTTCTAGAACTTCCTAAAAGAACACACCCAACTGGAGACCAAGCCTTTACTTTTTAGTTTGTTTGTTTGTTTGGTATGATATACTTTTTACTTCAACCATAGCAGAATTGCTCAATTTTTTATTGGTAAATATAGAGTTATTTATAATAATGCAGACAGATTTTAAGTAAAAGACAACTGAATGATTTTAATGTTTCAGAATAATAAGCTCTGATGTGTATAAAGTACAGACATTCTCAGAAAAAACAAAACAACAACAACAAAAACCAAAGCTTTTAACTAGCTGGTAAGTGGGTAAAGGGATTCTTGTTCCATAATCAGAAAGAAGTATCTATATATGTGAGATTAGACAGTGGAGTGGCTCCTTGGGGCTGTACCAACTACATCTTCCCAATGGGCCTACCACATGTGCCACACCTTAATGATCAATACTTACCCAGCTCCCAAAATATCTGAAAAAAGAGCCCTTCCAGTGGTTAGGTCCAAATGTCCTGTCTACTGAACAGTGGCATGGCCAGTCCTACATTAGTAATGCTTTGTTCTTACCCAGCTGGCTCATTCGGGTTGTGACACATAAACGTCATTATGGTATCTTTCATTACATGTATCATTACCTAGAAATTGATTGTGGTTTCATAAAATCTGAGATACATTCAAGTATGTATGCCACATATAAATATGCCTTTCATTTGTATGTGTGAAGTAGCAGAGGCGAAGTTTTCAAACTAAGTAGAGACTGGGAGACTCTGTATGTTTGGGGCCAGAAGGTTTCAAGTTCTTTATCTTATAGGTTAGATAAGCAGCATCCAGAGATACAGGTTGGCTTCCTTCTGCTCATGTAGTGGGTATGAATGGATCCTCATGACATCCATCACCTAATGCCAGTAAGCCAGAGCACTTGATCCCCAGTGGTAGACAGAGGCCCTACCTACTTGGAGAACTAGATCAGCAAGAGTACGTGGGTCTTGGGAGCCAGTGTCACCATACTCTGGCATTGTGACTTGTGATTCATCAGGGACCATATTTAGGGCATTTTCTATTTATAAAACAGATTTTTTTGTCTTGGGAGAAAGACTGGAGAAGGGGATAAGAGGCTTTAGATCTCATCCCTCTGCTTTTGCTACAAAATTGATCAAGGTATCCCTGTAGAAACTGCTTGAAGCAAGTTGAAAGGGATAAGCCAAGCTGAACCATTTATTTGGAGGTTTGAGACGATTCCATTTCTAGTTCTTTTGTTTCTTAATTTTGCAAGTTCTGACTACATGGGTTGCCTTGAGGAAGCCTCTCTGGTATTATTGAGACCTGGCTGCTACTGCAATCAATCACTAGATAATAAGTTCTCAAACCTGTGGGTCATGACCCTTTGGGAGGGTTGAAAGACCCTCTCACAGGAGTCATCTAGACCATCAAAAAACATGAATACTTACATTATGATTCATAAAAGTAGAAAAATTACAGTTATGAAGTAGCAGTGAAAATAATGTTATGGTTGGGGTCACCACACCATGAGGAACTGTGTTAAAGGGTCGCAGCATTAGGAAAGTTGAGAAGCACTGTATTGGGTGGATGCTTGGCCTCTGAGTGGCTTTGTTTAGGGCAGGTTTATGGGCCTCACTCCTCCCAGGTCTGAGTATCAATCACTACAATTCTGTATAACCAGATTATGCTACTGTGGAGCAACGTCCCAATCTAGCTCAGTGCAGCACAGTACAGCACAGCACTCAGCACACAGTACACTTGGTACCATTCTGTGTGCTACATACTTCAGCACATCGATGGGGGGCTTTTACCACTGCTGTTATTACAGCAGCAGCATCAATCCCAGTCATACTGGACATCCTTTATCTCAGCCGATATATGACCATTTGTGCCTTCTCAGCAGCACTGAATCCTGGCTTTTAGATCCCTTGGAAGGCATTTAAAAATACCAATGACTGGGCCTTAGCCAAAGCTCTAAAGGGAAGCTCAGAATGAGAATTATGGTGTTTTCTACAGGCTTACTTTCCATTTGAAGAGACTGAAGCTCAGAGAGGTAAAATGAATGGATCTAGGAAACCAGCTAGACAGAACCTGGCTCAGAGTCTGCCTTGGTTTGCTTTCTACCACTGAGATAAACACTGTGACCAAAAACAGCTTGGGGAGGAAATAGTTTATTTCAGCTTATAGATGTAATCCATCATGAAAGGAAATCAGGGCAAAAACTCCAGGCAGGAACCTGGAGGCAGGAACTGAAGTAGGAACCATGATGGAGTGCTGCTTACTGACCTGCTAGCCCTAGACTGCTCAGTCTGCTTTCTTATGCCACCCAGGATCATTCACCTGCTCAAATGGCACAGCCTATGGTGGGGATGTGTGCTCCTGAATCAATCATTAATTTAAAAAAAAACCACCCTACAGACTTTCATGCAATCTGATGGAGGCGTGTTCTCATTTGTGTTTCTTCTCAGAAAACTGTAGCTTATGTCAAGTTGACAAAAAACAAAACAAAACAAAGCAAAACAAAACAAACAACCTAACTGGAACAGAGACCAATCTGGATATTCCAGGTCCTGGTACAGCAACCTTGTCTGGGCTTCTTCTTGTCTAGTTCAAGGAATAAACAAGATTGAGGAGTGTAATGTTTTATCTTCAACTATCAATTTAACTGGATCTGGAATCATATAGGAGACACGACTCTAGGTCTATATGTGAGAACAGTTCTAGAAATGTTTATTGGTTGGAGGAAGAACCCACCCTCAGTAGCAACATCCCATAAGCTATAATCCCAGACTGAATAAAAAGAGAGGAAGCCAGTTGAGGGCCAGCTCAGATCTCATTCTGTCACAATGCAACCAGTCACTTTGTGTTTCCACCACCCTGCCTTCCGCCATGATGGATTGCATCTGCTCTAAACCAAGAATTAAAACAAAACCTCTTCCTTTAAATTGTTCCTATCAGATGTTCTGTCACAGTGCTGAGAAAAGCAACTAATATCGGAACATATCCTAAAAGTTGACCTTTTGTAAAACAAATGTCAGGTTTCTCTCTGCTTGGCTTGGAACTTCAGAAGACATCTTTATTCCTCAGATAATTCTTGTGCTGTTTGCTACTACCAAGCCCGGGGGGCTAGCCCTTCTGAGATGCAGCATTCCTTCAGGAAACTTGTGGTTATTCTAGGAAGAGAAGCAGACAAGAAGGGACCAGGCAACTGAGATGTCCCTTTTATGACCACTGGGATGACCTTGAGCTGAGGTTGCTCAAGGAATGCAGAGGAGGCTCCTAGCCACAAAGGGAGAAGTTGAGGGACTGACATAGAAGTATTTACTGGGAACCAATATTTAAGCTAAGTTTCAGAGGGAAAAATGAGTTTTCTTGGTAAAATCAGAAATGCAATATAAAACCAACGAAGTGAAAAACCAAGGCAAAGCCACACTTAAACTATCTAAACCTAAAATAATCACTCATGGAAAAATATATGTGGAATATGAGGGAGTGGAAGCACTGGAGAGTGTCAGAACCTACACCTGTGGAAGAGCTGAGGCTGAGAGATGGACAGGTTATCCAGAACCTCAGCATGTCCAGTAAGAAGTGAATGATGCAGTGTGGGCAGCATGTCCAGTAAGAAGTGAATGATGCAGTGTAGGAGGTGAGGGCATAGAGACTGGTGAAGGACAGTGTGTTAGAAGCATCAGGTCACAATCTGCACAAAGTGGTTCTGATGGCCACGTGGAAGCTGGACTGAACTTGCCCAACCAAAAAAATACATATGAGTGGGAAAGAAACAGTGGAGTCTAAATTAGTGTGGGGATCTCAGGGATGAAGAGGACTTTGTTGAATCCTCCAGAGAAATCCTGATACCAACAAAGGCTGATTTGAGAGGGACTCTGTTAGAGACGTTGTGACAGTGAATTTAGGCAGACAGAAATGGTAAGGAGAGTCAAAGCTTCTTCTCCAACTTCTGGCTTAGACACCTGTGTAGACCAGTGGGTCTTTACCTTCCCAATGCTGTGATCCTTTAGTAGAGCTTCTCATGTTATGGTGACCTCCCCAACCACAAAACTACTGTCATTGATAACTTCACAACTGTAATTTTCTAAGTATAGAAAGTTAGGTTCCTGAGGATTCATTTGTGTAAGACCTTGAACTAGAACTTGGGAGTAACAGATGAATAGGAGGCACCCTTTTCTTGTTTACCTTAGACTTTAGTGAATTATAGATCAGTGGTGAAGAACTTTTCTAGAAGTTCAACTCTTTAGACCTTAGTTACCCTCAGGTCATGGGAGTCCTGCCTCTGAACATAAGAGTTGGTGATGATCTTGTCAGCCTCCTCCTTTAGACAGATCTACCTCTAATGCCTTGGGCTGGGGCCGTCTACTTACTTGAATCCTAAGTGCCTTGTTAGCATGAATCATGTTCTAATTTTTAGGAGGGTTTTACTTGTTGGAAAGAGTACCTCCTTTGATCTCAGATTAGAGTGTATAGATTTTGTTAAGTTAATCATTTACCAGACTCGATTTCTTTGATGCTATATGATATTCAGAGTTTGAGCCTGGCCCTGTAGTCAATATGGCTCAACTTCAACGGCAACTAGTGTCTCCATTTTTCTCCTTCTCTTTAATTGTAATTCATAATTCTGGGAGTTCAAGGAAAGATGGGTGTTTCTAAAGTGGCCTCATGTCTAAGAAATTATTGATGGGATAAGACATACTCCCAGTCCCAGATACGCTAATAATGAAAAGCAGAACCTGGTACACACTAGACAAGAGCTTTGCCACTGAACCACAGCCTTTACTCAGGTGAGTCTTTAAGAATACTTGGTTCTCTTGTGGACCTTGCTGTCAGGTAGAGAAAACAAGCATCAAATAGACTTTATTTTTGTTCTAGTGTTCTTTTCATGAGCCAAGTATGTTCATTTCATCTTTTCCTTAACCTCTCGAATCAGCCCCACAGAGTAGAAAGGGTGAGGAAAAGAGTGAAATTTTGAAAGAGAATTTTTAAGACTGATTGCAAGACTTACTCACTATATCGTGGGTGGGAGACATGGGACAAGCAAGCACTTATTGAGATGTAGCATGAGTCTTTCATATATGGACTTTTAATTCATAGACCCATCCTTGAAGTGTTGCTGTGTTCATTTGAAAGATGAAAGCATGGATCAACCAGAGGTGGAAGCATCTGTCACAGATTTGCCCAGAGGTCTCTTCACTCCCCATTGACCCCTCATTATCTGATAGTTAGAAGGCTACATTGTGTTTAAGTTTCTTGAGCCCTACTGTAACAGGATAGCTGCTATTCTTCTGAGTTAAATTTCGGAAGAAGAACCAAAGCAGGAAAAGTGGGTCTTATCTTGTGTTTACAGATAGATTTGGAAATATGCTTTTCTATGTAGAAAATGAAAGAAGTCACAGAGACACAAGTCAGCTGCCTGTGTGCTTCTGACAGAATTCGGAGCTTTCCAGCAATCAGCCATCCTAAACCAAGCCGGGGTTCCCAAGCTGGACTGTGCTGCTCTAGACCACAGGCCAACCCTGTGTGGAAAAGGCCTTGTTTGCTCTGCCCTTTTGTTTATTTTCCTCTTCTTATGCACTCTGTGGTCTGGCAGGGGAAGCCTCAATGGAGAAGCTTGTATGGCAGCAGTCTTACTTGGTTTTGGACTGAGTGAGCCCAGCTCCATTTCTCAGGCAAATAGAAATACCTGCGAGTCAGAGCATTCATTAATTCTAAAGACAGGCAGTTGTCAAGGTCACAGGGCAAGAAGATATTCTTTGGATAGTTGAAAGAAGAGGGCAAAGGCTTCCACTCTGTGTTCTAGACACTCTTCCCCATGCTCCTTCTTGGATGCTATGTCTCCCCAGGGTTTCCCATGAGGTCATTGGGTCTCAGCTTTGATGGACAGCAAAAGAAAAACAAGCTAGTGCTACTTCAGGCCAAGAGCTCCCACACTTTGTCTCATTTAATCTCCATCTAACCCCTTTCTGAAGTGCCTATTATGACTGTAAATCCAGCAGAGGAAACCAGGGCTCTGAGTGGCATGGGATCATACCTTACAGAGCCAGCTGATCGTGACACAGTGACTCCTAACCATGTTCCATCTTCCCCGGGTCTATTCCACGTCACTCACAGATGCAATTTTAATCTTTTCTGAGACTCATAATACCCCATCCTACTGGTAATTGAAGCTATTTAGAGTCAAACCCTTGTTTAAAAGTAGCAATGAGTAAGCAGTTCAAGGAATCACCTTCTTAGCCTTGTTTTCTTGCTTCATCAGACTCAGTGAATGCCACAAAAGTAACAGATACCAAATAATTGCTCATTTTGATAAAATTCAACATTTTTATGCACATATACCCCATAATTGCTTCTCCTTAAATAAAAGTCAAGGGCCTTTGACATTTTGGGTAGTGTTTTCCTTCACTCCAATGTTACTGATTCTTACCACTTGTGCTGGTCTTCTTCCTCATCTTCTTAGGGTGAGATCATTTAAACTGCGACCTCTTCCATCTCAAAACTCTAATCAGAAGTGCAAAGGAAAGCTGGGTTATCCCAAACATGTTGTGTAGGGAAGTTATACTTTGGGCTCCCCTAATTCCCAAAGCTATGGTTCAGAGTCTGGTTTTCATCTTCAAGGATCTTAGGCATCTCCTGGGGCTACAAGAAGAATGCTCTAATTTCAGGACAGAATATAGCCCAGAGCCAACTTGGCAAAGGCCAGAGGGATATAAATTCAGAGCGACAACTTAAGGAACATGGTTTTAATAGAAACGTACTTCTATTTCTTCTCCAATCACATGTCAACTGTCTACTTGCATGGGGAGATCCAAGCTAAAATAAGACTTGTCAGAGTTGGTAATTGAGGGGCTCTGATTTTTCCCCAAAGCTCCCCTATCCTCCAGATGACAACTTTGAGAGATCCTGTGGGTGGTTGGAAACTTTGTGAAGTCAGCATTATGGAGCAGGCAGAGATTTTCTACGTTGCTTTGTTTTATGCCATGGGGTATAATTCTGAAAAAAAAAAAATCATTTAAGAAAACATTAACAGACCCATGGACTGAATTGCATACGTGCTGGGTGGCAAGGTTTCAAAAGATTATAGTATATTTCCCTGAGGACCATGCTGTCCAATGTAGGCAGCAGACCCAAAACTGACCTGGATTTAGAAGTACTGCAGGTGACCGAAAACCTCCTCAGACTGGCGTGAGAAGTGAAGAGAGAACAACTTCTCAGAAGATATCTAGGAAAGTACAATGAGAGTTTGCTGTTTGAAAACAGAGGAAAGAACATTCTAGAAAGGAGGCATAAAAAGTGAATGGAGAGTTTGGGCAACTACTACAAGGTAGTTTATGAGAGCCCAACATTGTGTTTTCACCCACGGTAGAGAATCAGGAGAGGATCTTGGCAAATTAGATGGACACTTAATCACATTTAACCTTCAATGTCCAAATGTAGCAAATGTCCCTTCTAGCAAGCACAGAGAGTATCATGGTCAGAGAAACACAAGGGAATGAGCAATGACCTTGGCTGCAATTTCATGGGTGTAGGAGAAGAGAATTAAGAAGACAGAAAGAAAAAAAAAAACTAGAAATGAGGATAATATGCAAGGTCTTATAGGAAGGAGGTGATAAAGTCTAGAACAGAAGGGTGAAGACAGGGAGGTGAAGAACTAGAGTCAGCAAGATGGGTAAGGGATGCTCTTCAGAGACTGCTGTGTTGTTGCCTTGCAAAATGCCACTTATTATATACCAAAGACTTTTGTAGGGGACCACAGTGTCAGGATGGTCAGGATGAATTATTCTTTTTACTGTGAGATGGGCAGATACAGGGAGATACCCACTTTCGGAGAGAAATGGGTCTTTGGTTAAATGTAAGGGCTAGGGTTTTCAGGGTTCCTTTCTGCATATACTTTATCAGTACTGGAGTTGATAAGCACATATTATTAATTATTATTATTATTATTTAAAGTTACAATCTCATTACAAAACAACACAGAAATAATGCAATGTTTGAAATAAATTTAAAAGGAGTGGCAAATAAGCGCTTGGTACTCAGTGATGATTCTAACTGGTCCTTTTGTGAAGTAAGTTGCTTATAGCACAATGTGAAATGAAATTTCAAAATTTGCTTCCTAGAATTGCTTATTGCAGTTCAGCATACCCACCCATGGTGAGCAAGAGAGCCTTCAGTATCCTTAGCATTGATCCTCATCCTTTCCAAAAAATCTTTGTCAGCATGATAAAATAAAACTGATGTCATTAGATTAAGTTTTATTTCCCTACTAGTGAAGTGCTTGGAACTTCCTATTCTCACTTCATGGATGGACAAACTTTATGAATGTGGACTAGTAACATACTGTACTATAGATGTGGTAAGTGGTTGATAATGGACATCAAGTCTGTCCAGGAAGACTCCTTGGCTGATGATCTTCTGAGTGTCTATTGTGCCAAGAGATACCACCTGTTTTCTCTGAATTGACAACATTAAGTTTGTTCTTTGTTTCTTTTAACTGAGACTGGACTCATATTCGCTCACTGTCAAGGCTAGCCTATACTTATAGGAGACTTCTTCAGTTCACAGGGAATATGGAGTGGGGGCAGTCAGACACTGTTCTACATGGAGATCATAGACACTATTGAGTTTGGGTGGCCAGTCCCTCCCATGGAATCCTTGCATAGAAAATAGCCTCAATAATTCAACCTTATGCTCTTTCTATGAGAGCATGGTCTTTAATCTTCTATTGAAACTCTATGGTCCCTACAACTTATTTGGGGATCTAGCCAAAATGATGACATCTGGCACTGGAGGCCATGAGGACCTGGTCTGGTCTATTGTTACCACAGGCTCATGCCATGTTCTCTCATTCCAGAATCACTAGCTTACATTACTTGTTTTGAATTGTCTCTTGTCCTTTGCCTTCAGTGGCACCAGCCCATTCCCCCCCAGTACTCCTCTAAGAAGGGCAGTCCTCCCTTGTCAAGGAAAGAGGACCAATTTTCCACATCCTTATGGTGAGTGCCTGCATAGCCCTTATTCAGAAGCTGAAATATATGGAGACTGATAGATGTTGATAACCCCACAGAAACCTACAGGATTCCATTTGAGGTTTGCCAGATCATTCACTCACAGAAAAGGGCATCTTTTTAAGAGCTTTAATGAATCATGTACAACTAGGCACAGATCCTCCAGCAGATACTCTCCAGTTCCACAATGAGCAGTTTCTGCTTCCAACAGTTGTGTACTTTGGGGTTCACAGCTGTTTCTGTTTGGGAATGTCAGTGAAAGACAAATTCCATGATCAAAATTCCATCCCCTTCCTGGAAGCAACCTTCATCAAAGGCAGGTGATGAGAGGCTCAACTTTCTTGCTTCTATTTGGGATAAGATTGAAGAGCCATCTCTATGCCAAGTTCTCCGCAAGACTAGCAGAGTCCTTCTGTCTACTTCATCATACCAGTGTCTTTGCCTGTCTAATCCGTTGACTGTTCCATCTTCTAGGGGGTCAGTAATGAAACTCCTCCCCAATAACTGTTTTGTGTACAAAGTTCCACCTCAGAGTCTGCTTTTTATGGAATTTCATCTGGAATGATGACAAGCAAACAAATGTGATACCTGTTCACACGGATCTTATTGCTGTCTTTGTCCAAATGACTTGTGACTGGAAGCCAATAGCTTGGTCTATTGCACCATTCATCCAACACTGAACTCCTATAGAGGACCACTGAGCTCCTCCAGAGGATCCCTTCTTTCTGTAAGGCTCCACCATCTAAGGTTTTCATGGCCACTCAAAACAGTGTCACCCATTAGGGAGCAAATGTTCAAACACATGAGTTTATGGGGAACCTTTCATAAGAAGATAAAAAATAGTGTGAGGATGGAATGAATGGGAAAGAAAAGGAATTCTGATAGAAGAATTGTATATAAACACACAAGAGTTTTGAATGAGCAAATAAGTTTGGCAGATATGATGCTGTTTGGGCTCAGCGATGACCACATGAGACTGCCCACTGAGATCACTGTCATATTTACTGAGACACCAAGAGTATTCACTGCTGCTCTGCTGGTCTGGGGTTTATGAACTGAACACATTTTCTCCATTAATTAATTGATTGATTCATTTTACATCTTGATCTCTGCTCCCTCTTTCCCCCCCTCTTAGAGTTCCTCCTCCCATATCTTCCCTTCTTCTCTGAGACGATAGGGCCCCTCCTGGCTATTCCTCCACCCTGGAGCATCAAGTCTCTGTAGGGTTAGGCACATCCTCTTCTACTGAGGCCAGATAAGGCAGCCCAGTTGGGGAACAGATTCCACAGACAGGAACTAGCTTTAGGAACAGCCCCTGTTCCAGTTGTTGGGGAACCCACATGGAGACTGAGCTGCACATCTGCTACAAATGTGCTGGGAGCCTTGGTCCAACCCCTGTATACTCTTTGGTTGGTGTCTAAGTCTCTGAGAGGCCCCCAGGGTCCAGGTTAGTTGACTCTGTTGGTCTTCCTATGGGGTTCCTATCCCCTTCAGGTCCTTCAGTTCTCCCCTCAACTCTTATGGAAGAGTTGGACCCACTTTTTTTGAAAAAGATTTATTTATTTTTATGTGCATTGATGTTTTTGTCTGCCTGCATGTCTCTGTGAAGGTACCAGATCCTCTGGAACTGGAATTATGAACAATTGTGAGCTTCCAGGTGAGTGCTGGAAATTGAACCTAGGTCCTCTGGAAGCCATTCAACAAACACTTAGCCTGTCTTCAGTCCCTAGCACTACAACTAACAAGTAAAGGAACACACTATCAAAACTCTACCCTTGAAGTCTTTGCTAGAGGATTAAAAAAACAAGTATCAAAGGGCAAACATTAAGATGAAGGCTGTTTCTCAAGTTCCTGGGTTGAGAGCAGAGCTATCTATGTTCCTGAGCCCTGTTTAATATTTTGTATCAGCAATTTAGACAAAGATAGATAAAATTCGCTTATCACATCTGTGGCCGACACACAGCTGGGAGGGATAGAAAATGATTGATGACAAAAATCAAACTTCTAAATGATCTCAGTTGGACGGGATCGTGAGCCAAACCCTGTAAGATGAAGTGCAGCAGGGGTCCTGGGGAGGCTCTGCATTTCCATGCAAACCATCCATGGCTTATGAGTAGGAGAGGGTGCCTGGCTTGGCCCTCAGCCATTAAGAAAAACAGGCATAACACCATCAGGCCTCAGATCTCACTGACATCACGTGAGCAAATTAAAGATTCAACTCCTCTCACACCAAGAGCTTGTGGTGATCTTCAAGCCGTGGATCACATCTAATGGGAGGTCTTATGAAATCTTTTGAAGGTGATTTAATGAAACATTTTATGAATCACTTTGAAGGTGGAATGGTGGCGGGGGGACAGTTTCTTTAGATGAAGTTGTGGATTATGTCCTCCAGGCAATGTTCTGTATACACAGGCCAGGTGTTGGACAGCATATACTATAGGCCTGGGATAGCCTGGCACCTTGTAGAAGCTTGAATTAAGCTCTGCTACTTCCTAGCGGTGTCTTCCGGTGCTTAGAGAAACAGACCAGCTGCTCCATTCCCACAAAGCCCGTGCATCATGAATGAACTCATATTCATAGAATGATAAGAACAGGATTTAGGCAGAAGTTGGTAGTTAGTGGTACATATTCTGACTCTCCAGGAAAATTAAAAGACATTAAAAATGGATAGTAGGATCCATGGACCAGGATTCAGGGCCAGGTTTCAGTTTTCTGAAGGCTTTGTCTCTTTTGAAAAAAAAATAAAGGACCAGTTTCCCTTTTTCTTTCTGTACATATGCTCTGTGTGTAAGAAAGAAACTTAGATCTTAAGAAAGTGCTCAGCCTTAGAATGCTTGGGGTATTAGTCAAAGAGACAGTTACATCCCACAAGACTGGCACTCCAAGTGAAAATAGGATACCAGTACAAATGAAGTAGGTCATAGTGCCCAAATTAAGGCCAAATGTTAGGGCTGTGTGGTAAGCAAAGACATGGAACTGATTTCTGTAATCCTGGCCAGAGATAACTTTTTCCCACCTTACTTCAGGAAATGTCGATCTTTGGGCCTCCCAGAATTTGCATCTGAAAAATATGAAGTGTAGACCAGATTTGGAGAGAGAGAGAGAGAGAGAGAGAGAGAGAGAGAGAGAGAGAGAGAGAGAGAGAGAGAGAGAGGGGTGTGACTGCTCCATGTTAGAGTTCCAGGGAAAGGAATCTCTCCCTTTATTCATGTAGCATTTAAACAGTGGCAGGTGCTTCCCTGTCACCTCCCTAGCCAGATTCTTGGGCCACCTTCCCATTTGCTCTTGCTCTTTTCAGTTGTAGGGGAAGTGCGGTGGAGCAGCTGGAGGTGACAGTGACTTTGCATTACTCCTCTTAGAACAATACCAACTGAACGAAGTAGTGGGTGTTCTTGTCTCCCATCTTCACAGGTGAATTTCTGAAATTTAATTTTTGATGACAGCATTTGATAATGATGTGACAAAAGTCTCTGGAAAGTCAACCTCACTCTAGAGCGCAGTAAAGACTGGGGGCTGCAGACTCCACAAGGGAAGTCCTGCATTGCTTTTGCTAAATTTTTTCTCTGTCTTTCCTTTAATCTTTCTTCCTTCCTTTCTTGTGTGCATGTGAGTGTGAGTGAGTGAGAGAGAGAGAGAGAGAGAGAGAGAAAGACAGAGAGAAAGAGAAAGATAGAGATTGAGAGTGATAAAGAGACAGAGACACAGAGAGAGAGAGAGAGAAAGAGAGAGAGAGAGACTGACAGATGGACAGACAGAACATTTATGTATGTGAATTCACAACACATGCATGTGTGCAGAAAACATCTTTTGTGCATCCTTGTTTGAATAGGGTCATATTGTTGATTTTCTGCTAGGTTTGCCAGTCCTAGTTGACCTTCAAGCTTTTGGGCGTTGTCTTGTCTGTGTCTTTGAGAGTTGATTCCTCAGAAAGAACTCAAGTCGCAGTAATGAGAAGTGGGCTAGCAAGATTGGGCATTGGTTCTAATCATGTTAGAATTCTGAGATCGTGATGACTGTAAATGCTGTCCGAGATAACTTCAATGAAAGTAATGCATGATGAAAATATCTTGGATTTCTACTGTGCAGAGTCAAGACACTCCTGGGGTGTGTTGTCTATTTTCATATGTGAAGTAAATTCTAGTCTGAAATGACAGGTTAATGAGAACCTTATTTACTTTTAAATACCCAATTCTGAATTTTATCAACTGCCCTTTTCAGAGATCTTCACATCTCACTTTAGGATCATGTCATTCAAGTTTACCATAGTCTTTTTAAATAGTCTTCATACGTCCTTACCCCTCCTGGATTTTCTTCGTATGGAATGATTTCCACATCCTCTTCATACAGATCCAAAGTTTTCCTTCTGAATGTCCCTTCTACAAGACACTTCTGAGTTTTCTTTTCTGCCATATGAGAGTTCCTGTTTTCTTCATTTACCTGACTTTGTTTCTTCCATCTAGAATATCTTCTCTTGCGTGTCAAAAGCTTACACATTTTGAAAAGCTGTTTAGAATGTCACTTTCAAAACCAGCCAATGTTTACTGTCCTTTTCCCAATTAAGTGTGACCATGTTTCCTATAATCTGGTACTATCAATTCTTGGCAAGATGCTTTACCTTAATGTCCATTTATATCCACATTTCTAAGTTCTATTTTCATTTGCTAGAACAACAACTGTAGGAACACTGCAGCTTTGACTTTATCTTCCCTCAGAAAAAAAATATGAAATGAGTTGAATAGAACTGAACGCTTCTCCCTAATGCATTTGACTCAAACAACCCACACCAAATTTCTTGGTCTTAAATTTGAGCAGGAAACCTCAAAAAAAAAAAAAATCAAATGCCATCTCTTACTTCCTGTCCTCTTTCTTTGGACTGAGAAAAAGCTTAACATGAGCTACTCTGAAATTATTTTCTTTGGCTGAAACTATGACAAGACCTAAGGTGTGGTTAAGAGTAAAATAAATACAGAGTTTTCAGATCTGAAATACAATAGGAAGTGTTGGTGTGGCTTTTTCTGGTGTTTACAATAAAGATATGTTTGCCCTCATTTTAGCTAAACATGGCTTGACTCTGAATGATTTCCCCAAAGGCTCAAGTTTTAAATACCCAGTTCCCAGCTTATAGAACAAACAGTGGCTGGGCTAGTAGAAGTCGGTTGCTAGGAATAGACCTTTGACAGTTTTGCTATTAATTTCTTTGCTTGTTGCTGTAAAAAGTATCTGAAGAAATGTCTTAAGGATAGATTGACTTTGGTTCTACCCACATGTACTCTGAGTCTTCATACCTCAAATACCCCAACAAAGAAATGCCCTCACAAATGTCTGTCTTTTAGGTAATGCTCATTCTGTCAAGTCAGGACTGTTCAATATCATAGTCTGCATCTGGTTCTGGTCTAGTCCTTTGCTTTTTTGGTCTGTGCCACATAAACAGCTCTTGGTGCTGTGAAATATATATGTATATGCATATATGTATGTGTGTATGTACACATATATATACATATTATATATACATTAATATGCCACAAATGAGCTGCTCCCACTTCCATACCTTTCCAGTCATGCTCTCTCCAACATGACAGACTCAAATCTCCAAAAGTATGAATTTGAATAAACCTTTATTTCTTTAGTTGTCCCAGTGAGACATGTTGTCACAGCGATTCAAAAGTAACTAACACAGTTACAAAACTTCTATGTTAATACAACTCAGAGTGTGGATGAAGAACCCTGGGGCTAGACAAGGTGGTGTCCTTGTTTGCTTATTTGCTACTTGCTGCTTAGCTCAGCTCTGAAGGTTCTTTGCCTGCTGTTACAATCCATTTCTTCCTTTTCAGCCCATAGCACTTGGTCCAGTGCAACCCAGACATTTGCATATGACATTTGGAAAGGCTTTGTTAATACCAGAATGGCAAAGATGCAGACCATTCTTTTGAGAAGGACCGTATTTGTGGGTTCTTTAGAAGAACTGATAGTATTCAAGGAGAAAGAAGAAATGTATGGCACAGATGAGATTAAATTGCAGTGCAGAAAAGAGTGAAATCGCAAACAGAATTGGCCTTGATGTTTGTAGGGTACATAAAAGCCAAGCAAAACACATTTTAAAAATAAATGTGAGCCCAGCAGTGGTGGCACACGCCTTTAATTCCAGCACTTGGGAGGCAGAGGCAGGTGGATTTTTGAGTTCGAGGCCAGCCTGGTCTACAGAGTGAGTTCCAGGACAGCCAGGGCTATACGGAGAAACCCTGTCTCGAAACAACAACAACAACAACAACAAAAACAACAACAAAAAAATTAAATAAATAAATAAATAAAAATAAAAAATAAATGTGAGGTAAGGAGATGGAATCAGTAGGTAAAAGTACTTGTTGTCCAAGTGTAAGACCTGAATTCACATCCCCAGCATCCACATAAAAATTGGATTTGGCAGTGTGAGTCTCTGGCCACCTGCACTAGGAGGGCAGAAGCAAGTAGATCCCAGAGGCTATCTGGTCAATCTAGCAGAAACAGCATACTCGAGGGTCAATGAGAAATCCTGTCTCAAATCATCTAGAGCAATAGGGGAAGACAACCAATAATAACCTCTGGCCTAAGCAAACACACACACACACACACACACACACACACACACACACACACACACACACACACAAACACACACACACACAAACACACACACACACACGTGTGTGTGTTCATGGGAACAAACACACACAAACACATGTGAGCAAGTGTATCTGCACAAACATGCATACACATTCAGACATAACATACACACAAAATAATAAATGAAAGAAAGAATGAATATTGTGAATGAACTTGTATTGATTTTCCTGTGGTGATAGCCACATTCTATACAATGGTAGTTGTATTTTTATATAAACTTCAGTCCAATTACTTATTGCCACCAAGCTACAGCTTATTCATCTTGGAAATACATGCCAGCATGCATAGTAGCTCTCTCCAAAAGTGTTTTCATCAATAGCGGATTAAATGAGCTTTGAAAATGGTCAGATCTAATTTTTCTTTAGCAGTTTTCTTCTTCAACGCATAAGGCAGTGTTAGACAGTCTATATGGGAAAGGGTTCTCAAAACACCTTTCTCTAACTCCCATCCACATATAGGTGACCTCACAGAGGTCATTTTATTTTTTCTATCTCCTCTTCCTGATTCCGAACTCAGGAAAGATTATTCTCCACCTTGTGTATGCCCTCCAAAGATCAAGAACCCGATCTAGAGCTCCAGTGCGCATGTGTGGAGAAGAGAAGGCGGGCAGTGCGCATGTGTGGAGAAGAGAAGGCGGGATGCTGACAAATGCTACTATCATTTACCGCCATTTCTTCCACCTCTCTCCTGGTTTCATTATTGTTTTAAAGTTTTAAGTTTGCCAAAAGCAGATTTTCATAATATTATTTATTTTCTAAGATTGGTAATATCTTCGGCTTGAGAACAAGAGTGCTTGGCTCTTATGATGGGCTGGCTTCTATTTCCAACTTGGGAAAACTTAATACCCTGAAGACTAAAGAAATCCTTCTTTGTTTGCTACCATGTCAGTCCTTGGCAGACCAGCATGGAAGAAACCTTAGGGTGGAGGTCAGGTACCTAGGTTGGGGTATCTGTTCTTTATTAGCTATTTGACACAGAAACAACAAACTGCCTCCTCTGGTTTCCAATTTTCGTATACATAAAATAATAATAGCAACAGCTACTTTATAGAATTTCTTGCTTATGCTATACACACTGGGACAAACATTCATTAACTTGCTCTTGATAGAGCTCGTGCGTTTGGAAACCATCTCATGGAGGGCTCCTTGAGCCCTGTGAATCTTATCGGTGCCCAGTGGAAGACATGCCCCCTCCTTTATATCTCCACTCACTCACTGTCAGTTCTTCTAGTGTTTCATAGCCGTAAATACAACTCATATGTTTATGGTTTCCACCCACTAAACCCTCATTTCTGTTTGAATGACTGCTGCATGTCCTGGGCTTGGTACACATGTCACTGGATCCCCAAACTCCTCTCCTCACCCTGCTTCAGTATTGCTTATCCCCCCTTCTGAACGGTAACTTCTTTCAGTTGCCTTGGTTCTAACTTGGTTCTAACTCTTAGATTCTTTCTTCCCCTGTCACCCTGAAACGTACATGCAAAACGTACATCAGCAAAAAGCCGGCTCTCCTTTCCTGATAGAATCCACAAACCCACAAGGACTTACCCTTTCTGATAGTGCCCAGTACACTTCCCTCACCTGGATTCCCACCTCTGCTCCGCTCCCTGCAGGTTCTGTAAAAGTTTGTATAGAAAGCACTCGGCAGAACAGCACAGATCAATCTGATCTTGTCATGCATCTGTTCATAATCTTCCTAAGACTTCCCAGTTAGCCAGGCTGAAATTTGAGTTCTTCCTGTAGCCCCAAACCCATGTAGTCTGTCTGTAGCTTCTTTTGCTCCAATATCCTCAGTCTTTTTGCTTTACTTGCTCCTCCCTCATTCCTACTGCCTCCTTTCTGATTAGCACTGTGGTTCTACTGTTATCCAAATAGGTGCTTAATAAATATTTACTGAAAAGATGAATGAATGAACAAATCGAACATTTTACTACATAGAAGAAGCATCATCAACACAAACACTTTTCACAATAATTATTGGTTATGTTATTTTGTTTTCATGAACAAATACTCTCTTCAAATTAAATATTTGCTTCTCCTCATATTTACTTGGTCATATTTATTGTGACATTAGAATAATATGCAATTTACAAATCCAGACCTTTTCTATTATACAAGTAAAACATGATGCATGCACAAAAGCATAAAAATATGCTTAATTAAAAGAATTAGATGTCTAGCCTTACCTCTATTCATAGTTCTGTGGGCTCCTTCTCTGTGCTGACATGGGCAAGTAGAAGATCCCATGCCTAGGACACATCCTAGGTAGATCTGTGTATATCCTGAACTAGACATCTGTATTCTCAAACAGTTCTTCTTAAGCAAGCCCCTGCCCCCAATCCTGACTGGCACAAGAACATGTGGTAGCCTATGCTTGCAGAGATCATGAAAACATCTGTACTGTCTATGCGGCCCTGGCATTGTCTTCTGTCCCTAAATCCTTCCCCACAGCCAGGCAGGCTCCTAGCCCCTCCTTCTACACAGCTTTGTCTTGTCTTCTTGCTCTGAGCTTTTCATTGCATCTGGCCACTGAAGTCATGCGGACTGTTTTTACTGACAGCAGCCACCAGCCCATACGGTTCCCATTACCACAAACTGTTACCTTCATTGAGACCAGTTTGCAAATGAGGGGGTTGTAGATAATATGGATGTCAAGTCCAAGCTGCCCCTCCCAAGGCTCCCAGGATTTGCCTTGGCAGGTATGTTGGTCTCAATGAACGTCTTCCAAAACCAAATCGGAATGGACAAACCTCTGATTAATTTACTCAGGTGTTTTGGGTTTTCAGTTTGCTGTTTGTTTGTGTGCTTCCATGCCCAGCTCCATAGAGTTTCAAAAGCATGAAGTTGCAAAGGCAAGTTGCTTATATGGGGAGAGAAATTTGAGTTCTGTTTCTTTCCAGTGCCCAATCTCATGCTATCATGATTCTGTCATGTTAACCGTTTCGGGCAATAGCATGGTTCTCAGTGCAGAGTACGTGTATGTATGCTGGCAGGAAGTAGTTCCTGAATACATCAACTACTTCTGGAAAGATAGTTGGTGACTTCCACACTTTCAATATATGTGGATAACAACCCTTTCTGCATGTAAAACAATTTGTAATTCATAAACCACTTTTAAAAACAGTATCTTAGTGGAGTCTCACAGTGTTGGGCTTTTGCTTCTTAAATGTGTGCGGGGAGGGGTTGCATATTCATATATGTGAATATGTATGCATATGTGTTCATATGCCCACAGAGACCAGAGGTTAATATTGGGTGTTGCTCCTTAGGAGCCATTCACCCTAAAATTTTAGACAAGAGATTTTTTTTTCTGGGACCATTGAGTATGCTAGACTAGTTAGCCAGCAAGCCCCACAAATCTACATGTCTCTACCTCCATAGCAATGAAATCATCAGGTAGGCACTACCATTTCTGGCTTTCTCTATGGGTGCTGGGTATCAAACTCAGGTCCTCAAGTCTGTATGACAGACAATTTATTGGTTAAACTAGTACTCCCCTAAGTTCTATTCATTTTCCTAATGAAGGTGAGGAAACTTTCATTAACTTTCAGTGGCAAACTGACTTGACTGGATTACATGCCCCAGAAGAGCCCCATGTTGGGACTTAACCTCAGCTCCCTGGATTGTAGACACAGTAGATCTCATGCTCCAACACCATAGCTGCCCCAGTGGCTTAGAACAATACTGGGCAGGGCTCACTCAAGGACATAAGCTACCAGCTTACAATGGGGCCTGATGGAACATGTCGCATCGAAACTGGAAGTTGGCATTGAGACCCAGGTTCCCTGTGTCACAGCAAAGCTACTGCCACTCTAGCTAGATGACATTGAAAAGATTGTGAACAAGGAGGCTCTTCCCGCAGTGGCTAGTGCCTCAGTTCACAGGCTTAGGGTATATTGTAGCAACTGATAAGAAACCTTCCAAAGCAGTGGGCATGTGTGAGAGAGAATTCTGAGCTGAAGATGAGACAGGAGGCAAGGATGCATCTTTCTGAGACTACCTCTCCTACTATGTGATTTCTGGTTCCTTGCCTGGGAGATAATGGCAGATAGAGGGGTAAAGAGGGGCAGAAGGCTTGAGTTCCTTGGAGAGAACGACTGGGTAGAAGGAGCTGAGGTAGGCTAGCCTGCTGCCTGCTCATCTGGCTGCTGCATGACAGATCTTCTTTCATTCTTGTCACAGCACTGTGAGATAGACAAGTATACTATTTCCATGCTATGAGTGAAGAAACTGAGGCTTAGAAAAGTAATTTATCCTCAGTCATGGACCCCAGAAGTGATGGAGTGAGCATTCAACAATAGTCTTACCTTCTTCGTTCCCACATAGCTTCTGCCTTCCACTTTTCTACTCTTGATTCTCTTCTTTGCTGACAAGCATTATCTTCAGTGCCATTTGGAACAGTGGGAAGATTCCTTTAAAAACAATTATGCCTGCTTTTTAAGCCAAAATTTGGGATGTCTTACACAGTTCCTTAGGCCAAATGAATGAAAGAATGTGCTAGAACACCTATGCTGCTCACTGCAGGGAAACCCTGCTGATTGGCAATATGTTCCACACTCTGCTCTAAGCATGTGACACACACAGAGCCACCTAGTATTACTTAAGCGATGCTCTACACTTGGTTTTATTTTACCCCGCTACTGTAAGAAGTCATGCTCCTTTCTCTGAACAGAAGTTCCTGAAGGTGAACTGGCCAAAGTCAGGTTTAGGTATGCTAGTGTGGTGGGTGTTCTAGACATATTCAGTTCTCTGTTTCTTTACTCTGGACAATACTGTCTATTTATATACCCTCTCAACACACACACACACACACACACACACACACACACACACACACACACACACAGAGAGAGAGAGAGAGAGAAAGAGAGAGAGAGAGAGAGAGAGAGAGAGAGAGAGAGAGAGAGAGAGAAGCTGAGTAAATGTAATGGTCATGACAATTATAGCTATGACATTCATGTTATTAACAGTTTGTGTCTATCTTGTGTTTATTATGTATTATGTGCTGAGCTAAGGATTTCCTTTATATTATTATCTTTTTCTTGCATTTCTTACTTCATGTGTGGGAGTACAAGGTGACATGTCAAATGTGTGAATGCCAGAGGATAAATAGAGAATCTGCTTTCTTTTCTCACCATGCATGTCCCAGGTTGTTAAACTTAGTGGCGAGCTCTTTATCCACTGAGACAGCTCACCAGTCCCAGATTCTATTTTAATTCCTCTCCAAACCTATGAATATACATTTTAATACATATGTGAACATACAGGAAGAAATAGGACTTATATGTTAGCACACATACAAGAATTTAGTGCTATTTTACCAGCCACAGTAGTTCATGCATGTTTCTGAGCAAATGTATCTACCTAGGGATTCTGCCTGTAAGACAGCATGCAGAGTAGAGTGTGGAATATTTCAGAACAGATTACTTAGAGTCAGGGTGGAGTTATATAGTTTTGTCCTGTTGGATTCATGAGAAGAACATGTCCTGCCTTTTGTTCAGTTCAGTAAAATTCTAATTGTTTTCTCCTTAGCCAGTCATTTGTCATTGGAAAATCACTAAATCAAGAGCCACCAAAAAAAAAAAAAAAAAAGCTGAAGGACAATTTGCCTAGCATTCATCCTTGCACCTAGTAGGTCCAAGTCAATGTTACCTTACGCAGACTAACCCATACACAGGCTCTTACTTTATCTATTGCTTCCCTGCACAAATGAAAAGTCAGACAGACTAGCACATAATTGTTCATAAAGCTTCCTTGGCATAGACACAGGTTGGCATCGATGTAGCCATTACTCAGACAGGAAAGGAAAGCTCATAACTCAAGATCACACAATTCTTTAAGCCTTTTACTCATGCTTGATAACTCATGGGCAATGGGCTGCCATGGCCCTGCTCTAGCTTTTAAAATTATTATTATTATTAAGACAAACATAATGAGGGTGTGGTGTTTTAGGCTACATATGTCAACTTTATTAGAAACACTTAATTTCCCTAGAAGCCAAAAAAAAAAAATCCCCTGGAAATAGATCAATATGTACCTGATCACAACAGCGCCATATATTGAATTATGGAAACAGAATGTATGTGCCTAAGGAAAGCGACAGCTGGAGTGCTTGCTGCCACATATTCCATCACACGGTTGGGAGATCATGTCAATTGTTAAGTGAAAAAAAAATCAGGATACAAAGCAGCATAAGGAACTCTGTCGGAATTATCAAAGTTTTCTTTCTCATTCTTTTATTCTTTTCCACTTCCATATCTTCTTTGATGAGATTTTGTAAGGAGGAGACACTCCATAGGAAAAGCCTCACTCTTGCCAGACCCATGGCTTCTTGATTTCAACAGCCTCTACACACACACACACACACACACACACACACACACACACACACACACACACACAAATACACACATCCCCCAAGACTACCTCAGCCTTTGTTCAACACAAGACTTGGCCTATGAACCACAGGGCAGGGCAGGCAAGATGACTTGCCTTCCAGGCTCACTGTGGAAGGGTGACATATACCCTGGTTTCCTCCCAATAGCCATGCGTATTTATTAATACCTGTTCACTCCCTTTCACACATCTCTGCTGTAAGTGACAATGATGGCACGTGGAAGTGCCAAAACAGATTCATTTTCTTTGCCAATTAAAGAACTGAAAGGAAAGAGATTACTGGAACTCTTGGGGAGTCCTACTTGGGCCATTACATGGTACCTGAGAAATTGAGGTCCCATCTTGAAGTTATTAGTTTCATTAATAAAAGAATTTATGTATCAATCCTACCATGAACAAACTCAGACAGAAGCCTCCCAAACAATTGATTTAGAAGGAAAGACCTACCGTGGACAAGCTGTAAGGAAGCTCAAAGAACTAGTTAGGGGGTTTAAGAGCATAAAGCACTAGTTAGGGAGCTTAAGAGCATACTTAGGTTTTGCCAACATCTGAAAGAAAAAAAGTCAATAGAGAAGGAAAAGCAGCAGCCAGGGCTTCAAAAAGGTGGGCAGACCCAGCTAAACATGGAGTCTCAGTTCTAGGGACTGCATTAGGGAGTGGGAATTCTGGGAAGAAGTACATTGCCTTAAAGTAACCCCTGGGATATAGAACTACTCCATCTTGGAGGGGATGGCAGTAAGTTATTACTGGAATAGATACTTACATAGATTATGGGTTTGTCTTCTCTGCACATAATGCTTCGACTAAAACTATCATCCCGAGACTTACCGATATGCAATTCATTCCACATGGCATTGCAGAAGACCAGGGAACCCACCCCCTTGCTAAGAAAATGTGGCATTGGGGCCTACTCATGAAATTCACTGATCTTATCATCTCCCCCAAGTTGTGTTTGGTCACTGTTTCATCACAGCAATAGAAATCTAATCAGGACAGGGTGGAACCTGCCCCACTGGATTAACCCTTAATGGATGAGACAAAGGCAGCTAGAGGCACAGCAGATTCTTTACAATAAATTATGTGTTCACTTTAAATGTGGGGGAAGGTAGGGCTTTCATCTCTGAAAAGCTGCCTATCAACCTGTTCTGCAGGCTTTGGTACCCTCTTCTACATCAGGAACCATGTGCTCAGTCCACTTAGCCAGGATCAGAAGCAAGAACCAGGGTTGACTTCTGCAAAGTGTCAAGATAGAGCCTCATGTCTGATAGACAGAAGCCAATGGCCAGTCATTTCTCCTTTCACAAAGACTATGATGAATGCTTAGGAGTGCTATTCAAGTCAGGAACTTAATACTGATAATTCATTTGCTCAATTTAATCCCACAGGTCCCTCTAGGCTTGGAGGAGCAAAATAGCAGATAGGCATGTTGGCATCAAAGTCAAGAAACAAAAAGAAACAGAGTGGTGAATGGCATAATCATGGCTGATTTATATGCATGGCCATGCATGGAAGAATGTGAGGGGAATTAGCAAAGGAATTAAGTAGCTATAAAACATGGGTGTCACTTTTATCACTCAGCAGTTTCCAGGCAAGTGGGCTCTCTGCCAGGGGATTCTAACATATACTTGGCAGCTATTTGAAGCTCCTTGTAGAAAAGGTCCAGGAAGAAATTCTGATGATTGAAAAGCCCTTTGTAAAAAGTGACCTGCTGCAACGGAGTAAAGGGGCCGAACTGACAGATGGAAGTTCCAGACTCTAGACCTGGAACCCCAGGCCCTGAGTATAAACTCAGTAGACACATAGGTCATAGAGTCACGTGCTTGTGAAATGCCTTAGTCTTACTCCATTTTCACGCTTCTCTGTATAGACCCTTCTTCTTCTAGTTAACCAGGAGGCTCCATTTCTCTGGGAATGAATTTTTAAAAATCAAGCAATGAGTTCCTAAGGAAACCAGTCTCCATGTTCAAGCTTTATCATCTCTGCCTGGACATTATAACCCAAAAGTATTAGAAAATAATAAGGCTTTCTTTCTTTTCTTTGTTCTATTCTCATTGTTTGAGAATTTCTTCCATGCATGTAATGTGTTTTGGTCGAATTATCCCTCCACTATCTGCTCTACAAGTCCTCCCCTATGACCCTCAACTTCACAGTGCTAGCATCATGTGCTTTGCTGTTGGGTTTTTAAAAGCCCAAAGTCCACTTAGTGCTGTCTGTACATATATGGGTTTAGATCCATCTGCTTGGGCATGGTACCATTAAATGTCCCAGATTCCTGAAGAAAACTGATTTCCTTCCACCAGCAGCTATCAACTGCAAACTGCTTTTCAGTTTAGTCAAAGAAAGCGACTACAATGGCTTTCTAGTATATGAAGAATGATATAGAATCTCTGACCTAAGCATCAAGACCCACTGTTTCTTGGTCATAGTATGAGTTTAAACCTATTGGGAGTAAGATGGGTCAGGTCCCATTAAAGATGCTTTATAAATAAGGGGTTAAGGATGGAGGTCGGTGGTGAAAGTGTCCTGGCATGCACCTTGGCTAATCATCAGCACCTCTAAAAATAATCCAGTTATCTTATTTAGATAAAAAACCCAGAGTAAAACACTATTATTTTTCCTACTTTACATGTCAAGAAACAGTAAAAAAAAAAAAATCTAGAGAGTTCAAAAATCCATACAAATAGCCAGAACCAACATAAGATTTGAGCCCAAGAAGTGCGGGTCTGAGCACCTGGTAATGAAGTTGACCCTCAGGATTGTGTGCACCAGAAAAAAATATTTATGAGGTAGCCACTGGGTTCTGATGCGTGAGTGAGGAGGCCACTGATTACTCGCTAGTACCAGAAGGTAACAGCTCTAGGAAACACTTGAGACCAGTCTGCAGATAAAATTTGTCTCTACCCAATTCCTATACTCAATATGACAACTGAAATAACAAGAGGACAGTACCCACTCCACTTCTTTTTGTCCTCACCAAAGGCTCACCCAGAGTGAGTGGCACAAATGCTGTAGCCATCTCTGATCCTTTCTCCAACTTTATCAAGCCTCGTCCTGAGTAAGAGAGGAAATGTACCCACTCTATTACTTCTCTAGCCTTCCCATGGATACTATCTGTCTCAGTCAGGGTTTCTATTCCTGCACAAAACATCATGACCACGATGCAAGTTTGGGGGGGGGAGAGGGTTTATTCAGCTTACATTTTCAATTGCTATTCATCACGGAAGGAAGTCTGGACTGGAACTCAAGCAGGTCAGGAAGCAGGAGCTGATGCAGAGGCCATGGAGGGATGCTACTTATTGGCTTGCTTCCCCTGGCTTGCTCAGCTTGCTTTCTTATAGAACCCAGGACTACCAGCCCAGGGATGGTGTCACCCACAAGAGGCCCTCCCGCCTCGATCACTAATTGAGAAAATGCCTTGCAGCTGGATCACATGGAGGCATTTCCTCACCTGATGACTCCAGCTTTGTGACAAGTTGACTCACAAAACCAGTCAGAACACTAGCCATCCCTTTCTGATGCACATCCTCCTCAAATCTCCCCTGGAGTGGCAGAATGGCTGTGCCCAGCCTGCCCTGTTGTCCAGCTTTGCCAAGCCCTCCTGGAGTGATTCATTCCCATCCCCTTCTCTATCCTCACCGAGATTCACCTGTATGAACAGGGAGCTACGCTTACCCCACCTCCTCCTCCTCATCATCAAAGGATGATAGACTAACAGAAGGAAGCACCTACCACCCCTCTCTCCTTTATTATATTCAAGGTTATTCAACACTCACACAACAGACTCCCAGATGGCCCCTTGTCCCTGTTTTCTACCCACCCCCATAGCCCAGATTTTCTACTGCCACTCTAATCAGAAGTCTGCTGCTCTTACTTGTCTGGCTGTAAACATTCAACTCTCTAGATCAATGCTGTTCCACGGAATAACAGAGATGTATGAAGTGGCCTGCATCTACTCTGCCCATTAGGCCAGACAATGTACAAGCACAGCTTTCAACATTCAAATTGCCCCTTGTGCTGTTGTAGACCCTGACTTTAATTATTTAAATGCCTCCTATGGCCATCAGCTACAGGATTGGGCCCTGGAAATCTGGTAGACAGATCTCCCTCATGACGACTCTTGTCTTATCCAGGTTACAGTGTGTTAATCATGCTTGCTCACCTGAGCTTGCAGCTGGGCGCTACCTTTGATCCAGCTGGCCTGCATCATGTGTCCTTGCTTTTGTATATATTGCCAACTTGCAGGGGACAAAATGAAGTGGCAAGGCCAGGACATGCAACAAATCACTCCCTGTCTGCAGCATTCTTGTGTGCAGTCTAGAAAGCTCCATCTCAGTGAATTTTCTACCAGGTGACCTTCCAGGCCCTGCCAGAGGTGGATGCCTTCTGAGCATCATGCTGAGCCTCCACCACATATTGTCGCTTCTCCTGCCTGCTCTCCAACACTGTCTCGTGTAGCCCTGATGCCCTTAGTAGTGAGGATGCTCATTTGGCAAATGCAAACAGAACGATTACATCAAATTCTCCTGGACAAAAAGAGTTCACCTGGCTTGACCCACAAGACGCTCCCCTCAGAATCTCAGATGTGTTTTAATTTGGAATTAAGGATGAGATACAGGACCATAGCAAAACAAAGGGAGGAGAGGAAGAGGGCTTATCATTCATGGCTTAAATCTGAATTATCTGCTTAGTCCGACAGCCTTCTTCCTTAGAAGGTTCTCCAACCACTAGATACCCCATCTCTTCACTTTCTCTTCTCTCTCCAACCTTCCTCCTACGTGGTCTTGTGGCACCGGGCTCTGGAAACTGGATTCTATCCCACTCCCTCCTACTCCAGTAGGTAATTGGATGCTGCTGGTCTTGGCAGGGACCTTGAGGCTACACTTGTTCTATCAGCCCTAATTAGCTATTAAATAAACAGCAAGAGAGCCTCAGGATAGGTCTCATGCAGGACTCTCAGTCTGGGTGGAAAATGTCAAGTTGTAATGAAACGTCTCTGAATCACGTCTGGAAAAATGAAACGCCACAGAGAGCCAAGTCTTGAAACACATGAGGAAAAGAGGAGAATGGAGTACAGTCTCTGCATCTTTGGAAAAGCAAGATGAGAGAGTACACTCTGATGGGCTACCCTGGATGACTTGCTCTGGGTTAAGCTTTGTAGATACACAATGGATGCACTGTACTGACTGAAGTCGTTATCCATAGACCGTCTGTAGAGGCAGAAGGGTTGAAGACAGACAGCTTTAAATGTGGGGTACCAAAGGCTGGACAGGAAACTACAGTGAAGTGAATCTCTTGAGCAAGCCACTGGTTTTTGTTATAATGGAGTCTCACCTGGATGCAGTCTCATTACCTTCCAAGCCTGGGCTCTGCTATAGCTCAGCAACAGGGAGCAAAGGAGGTAGAAACCGGAGGGACCGTTTTCCCTCGTTAGTCCCCATTCTGTCATTCTCTATGCTTCCTTTGACAAGAGGGAGGGCAGAGAATCTGGTGATGGGCTCTGGGGTCTCCAGTCTTCTTGGTGGGGTAGAAGTAGGAGGAACCCAGATCTTAAAGACAAGTGACCTTGAGTCAAGTCTTGATTCTATTTTGCTCCTCTGCTGGCTAGAGGCATATTATTATTACTTTTTTTTTAATTCATGTAACACAGCGATCACAGACCCTCCTCTCCTCCCAGCCTCACCCTTACAAATCCCCCCCCAGTCATTGCCCATCCCCCTTTCTCCTTAGAGAAGAGGAGTCTCCTTTAGACTTTCTTTCCTGTGTGTATCTCTCACCTGTGGAATGGTCCTCACAAACCTGATCCCATAGGGGGAGGTCAATGAGATATTGGGTGCAAAGCAGCACATTCCACAGCTTCATTTCCCAAATGAGGTAGCTATCCTGTGCTAGCTGCACGCACCCAGGAAACAGTGGGCATCTGTGAGAGTTGCAAGTCCTGGGATGGGATTAAGATACCAGCGAAGGTGACCCCATTAACTTCAGACATCTAAAGACAAAATGTCATTTTCTCTACTTGTGTATGCCTGTTATAACCCCAGTACAGGCTGGGCTGAGCTTTTGTTGGCACTGGGCCACTCCCACCCCATCCTCCTCTCCTTTCTTTGGCTTCTCCTGTCCCCAGACCTCTGGAGTATCTGAGTCAAACACCAATGAGATAATGTGTTTATTTGCTCCGATTGTTTTCTGTTTATAAAACTGGGCTCCTGGGAGAAGTCAGTTCCAAATGTAGGTCTGAGACATGAAGGTAGGCTCTGAGGCTGACCACAGGAACTTGGGGCTTCCTTCCAGCTGGGGAAAATACTAGGCTGCTACCCCCAGATGGGCCTCTTTCCATAGCTCTGCCTTGCCTTGACTGTTAACAATGTTGCTGCTTTGAGCATGGATTTGGCCTAAAGGCTAGAAAGGCTGTCAAGTACCTAACCTTGAGATCACAGGGGCTCTGAAAAAGAAACAGTGCTATCAAGTCACAGTAACGGCAATCACAGGCACACCCAGAACTAAACTCGGAGCACCAAGTCCTCAAGAAAAGTTCTCAGTCTTCTAAAACAGAAAACATCAGTGCTTTCAAGCAGCAAGGATTCTCCAAGCCCAGGTTTAATGGCTGAGGTATTAGGTGGAGAGACAAGGGAAGATGCAGGCTGAGATAGGCCCTTCCCTCTACAGGCTTATATGCCCTCATTACCTGTGCCAGAATTTTCCTCTGCCTACTATTCTATACTCAATAATGCTCTATGGAAGTTACTGAGAAGTGTAGGACTTAGCCATTGAATCCAAATGCTCCTAGGTCACTTTAGGATTAGGAGACAAGCAGAATTCCAGAACTGAGTTACTCTTGAATGAACACTTAACATCATGGGCTCCTGAGCTTCCCACAGCCTCATTGTCCTTGTCTGGAGCTGTATCACTGATGTCATACCTATACACGGTCTTACGAAGCTGATGAATAGGCAGTATGAAGCAGCTAGCAGAGCTCTGGTCTTCTGTAAGAGCCCAGTAAACGTCAGTGTGAGCATAATAGCGATGACTGCCATGATCCTGTCAAAAGAAACTAAAGTGGGGGGAAGCTGAGGTATGGTGAGGTTAGAGGGGCCCACGGAGGTATCACATGGAAGGAGGTACTCATGTTGGGATACAGTAGCTGAGTAAGATGCCAGCAGGCAGTAAGGCCTGTGTGGAAAGGGGTTGACAGTGGAGTACAGGATGGTCTTACTTAGAAAACAGTAATAACCTAAAGAGTCTCTGTGTGGAGGCTGTGCTTCTTCTAAAGAAAGCATCTATAGGTGACTGGAAGGGTAAAGGTATTCTTCATGGGCTTAAAGAACCTTGAATTCCAGGGTGGGGACTACAGAGTCTGCCTCTGTTTCTTTCTTCTGCCTTTTTTCCCGTCCTTCCATTTCAACCTTTTTGTTAGTGGGTCCATTTGTTTGAAAGCAACATTAAACAGTCTTCAGTATAAAGAACAGGCAGAAGTGGGCTTCTCTGTTGAAAAGACAGCTGTGGAGCTTTTTAAACCAGATCTAGATTCCCCCAGGAAACACATCCTGAGATGAGTACATAGGCACACACTTGCTTTTGAGGATATAACCTCTGTGGAGAATAGCCGGAGGGCTAGGTTACAGGAAAGGACAAAGGCCATTATATAGGGTACCATCCATAGCTGATCATCACTATGGAACCTTGCTATGGAATATTGTCCTCCATCCATAACATGTTACCATCTGAAATCAGGCTAGCTGTGCTTATCCACAGTAAACCCTGGGAACAGAAAGCCTATGAACATTTTCTCATACTAGGGACTGGGGGAGAAGATCATTAGATCCTCACCTGAAATTATAGTCAATGGTTCCTCTCCTCACAGCTACATATATATCCTGACCATCTTTCCATGTCTGTGTGTTTGATAGACTACATAGAAGGTGGAGGTTAACTGAAGGAAGGACCTCATCACTGTGCTTTTGTGATATCATCATTCAAGCTGGAACGCAGCTGGCTTGGAACCCCATTCTCCCTCATCTATGTTCTTGTATGCATAAAAAAACCCACTGGATCACCAAGCTGGTCTTGGAACTATTTCTTTGGTCTTCTTGGAGAGTGTGGGCATTTGTTCACACCTCCCTGGGAGCAGAAACACAATACCAGTCAGTAGAGGTTGGGTGAAGGTTAATGTTGCTTGTCAACCTTAATGGACCTGGAATCAACAAGATGTGCAACTGAGTGAGGAAATTTCCAGGAATGAACTTAGCTGATGGAAGGACATCCTTCTCCACAATGGACAGCACCTTCTGGTAGCATCTCAGATATAAAGAGCTCAGAGGGAAAAGCAGTGCTGCTTTGCCTGCCAATATCCCCTTCTTGATGGTTAGCACACCTATCCATTTTCGCTGCTGTTGCCACCATCCTTGCCAGACATTGGAACCAAATTTTTCTGGCTCCGAAGTGTAGACTAAAGACCCATAGCTTCCCAGTTCTTCAGTGCCTGATTGGAATTCCTACATCTAGCTTCCTACACTAAGTAGCTACTAAGCTCCCAGCCTTTACATTATGCAGATAGTAATTGTTGAACTACCCAACCCCTATCATATAAGTTAGTCTAATGCATTCTCTTTTATTATACATAGGCACATTGTTGCTTCTGTCTCTCTAGAAAACTCTAATGCAGGTCTCTCTGGAGAGAGAGAATGGGGCCCTAACCCATGTGCTTCCCTCCATTTTCAGTTTTGTCCAAGCAGACTCTGAGCAGCTTCCCATGAGTCCCCAGTGAGGGTGTTGGAGAAGATTGGGTAGCTGCAGCCAGTGTCTCAGATGCTCTCAGTGACAGCTAGAATAAAAAGATTAGGAAGGAGGGAAGGACACAATCAGATAAATACAGTCAAACAAGATCTCCTCGACATTATGGGCATGTTGGAGAAGGGAGAGGAAATAAAAAGTCATTGAGATAGACCAGGAAATGCCATGATAGAAAGAATAAATGAACACTCGAGGAATAAAACCATTTTTAAGGGTTTCTAAATAATAATAATAATAATAATAATAATAATAATAATAATAATAATAATAATCAGGGTTTGGGAAATGTTTGTGGAGGGAGGGAGAATGTTACGGGAATATTAAAAGAGATGGAATATATGGCACATGTTCCCACATTATGCCTTGGTTCTCTCATCCCCAGCGGGCTGGCCAGCCATGCACTAGTGGGCAATGGCCGACCTGATTTCATGGAGCTCTGACTCAGAGATCCACGATCTCTCCACGAAGCTCACTAGGTTCCCACAGGCAGGTCACTACCACACCAGCCCCATGCTTCAATACCCCCATGGCCTCTGTGCTGCACATCTGGCAAACCCACACTTTGCTGCTGTACCTTTCTCTCTGGAACCCACACGAGCCACCGAGTGAAGGAAACACAACACAAACTTAGCTCAGAAACAATAACTCAATCTCTAGGTGCAACAACTGAAACCTAATCTTGTAAACTTTATCAAAGTCCATTTCCTCTGGTGGCGAATCCTTGTGGATCCGCCATACCAGGAGACTCTAGTAGCTACATCTTACCTATCTGCTTTCCCCATTCCAAAAGGACCCTCTCTCTCTCCTGCCTCCTCTCTTCCACCTTCCAACTTGGGAGTACTTCCTAGGCACCCAGTGATTGACTCTTTTATTCATTAAGGGGTTGGTTCATAAGAAGTCACAGGTGTAACTCACCTCTTGCCTGAAGCCCCTCCCAGGAGGGCAGAATTAGCAGAATACCAACAGCTCCAGGGCCATTCACAACAGGAGAATAACTGGAGAGAGTCCCCTCCAACTACGTGTTCATAGTGCTGTTCACCAAATAGGGATTTCTGACAGTGTCTGGGAACTTTATTTTTCTCTCGACTTGAATAGAAATATTTTCCTTTTTCAGATGGAGAGAAAAAGAGTCCTCAGTTTTCCTGAAAGATAAGTGCACTGTATAAAACTGAAAGATATGCCAAAGTCATAAAAACAAGGCTGTGGCAAGGAGGGTGCTATGTGCAGGGGACTTGGGATTATGTTCTGTTCCATGTGCTCCACAGAGCTTCTTGGTGTCCTTGTAGCCTCAGGAAATAAGATCCTAGGCACCAGATGTACCTTCCATCTATTTTGAAGGCAAAACGTGATTTCAACGAAGTGAAAGACCCCAGCTCCCCGTTCTTGATTACCACCAGCTTTCTCATCTTAAAGATGTCCAGGGAATCTTCTATGGGATTTTCCACCATTCTATTTTCAAACAATCACAAAGCATTGCCTCCAAACAGCCAATGACCTTGCTCAGGCGTCATACCGCTTTTCTTCTGTTTAGGATGAAATACAAATTTGCCCAAGATCTCATAGTCAGTGAAAAGTGAAACCTGTAACTCCTGAAATCAGGTTTCTGAATTGATGCTCATTTCTAATATTGGATTGGTATCACGCCCTTGACCCACTTCTTACCTCAAAGTAACAATCATGAGCACTAGTATATAGCAGCTATCCACTTAATATTTCCTCTTCCTCCCAACTGGTCCAGTCTCTTCCCATCCTATTATGCTGTTCTCGCATAGTTAACCTGGAAAGTGCTTTCCTGAGGGTCCCAATATCAATGTGCTCCTTTTTTAAAGGACAAGAACATCATGGAAACCCTCTTCTGGGACACTTGTAATTCCTTTGAGCCTACCATGCTCGGCACTTAGTTCTTTTGCCTGGCACTAAGCCCTTTGTGTGGATCTTGGCTCTTCTGGTTCCACATGCTTCCAGAAACTACCCTGGCTATGCTGGCGAGAGTTCCATGTCTTGACAGCTATGGCTTCATAGTGAGTGGATTCATTGTCGTGCTGAGCAGGCCCACTGCTGTATTGGACAATTGTACACAATTTAGACCAGGCTTCCTGAGTCACACAGGCGTTACTCACTTCACATTCTCTGTGGATTCACATAGAGACTGGTTAACTCTCAGTAGGCAGTTACTGAACCACATAAAACTTTGAATTGATACAAAAGGCTAGTGATACCTACTTTTAATGACCTTGAAGAGTTACTATAATAAAGATACACAATGTGTGTAAAAGAGGCACAGTAAGAGGTTCCAAGTGATTATGGAATATTCAAACAAGTTTACAAAACCACCATGAAAGGGAGAAACATCTACACTTTCTTTATGGAAGGAACTGGGTTCAAATTTTAACTAGGGTTTGGTGTAAGAACACATTCAGATCATTTTCAGTATTGACAGGACATTTCAAGCCAGAAGGCAGTCTGCCATTTCTGTTTAGTGGGTCACCAGAAAATTCCAAAGGCTCAAGTTGACCTTGACTTCTTAACTTCTCCCAGCTGAGGCTCATTTTTCTCAAGTGTAAATGGAGACATCATGGTGATTCCCTCTTTGAGTGATTGTAAGAATTATACAGATTTAGAGGATATAGGTCCTGGTTTCTGCCCCAAGTAGATGTTAATTAACTGGCATTGATGCTGGTGATGATGATATTGACAGGCAGGTGAGAGATGCTTTCCAGATCTCTGCTCAAGACCTCACTCATAGGTCAGCCTAAGTGATACTTCTTAAGAACAAATTAAGTCAGATTGGATCCGGCAAGATGAGTAGACATGTGGAATGAGTTATTGGGAAAGCAATTAAAGCCAAGGTTAAGCTCATGAGAAATGAGATGTGTTTCTTTTACAGAAATAGCTAAAAAAAAAAAGCATGCTGTTAAATAAATGAAGTGCTTGATGACCAGGAAGAAGGACCAACAGATACAGAAAAAAAAATCTAAGTTATTTCTTCTGTGACTTAGCATTAGATCTCACAATAAACAGGGAATGGCTTTGTATTGTATGGTCACTCCACTGGACTACAAATCTGGCTGGATGCATGCCTGACAAGAGGGTGAGATGAGGCTGTTTCTCCATGGGCTCCTATATATGGGTGGAAGGTAACTACCAGACGAGAGGGCCTCACAGCTTGTCTGTGCACTATGTCTGCTTGCTCTGGTGACAAAGATGACTGTATCAGGTATTCACTTTCTTCCTGGAAATTTGACATAGGTAATAGGTAGTATTTTATTATACAGTGTAGTTTAAGAATCTGTTCTAAGGGATATACTATTTTATCATATGCTGTAAAGATTTGTTAGGACCTGTTCATCAGAAATGAGCCCCAAACAGTATCTCTTCTACTTCAAGATACATAGTTGATTCTGGGCTTATCTGGTTTAGGAAATACTCCATGCATTGCCAAAGGGTTTGGAGTTGGAGGAGAACTCAGTTCCCTAGAAATTTATTTGAAAAGATATATCCTTAGCATATATCCAAAAAGTGGTATCAGACAAGGCAGTTGTGCAGACTAATGATGAGACTTGTGTCAGGAGTGTGGGGAAAACTTGTACTATCAGTTGGTACCCCTTATCCTAGAAGAGAAAGTGTGCTCTGAGCAAGGAGGCACAGATCTGCCTATGGATGTACCCAGCCTCAGAAGACCAGCTACTGAGAAAAGTTATTGATAATGGATATTGTTCTCTAAAACAGATTGATGTCAAGTCATACTCCTGTATTACAAGAGCTGGACTTATGAAATGAAGCTTTTGAGGTAGCTGGGTCTGGGGAAAGCAGAAGCAGGTGTCTACTGCTTTTTTTTTTTTTTTTGCATGTTTTGCATTTTTTTGCATTTTTGTGCACACACTAGCTATACACATTCTCTGGTACACTTCAAGCTATGGTCTTTGTAATGACCAGATATCTGTCTTCATCTTCATGACGAATGTATTTCAGAATACCACTGGGGCCTGCTCATGAGACATGTTTTCAAGTTTGACTGAAGAACACAGGAATAAGCATCCCAGCTGGGGAACATTCATGCACTAGTCGGGAAGGGGCCTTGTCCTAAACCACACTGTCCCTTAGCAGGTAATTATGAGAAGAATTAATTCATATGCATCACACCTAAACAGAGGTAGTAGTGACATGGAAGTTGCAAGTCCTTTCTTGGAGACCTGGGCTTAGATCAGAAGAGCTAATAATGAAATAGTGACTAAAGTTCACTGTGTCTCTCTGTCCTGCCGTTTGCCTTGACCCTTGTACCACTTGTCTGCTAAGAACCATTCCGGGTTCAGCATGGCTCTTTCTCAAACTAAGATAAACACCCACAAGGCTAGCTTGGATCAGAGAGGAAGCTACCCATGATCATCCACTCCCTCTCCTTAGGAGACAGTGGCAGATTCTAGCAGCAGAGCACCTAGTGGTATGAATCTGTCTCTGAAGTCACATCAGGAAGAGAGGCACACCTGTAGAGGGAAGGAATCAAGAATGTCAGTTGCCTGACACTTCCAGCTGTAAGGGACTATTAGTTAGATAGGGCTCTGAGCTTAGGCAAGTATCACTTGAGTTAGAAACACAGATACTCATGGGAGCAAATATGGAGACAAAATGTAGAGCAGAGACTGAAGGAAAAGCCATCCAGACACTGTCCCACCTGGGGATTCATCCCATATACAGTCACCAAACCCCAACACTATTGTAAATGCCAAGAAATGCATGCTGAAAGGAGCCTGATATAGCTGTCTCCTGAGAGGCCCTGCCAGAACCTTACAAATTCAGAGGCGGATGCTCGCAGCCAACCATTGATCTGAGCATGGGGTCCCCAGTGGAGGAGTTAGAGAAAGGACTGAAGGGGCTGAAGGGGTTTCCAACCCAATAGGAAGAACAACAATATCAACTAACCAGACCCCCCCAGACCTCCCAGGGACTAAACCACCAACCAAGGAGTACACATTGAAGGACCCATGGCTCCAGCCGCATATGTATCAGAGGATGGCCTTTTCAGGCATCAATGTGAGAAGAGGTCTTTGGTCCTATGAAGACTCAATAGATGCCCCAGTGTAGGGGAATAGAGGGTGGGGAGGCAGGAATGGGTTGGTGGGTGAGGGAACACCCTCATAGAAGCAGGGGGAGGGGGAATGGGATAGGGGGTTTCTGGGAGGGAGGGAAACCAGGAAAGAAGATAACATTTGAAATGTAAATAAAGAAAATATCCAATTAAAAAAAGAAATGCAGATTTAGGTTTGCCAACTATACATTAACTAAGGCAGAGATGATGGATATAGACAGATCATGCAATAGATCAATGACAGATCACTGTGGCTTCTTTGTATCTTCTCTGAGAATACTGACATCAGACAAGCAGCTGTAGAACACACAGAGACTCACATAGAGGACTGCTTGAAGTCTACAAGCTGATGCAACAGTGAGGAAAGAACAGAAGAAGAGCCATATTGGCTGACTGCAGTCAATTCCCAGCTTTTCCCAGCCATGCTATGGCCCTGGGTGGCAGACATTACTCCCTCTTCTTCAGTGGAATAGAAAGTGATATTCAGGATTGAGAAGTAAGCCTCCCAGATCATGATGTCCAAAACATACCATCTACTCTATCACACTACCCAGGAGCCTCTGGAGTTCATAAATTACATTTTCATGTAACTTTTATCTGCTTATTCTAGCAAAAGTCAGTGAAGCAGGAGAAGTGAACTTTAAGAGAGTGGTGAGAATAATCTAGATTTCTGTTACACACTGCTCCTCAATTTGGTATGCCCCATAACAGACTATATGCTCAATCTGTGACTTTATGAAAAGACTGAGTTTTTCTTAATTATCTCCAAAGCAAGAAATTGTCCTAGTCTCTCTTTCCATGTGGTTGGTTGACTCCCCTGCTTCCAGTTACAGCTGAATCTCACAGCCTCAGCTGTCTTCCTCTTCAGAGAGTCTCCATTATCCAACAAGGGAACCAAAAAAACCAAGGTCTGGCTCTACTGAGTACCAGAGCTTTGCTCTCACATCTGGAAGATCTAACATTGATGACCAAGTATAGCACAGGTCTGTGATATAGCAACTGGCTTATCCATATTCTCATATTTTTACCCTTTTGTGACAAATAAGAAGATTTTGTGTTACTCAAAGTAATGACTAATTACTCCTGTGTGTTATGCTAAGAGTTATTTAGCTATCGCAGTTATATCTTGACCTGCATAACGAATTTACTTTCTTATTAACATCCTAATTACCTAGCGTAACTATGTGAGGAAGTTGCTGATTTTTACATAATTATTGTAACTAGTAACATTTCTGAAGTCTTACAAGTTTTCCTTCCACTATTAAGAAACAGAAAATAGTGATTCCCCTTTAAAATCTCTATCCATTTGTACTTAATTTCACTGACTTAAATTTATAGAAGAATATTTAATGGTAACAGTTGATAGGGGGCATTTGTGTGTTCTAGAATTTGATGGTCATATACCTGGTGCTTACTTGAATTTCAGTTTTGGTACTCTATACCATGTAAGAACTATCCTTTTGTACTATTTATTATTTCATTAGGACACCATGGTAAGTTTAACTGTGATGATCTTCTGTTTTTTTTTTTCTTGAACTATATGATATAATCTGGATATCAACATGTTTGTGTATCTAACCATCCTTGCCTTCTGGCATGAAGCGTGTGTAGCCAGAGTGCATTGTTCTCTTGTGGTACTATAAGTTTGAGACTACTAACCTTATATTGCCACATATTAATGGATTAAAAATTCCAAAACTATATTAATGAGAAGGATTTTTATTAATTTTGTAGAGCTCACCATTGTCTATATGACTAAATATTTGTCTCAGCATTTTATACCCTGAGGCTCTGCCTTGTTGTAATAAAGCATAGAAGTACTGAAGCATCATGAAATAGTCCTAGTAACATGGATCTGCAAAGACCATGTCTTTATATATTATACCATTTGGGTATTTACAAAATAACATATTGTCATATATATATATATATATATATATATATATATATATATATATATAATGTATATAATTTATCTTCCTCCCATTTCTTATTCTTGGCAAGAGAAAATATATTGGGATTATAATTTGTGTTTCTCCTATGTCAAGAGTTTGAAGAAATACATCTGGAGCATATGTTTCCTTCTCTTGAGGGACTAATAATGGCTTTTATGATGCCTCCCTGAAAAGAAGAGGTAACTAGAAGACACCCCATTGCTACTTCCATCACGGAGCCTCTGTTTGAGGAACTTCTTGAGTGAGGCTGGTATTGGGGTGGAGAAGGAGGTAAAACTGGCCCTACAAGGTAAGAGACAGTTGTCATTCTGTCCTAGAGCCTAGGGTGAAGGAGCATGCTGTGGCAGGTCCAATACAGTGTCCTGAAAGGTGCCAAGATCTTTTATGTGGTGGTACAGGGTGTGGCAGACCCAAACACTGAAGGCCTCAAGACCTTTGCAAAATAGCCCAGTATTCATGCTTAGCATGGTGGCAACAATTCTCTGGGAGTGCAACATTTTCATGTTGTGTTTTTGTCACTAGCTCTTAGTTTCAGTATGAAGTCAAATCTTCCACCTCTCGTGTGTCCTAGAAGCCCTTGTAGGAAGCCTGGAAAGGTGGGGGAAGTTCACTGAATCCCACCTTGCAAAGGTAGCAGTTTGTTTCTTGCATTTCCCTACTGTATATTGGTTAAACTCTTATAGTAGTTTCAGAAAAGGTTTAAGCATTGTTCCTGTTTTCATATGAGGAAATTGATGTCCAGAGAAGGTAGATACCTGGTCCAAGGTTACGATACTATCTCAAGTTAGCGGATCTGGTTTCAGAGTCCATAGCTGAACAATTACACAATGCTACTTTACATAGAAAAAAAAGTATATTTCTTACAGAGAGGCTACTTTATGTCATACATGGGATTAGATGCCATGTATATATTTGTGTATGTTCATGTAAAATGTCTCTGTGTGAATATATGTCTAAAAAGATATTGTATGTATGTGTATGTGTGGGTGTGTAGCCCAACCCTTACAAAGAACTTCCATGTAAGGTCTTCTGATTATATTAATTATATCATATTATGATAAAGAAGAAGATGGAGAATTATTCTAGTAGTTGGAGACTAACTCCAGACTTACAATGATGTAACTTAGTGTGTTTCTCTGCAACACGAGTATTTGTCTTTTAATATTAACTTGTCTTTTGACATTATCATTGGTACTAAGCAAGGTTCTGGAAATAGTAAGATCTTGCTAACTGTAAAAAGATGTGCTTATTCCCACCCTGCTATTGAGATTGCAGTCTGCACTGGTCACCTCAGCGGAAAGCCTCTCTCAAGCAGTTGCCAGGATACTGAGGCATACATTACAGTGCAGAAGGGATGGGGACACCAGGACTTGGACAGTGGCCTTGGAAACTGATTGTTGACATTTGTTTGTGATCTTCTTGAAGTGGAAATTAGATCATACTTCTCTTGGACCTGGCAGTGTCAACTGGCAACTGTTAAAGGCCAGCCATCTCACCCAATTCCTTCTCTCCAGTTTTTCTGTGCATTCAGGGAAGCCAAGCAAGATGTGCTTCAGCCAACACTCTGAGGACTTTCAATTTGTTGGCTTTTGCAGGCAGTAGAAGTGCTATGAGTCTCTCATGGGACCAATGGAGAGCATGTCATTCCGTCATGACTCCAAAGAGACTTGTGAAGGTTTCTGTATTTGAGATGACATAAGGCACCTGCCACTGCTCTGAGGTCACACTGTGGTATTAGCTCAGGATGAAATGTTAACCCATGCTAGGGAAGGAGAGGGATGAAACTGTCCAAGTGTCACTTCAGTCCAGCCTCATTGATGTCACAGCTCTAAAATCTTCAAAAAAGAGTAATTCTAAGATAATGACATTTTCAGAGAAAAGGTAATAGGAAACCATTAAAGTTTAAAGATGGATTCTTCTATAAACATAGGAGAAGTATGTCTGGGGAAGAAAGTGTTTTGAGGGCTTTGCAGGGAAGATGCGAGTGGAGGCTTGCTTTTAACTCTGCTTACCCTGTACACACAGCTCTCTTACGCTCATACAAACTATCAGTATACCAGTTGTTGGACATTGCTAGGGTATGTTATTCTTTACTTGTTGGGAACCAAAGTTTGTGCTAACCTCCATATTTTTCCCTCAAGTATTATGATGCCAGATATAAAGGCAGAAGTCACCTTGTCCTATTCTGGGTTCAGGGGTTTGGGGCTCAGCTTTTGGCCAGTTCTAAACTATAAGTTTTGAATCGTGCTGTTTCCTTACTATTTTATTCATTAATTTATTTATTTATTCACTTTACATCCCGATCACAGTCCCCTTCCTTCTCTCTTCCCAGTCCCATCCTCACAAACCCTCCCCCCCCCCCAGTACCTTCTTCTCAGAGAAGGGGAAGCCCCACTTTGGTATAGCCCTATCCTGAATCATCAAGTCCCAGCAGGACTAAGCACATCCTTTCCCACTGAGGCCCAACCAGGCAGTCTAGCTAGGGGAAGGGGATCCAGTGGCAGGGAACAGAGTCTGAGACAGCCCACACTTCAGTTGTTAGGAAACCCACATAATGACCAAGCTGCACATCTGCTACAAATATGTAGAGGGCCTAGGTACAACTTCTGGATGCTTTTTAGTTGGTGGTTGATTCTCTGTGAACTCCCATAGACTCAAGTTAGTTGACTCTGTAGGTCATCTTTTGTATGGCCATGGAGAAGTCACATGAGGGTGTCAGGCTCCTTCCCTGAGAATCTAAGTGATAACCCATACATCAGATGACTTTTTTCATAATTCAGTGTAAAACCTGAGATCTGTCATGTGTTTTATCTAGGACGTGGCAGCTGAGAGTGAGAGAATACATTCTAGCACCAGGATGTGTTCAGTCCTAAAGCTATGCCTTAGAAGTTGAGTGTCCTTGGGCTTAGTGTCTCTCAGTCTCCTATGTTCTCATTTATAAAGATTCATAGGAAAATAGATGGAGCTGGAACATATTAAGTTAAAAAAAAAAATGACCCAAACTCAGAAAGCCAACAGCCGTATATTTCCTCTGCTATGCAGTTCTTAATGTGCAATATAATGTGTGTGTGTGTGTGTGTGTGTCTGTGTGTGTGTGTGTGTGTGTGTGTGTGTGTCTGTGTGTGTGTGTGTTCATAAATGGGTACAGAGTTCTCAGATTATCCAGGGCTTCTGCATATCAAGTTTATCACTTGATTTCTGACTCACTGTCAGCAAGAGGTTGAAGATGGCCATCGAGGCTAGTATTAGGAACAAAACTCTTCTGGTCCCTTCTGCTGTAAGGGTCCTCCTCCTCTGTTCAGCCCAGCGACTCGTCTGTACTGCTGAGAAAGCTGATGATGGTGTCTAGCTTTCCTTCTCCGCCTGTTTGAAATTGCAGTATTTCTATGTTCTTCCTGAGCCTCAGCTCATGCCCCTCTTTACTGGTTTCAAAGTCATATTTCAATCCCATCCTCCCAGTCCCATCCTCCTTCCTCACAATCTTGTGACTGGCAACTATCGTCCCAGAGGAAAAGGGGGTCTTTCAAGGTCTGGCTTTACATCTCCAGTTTGTCACTTTCCCTTTTTGTCTGTATGTTTTAACATACAGAAAGTTTTAATGAACCCCCTTGTTAGAGATTAAAGACAAAGTAGAAAGAAGAGCTCCCAGAAACAGAGAAGATTATTTTCTTGGTCATTTTGTGCTTAAAATCAAGAAGACTAGTCACCAGGCTCCCCAGAGGCAAGGCTGTTCCCAAACACTGGTGTCCATGTTGGACCCCTTTGTTGGGCCAGATGTCATTCTGTGACTAACTTTATACTTTCACAGCCTAGTGAGATTGGGATTGTGTCCTGGTTTTCCAGGTTAGATAATATGGGCTGCTAGAGATGAAGCACCCTTCATGTGAAATCACTCAGTAAGCAGCGGAGCTGGAGTTCTGACACAAACCTCCCAAGCACTAAACCCCCAAGTTCTCTTTGCTGTTTTAGACGTTATCACCACAGCGTGCTAATCAGGGCACCTTTGCAGACTGAATCTCAGAAATATCTTTCCTTGGTAGTAGAGACACATGTTCAATAGGAAGAGGATTTGAATGTTTGGTTTCTCTCAGACCTCGAGCCTGGGAGGACTGGAGTGCTGGTGCTCGAAATAATGGAAATGAGCAATGGCAGCAGCAGAACGGCTTCTTAGAGACCCGGAGGTGAGTTCCGATATTACACCAGCAGCCTCACAAAGCCAGCTTAGGAATCTCGAAACCATGTGTGTGACTCACATGTCATTGTTATAGCTGTCGGAAATACACTAGCGTGGCTTTAAAGAGCACTCAATGAAAAGTTGGGTTTCTAGAAACTAGTTTCTCAATATGCTTAAAGCACACGATTTAAGCCTTTCTCCTCTTGACAGAGTCCGTGCACGAGGCTCTACATTATGTGACCAAACAGCTTAACAAGGCTATATCTGCTTTTATAGACTCTGTGTCTCAACACATTCCAGTGAAGTTATAGCAGGTGACTAATGAGGATTTCACCACCAAGACATTTTGAGTTGCAAGCTATACGAACTGTCATTTGGTGGAACAATGTATTAAATCTGTTTTCATACACTTGGATTACAAAATAATTCTTTAGAAATCATAAACAAGAGTTCTTTCAGTCTAACTCATGACTGAAAATAATGCCAGTTTGTTGCTTGCAAATATTTTCAAATATAGGAAGAGGCATGTCTCTTTGTCCAAATATTTGCTAGCTGATGGCGTTAGGTAAGAATATTAAGAGGGATTTTCCCCCCTCAGAGTTAAATCATTTATTTATTTATTTATTTATTTATTTATTTATTTTTATTTATTTTTTTTAGTATAGAAATAGAGTTTATTTAGGGCATGGGAAGGGGAGTTAAGAGGGTAGTAGAGGCAGGGAAAGGCAGAGAGAGGGAGGGAGTAGAGAAGTAGAGGAGTGGAGGCCGGCCATGACCATGTGGAGAGAGGGGGGCAGGGAACGGGGAAAGGTAAGGGAAGTAGGAGAGAGGCAAGAGAAAGAGGTAAGATTAAATCATATATTTAGAGGCTTAAAATCATTTTTAAAATATTAAATTTATTTTGTAGCTATAGGTATTTTGCCTACATGTATCATATATGTTTCTGGTACCCATAGAGGAAAGTAAAGTTACAGAAGGTTGTGAGCCACCATGTAGGTGCTGGGAATCGTTTCCTCTACAAGGAAATGTAGAACTACTACTGAGCCATCTCTTAGGTCCCTCAAAACTACTTGACATCATATGGTATTGCTATGGGAGTTGAAGACCCGAAGGGTATTCTAAGGGAATAGAAACTGGGTAGAAGTCATCAGACTTAGATACGACTCAGTATGAACTCAGCGCTGCCTTGTGATGTGCTCATGGCTGTGCCACCTTATAAGAGATGTTGACTAACTCTGTACCTCAGTCTTCTTGGGGGTATGATTACACTTCTCAGGGTGCTCTGTAGAGAGTCAAGTAAGATATCACATAGACAGTGATTGGTACATTGTGAAAACACAAAAATATATTTCTGTCTTTGTGTGTATGTATGCCCGTGCATTCATGGGAACAGTGCACAACCAGATAAACAGTGAAACAAATTGTGAAGGGGCCTGGGATGATAGGGCAGAGGAACAAATTTGATAGAATGAAGCCAGTTGAAAAGAAGGGGACAAATAGCTTAGGAACCCACCCTTACCAAATGTCTGCCTCTACCTGAGATCAGTACAGGGGACAAGGGACACAGGACCAACCCTCATAACTACTTATACAAGGCTAATATGTTTGGGCTGACTGTAGCTTAAGAGTTCTGTTCTCTAGAGTATTTTCATGTGTGTGTGCGTGTGTGTGTGTGTGTGTGTGTGTGTGTGTGTGTGTGTATGTGTGTATATGTGTGTGTGTGTGGTGTGTGTGTGTATGTGTGTGTGGTGTGTGTGTATGTGTGTGTGTGTATGTGTGTGTATGTGTGTATGTGTGTATGTGTGTGTGTATCTGTGTGCATATGCACACATACATATGTATGCACACGCATGTGAAGCCAAAGGACAACTTTAAATGTCATTTCTCAGGCATTATTATTATAATTGTTATTATTATTATTATTTATTTTCACTGTTTTATTTAATGCAGAGACTCTCATTGGCCTGCAGCTCACAGAGAAAGCTAGTTGTTGGACAGCAAATCTCAGGTATCTGCCTGTTTACTTATAGAAATCTCTGTCTTCTTTAGGAAGGGTATTTGACTGAATTGGAAGGTTAGCTGGATAGTGTCCCCACTTCTGAGACTTCAGTATGCCATCATGCCTGGCTTAGTTTTTTTTAAGTTCTGAAACTCAAACTCAGGTCCTTGGTGCACTTAATTGTTTGAGCCAAGTCCCCAGCCCTCTTTTCTGCTTGTTTGTTTTTTGTTCTTGTTTTGTTTGTGATTTGAGGAGAAGAAAGGACCAGATGCTTTTATGAAAGATAGGGGACGGGGAGAGGAAAAACAGCTTCACGTTGACTGTGGAACAGTGATCTGTGAGAGGCATTCTGGCACCCGGTTGAGCACAGCTGTAAAATCTGGGCGACTCAGCAGAACAATCCGCAAGGGACGGGAAAACATTATGCCAATGCTTCCGGGAGGCTTTTGGCTTCAGTCATGGTCACGTACCAGTACCACCCCTCCTCAGGTAGAGGCGTGGCCACACAGCTCCAAGCCATCCCCATGTTAATGAGACACCTAGAGGCTTAGCCATGCCCCTTCCTAGTTACTATATCTGCCTCACCTCTCCCAGAGGCCAGGGGATACAATTCCATCCACGCCACTCCACATGATAACAATAAATATCTTAGAATTATGGACTGTCTCTTCATCTAGACCCACAGTGGGAAGCGAGGGATCTGGCCCCGATTAAGGAGCCGAGTTTAATCTCTCACTGAAGGTTTCTCGGTGCTCCCAGAGGGTACCCATTCACCCAAGCCTAAGCAGCTAGCCTAGCGCCCCAAGCCACCAAAATCTGGTCTAGTTGGGAACCCCAGCTGTGCTCTGGCTAGCCCGTCTGTGGCACCCTGGCGACTGTGGTGCCTAGGGCTAGAGAACCCATGGAGAAGGCTGCTGCATTCCCCAAGAATGGCTCCCTTCCCCATCCATGGGCAGGGCCTGCAAAGGCTTCCCACAGCCCCCACCTGCCCGTTAGACTGTGTGGGAAGACGTGCAGCCACTTCCTGCGTGTCTCTTGTCCCACCCAGGACAGACATGCTGGGTTTCTGTTCAGGGTGCCAGGCTTGTTCCCACAGTTGACCACTGAAAATCTGATAAAATTAAAACAGCAGCATCTTGAGATTTCCTTATCATTTCAGGAGTTCCTGGTCATAAAACAATGGAGCACTGGGAGTCTAGAAGTTATTATTGAAAATTAAACAGAAACATACCCATAAAGATAAAGGCCTGACTTAGTGCTGTGCTGCATATTGGATTGTTTACTGTAAGGAAGTTGGGAGCAGTTTTATTCAGATTTCTATTTGTCTTGTCAGAGGAGTTGCCCATGTGTGATTTGACTTAACATGAATCTGCCTTCTAAGAAGTAGGCCATTCTGCAGAGCTGAGTGCTGAGCGCTGGGTTCCAGGATAACTTACAGAAATCGGTCTTCTCTTCAGAGGGGATTTGACTGAATTTGATGGTCATCTACATTAAAAATTCCAGTGAAAAAAGGGATGTAACCAAGCTCACACTCACAAGGAGACTCAGCAAACAGGACTTCACAGCAGCCTCTATAAAATGTGCTCTAAAGATTTCTTTGAATGAAAATGAATGCCATGTTGATCTACCTACTCAGTGGAACCTGATATGTGGCAGGGCCTTCCTGATCCCACCCAACCCAGGGATGATTTAAATACTATTGAATAATGGTAGGCTGTTTCTTACCATACAGAGACCAAGTTATGGGATAGAAGATCATAAATCCCAAAGCAAATAATAGTCATTATTTAGAAGTGACATGGCAGACTGAATAGACATGTTGATATCCTGTACAGATTCTTTTAGATCTATTTATATTTCTACATATCTCTTCTCTGACTGCAGGAGATCTCTATCTCTAACAGATGAGATTATGAGGTTATGGTGAACACTATACTCAACTTTTCAGATAACTTTAAAACCCAAGACTGTTTTTTGTTTGTTTTATTTTGTTTTGTCCAAGGTCTAGCAGGAGTGAAAAAACAGAGTCTTTGGCTCCATATACCCAAGTCTAGATCAATTCTAGGGTGTAATTTCTTCTCCAAAGCCTCCCTTTGGAATCAGGCTGAAGTTGCATATTGTCTGAAGTCACACGCTGACTTGGCTTCTTCCACTTTGCTCTCCTGGTCCCCCTAGTCCTTTAATTCTCAGGGACACATGTCCTCATATATCACTTGCTCTTGGAATGTCACCTCCAAGGTTGATTCTAAGAAACTTACCCAAGTCAACCACTTATCCCAAATGCTTCATATGAAAGTGTGCTTGCATGCTTGTATACATGTATATGTATGCACTGTGTGTCTGTCTGTCTCTCTGTCTCTGTCTCTGTCTCTGTCTCTCTCTCTTTGTGTGTGTGTGTGTGTGTGTGTGTGTGTGTGTGTGTGTGTGTGTGTGTGTGTGTGCGTGCATGCAGTTTTCACTCTTGTGATCTTTTTCTAATGGTCTGGAGAGAGCCAGTATGATAAGTGGATTTTGTAGTCCTCCTTGGAGAAATAAAGTCATCTTTTCTATGTGCATTAGGAACAAGGCAGGGGTCCCTTATATGGCCTCAGATTGGATGCCAACCTCATCAGCCCTGCCAGACTGTGAAGGGGATATATGAACCTACAGTGTCAGGATAGAGTGAGGAGGTGCTCCAGTCAGATCTAATATCACTTCGGGTTGAGATCATGTAAAAAGGCAATAGCAGTTGTTTTGAGTTTTGGCTCCTGGATGTGGATACAACTAGCCCCTTCACACATATGTAGAAGAGAGTGTTTTCCCACCTGAGGGTTCCTGAGAAATCCAATGAATCCTTAGTTTCAACAAGAGATTACTTCCAGGATGTCTTGAATATAACAGACTCCACAGATGCTCAGTCTCTTACATAAAATGACATGGCATTTGAATATGTTCTATTACTATCCTCTTATACACTCCTCATAAGCTCTAGGTTACTTACAATGCCTGATACAGTGTGAAAGGGGTATTCATAGGCATGGGCTCTACTTTAAGAAACTAATGACCAGGTAGAAGAAAAACTGCCCATCTCCAGGGCAGATGCAATTTTCAGAATATTATTGATCCACAGTGGCTAAATGTATAGATATGGACTCTACAGGTAAGTGGGGAGACTATAACAGCATCATGGAGACTCAGTATTTTCAGAAGAAGACTTTCAATTCAATAGGCACTTAGAACAAACTATTGAATAATTCTAATAATCCAAACAGCCTAAGAATATGATGTAGGCTGGTAGACTAGGTTGTCTGTGGGTATTGGTGGCTCACTACTAATAGTCACATCCACAAAGGGATGGGAGGCATCCAATGTGGTATGTGGCTTTTCGGATTTCCACTGAGGACTGACAAGAAACTCACTGGTAATCCTTTCAACTCCTGGGACATCTGTAATTCTTCAAAATATTCCTTCTAACTACTCTGTTGAATCGCTCTGCAGTCACAGGAGTGGAAGTTGGGCCAGACAAAAACCCAGAATTCTCCGACTGACCAGTCAGGCAGGAAAGCGACTCCCTCTTTCGTCAGCAGATAGTTTCATCATTTACCTGATCCACCTAACTTCTAACACAGCTTTTATTGCACAGAGCTGAGTGTCCTTGTAGGTTTGGGACACATCACAGGCAGGTTTGATTCTACCACGTGTTTACATCAGGCAGCTATTTGTCACTCTGTTCATCTCTCCACTTTTTACAATGGCACCTCACAATGGGACATTGAACTCTCCTACTACTCACCTAACCTGGCTGATGTCAGCAGGCATGCCTCCTCTTGTTCCTGCCATTCATAAGCATTTCACCATGGGGATGCTGGAGGCTCAGTGTGTGCTCTTTGGAGGGTACAGAAAAGTTAGTGAACATATAGAGAAAGTAAGAGGATGAGTTTTACAAATCAAAACTGACACTGGATTTGGGTGAACCTCATCATGTCAACATTTAAATGTCTTGATTCTCACTGCATCTTTGAATGCATAAAGCCAAGTCAAGCTCAGAACTCATTCATGTGAGCTCAACCTCAAGCCTGTGATATAACTTCACTTTGACGCAAATGCTTATTTCTGGCTTTGAGACGGGTCATCCATGGACCCCTCTTGGCATGGAGGCAGAAGCAGATCAGTTCCCTTAGAAATTACCAAAAGAGCTAAAAGTTTTGGAAAGAATAGGAAGTGGGAAAAACAATCCTTTTGGGCTTTCTGGGAGAAGGAAAAATAAGAATATGGAGGTCTGCCTTCCTTGTGGGGAGAAAAACAGGGACACAAAAGTCTGTCTCACCTATCAGGGGAGAAACAGAGCCAGGAGGGTCTTCCCTGTGAGTAGAGTAACAAGGACATGAGCATGCACCTCCTTTGTGACTGGGAAATCAGGGGCACAAGAGTGTACCTTCCCTGTGAGAGAAGGGACAGGACCCTGAGGGTCTGCCTTCCCTCTGAGGGAGAGGCAGGAGAACCTGCCTTCTCTGTGAGGAAGTCATAAGATCTGAGACTGTCAAGACACAAAGAGGAAAACTACCAATGGGCATCACCAAATGACTCAGCAGAGAGATGAAGGCATTTCATGGAAAACACTCAGATGTAGGTCATTGCCTTGCTCATCCTTAGAGACAACCAGTCATTCTGGAGAAGAGAGGGTTACTGTATGCAGAGGAGTTACCATTCACTCGAAGCCCACTGGGATATTCTAATCTCCTTGAAGCATGCTGCATTATCTGCACTTTTAGCACAGCATCACGTTTCAGGTGACAGACTTGTGGAGAAAACTGATTGTGTTATGGGCCCAGCCAAGAGAGGAGCTCCAATTCCTTTCTCTTGGCCAGGTGCCCTCTTACAAGCAGAAGACCTGCAGCGTACAGAGACCCGCCAAACACTTAAGGATTTCAGAGACTTCAAAGCCAGAAACAATAAAAAGAAAAATGATAAACATTTCAGCTCAAAGATGGGCTGGGTTAAAATCCCTGAGAAATCACTCCCCAGCAGAGTGAGGGGCCGATTCTCAGAGGACTGTGGCAGTGTTCCATATGGCCATACAATAAACCAAGAAGCAATTGTTGGCCTTTGTGTTTATTCTGATTAATATATTAATGACTCAAAAACTTGAAGAAACAGAGGGAGTGGAAATGAGGAGGACAATACCAAGGAAAGAAAGGGTGTATGTTCAGACCCAGAATCTCCAAGGAAGGCCATCGAATCCATCCCACTTTGCAAGGATGGGATGAACTCATTGTAAATTCAATTTTGGAGATATTTCATAAAGAAAAACAAATACTTTTAAAAGTAACAAAATTCTTGTGTAGAAAGGATCATCACGTTTCTGTGGCAAATTCTATGTCTGGACTTCCCCTTAGAGATCTGTCTATACAAAGGACCCCGCAATGTGTAGTTGAATTGTTTAGCAACAGAATATTGGAAGCACTCAGCCTGACTATTTGGGAGGACTTAATCCCTCATTCAATAAAGCATAGTCAATAGACCTGATGTAATCCAAGAACAGTTTGTGAGCACTGACCACTGCCCTGTACTCTTCTAGGAACATGGGATGCCATTTATGATGGCTAGTATTCACTGTCAGCTTTGTCTGTGATGTATATATGTGAAAGCTGATGAGTGCCATGGTGACAACTCCCTGGGGACAAACTCAGGTCACCAGGCCTTTTTCTTAAGCATTTTTTGACCTGCTGAGCCATCTTGATAGGACACACTTATTATGGTGATTACATTTGCTTTTACTAGATTTAGAATCATCTCTGGGTATATCTGTGAAGAGTGTATGCAGATCCATGGGCTGGGGTCCTGGGATGAAGTGGAAATACAAAGGTGCAGGAAGGCCTATTGAGCACACGCATCCATCTTTCTTCTTCATGACTGTGAAATACCATAATACCAAGAACAGTTAGTTCCCTTCCTGCTGCCATTTCTAACTACCATGATGGAGTGTATCTCTTCAAACTATGAACCCAAATAAACCCCACCTTCTTTAAGTTACTTTTGTTGGTCTCTTACCATAGACATGTGTCAGTAACAATTGTACCAGTGAATCACAGATTCTGTTCTGTCACAGAATTGCATTCTAGAAGTGAGAGGCAAGTCCTAAATGCAAGTCCCAATACTAAACTGCAAGTTAAAAGTTGATCAGTGCCCTGGAAGTGAAAATGCAAAGCATGGAAAAAATGTTGAGAGTTCTGGGGTATGTAGGGAGGAGCTAGTAGAATTTAACACGGGGACAAATTTAGCTTCATTGAGATGATGGAATGCCCCTAAAAAACTGAGTAAAAATAAAATAACAAAAGAAAGCAAGAATGATGGGGATGCTATTAGCCTATGTGATTTTAGGGGAAGAGCATTCTAGAAAGAGGAAGAGTATTCCCTGAGGTGTGCACGCCATGCGTGTCAGAGCAGCGAGGAAGGAAGTGGGGCCATGGAAATGTGAGGAATGAGATCTAAGGACAAAACTGTCAGGATGGTGAGGAGAGCTAACGGAATCCTTGAGTCACTATGACATCCCCTGAGTCTGAAATTTTGAGGCTTAAACAGATCTGAAAATATACACTCAGTGCATACATGCATGCCTGCGTGAGCATGTGTGCAAATACATGCGTGCGTGACTGTGTGGTGTGTTTATACAGTCTTGCCTTGATGAATCGCACAGCCCAGTGGGAGAGATGGGTAAATAAACATATAATCAGAATTGTCCTGTGATGAGCAGATGCTTCAGTGGACAAAGACTGTGGCTTGAGGAGATGGAGGAGGATCCGTCATCCTGTTAAGAGAAACATGGGAAGACTTTAGGTCTGTGGGTTATGGTGAAGGGCACATTCATCAGGCATTTATTTATATTATAGATTTTTCCCATGGGTACACCTAGATTCCAAGGATGTGGATTTGTCCTGAGTTTACTGGTACCAACACCGAAAAGGGGCTCTCCGTCCTATTCGAATTACTCTGTAGATCACGTGTGCGGTGAACCTAGCTATTATGCATCTTTCTCTAGAGACCATCAAACTGGAGGCCGTGACCACCAATCAGGGCATCTCAGGAAACTCAGAGCTTGCCTTGTGCTCCTGATGTCACTGCCTGCCTTTTGATGGAACATTTCTTGATTGAGGACTCTCCTTCAAGAAAATCTAGAGTGAGCATTATAAAGACAGCTCTAGGCAAATGAATTCTTCATGCCGGAAAGTCCTAGAGCAGAGCAAGAAGACCCCCACTCAAACAGAAAGCACATGGGCAATGAATGTGAACCATTGGCATCTGAAGCTGACATGGTAACTACCCAAAGCACTGAAATGGATTCTCCTTGAAAGAAGAGAGTTCGTAAAATTGTTTCAACCAGGTTCGGTTTGAGGTCTGGGTACACTCATTTACAAGCTGTGCCGTCACATGTTTGCTTTCCTACTGATAATGGGATGGGGCATTTGTCTTTCCAAATCCTACGATTGTTTGAAAACTGAGGACAAGGAGATGTGTGGTGGCTTAGAAAATACTACAATTACACTATATACTTTCATTTTTCAAGGTGATATTTAAAACAAAATCATTGGTTGCACCATCAGGGGTTATTGGAAGATGATTCACGACACTTACATTAGCAGAGCCCACCTAGGTATCTGCTAACAGAGGGGAGAGTAAAGAAACTACAGTGTATATACACAATCTGTTTTTCTTTATCCATGAAGAAGAACCCTGTAGATTAATCTTTAATAAAATAAAAATAAATATCACTGGTTTCTTTGGCCAGTACATACTTTGCTAGTGTTTCACTTCTGTGCCATTTTTATATCAAATATTATAAAGACTCAGAGAAATTCCTATCTGAAATCAGCCTTCATGTTATAGGTGTACAGACAGATAGATATCTGGCCAGATATTTAGACATATAGATATATGGCAAGGATTTCACCATGGCTTATGTAAGGACAGAGCAAACTCACAGCAAAGCAGATCCCAGGTCCCCTGACTCATCTTTCCGTGCCTTCAACTAGATGACAGTGTGTAACTAGCAGAGCATGTGAGTGCAGCAGATTCTTCCTGCTTCTGGCTAAGTCAGAGACAGGAAGTAAGGCTTCCTCTTGGATTCTTCCACGCCACCATTGCCTTTCCTCCCTTAATAAGGACTCTCACTCAGTTCATCTCCTTCATAGAAGGCTGTTTGCAAGCTCCTGTTCGCTGCCAGGCTGATGTAGTTGTTTGCATTTAAATCACCTTGTTCAATCTTTCTTAACCTGGTGTATTTTTGGTAAGCCCATGCTGCAGATGAGGAAACTGAGGCACTAGAAGCTGAAATAAAATGGCTGGGAGACAGCAAAGATGTAGAGCTCATTTTAAAAGGCATAATGCCTTTGTTTCCTTCCATCACATTGTGTGTGCCACCTTCAGAAGGTAGGGCTCCATCAGAAAGAATCTTTCAAAATGGCAGCTCAAAAAGTAGAAGAATCAGTCTTCACAAATAAACCTGGTGGGCAGAATTAAGATCACAAATTAGACTTCTAGGGTGGCAAGGCTGTTTTTTTTCAAGATTGCAAAAATGAAAAAAAAAAATGGCAGTAATATTTTCCACATACTCAGTGACTCTTCTCCAGAGCAGTTTCACAAATTCGACGGAGATGAATCACAGGTAGGATTTATGAGTGTGTCCAACATGCAGCAGTGTGGGAGGCCCTATTACAGACAATGTCTATGTAATGACAGGAGCGCTGAAACCAGGCTGCTTAAATCACAGACGCTTGGCAGATAGGATGGATTCATTACGATTGTGTAAGCGGGCATAAAGAGAAGAGTAAGTAGTAAGCCTGTCTTACTCTTGAAGCGGCTATTCATAACGATGTAGTGTTTCTCATCCTTCTTGTCCTTGGATATGACTTAAAAATATTCTTCCAGAATTAGGCCATGTAAATATGTGTATTCTGCCTTCACAATTGATCTTTATGGTGTTATTTACAGGTGACTGGGATCAGAATCCATTATATGCATATATGGTATTCTCAAAGAATTGCTTAAGATATTGTATTGCAATGATATTATATACTGTGATGTAAATTATTCCTTTAAAATGATATTTGGTGGATAGAAATCTTTCTAGTATGGGAATAAAAGAAAAAATAGGGAAGAAGCATGCTAAGAGGTGAAATTAAAATGCAAAGCAAAGAAATAGAGACAGGAGTCGTCCCGTGAGAGAAGATGATACAGACCATCTCATGCCAATGATACCCTGGCCTTCCCAGTACCAGTTAGCTTTTTCATGGCATCATTTGGTTGGCTCTTAAACCCACTGTGAGTCCTTCTGCAGGGCTGGCAAGCCTTGTCTGGAAAGGGCCAAGTAGTATGTTATTCAGGCTTTGCAAGAATTACGATGTCTGTGGCAACTATTCAACTCTGCCCTTGGAGAACCAAATCAGACGGAGACAAGACACAAACCAACATGCCTCCCCATTCCAGTAATGTTCATTTGACACAAACACAGCAAAGATGGGATTTTCCCCACCCCAGGGTGGGTTCTTTTATCAGTTCTCATCTGGACTCTGTAATAGTCTCCAAATATCTGTTGGTGGAGATTTTGTCTTTGTCCTCAATCATCTAAGAGATTTGAAAATCGTTACAAGATGCATACAATGTGCTGGGGCATCAGAGAGAAGAAAGTCAGTTGATGTGCATCAGACAATGCAGCAGCCTTGTAAGTAGAGAGATATCTAGCCTGAGTTCCCATAATTAAGTAGAGCTTCACCTATATATGCCTATGGTCTGTAGTGCTTCTTCTCCCAGATGACTTCGGCATGTCTCCATGGAAACTCCCAAATCTTGGCTTCACACGAAGCAGTAAAATTTCCCAAGAAACTTGTGGGCACTTTCCAGGGCAGACATTACCAAATCATTGCTGTAGCTTATTTAGCAGCCTTGTTGGATCACTGAGCTAAAGCAGCAAACACGGTTCTTCTTTGAAGTCTCTCTGTGTTGAGTTTATTTGGTGTGTGCATACATGTCATACAAGGCACTAAAGATGAAATCTCAGGAAGTTGTTTCAAGATACAAATTCCACCCACAGCTCTGTGCTGTGGTGCAACTGATGCCTCCATTAAATCCTTAAGGAATGCCTACTGTGTGCAAAAAGCAGTTTTCCTGGGCTGCTGTCCAAGATAATTATCAGCCCTCTTTTCAAACACCACCCCCACAGGAGATGCAGGATTATTGTCAAAGAGAGGAAGATTTTTCTTAGGATGCTTAGGTGCAGAAGAAGTAAAGAAGAGGAAAGAAGGATTATTTGGTAGTGATGAGCTTTGTCTTTTAGCAGGCATCCAGCTAGCCAGGGCATCTGTTTCCATCTTGTTAAGAGTGATGAGGCTCTCCAATAACTACTGAAACTATGCTATCAAAGCCCATACATCTGTATGTTTCCCCCCCAAGCTCTTCCTAAATCATCTATTAAAACACACAGAGAGGGACTGGAGAAATGGCTCATGAGCTACAAGGTTTATTGACCTTGCAGAGGATGCAGGTTCGATTCCCAGAACCCATATGGCAAATTAAAACCTGTAAGTCCAGTCCCAGGAGATTGGATGCTGTCTTCTGACCTCAGCACACACTAGGCACACACATGGTCTACTACACACATGCAGACCAACACTCATATACCTAAGCAAAAAAAAAAAATCTTTAAAATGGAAGAAACACTGAGAGCAGTTGAGATTAGATTCTCCTTTAGAGCAGAGACACAGGAGAGAAGTGGGGGGAGGGTGCAGGAGTGTGGGTACACTCCTCACTTAGGGGCTGAGAGCATTTATAATTTTGTGTATGTTTAAAATCGGGAAAGAGATTTGATGCTATGTCTTAGGCTTGAAGATGAGAGAGCACAGGGATTTTTAAAGCATGTAAACACTGGACATGTAACAGGAAGTTAAGAGAGAGATACTGAGAAGTGGAGGAGACAATGATTTGGAGAAGAAATAAAGGGGAACTGACTGTTTCCACAGACAGCGATGGTGTGGGTGTGGGGGAGACAGAGGAGAGTGAATCAACTCTCAGGAAGAAAGGAAGAATGAGAAAGGAGAAAATATAAGAAGGGGAAAGGCACATCTGAAAAAAATGTACTCCCTAAATCTTTGTGGGCTTTCTGTTTCCCAGTCTCCCTACTCAGAGACTCTGATGCTAATAGGATGGCTAGAGCCAACCCCACAGGGAAGGGCAGATTTTGCATGGACATAGCATTCCCAGGGATAACATCATTCCAAGGGTTTTACAGACCAAAGGCCAGCTTTGATAGGTGGTGGACATGCATTCTGAATCACTGGTTTTCAGGTCAGAGCCCTGTATGTGCTTTGCCTGAAAAAAAAACCAAAACCATGCCCATTCTAAGGCATTTTAGAGCAAAGACAAATGTCTCCCTTGAACTAAAAAGAAGTACATTAGGGTCAACAAATATTTATTGAGCAACTACCACAGACCTAGCACCATCCTTATCTCTCTGTCTCACCTGCTCTTCAAAACAACCCTGAGAAGTGCTATTACTTTTGACATTTCTTAGCAGGGATACTGAAGTTTGGTTTCATATGTCATTTATTCCGGGGCCCTTACCTACTAGAGATAGTGTTTACTTAGTGGGCAGCTTTCAGCGTTTTCCATCATGGTATCCTTCTAGCTGCTTGCTACTAATCAATCAAGGCAGAGAACTTGGCAAAAATGTGCACCAAACTTGATGGAACACTCTCAGAATGTTAGTAATGCCTAGAGATATTTTTGGTTGTCGCAATTGGCTGAGGGATGCTACTGGTACTTAGTTGATAGATACCAGGGGCCTTTCTAAACATCCAAACACAAGATAACCCTCCTAATAAGGAACTTTCTGGCCCAGAAGTTTAATCATGTTAAGAAATCCTGCTTGTGATAAAGATCTGTTCCAACTGATTACTACAAGGACACTCGCCCTAGCCCAGTGGCATGCATTTTAGTATGTTAGGTGCATAGAGGTCTCCTGGGAGAAGGAAGGGAGGCAGGTTTTATGTTCTATTTGTTGTCTAAATACAGACTTTAAGCTTAGTAAATTACAGCCAGTTTCTTTTAATATGGTAAATTGGGAAGAAATAGAAAAGACTCAACATGATTTAGGTTTGTTTGGTTGGTTTGGTTTTCTGCCATTTTTAGGCATGTTATCTCCTACCTAAAACCCTGACATGGTGACTGGATTGTCCTCTCTCCATTTTCTGCTTTTTGCTGTAAGTTCACTGTTCCTGTCACTTTTTAAAATACAGTATTCAACAGACTCCTTAGAGGACTGGCTCCAGGGAACCACTCCTATACCAAGGCCTGCAGAAGCCGGAGTTCCTTGTATACAATGCCATGGTGTTAGCATGTGGTGTACATGTACTTCATACTGTGCATGCATGGGTGCAGCACAGGACTTGATATCACATGTCTTTCTGTATCACTTTCCACCTTATATTTTGAGACAAGTTCTCTCACTGATTCAGAGTTTACTGGTTTAGCTAGACTGGCCGGTGAGTGTGTCCCCAGGATCCTCCAGTGCGGCAATTACAGATATGTGCACTGCACTTTATCACAAGGCTACTAGAGATCCACCTGAGTCCTGCACACTTGATTGACAAACACTTATTGGTTGAGCTATCTCCCTATCCATCATCAATTAATCTCCAGATCGCTCATGATTCAGATACAATGTAAATACTATGTACATTCTAAATGCTTTCTATACTATATTGTTTAGAGAATAATAACAAAATAATGTTTGTACTAGTCCAGAATAGATTCATTTTCTCTGAATATTTTAAACCTGTGGTCATTTGAATTTATGAGTCTAAAGCATGCAGATACAGAAGGCTGACTGTGCAGCTAAAACCACATCACTGATAAACTTCCCAGAAGTTCTTACTATCCAGCTAGAGAGATGCTTCATCATCCCAGGCCTCCTGCGATCTTTACCCAGTACGATGCTCCCGACTTTATATCCAACAGACTCCTTTCCAAACACTTCTTATGTTCCTGCAAAGGCACTGGGCAGGGTCAAATCTTACACCGTCTCATCTCTGTCACTAAAGCAGTAGTGTTTCCTTGGAATGCCTTTTGATTGTCAAGTCATGATTAAATCCTTCTCCAAATAACAGCTCAACAAATTTCCTCATCACAGGATTCTCTGATTTCCCAAATTACAGAGAAACCCTTCTGGTGCTAAAATCTCACAGTCCTTTCTCAGTACCTCCACATTTAAGTGAATGCACGTACATGCAGATTATACTTGAAATATATAAGAAATAATTTATATTAAATATTATACAATATATCATATTGTTAAAGAATATTATAGTATATCATATTGATATAGGAAGTAGAATAGTATTTTGTATTGATTCAAGAAAGGGTGGGGATCTGAGGAGAAGGTCATAGAGACTCTACAAATGGATGTGAGTCTGTAAATTGGCATGAGGTTAGTATGTAAAAAAAGGAGCATTTTAAAATAAGCAATTGTCTATCCATTAAATACATACAAAATTTTGGTACATTTAAAAGTAAATGTAGAGCGCTGGGAAAAAGCTAGCTGCCCAGGAGTGTGGAAAAGCCTGTGAGTGGGGGTAAGACGAGCAACACTGCTCAGTGGGACTCACCCGAAATCCTTGGGACACATAGACTGAGGAACAGCCAGGGGAAGGAGCCTTCCGGTTTCCATCTGTGGCGGGAGACCTCTGCCTGGGCCACCAGGGCTCCATAGCCAAATAGTGCTGGGAGAAAGTTAGACTCTCAGGAGGTGGGCAAGCCTGTCTGCTCAGAGGGATCCACCTGGAATCCCCAGGACACAGGGTCTGAGAAGTAGTCTTCTGGTTTCTTTTGGCAGCTGGGGAGCTGATCCTGTGACACAGGGCTCCATACTCAAATAGTGCAAGGAGAGAGCTGGTATCACAGGAGTGCCAACACACCTTCAAGACAGGCAAGACCACCACTTCTGTTCAAATTCACTGGATCAGGGGGGTCCCTTGCAGAGCCATCAGGACACAGGAACCAAGGGACAGCTGGGGACTAGATCTTTCTGGTTCATGTCTGCACCCCAGAGCTGTCCCTGTGCCACAGCTCTCCAAACCCAAATTCATCTCAGAGAAAACTGGTCTTCGAGGAGTATTGACACCGAGGCTTGGAGGAGGGACAAGCCACAGACAGAGAGACTAAGACAAGCTAACACCAGAGAAAACCAAATGGCGAAAGGGAACGGCAAGAACATAAGGAACAGAAACCAAGGCTACTTGGCATCATCACAACCCAGCTCTCCCACCACAGCAAGCCCCGGATACCCCAACACACCAGAAAAGTAAGACTCAGATTTAAAATCATTTCTCATGATGATGATAGAAGACTTTAAGAACAAAATAAATAACTCCCTTAAAGAAATACAAGAGAACACAGGTAAACAACTAGAAGCCCTTAAAGAGGAAACACAAAAATCCATTCAAGAATTACAGGAAAACACAATCAAATGGTTGAAATTACAGGAAAACACAATAAAACAGATGAAGGAAATGAACAAAACCATCCAGGAACTAAACATAGAAATAGAAACAATAAAGAAATAACAAAGGGAGACAACCATGGAGTTAGAAAACCTAGGAAAGAGATCATGAGTCATAGATGCAAGCATCACCAACAGAATACAAGAGATAGAAGAGAGAATCTCAGGTGCAGAAGATACCATAGAAAACATCGACACAACAGTCAACGAAAACGCAAAATACAAAAAGCTCCTAACCCAAAACACCCAGGATATCCAGGATACATTGAGAAGACAGAACCTGAGGATAATAGGTATAGAAGAGAGTGAAGATTCCCTACTTAAAGGACCAGTAAATACCTTCAACAAAATTATAGAAGAAAACTTCCCTAACCTAAAGAAAGAGATGAAAATAAATATACAAGAAGCCTACAGAACTCCAAATAGATTGGACCAGAAAAGATATTCCTCCCATCACATTACAGCCAAAACACCAAATACACAAAATAAGGAAAGAATATTAAAAAGCAGTAAGAGAAAATGGTCAAGTAGCATATAAAGCCAAACCTATCAGAATTACACCAGACTTCTCACCAGAGACTATGAAAACTAGAAGATCGTGGGCAGATCTCATACAGACCCTAAGAGAACACAAATGCCAGTCCAGACTGCTATACCCAGCAAAACTCTCAATTATCCTAGATGGTGAAACCAAAATATTCTATGACAAAACCAAATTTGCACAGTATGTTTCCACAAACCCAGCCCTACAAAGAATAATTGATGGAAAACGCCAACTCAAGGAGGGAAACTACACCCTAGAAAAAGCAAGACAGTAATCTTTCAACAAACTCAAAAGAAGATAGCAACACAAACATAAAAATAACATCGAAAATAACAGGAAGCACCAAACACTATTCCTTAATATCTTTTAACATCAATGGACTCAATTTCCCAATAAAAAGACATAGACCGACAGACTGGATCCATAAACAGGACCCAGCATTTTGCTGCAGTCAGAAAATGCTCCTCCGTGTTAAAGACATACACTACCTCAGAGTAAAGGGCTGGAAAACAATTTTCCAGGCAAATGGTCCCAAGAAATAGGCTGGAATAACCATTCTAATATCGGATAAAATCAACTTTCATCCAAAAGTCATCAAAAAAGATAAGGAAGGACACTTCATACTCATCAAAGGAAAAATCTACCAAGAAGAACTCTCAATTCTGAACATCTACGCCCGCATGCAAGGGCACCCACATTCATAAAAGAAACTTTACTAAAGCTCAAAGCACACATTGCACCTCGCACAATAATAGTAGGAGACCTCAACACCCCACTATCATCAATGGACAGATCTTGGAAACACAAACTAAACAGGGATTAAGTGAAACTAACAGATGTTATGAACCAAATGGATTTAACAGATATCTAAAGAACATTTCATCCTAAATCAAAAGAATATACTTTCTTCTCAGCACCTCATGTTACCTTCTCCAAAATTGATCATATAATTGATCACAAAACAAACCTCAACAGATATAAGATTGAAATAATCCCATGCCTCCTATCAGATCACTATGGATTAAGGCTGGTCTTCAATGGCAACAATAACAACAGAAAGCTCACATACACATGGAAGCTGAACAATTCTACTCAATGATAACTTGGTCAAGGAAGAAATAAAGAAAGAAATTAAAGACTTCCTAGAATTTAATGAAAATGAAAATACAACATACCCAAACCTATGGGACACATTGAAAGCAGTGCTAAGAGGAAAACTCATAGCTCTGAATGCCTCCAAAAAGAAACTGGAGAGAGCATACACTAGCAGCTTAACCTGAAAGCTCTAGAACAAAAAGAAGCTAATACACCCAAGAGGAATAGAAGGCAGGAAATAATCAAATTAAGGGCTGAAATCAACTAAGTAGAAACAAAAAGAAC